>OZ034979.1:18633475-19233475 GCA_964030785.1 Siderastrea siderea | reverse complement strand
TATATATCAAATGAAATAAAATACCAACGTTCGAGGAAAACAGAGTCACGACATGCGAGTATCACGTCTCTCAGTTGTGTCCCTTAATAACCGGTTCAAACTACTGTTCAAAAAAGAAGGTCACAAGCCAAATGCGTGCAGCCGAAGAACCACGAACAAAACAAATAAACAAAACAAAAACAATTTTCACAACTAACAGAACTGTCAATGATGATGTAAAAAACAGTCACAAATCTTTACCGACGCATCTGTTCAATTTTAAAATTCATTGCAATGGAAGTGTTCCTTCATTAAGCAATTGTTTAGCTTAACCAATACAAAAAAACTTAATGCCACTTGCGGTTCACTCAAAAAAGCAAAACAGTTAAGTTTACATAATCAGCGTCTATAATAAGTTAACCCAAAAACAAAAAAGTTATAAAATGTATAACTGTTGAAGTTTCATGCCGACCACTCACGAGCTGCTCGACCACTCACGAGCCGACCACTCGCGAGCTGCTCGTCAAGCAAGAACTGCATTGTTTGTGCAGAACCAGTCAGCACCCGTCAAGAAGCTCTGCAGTGTGACGGATGTCACCTATGGATGTCATCGGATGTCATCTAGTTATAAACCCTGACGAGGGAGCCCTCGGTAGCTTGGCACTGTCCCCAGATTGTGCTCAACATGACAGAAGCAGGATGGCGACGGTTCGATCGAAGTGTAAAATCTCGACTCTCAAACGGCAAAATGGGGGACTGTAAACAGTCTAAAGGCAAATTAACCTAAAATCAGAGGTTCCAAATCACACGGTACTTGCTTGAAATGTGTCAACTTTACCTAATTTTTTACTTTAGTGCATTTCATGTTTGGTGGCGAGATGACCTCAACTGGTGGCGGGTTGGTGGTGGCGAGATAACCTCACCTGGTGGCGAGATGGATGGTGGCGAGGTGACTTGTGGTGGCGAGATGGTTGGTGGCGAGTCTTCCTGGTGGCGAGATGACCGTAAACCAAAACCGAAGCGGCCATTAATATACAGCTAGCACAAGTCCGCAACACAAACAGAGGATGGTAAGCCTGTGTCTATATATTTATAGAGTAGGTCAAACTTCAAGTTTCTAAAACCGCCTCCCAGAGCTTTAAATCGACAAACCAAGCACATAGTAACATACATTAACACAGTGTTCATGTTTCTAAGCGTTTTTATTTGACTTTCATCCTTTCAAAAAGCCTTAATTATCGTATTCACAGCTTACATTAATATTCAGCTAGCACAGGTCCGCAACACAAACAGAGGATACTAAGCCTGTGGAATGCCTTAATTCAGATCTAGAGGAAATTCGATTATGGCTTGCTGCCCATAAACTCTTTTTGAAAATGACGAAAACAGAATTTCTATTAATTGGTTCTGGACAGAGATTGTCTAATCTAATTTAGAGTCCTGCAATAAAAATAAACGAAATCCATGTGGATCAATTCTCTACTACGAAATCTCTCGGTGTACACATTGATCCCCTGAGAATGTAAATTGGATTTTTCAGATTAAAGAAATTTCTTAAAAGATTGCCTTTGGCATAAAACGCCATTAAAAGCATAGGGAATTTCGTTCCGCGTGAGATACTTCTCACTATTTATATTTCATTAATTCAACCTCACTTTGATTACTGTAGTGTAGTGTGGCAATGCTGTTCAAAGGGACTTTCCCAGAAATTACAAAAGTTACTGAATCGTGCCGCACATATCATAACCTCAAATAACGACAACAATACTGACGAACTTTTTCGTCATTTTAATTGGAGCAAACTTAATTGTCAATGGGCCGTTAGTAAAGCGATTATGATGTACAACACCATAAACAACCAGACTCCGGATTATTTAAGTTATTGGTTTATTCAGCGTCATGAGGTTTTTGTCTTACAGTCTTAAAAATGCTGAATGTAAGCTATCAATACCACAGCTGTGCACTATTTGTAGTAAACGATGTTTTACCTGTAGCGGAGCTGTGTTATGGAATAGCTTAACTCGTGAGATAAAACAATTAAATTTTTTAAAACTAAATCCAAAAATCACACTTTCCAAAGCGAGTTTATTTAGTACATGAAATGTTCAGGCATTATGCACGGCATCCTTGTAAAGCAGGTTTATTAATTTTATTACTAGTAGTTAGCTTGTTAGTTAGTGTAGTTAGCATTTTTATCTCTTTTAGTAATAATTGTAAAATGTTCACACCTGAATGGAAATACCGTGTCAAACTAAAGTTTTTCTCCTCTTCCTTTTCTCTCCTCCTCCTCCTCCCTCCTCCTCCTCCTCCTTCTCCTTCCTTCCTCCTCCTCCTCCTTCCCCTCCTCCTTCTCCTCCATCTCCTCCTCCTCCTCCTCCTCCTTCCCCTCCTCCTTCTCCTCCCTCTCCTCCTCCTCCTCCTCCTCCTCCTCCTCCTCCTCCTTCCCCTCCTCCTTCTCCTTCTCCTCCCTCTCCTCCTCCTCCTTCTCCTTCCCCTCCTCCTCCTCCTCCTCCTTCCCTCCTCCTTCTCCTTCCCCTCCTCCTCCTCCTTCCCTTCCTCCTCCTCCTCCTCTCCTCCTCCTCCTCCTTCTCCTTCCCCTCCTCCTCCTCTTCCCTCTCCTCTTCCTTCTCCTTCTCCTCCTCCTCCTCCTCCTCCTCCCTCTCTTCCCCCTTTTCTTTTCCTTCCTCCTCCCTCTCTTCCTCCTTCTCCTCCTCCTCTTCCTCCTCCTCCTCCTCCTCCCTCTCTTCCCCCTTTCCTTTTCCTCCTCTTCCCTTTCTTCCTCCTTCTCTTTCTCCTCCTCCTCCTATTCCTCCTCCTCCCCCCTCCTCCTTTTCCTCCTCCCTCTTTTTTCAAGGGTTCTAATCCATTCTGATCAAAGAGGCATATTTACAAATGATGGATTGAAAGCTTTTTACTCACAGGGTATACAGTTTAATTAGGTTTGCAAACACTCCTCGGGGTAGGATCGTGATAGCATTTGAGGGCAAATTCCTACGAAACACAATAATTGTTATTTTTTTAAAATTATTACATAAATTCCCGTGCAGAAGTGTTTGGGCTTGCACTAGGATACTTGTAAAGTAATAGAGCGATTTTCAATTGAGAAGCAATCACCACATGTGCAAAAACACACAAATCAGAGAAAATACATGGCGCTTATAAAAATTATCTAAATTGAAAGAAAATGGTTAAATCTTAAAATGGTTAAATCAATGGCTGCTTCGTCTGCTTCTTGAGTTTATGTAGTACACAAATCAATCCAAAAATTTGTTAAAGAGGAAAGACATACCAAATTTCACCACCAAGGAAAAGTTCCTTTAAATTTGATAAAACTGTATTTTAAAACAAAACACCAGTTTAAAACCATTTTTTTTTGCAACAATGAAAACGTAGAGCAAAAAGATTAAAGGTCGCACACTTAAATGTAACACAGAAATTAATAAAGAACTTAAATATAAAGATAGATTTTGACTGTTTTTCATTAAAAGATGCAAATAGTAAAGAAGACAAGAAATATAAAACGATAACGGTAGAATAAGAATTGTAACGGCGAATAACGGACTTGAAAAACCAGCATCAACATCGCATCAAAACATTTCTAAATATAAGTAAAATACTTTAGTGAGTTACATAAAGCACGTCTGAATACAAAAAAAATAAAATATCAGTAAATGCGTTGTAAATACTTTGTTATTCAAACAGTTGAAATTCCAAAAGGTCGCAGAAGATTCACTTTAAGATTCACTGCGAAAAAACGCATTGTTACGATAAAGCCTAGATTCTATAAGGGCGTAACAGCGTCGCAAATAGTCTGCGATGGATTCACCGCAAATTTTCAAGCAGCTCAATTGTTTGTGTTTGCAACCCTATTTTTTATATGTGCCATCCTCATAGGCAAGATGATCTCGTTACATCGTAAAAAGGCACGGAAATCAAAGATGGTGCATCACGTGTTTAAAAATCGTGGTCAATCGATCGCAAACTATCGAAGCTGTTTGCGAAGTGATTTCCATATCGTTGTTTCCTCGCGGTTGCGTTGCAATTCGTCGCAAGACGCAAAGATACGCAATTTCTTTTGTTTAAAAGCATCGGCGTGTCGTCGGGAATCAACGTCAAACAGTTTGAGACTGTTTCCAACGCTGTTGCCCGCATATGAAAACTAGGCTTAACGATAACCCGACCCTTAATACCTCGTCGTTCCCCTGTTTCTGAAATTCTGGGTTTGACCCATTTTTCATCAACAAACTTAAGTGTCTGGTCCATTTTCAGTGACTACTTATGAAAAAAGCGGTAGAGTTTGTAAGTCCGTGTGGAAAGACTGCCCGCCCCCACCTCACTTCAGGAATGGATAACATTAATGGTGGCAAGAAATAAGTCCAGGTGCATCAGAATGAAATGATATTTTGCAACAACACTGTTAATTCCAACGAACGAAAAAAAAGAAGAAGAATGGCTAAGAAGGGATTCGAAACCATGGCCGCTCTCGGGTTACCACTCAGCTTCCCTATCATCTGAGCTATAAACCCAAGATGTGAACAGTGCGTGGATGAATCCTGTTTTATTTTACATGTCCAAGGCAAATTCCTGCAACAAACATGTGTTTCATCAAGTACACGTATTTCATTTGAGGAAGATCACTTATTTTTAGGTGTTAATGGATGTTTATAGGATCACTAACGTCAAACCTACAGATGGTTTAATCTTTGAAGAGTAGAAAATGCACCCTTGGTAAGGTTCTGGATCTTGTTTGAACTCAGATCCCTGCAAGATAGGTAACCGAAATTTTGTTTAAAAACAAAAGCTATTGTAAGGGAACTAGTATGTGTTGTTAGTTAGTTTGTTTGTTTGTTTTTCTGAAAAAGTTAATTACATTTAAAAGGATTGGAACGAGGCAAGAGTCAAAGGAGATCACAACTTATGCTTCTAACCCTATTCAGCCTGGGCTTTTTTTCGTTTCTGAGGCTGGGAGAGGCTCAGGAACGAAAAATAGCCTCCGACAGTATTAACAAGCCATTGTCATTGAGTGCCTTGCGCGCTTGTGCCTTTGTTTTGAAACAGATTCTAGCGTTTAACTGGTGCCTTTACCGGACTTTCGCATATTACAGCGCGTCGCTGTAATATCGCTAGATGTCACTGGAGAAAACTACTCAAGATCTGATTTGGTAGTCAACACGTATGGATCTATTATAGGGCCCGATCAATCGATCGATCGATCGATCGACCGATCGATGGATCGAGTGATCGAAGTGGATGGACGTAAAACCAAAGTTGGCAAAGCCCGGAAGGACTCGGCCTTCCCGTTGGCTAATTCTTTAACCTCTACAAGAAATCCAGTCTAAAGATCTCTTTCTCCACAGCGAAAACAATTCACAATTCGAATACATGCAAGGAAATCGATACCATGACACTTAAATATCAACTCAAAATTCACACTAATACTTTGAGATCGCTTAAAGGGCAGCGATGGAAGAAGATACAAGACTTCTCAACAATCACGAAAATGGCAGATTCTTCTTAAATGAAAATTTACTCCTGCGCGCAAAGCATCCAGGATGAAAATGGCTCTTTAAGATTATGGCAGCGAACTTAGAGGATACGCTTAAAAATGTATTCTATGAGGTCCGCAACTCGACTTTATGACGTCACTTGATGTTGGGACTACGTCATGATTTCAAAATGGCAGTCATCTTGTTTTCACCATCTTGGATATCTAGCTTTTCCAAAACCTTCAAAAACCACTAAAATTGGCCAAACAGTAACAGAAAGCAAAAACAGAACACTCAAATCATATAAAAATGTTAGAGTTAGCAAAATATACTTAAAATTTTTCAGTTAAAGCAGTAAAATTTAAAAGTTTTAGGAAACTGTCTTTCAGAATATGGTTGCCATGGCAAGTTCAGATTTGGTGACCAGTGACATGTCACACCAAATTGTTCCCAGATAAGGAAAAGTCATTAAGTTTGGTGGCTTTTGCTTGCATATTCAGCAAACGTTCAAAGTCAGTGCGGGCAATTTGTGCCCCCTTCCCTACCCCCTACCCCCCCTTCCGCTTTCCACTTCCAGTCAGAATAGGGTTTATTGAAAATATTTTTGACTGAACGGTAGGCGTCCATGGAAGCAAAGTGGGATGCTATCACATTCTATTTGAACAAAAAAGCCCAAACCTTTTTCAAGTACATTAAAAATGGAACCGAGTTAATGTGTGGAGCCTGAATAGAAACAAAAATTTGAGTAATTGAGCTAAATCTGTGCTTAAATGATATTTGACTTGGTGAACAGTCAGATCTGTACAAAATCCGGCAATTTTATAGTTAGAAAACGTAGCTGTTTGTGCGACTTCCATAAATGTCACATCAATTAAATGGCACAGCAAAAGTGGAAGGAAGGAGAACATTAAAAACGGTCACGTAGCACGATCTACTTGCTAAGCGGACGGGTAAATAAAATTAATAATTGTAATCATGAAAACGAAACGGAATCGAGAACATTTCATGTCACGTATGGCTTACGTAATGTAAACAGCGAACTAGGCAGTAGGTAAACACTAAGTTTCATTAGGCGGCTAAAACAACACAGACCACAAGGGCTGAGGCGTCACGGCTGTTGAACTAAGGGTATTTGTGATATGGGGGATGCTCTTTAGTCACCAACTTGTTGAAAGCGTACATAATTGCTCAGTATTGGCACTAAGTGAAGGTATGAAAAACTTTCCTTTTAAAACCGGTGTTAAAATAAGAATCCTTTACACTGTTTCCTACATAGGGCTAGTAACATGAGTTCAGTTTATCATTGCAGTTACTGCCCCTTATGCCTCAATGTTGTGAAATGTTAGTATACACTGGTCGTTATTCGTTTCTATTATCTACTAAATGTATCAGAGTTAGTGAAATTTTTAAAGGGTTTAACGTGAGTAGCCCCGCAGCTCTTAACAACCTCTAATTTCATTGGATCTTGGTATCACGCAGCTCTATTGTTTTCGGGGCTAGGGTCCATTGTTTTGTTGTTTGGTGTATGTTTCCTCAGCAAATCAGAGAAGACCTTGTAAGAGCTGCGACATCGCCCTTTAACGTACATCAGATTTTAAGCATTACGGTCAAAGAAATTACCATTTGAAATAGGAATTTAATTTATGTCACTAGATCTGTGTCATTTACTTTTTACTTATGTTGACGCTGAAATAAGCTGTTAGCAAACGCGCTCAGATTTGAGACAGATGTAGTCTTGAATATTTTGTCCTTAGCCGATTTTACTTGCGTGGACCAACCCACGATGCAGAAAGTGTGACTCGAATTTCATTTTAATAAGTATAAACTGATGGGTTTTCGGACAAACTTTTTCAAAATTGATTCCTCTGACCATTGTTTTGTTTACTCATAGCATTTCGTCAAAGCACAGTAGGGGACTGTCATAAGACAACAGCACTGATCTAATTTGCACAAGCATCACTTCAGTGATTTCGGCGAAAAGTTGTTTTGAAGTTTGACTGTCGAGTCCATCTGTTTGGGCAATTGTCGATTTTATTGTCCTAGAAGTTTTCAATAGTAATAATCTTTTAAGCGAAGCAGTTAACCTGTTTACGGTAATTTTCTTGAAATGTTTGAAAAACGTGTTCATAATAGCCTTGAAATTACCTTGTAGTTCCCGCTTCGAAAGGAATTGCTTAACGTGAAACCGACAGTTTCTGTCAGACACTCGGGAGCAGTATTGTATTCTGACCTTTTGCAGTAAAACAAAGTAATCACTGCTATTTTTAACTTCATGTTGTCCTTTTCACATGTGGTATTTTCTTTTAGGGAGAAGGGAAACTAATGAAAAACCTTTCCCTTTCCTGGCCTTTGTAATTATTTTGTCCTTCAGTGGTTAGAAAAAGTAAACAAATTGTGTAGCAACTTCGTGGATAGTACGTAGATAGTACGTTGAAATTGTTTCCTATGAGATCTGCAACATGACTTGACCACCACACTTGACGTGAGAATTACGTCACGATCTCAAAATGGCATCCATCTTGGATTCACCAGCTTGGATTTCTGGCTATTTCCAGAACTTTCAAAAACCAAAGAATTAAATTTTACGACAAGTCAGAAAAACGTTCGAAGAGGGCGCGGGCACACCTCCAGGCTTCATAGGGTTAAGTTTGCAGTATATGCATTTTCCCTCAGGATCCGCAATCCGCCCAAGTATTTCATTGTGTTCAAAAACACTATGTTGGGCCGAATCTTTTTCATTTTGACCCCTGTACAGGGCCATTTATTACTTAAGAGATGGGTCATCAAATTAGAGAAGTCGCATACATTTATATTTTGTTTGCAAGGAAGGGGGAAGTTGTGGTGATATTTTGAGCACTAAAAATGGGGGGGGGGGGGTGTGAAAATAGCGTCCTCTCTGAAATGTGATAACCAAACCAAATAGAACTCTTAAAGAGAAGGGGGTTCACTTAAGGAGAAGGGGTTCACTTAAAGAGAAGGGTTTCACTTAAGAGTCTTAGGCTTTGGTAGGGGGAGAGGATGATTGAAGGCATTTTCATCGTGCTGAAAAATAATAACTGACCCTGCAATGTACCACATTATTAGCTTTTCAAGTCTTCTATTTTACGGTTTAAAGTTATCTCTTTTTTTATAAAACCAGAAAGAAGTTTTTAATTTCAAAAATGGTTTTCTATCAGGGCATTCGTCAAAAGGCGGTTTATTTAGATCCCTTAACCCTATTCTGCCTGGGGGGAGGGGGGGCACATTGTGCCCCCGCTGACTTTAACGAATTATAACTTTTAAACGGCTGAACAAATAATCACCAAATCTCGTGAATTTTCTAAAATTTATCAGAGAAAAGTTTCCTGTGTCAATGACGTGTCTATGATGATTGAGGTTTCCATAGCAACCATCTGCTCAGAAGTGTATTTTGACTATTTTCTGTCTTTTTTTCAGTCTTTTTTCAGGTTTTCCCCCTTCGTTTGTAAGAAGAAGATAGTTTTTTTACTTTTAAGTGCATGTTTTGACTAAGTATGTTTCTTAAAACAAAATCATATATTTTTTGGTGACGTCATTGTCAGCTGTATGACAGCAGGTTTGGGATTCAAGATGGGGGCCTCAAATTCAAAATGGCGGTTTTTGACGTTATTGTGACGTCACGACACGTCATAATCGACACATCATAAGCCCAATCTGTTAAGCTAATGACGTGCTACAAACGTGCCAAGTTTCATCGCAAGAGCTTTAATACTTTTCGAGATCTATGGGGGGGCACTTTGTTCCCACCCCCACCCCCGGCTCAGAAACTCGAAAAAAGCCCAGGCAGAGAAGGGTTAAGGTAGGACAGAAATTTGTGACATCACTGTAATTCAGATTCACTGACTGACAACACCGAGTGTAGATTCTGATTCTGGTTATTGAATCTGATAATTGATCGAATGAATTATTAATTTTTTCGTTCACTGATTGATTTATTGATTGATTAGTTGCCAGACTGATTAATTTCTGGCTTGTTGTCTGTGATTAATTGACTGATTGATTGGCTTCCTAATAGTTGTCTCAATCGCTGAATTGCTATGCTGTTTACGCTTACATGCACCTCTTATTGTAAAATATCCATAGCATCAGTCGAAATAGAAGTTATTTATTTATAGTTATTTACCGATAAGCCTACATTCCAGACTGCTAATAGTTCATTGTTAAAGAAACTTTTCTAGAGTTTCTTTAAATGCAGCTAGCGAGTGGGCTTTAGCTATATATAGTAGAAGATTATTCCAAGGCTTTATTGTTCGAGGGTAGAAAGCGTTCTTGTAGTATTGCCATTTACTAAAACGTAATATAAATCCATGGTTTGATAGCCTCTTAGAGGTGCCATGCGATGCATTTTTTTTTTGTTACAGGAATGAACTACGCGGTTGCGCTACTCAAAGATCATACAAAGTCGTGCACACTCTCATCGAAAACAACCTTCCAACGTAAAACAACATTCTTTGTAATGCTTTACCCGCGTTGTCGTTTCGGGCAAGGAGAGGGTTCACCACGCGGGACATCTCCACTGGGAGGCACAGTTTACCGGATAATATATAATTATATATTGTATATAATCCCGAAATCATTTATTATCATCATCATCGTCATATTCTTACTCGGGGTGATTTAAAGATAAGGTTGGTACTCTTGGAAGCGATTTTCTTGTTTAGTACGTGTTGCATTTGGCCTTTTGCAGCCACTCTACAACCTTGGGGGCCAGTGGCTGTTAGAAAAGCATATTAACAGATGATAGATTCAATTCTTCTTACTCACAGGTGGTACAGATCGTTCAGGTTGGCAAACACTCCGTGAGGTAGGACCGTGAGAGAATTTGAGGAGAAATGTCTACAAAGCAAAATGATTACTTTTATTATTTTTTCTTAGATGAAAGTGTTCTATTTTGTTTCCCGTTTTATGAACATATATCCCCGTATAGAAGCGTTTGGGCATACAGTACGATATTTGTAAATTATTATGTAATATAGCGAGTTACAGTTGAGTGTCGTAAAACTAATTAAGACCAAAGAAATCACGTTCGTCCATCACAACAAGCTCATATGGGAAGTCTGCCTACCTCAATCCCACCCCTGGAATGAATAAGATTAATGGTGGTAACCAATAACATCCAGGTTCATCAGAATTAAATGATATTTTGCAACAACACTGTCGATCCCAACCATTAAAAAAAATAGTGTCCAAGATAGGATTCGAACCCCATGCCTTCGGGTCACCAACCAGCTGCTCTATCATCTAAGCTACAAAACCACGATGGGAACAGCACGTGGATGAACCCAGTTCGTCAAGGCCTGTTTCTACCGAGCGCAACCACGACCACGACCACGAACGTGACACGAACGCGAACGCGGCGTTCGCATTGGATTGCGTATAAGCAATTTGTATGAATCCTTTTATACCAAAGTCAACCACGAACGTAGCTGGAAATTGGCTCGTGCGGAAAGTCGCAGAGATTGCCTCCAGAGCGAATTTTTATGCGGTGGTCGCACGACCAATCAGTTATTTTGTTTTCGTGTAACTCGGCCCAGGTGACACGCAGTACGTGTGAAAATTTTGACTTTGCAGCGCACTGGTTGACAACATGTCCGTCAAAACTGAACTGCTAACTTTGGAAGTTGAAAAACACCCAATTTTATACGACAAAGGCCGTCGGGATTTTAAAGACGCAGAGAAAAAGAAAAATGCGTTTGCAGATATACGCCTGTATCTCCTCTTCCTTCTCCTCCTCCGTGTGAAGAGGTAAAATGCCAAAATGTCATCAGAATCTGTGTCTGAGGCTTTTGCTGCCATTTTCACGAGGTGGTGCATGGCAGCACATATTGCGAGTGTCACAGCCCGAATTACCGCGTTCTGTATGAAGGGTGGCTCGTGCGAACGTGCGAGCGGAAAGTCGCGCGGAAAGTCGCAATGGTCGCGTCCGTGGTCGTGGCCGCGCTCTGTATAAACAGGCCTTCAGTCTTAGAACTGAGTTAGACGGTGAGACAGTCGCATGCGACTGTTGACGCACACGCTGCTCGCGTCATTAAAAAAATCGTATTATCTCACATCATTTATCGCTACCTCTGGTTACGACGGTTGTAAGGTTTTAAAACATGCTTCAAAATCCTACGACATTTTTTTGATGTCGTTGGCGACCGCAAGCAAGTTGTAGCTTCGATTTTCACGAAACAACTAGCGATGTAGACTACTTGTAAGCAAGTCGTATACAACAAAGCACCCTACTAGCAGAGCCTTTTTTAAACTCCGCGAGAGAAAAGAAAGACTGACGAAATCGGGTCAAGTGTTTATTAAACATGCGCTTGTTGTCGCTTAGATACAGTTTCGAGCACAGGCCCAATCGCATGGCCTCAACCTGGTGTTTTTGCCGCCAAAGTCAGTGCCGCCAAACTCCGCCAAATTTTTGAAATTTGTACTGCGGGAGACTACAAACCATGAATTTTGTGAATCAGTTGCAAGATATGTCTTCGCCAATTTGCAGCACTCCAGAAAAAACTCGTGCAGTTTTGCTGTGAAAAGATAGTATTAGGTGGTCGCCCCAAACTCCTGTGAAATCAGGAAAAGGAGTTTGCGAACCGAGGAAAAGAATTCATGTTGTCTCTGTTGTGGCATCCACCTACACGGTGCAGGAGGCACCTACAACGTGCAAAGGAATGAAACGCCTGCTACGACGATAAGTGAGCTTATTGAAGATGAACTTCGTCCCGATAATCAGTCGTTAGAGTCTGCAAACCCTGTTTCGGACATTTTTAAACTTTGCACAAGAATTCATCCGCACTCTGCCCAGATTTGCATCGTTAATGTAATTATTCTATTCTATCCCACTTACTCAGTCAGCACTCGAAATAGATTCCGTCAAACACAGATTCATACTCAGTACTTAGACTCGATTAGACGCCATTTGCCGACAGTGGGCTCAGTTTTGACCTTCGGTTTCTCAACAAAATTAATGTGAGCAGTGAAGAAACCGGTTTGACGATAGAAAACCGAATTAACTAGCCCAGAAGTAGGGCTGCGCGACTTAAAAGACTTGACTCGACTTCTGCAGTCTTTCTTTTCTCTCACGGAGTTTAAGGCGGGGTGACTACAAAGTTGTACTGACTAAATCGGCCCATACCTGTCCACGAGAAATTCCTCGACAAACATGTGTAGCATGTGTTACATCAAGTCAACGTATTTTACTTTAGAACGATCACTTAGGGCTGATTCATTTTAACGCGAGGTCAAGTTTTAACGCGTCGTGCATGCATAAACCCCAGAGAAGCCACCCGTACGAAACGTACACTGTTTTGAGCTTGATTAAAATGTACAGAAAGACGGCGGAAAGTGAGGAAAGTGTCACAAGATTTATTTCCTGGTGGTTAATTCGCCTTTAAAAGCTGATGGGAACACAGTCACTAATTTCAAATTATAGACTAGTATAGTGGAAGTAGCAGTTCCCGAGAATATGGCAGGCACGGGAAGAGGGGAAGTTGAGATAATGGTATAAAGGGAAGAAGATTATGTATTTTCTTTTATTTTTCTAAGGGAAAATAGTTCAACTGATAGGGTACTTCGGCTTTAAGAGTGGTACTAGCGTTATCTGCAAATCCGTGATAATTAAAATTCAGAGGGTGGGAAGTTCGATAAGCCGTTTACTTGCATCGCATTCAGGGTACACATGTAGACCATCAGATCGATCAATGATGTATCGGGTTATCGTATTCACTGTTCGATAAATTTGCAATACAGCAACTCAACATACTTTCCGCAAGTATATGAGCAGACGTTTCCTCCTTTGGGAGAAGTAAAAAGAGTCGACAGCGTCAAAATAGCAAACGAAATACGAACGAACGCTGGAACGCATCATTGATTTATCGCTTACCTCATGGGCGTAACCTAAGCGCGATGAAACAAATAGGTCCTCGCATTTTTTGCTATATGCTTTTGCTGCAAATGAATCCACCTAGTCCAGCAGATTAGTCTCATACCAGGGGTAAGTACTGCACTTTATGATACAGGTATCAAACTGGGCACGTTAATAGTAGACATCATGGGGAACATAAATCTGGAGGCAATCGGGATGTGCTCTGTGTCAGCCAGGAGAGAATGGACAATGAAGTGGTGGTAATTATTCAAAATGGCCGCCGCCAGCGATACTTTATTGGTATGGAAACATACAGCATAATAGTCTAAAACAATGTCTGTTCGTGACGATCTACTAAAATAACCTTAAAGATTACAATAATACTATCAAAATTGTCATAGAAGGTTACTGAGAATTGAAAATTGAAGAGATAATTCTGAGGTTATAATTACTCAAGTTAGAAATTTTAATTTTTTCCTTAGTATCGTCTCAAACTTTGCACGAGACAACTGTAAATTATTTGTTCCAACTGGTACAAGAATGCTCGACACTGTATTATTTTTTCCTGGTGTCTGATTAAAGAAAAAAGTTGTATTGAATTAGGTTAGTTAGGCCGTCTTCACTTATGCAGGTAAAAATTCAAGTGCTACTGATTGCCCTAATTATGGATAACTGTTTATTGCTTATTTACTATACCAGCCACAAGAGTAACTAAACAACCATAGACACCTTCTGCCACCGCAGATACTTTTTCCACCATAGATACCAAATAATTCCACTGTATGAAAAGGATATAGTTGATACCGGTGGCTATCTTGGGTGTTCAGTGCCTACATGTACAACTTACTTGTATTGCTAAAAGAATGTGGAAATATTTGATCCCGGTACTATTCCTGCAGCATTAAATGCCAAGGAAATTCGAAAACTTCCATGCACACCAGGTTAGCACTCGTACTCTACGTTATAGTTTAAAGGGCATTGCACCTAAAGAACAAAACTCTCGCAGCGTGAAACTGGGCTGCGCTGAGTTGTGCGAATACTGAGGGTGCACCAAAACGATTGCAATAACATTTTTGGAAGAAGGACAGAGTTCCAAATCCTGGAAAGGAATAGGTAGATCAATCCTTCGGTAAAGGTAACTTCTGTTGGAAGACTTAAGAAGTAGGGAATGCTATTTTATACCCTAGACTTGCAACGAGGCTAGTGTCCTTGGTTTGCACCTAGATGAGATAATAATGCTTGAAGTTGACAAACTATTGAGAGAGTTGTCCTCTTAACAGACAAGGTAGCTGACACGTAAATGCTTCTTCATATCGCAGACAGTGACTGGTTTCCTTACGATGTTTGAAGTCGATATCGGCTAACAAACTGGAATGCAGACGAGAAGTTTACTCGGGTACTTTATGAAAATCGCCTAATTCAGGACATCAAACAATAACAGTTGCAATGCATGCGCCATGTACTAGATGCGGCACCATGCCTTGTTGTACGGAAAGAAGAAGGTGCATAGCTAGATCGCCGTAAAGTATGTTTATTGGCACTACATGTATGCCCGCATTGCATATGCTTGCACAGACAATGCCCGCATCACAGCAGCGCACAAGCTTAAAGAATTTGCGCTCATAGCTAATTGCAATATCCGATGACAATGTGAATAATGCAAGAAAACGTTTTTTCAAGAGAAGATTTTAGAAAACATGCCACTTTATCTGCACAGAAGTTCTTTCCGTTACCTCATCTAGACACTGATAGTATATCAAGCTGGCTATTTGTGGGCCAGGTGTTCTTTTAGCGCCAAAATTGCCAAGTCCAACAAAATTCGGTTGTATTTAACAGAACGGATCAGTTAAACAAGAGCTGTAAAGGCTACAGACGACGTAGTAAATTTGCCAATGAAAATCTGTTTTGGAAGTTACTGTGTTTGTGTGGTTACTGTAAGTGACTTAAACGGATGACAATGGGGAATCAAATGTCAAACTAAACAACTGAATAAATAGCGTATATAGTGACGTGTTCCTACGTTCTGTAATTGCATCATAGTTCTACCGTGAAACAGTTTAACAGGTAAGCTTGAAAGTGGACACCGAAATTAATACGGAGAAAGCGAAACCATGGTTAATTGATTCCAACGGTGTAATTGAATTAACTAGATATCTAATTTGCATAATTTTGACCTAAAATAAAACGATCCCCTCAATTCAATTAAATCACCCCAAGAATGTAATTGTTTTATCTTGATGGGGAATTCAACAAGTGGACAATTCAACGCTGTATCAAGTTAATTTTCCTAATTTTCCAAATGTAGTCCTTATAGTCTGAAGCGGCCATATTGAAACAACCCTCCCCTTCCCCCCCCCCCCCCCTCCTTCCCAGCTGCCATGGGTCACATCCAGATTGCCTGTAATCTTTAAAACGATCTCACCTAGTATTAGTGTGTCAGGTTTCATGCTTGTATCATAAAGTACAGAATTGTTTCACTATCTGCTGAACTAACCCTTAGATCAAGGTGATAAGTAACGGTCATACAGTGAACGCTCATGTCCTGTAGGAAATAGCGTACCTAGCAATCTTGCGAGGGACACTACATCCCATAGGACACGAGCGTTCATTGTCTAACCGTCTTAGAACATGGGCATACCCTCGCCTTGGAATCACAGGGTTTTCCATTTTAGTGGAAATGGAAAAAACCTTTCCGCTACTAGCACAAAACCAGAAGCGTGTGCTTCTGAGAGGCATATTATGGCACCTTGTTTTCGGTTTAGCAAAATCGGCAATTAAGGGCGCATCACGTGTTGCCAAAATCAGAATTGTGCTGCCAAAACTAATTGCAACATACGCGTATAGTTATCTACCTTGGTCCCAGAGATTTTTATTTATTTTTCTCACTCGAAAGAAGAAAACCTCTGAGACAAGGGTAATAGTTATTGCATTTGGACGAGAAAAAAAAACCTTATTCGTCTAGAGCTATAAAAAAAATAGGCGTTTCGCAAAAGCAAATGCGACAACCCACCCTAAAAACAAAACAACAACAAAACAAAGCAAAAGATCTAAAAGGAAAACACTAATGTTGCCATCCAGTGTAAGATGTACCAGACGAAAGCCCACGAGGCAAAGTCATGAAGCTCGCTGTTAGCGATGCAAAAGAAACGATTAAGCATGAAGAAACAAGTCTCTCGTTCAGATTAAACCATTCTGAACCATCCTTAGTTTTAGCATTTGTCTTTAGGCTGTTAATGCGTGTTGCCAAAGGATAAACATACTTATTTGAAAGGAATGGTATAACTGTTGATAATATCGCACTTGAAGAGAATGATTTTAAGTAATGGATTTCTTTTGAATTGTTTATTGCTAATACACTGCAAGATTGCATTTTTTATTAAAATGCAATAAAATAATCCGTGTAGAGCATAATTGGCTCAACAGCGCCATCGTCGTTGTTGCTTTTATCGATTAAATTATAAATAGTCATTTTCATTCATTCACCACCTAAGCCGATTTTTACGAATTCACAAATACCAGCCTTCAGTTGGTTTGATAGCTTAGTTGGTTAGAGCACTGCATCGGTATCTCAGAGGTCATGAGTTCGAGTCTCGTTCAAGCCTGAAATTTTCTCAGATTTCTTTTATCAACTGCGTAAGTTGATGTCATTAACTACAATGGTTGCCATCATTTCATATGTAATTTCGCAGGTCACACATATGAGCATTTCATATATTCACGAATGCACAAATTCTCTGTGAATACTAATTTTACCCCACAGTTTCCCTGTGCTTCAAAGCCCCCTGACATTTTACATAATGTATGACAGTTTTATGGAATATGGAGCATCGGAATGCTGGGCACTGATTGGCTGAATGGGTCTGACCATGTTCTAATAACATATTATAGCATCACTAACGTCAAACCTACAGATTTTGTAATCTTTTCTGAGTAGAAAATGTGCCCTTGGTAAGGTTCTGGATCTTGTTTGAACTCAGATCCCTGCAAGTTACATAACCGAAATTATAGAGTAAACTGTTTCTTTGCTCTAAAAACAGAAGCTATTCTAAGAAAACTAACACGAATTTTTTTTAATCCTTTAGAATGTAATCACAAAAACTATTGCAAAGAGGAAACTCTCCTCGGGAGATAAATAACTTATGCTTTAGCCCTATTCAATATGGGATTTATTTGCTTTTTCTTTCTGAGCCTGGGGCGGGATAGAGGGCACAAAGTGACCTCCCTCCTCCCACCGAGAGTACAAAGCGAGTATTAAGGCTATAGAAACGAAATTTCGAGGATAGATAGTGCAAAACGCTGAAATTTGGAGTTAGAAGACGCAGCTGTTTGTGCGACATTCATAGATACGCCTTCATAAAATTCGATCTAAAATCATTAGGTTAAGATCTAATTTTAAGAAGAGCTCTAAATGACGCACTTACAAGGTCCATAAGGCCCATAAGAATCATTTTTGTTATGGTTACAAAAAAATGAGAACGGGGGGGAGGGGCAGGGGGCAGGGAGACGACGCGCCCCTCTTGTCTGGGTTTTGTGTATTTCATTTTTCTTAATAAGCAACGTCTGTTGAATGTTTTTTTTTTCTTGCAAACAAAAACATCTGTGATCTGCAGATATGCTTTTAGACTACACGAAAGATCGTCTCATAGAACCTAGATTTTTAAATTCTCCAGGAGGATGAGGTAGGGGGTCAAGTCAACACCCTCTTGGTTATTGGCCCCTGTTCCCGAATTTCTTGGATCTGCCCATGGGTCTTTAAACTCCTTTTCAGTTGGTTAATGTACTAAAAAGTGTGCCAATGTATTGAAAATTGTTCTACCACCTTCACACGTGTAAGTTCCTTTAAACTGCACTTTTGATTAATCGTGCGGATACACTCTTAAAAAAATGAAAAGCCTAAGAACTCATAAAATGGTAATTTAATTTCCTGTACTATTAAACAGTAAAAAAAATAGTGAAAATAAAATAATAACCAAACAAATATATGCCGCGTCAAACAGTATAAGGTAGCTGTTGTACATGTCAGATCCAAATGGTACTTTTGGAAGCAATTTTCTTGTTTGGTTGTTCGTTTGTTTGTTTGTTTTGGGTGTGGGTGGGTGTTGCATGTAGCCCCTTTGCAACAACTATCCAGCCTTGAGTACCGGTGGCTGTCCTCTCTGGGGTTCTAATCTATCCCGGTCAGAGAAGTATTATTAACAGATGATAGATTCAATTTTTCTTACTCACAGGTGAAACAAATAATCCAGGTTTGCAAACACGCCGGGAGGTAGGAACGTGATAGCATTTGATGACAAATACCTACGAAACACAATAATCGTTGTTTAAAAATTAGGTAAAATGTTTTACAAAGCCCGAAATACTGCACGTCTTCAATCATATAGTTCATCATCAGAGTTCCAAACTGCTTAAAGAACCGAGGTTATTATATCATAAGCTTAGAATGAAAATTACGTGACTCCAATTTTCATAAGGAAAAGGATGAGTTGTAACGGTTTTGTTTGTTTTAAAAGTTTTGGATGGAAACGTACAATGTAGAGTGCTTCAATGATTCTTTCGTTTCAACCATGAACGTGCCGAGGCTAAAACATTCCAGGAGAATGAGTGATCTGGATGTTCTTCAATGTGTTTGGCTGGTTCTGATTGCTTGTTTGTCATCGTGTTCTTTAACACAGACTTTTAAATTGCGCACAGTTTCACCAGCGTTAGTTTGTTCACAGCTGCAAATGCCTTTGCAAATCACATGTGAAGGGTGAGGGTTGGGATCTTTGAGTTGGATCATGAAAAAAGAATCAACTTTGCCATATAATGAAGAAATTGAATTTCCATCGGGTGTAATTGTTCAATTTCCTCCTGAATTTCTTGCTATCAACTTCATTCTTGCGGCAGAAAGGCTTCCGATTTTAACTGTCATCCAAGACTTTAAAAACCTAAAGAGTGAAAACATGATTATCCCAGTTTACTGGTTTGCTGACAGAGTTCTTCTTCAACCGCAACAAGCACAAAAAGCACCAATTGCGAGTTTGAACCACAACACTGATAACCAATGTGAGGCCTGTGGGACTGGGCTAAATGTGACAAAGTCAGATTACTGCACAAATGAAGTTAGCATGATTTAGTATTCCTGACGTTTAAAACCCGATGAACCTGAGGACAGAACCCGATTTATTAGGCAGAGAACTGAGAGAACGGAACGCTAGTCAGGAAGAGAATACCATCTCCCTTCGTAAGGGTTAAGCACTGATTTGAATGGTTAGCTTTCTGTTATTTTTGTGGCAAAGCCCTACGCAGTGAGTATGGACATCGGTTATGAAACAAACGACTCGGGTTCGACTCCGCACAACATTTTGTTATTCTTTTTCTTTAAATTGTGAATTAAGATTAACTTCATGTAGTTTCAACCTCGTTCCCAGGGTCCTCTCTCTTCCTCTCTCGAGAAAGTACCCTGGTTTCGGCTGGTCACGTGTCTCCCTGAAGCAAACAGCTCCCCACCAGGGTGGACTCGCTTTTCTTCGAGAAGCGAAGGGAAATGCGAATGCAAATCTTTTCAAACTGGCACGAAGACAGAGGAATGGAAGTCATTAGCTCACTTTTTTTCAAAGACAGGGACGCTGAAAAAATCTACAGTCTACTATCTGCGGCGTTTCAGAAGAACAAATAATGCGCATTTCCCATCAACAAAAAATTTTACGGTGGGCTCGATCTGTTTTGAATTTGCAGAAGGCGTTTGATAAGAAGCTGCTCGTATTGCCCGAACAAAATGTCCGACACTCATTTGTTTGCTATATATTATATTTATTGGCCTAATAATGCAAGTAAAATTCTAATAATAAAAGCCCACGCATTTGTGTATTTTTATCTGCAAGCTTCAATGTAATGGTATAATCCTGCAGACCAGAGTACAACCTTCTTGCCAACAAAGCTGTTAATTATAAATGTTATTTAGTTTAGTACATTTATCATTTTGTCATGTCACTGTTTTGTGGTGAAAAAAGTTAGGTTTTTTTCGGTCAATCGGCGGTGTGAGAGCAATTTCGCCTACTCGACAGGAATAAAACAAATTACCTTCAAATTCTTACAAGAACGGTGGTTTCAGTCGGTTGGCGCGGCGTAGTTGACCTGATTTTACCATCGCGCCGTCTGTCTGTTTTGTTTACGGTGGCCGAAAATTCTGCTGCTCCTTGGAGATGCCAAAAATGAATTAGTCCTTCCTAATCCTTGACACTCCATTTCATTTCGAGCTCCATAAAGCATAAAGCCGACGGCTCTCCTTGTTGTAAATTTGTTATGTTGTGACTCGTGCCGGCTTCCGTTGACTATGGCGATTGTTTAAGCGAAAGTGTTTTGAAATTCAGAGACTTGTAAACGTGTTTTTCTGAGTCCAAAATAACATGGACCGCTTCGATGTCGAACGTTTGTATGTAATGAAGAAATACTTGTCTATAAAAGGAGTTCTTACCACCACAAATATTCCTGAAAAAGCTTACATCACCTCCGGCACTTTCCACCATTCTGACACTAGTGACAATCTTACACTTTGCTACCCCTCCCCTGTAGCACATTCTTGTTAGCACCCAGATTTTGGGGTGCCACGTGACCAGACGAAACCAGGGTACTTTCTCCAGGGAGGAAGAGAGAGGACCCTGGGTAAGAGGTTGATGTAGTTTTAGTGAAAGAGATGATGACGTCATTCTGAGCTACACATTCTAGTCACAACCATAACGAATACTCAGTGTGTAAACTGTTGCGCATGCGCTTTATAACCGGAAGCTGCAAGACTGGCAACCGGTTTTTGATTATCCCAAGTCCGTGACATTTCGTTGCCGCTGACCATAGGTATGCGTGGGCTCTGCTGAGCAGACCAATTTATAGCGGAGCCAGCGCGCTAGCGCGTCAGTGGAGCTCCATTGCTAAGGAAATTTGGTAACCTATCAAGCCAAGAAATTTTGGTAGTGACTTAATAGTCGCGTGACCGTCCGTACGTACGTACGTACGTAAGTCCGTCCGTCCGCACCACAGGGTTACCAATACACTTCATACACTGGATATAAACCTGTGCTGAATCCCAAGTGATTTTGGCGCGAAATCGCATGTTGACCCGCGTTGTAGCAAAACAAGCAAAGACAACAAAAGTCAAAAACAAATTTGTTAATGGAAAAAAAAGTTCAACAGAATACTCAGTTGTCTCTTTGGTGGAAGGGGAAAAGTTCAATTTAGGCGAAAAAAATTAGGCGAGAAAGTTCAGGCGAAAAGTTCAAATTTGCCTTGTCGGTTCTGTTCGAACTCGGTCGGCACACCGCTTGAGTTCGCAGCTGTTCGCAGCGGTTTTGACGCCAAATGTAGCAGAGCTAGTGCTTTTTGGTTTTTTCTGTCCACAACCATGGTTTTTACGGCGTTCCGAACACTTTTTGCCAGGAAAAACACCAGCATTTTCATGCTGATAGGCAGCTTGTCACGAAGAAAGAAATAAGTATTAAAATTAAGGTGGGTAATATCAATAAACGCTCTGGCCAAGTGAACTAGTATCCGGCTTCATACGCCGACGACCCGGGTTCGGCTCCCAGCGAAGATAAAATTTTTTTTCTTTTATTTTTCCTTTTGTTTTGTTTTTTGTTTTTTTTTTTTAATTTAACGACAGCAAAAAAACGACAGCAAAAAAAAAATAAACAAACAAACAAAACAAAACAAAAAGGGGGGTTCCTCTGTTAGGCTTGGCTAAATCTATATATTATTATTAAACATCACTCGACAGGGTTCAAAAACAAATTCAACTGAGTTCAATTTATAGTCAAAGCCAGCCAGGCGTTCCCTTCGTTAACGGACTAATGAATTCAAATATTGGAAAATTGATTCCGTTTGTTGATTGAATAGTCCTTTCGTGAAATGAATAATCCAATATTCAAATTGAGCCTCGATCCAAGAATCGAATGTTGATTGGATTAATGAACAATAGATATACCATATATGGAAGGCAAGGCGAAGGCGGACATGAATAAAGAACAGGTAGGTTATTTTAGTATTCTAGTTCTTGCATAAACACGCCATTAGTGTAGAATTTTGTTACTTTTTCTACCGGCTTTGGTACATATTATGTCTCCCGGTAGATATACAGTTAAACAATACTTGTTTTCTTGTTTGTTTTTTATTAGTTTTTATTGGTCTATTGCAAACATATTTACATTACTACACACATTACTACATACATTATTACATAACAGAAATATTATTATTTATTACCATAACATTTTTACATAATCACAATCACCTATTAATTTTACATAATACATAAAAGAAAACAACAACATGACAGTTGTAAAAGAAGTAACAAGTAATTAAGTCCATCAATAACTAACAAATCGCTGATAACAATAAGAAAAGAAAAAGAAAGAAGAAATAACATTGTGCTGCCGGTGCAGGACGATCTAGGGTATATCTATATCTTTTCTGATCATTTGAAAGTGTTTTAAAAGCTTACAATTCTCCCTGGCAATGTGGAGTTCAAAGCTATATACAGTTTTTATCCTATAAATAAAACCCTGAACTGTGGCTAAGCTATTTTGACATTTCTTAAAATATATATAATATTTCCCCAGTGATAAAATGTTATTAATTACAATGAAATCTTCTTTAATCTCTAATTTTCCAAGAATTAAGTCGGTCTCATTCAGCATTTCAATATAAATATCATTGTCTTTTAGCCAGGACAAAACATGTTTCCAAAATTCGGAAGGTATCCTACAGGAGAAGAGTAAATGCTCGATGGATTCTGCGTCTTCCTGACAAAAAGTGCAATTAGGGGAATCAATTAAGCCAAGGCGATAAAAAGTTCTTCAATTGTATAAACAATGCAGTTTAATAGGATTTTGTATTGAAACTCTCTGATCTTGGATTCTAAGGTAGTGCAGAAAGGTAAACAAGAGAATTTTCGTAATATTTCATCGTAATAATTAATTGTTTTGAGAAAAGTGCTCTTTGGTAATTGTTTCCAGACGTTTCGGGTATTACCCCTTCATCATTATTTGTGTATTAACAATAGACTTTTTCCCACTCAATGACCGTGTCCGAATACTTGTCTGTAAGTTTTTGTTTGGCACTGGGTGGAATTCGTTTTTTTCCCAGAAAAATTTGATAGATCCGTTTAGAAGAGAGTTCAAGGATTGGAACCAAGTTTCCGCTGTCCATCATGGTTATTGCAACATTCGGAATGGGATCAATTCTGATTGGCGGATCGGTGGAACCTTTAGCAAGAGCGCACCATTCAGCAGGGATTGAATTAACAAGGCTCATGAGAAAGAATCCTTTCTCAGGAGATGCCAGTGGAGTGACGTAAATATACGAAAAACAGCTATTTAAAAAAATTAAGTCGCCTATCTTGAGAAAGCCTAATTTTAATTATATCACTTCTATACACTGAAACTTTGTCAGCACAAAGAAACTTGTTATTCCAAATAATCTCGTTAACAACCTCCTGAGAGGAGTTTGGCGTTTTCGCATTTAAAACAGCCCAAGCGTTCAAACACTCCTTATAGTATGTTTGTAAGTAGTATCAAGTGGTATCAAAGTGGTATCAAAGTTACAGTGCAGTACAAAGTGTCCCCCAACTGCCGAGAGAAGTTCTTCAAGAATCGTTTTCCAGGAACTTGGTTAATCTTCCAAAAACTTTTTAAAAGATAGATTACTCGTTTTGCTCTAATCAGAGATTCAATATCTATCATTGTTAGTCCACCACCTTTAATATCTGATATTAATGCTTAAGCTTGACGTTTAACTTTGTCCTTCCCTTTCCAAATAAAACCATAGAAAAGAGAATTATCTTCGTTAATTAGTTCCTTTGAAATCGGAATTACCGATGCTCTATACATGAGTTTGGGACTAGCAAATGTCTTAACAATTTCAATTCGTCCCAATAACGAAAGGCCTCTCCATTTCCACAAATTTATCGATTTTTCATGTCTTTTAACGTTTTTTTTCTAAAATTAAGACTATCCCTTTGTTTTATATCGTAGCCGAGATACACTCCCAAAATCTTGATAACTCCGCATATATTTTGCTTTACAAGGTCCACGTCTTCTAGGGTGTTTTTCCCGAGAGCTAGAATTTCTGTTTTTTCGTGGTTTACTTTTAAACCTGAACGTTCCCAAAACGACTCGAGGACATCAGATAATGATGTACACGAAGATTTGTCCTTGAGAAAAAAAGTCAGATCATTTGCAAATAAGGATAGTTTAATAGTTTCCTGTCCGATTTTAAAACCTTAAATTTTGTTGTCGTTTGTTATCCTTAAGGCCAGAATCTCAAAAGCAATACTAAATAAATAAGGAGAGAGAGTGGGTCTCCCTGCCTCACACCTCTTTCTAATGAAAAGAGTCCAGTCGTAAATCTATTGTTCATTACGTTGCTTGAGGCATTTTTATATAGAACCCGAATCCAATGAATGAAAGAAGGGCCAAAGTTAAATTTGTGCAAAGTCCTTATAAGAAAGTTAAAATTCAGTGTATCAAAAGCTTTCTTAAAGTCAATTGTTGTAAGCATACAAACAAACAAACAAACAACTTTATTATAGTCTCAATCTTATAGCTGTGCACAAGTGCACTACTAATCGGGGAGACTGAAGGTCGAATTGGAATTTGGAGATGTTGGTTTTTGAGGAGAGGGGAAAACCGGAGCACCTGGAGAAAAACCTCTCGGAGCAAGGACGAGAACCAACAACAAGCTCAACTCACATATGACACCGGGACCGGGAGTCGAACCCGGGCCACATTGGTGGGAGGCGAGTGCTACCACTCTCGAGTGCTCTCACCACTGCCCCATCCCTGCTCCCTGCATACCTGAAAAGAAGTCAGATCTAAAACCATAAGAATTAAAGCAAGAACCAATTTGATTGTCTTATAGTTTAAGTGGAAGCGAATAAATTGTTTTTGAACGACTAAAGCATGACTTACGTGCGTCCATTTCCCAGAGTAAGCTTGTTAACTTTCAAATTTCGCTCGGTGATTCCACAAGAAGAAAAAATTCTGCCGCCCAGACTTTAGCTTAATTTTGTTGTATGAAGCAGATCAAGGTGACTACTTTGTATTTTCCGTTTAACATTGGTTGTACATCGAAGCGACGTAACGTAACCGCCATCACCGCCGATATCACTGCCATGTTCACTTCTCTACGGCAACCGCTGACCAACTTTGAGGAGGACTGGCTCAACGAATTGTCTTCGTCAATGTACACCACCGAGCAGCACGATGATGTCCTGTATGACTTTAACAAGTCGGTCAAGTCCATCACCGAATGGAAATGACACATTCTACAGGTCCGAAAACCAAGACGCTGGGAAGCAAAACCTCATACAAGACCTCCCGGAAGACTCAGTGTTTGTAGTTGTTGACTGGGCCATAAAGTTTGTACAGCGGTGATTTCGAGAAAAGCAGTGCGATTGGTTTGCCAAGCGGGGCATGAACTGGCACGTCAGCTGTGTTTTATCGAGTGATGGACGTGGAAACTTGTTTATTTCATACTACAACCACCTATTCAACAGCTGCTCTCAGGACTGGTTTGCTGTTTTGTCCATCCTTGAAAATCTCCTTATCATTCGATCCTCCAATCCAAGCGTAAAGAAGGCATGTCTCAGATGAGATGAAGCTGGCTGTTACCACAATAGCCAGCTTATTGTTGTCGCGCGAGATATCGGAGATAGTGTAGGTGTGTCAATCGAGAGATACGACTTTTTCGAGCCACAATCTGGTAAGGACGTATGCGACAGGATGCTGTGCCCCATGAAGGGTGCCATAAGAAGATACTGCAACGAGGGTCACGACATCCTTTCCGTAATAGACATGCACACGGCATTGAAAGAAAGAGCCGTTAAAGCATGTACTGCTGCTGTGTGTCGTGTAGATGAAAGCAAGAAAGACTTGGAGATAAACAAACTCCAACAGTTCAGTGCAATGCATGACTTCCAGTATGAACATAGAGGGCTGAGGGTGTGGAAAGCCTTCCAAGTTGGGCCAGAAAAGCTCATTGCCTAGGATGAAATATGTGCAACACATCAAGGCGCCACTGACCTGACGATTGAAGAGGGTAATTTCGAATTCGCTCCAAGAAAGATCCATGGATGTTCTCGTGATGGTGGCAATGCTGAGATCAGCGAAGAAGCGCCAGTTTTTTAATGTCTAGACCCAGCATGTGCTATTACTTTCAAGTCGGTTGAAGATATGGAACTGCACATATCTGATGCCCACCATACAGAGAGTGTTTACGACAAGCTAAAACGAGACTGGGTTGAGAAATTTGCATCCCTTAAGCTATTAGAAGGCACTTATGCCTCCTTAATCCTCCAATTTGTGCCAGGGATGGGCCCTCCACAAACTAAAAGGAGGTGCTGGCAGGTACCCAGAGAAAGTTAGACAATATCTGACATCCAAGTTTGATATTGGAGTTAAATCCGGCAGGAAAGAGGATCCAGGCCAAATGGCCCAAGATATGAGGAAAGCCAAATCTGAGAATAGAGACTGGTTGTTTTCCAGAGATGAATGGCTTACCAAATCTGAAGTCCAAGGATTCTTCTCGCGATTGTCATCTTCAAGAAGGAAAAAAAAACAGTGGAGCAGCCACCGAGCACAGATGGAGATCACTCAGATGCAGACTCTCTCGACCACGAAGACCTAAGTCACATGGAAACCGTCGAATCTGTCATTAACGAAATTGGAATAATTCATCCAATCCTTTATGACATTTACGACCTATGTGAGTACACCAGAAAGGCGAAATTGAATTCGTTTACAGTGTCTATGCTCAAAGAAATATGCTTACTTTTTGAGCTTCAGTTCAAGTCTAGGGATACCTAAGCTGTTTTGGTATCCAAGGTAAAGCATGACCTCTGAATGTCCGTGTTCAACAGAAGACTAAATACTCATTTGCGTAAATGCATAATTGTCGCTTACATTTAAATCAAAGTAGGACGCGAAAACTAAACAGTTGCTTTTTGTTGCTTAAACTTTGCAAAGGTAGGTATAGACTGCCAATCAGAATAAACACATAAAATCGTGAGGCACAAAGCGCGCAGAACCGTGGATAGGCGCGCATTGTAAGACTGCAGTGGGTCATGCGATGGACCAAACTCGCACAAACGTGTATGACAGTCTTTCTTAGAGCACGTTTTAACTGATTTGCGCAGACTTAGGATTTGCTTCACTTTGCTGTTTGCTTGGTTTAAAATGCCCAGCTTTTTTCAATTAACGAAAATTCAAACGAAACCAATCGACCTGCTCTCGCGCGTTGTCCCTCTCATGGAGTCTGTTATATGTAGAAATCATTGAGTTGTTTTGGTAGGTTGTATGGCGGTTTTCAACTGAACCTATTAAAGCCAAGACCAAAGTAATCACTCTGACTAATCACAGCAGACGCAGACAACAGAATTAAGCAATCAGAACTCAAAGTAAATGCATGTAATAAGCGTGAAGTGTGCGAAACGCGTGCGAGGAGATTACAACTGGTTTTTGTTTTACTTGGTGGAGATGCTACGGTGAGTTGTTTTTTTTTTCTCACCAATCACGGACTGTTCAGTAAAGCAAAACCAAAGCAAAGGCGACTTACTTTCTCCACTCGCTTAAAATCTGCTGTAATGGGAAAGAGTGATTGTTTAGTTTCGGTTTACGAAAAGAAGTTGAGAATTTCTCAAATGTTACGTTGAAGTGATGATGTTGAAATTATGCAAACAATTGTGCGAGGGACATGTTAGCCTATGAACTAGTTATTAAAATGTAATAAATACTTTTGCTTCGGCTGGCGGGTGCTAGCTAGCTTTGAGTTTTGCGAGGGTAGATCAAACAACAAACTCTCCTACAATAGCCGTTAGGACGTTAAAGTGGAAATAGGCAGCCTCACTTTTTTCAAAAATACGTTTTGAAATTGATCGGTCTTCGCGTGTTTGATTAAGCTGCGGGGGTGTCCTTAAAACCTCACAGTTAGCTGGATTTTACTCAACGGTCACAAAAAACGCTTTAATAAATTAAAAAAGACTTATTATAACTGGCTGTGGCGTTTATTTTGTACAGGGCTCGTTAGTTCATGTTAAATTGATCTTCAAAGTTGGGTAAAATTTCAGCCTCGATATGGGCCGTCACAAGCGTTCCCTCGGGTGAACCGAAAATCCCTTAAAACTCCAAAAATTTAAAAGATACCATCAAGCGGATTGTGGTTTTAGTACAGGTACTTGAAGGTCTCTCGACACAAGAAATGAGCGAAATCTGTTGATAATATTGTATTATATATACATATTTTTAACACTTTTATATATATTGTACTATTGCATTTTAACTGCTTTCTTCAAATTTTTGAATGAATTGTAAACTGTTTTTAAATTAGATTTCTTTTATTCACCTTACATTGTCACTGGAAAGCCCCTCCAGGGGGGTGTCAATAAAGTATTTTATTGTATTTTCTGAACCATGTATTTTAACGCCCCTAAGCATTCTGCTTTCGTTAGTTTTCTTTCACATAGAGATTGTTGATCTGAGTCCAAGGTCTTGGGGTCTCGGTATTTCAGGGTTTTTCCTGCGCCAAGTGTATTTCTGTTCTTCCTGGTTTAATGTCCCCCAATCATCGGCTAAATCTAAAACGTACATATATTCTTGCACTACTTTGGCACAATTTTGGTGCGTTTTGGCAAGCCCACCCTTATTGTCCTTGTTAAAATCTAGCACTAGCTTAAAGTCCCCGCCGATGGTGATTTCAGCACCGTTAAAGTCCTGAAGTCGTTCGAAGAAGCGCTGAAAGAAACCGGGATCATCGTTGTTTGGGGCGTAAATGTTTGCTCGACTATGATATCGCAGACAATAAAGCGTCCCCCGGGATCGCAGAAGGCCTTTTGAATCTATAAATTAAAATTATTGTTGAAAAGGACACAAACACCTGCTTTGGTTCTTGAATAACAGCTGAAAAGCCCTTGATAACCCCATTCAGCTAAATACATAGGAATGTTCTCTTTTACGCAGTGAACTTCTTGCAGCATAAGGATTGAAAACGTTTTAACTTTGAGCCAATTGAAGACCCTATGGCGTCAATTCGTGGCAAAAAGTTCATCTCGTCGTCTCGATCTCTCATCTCGTCGTCTCTTCGTGTCATCTCGTTGTGTCATCATTTCATCTCGTCGTGTCGACCTGTCATCTCGTCGACCCTCGTCGTTTGGTCGAGCTATCTCGTCGTGTGGCTCTTTCGTCTCGTCGTGTCGAAGTGTCATCTCGGGTCAGCTCGTTGTTTTGTCGAGTCATCTCGTCGTGTCGTTCTTTCATCTCGTTGTTTTGTCGTGTCATCTCTTGGAGTCGTCGTGTCATCTCGTCGTGTTGTCTTGTCATCTCGTCATTTCATTTATCAAATCAACGGAGGACTGGATACTAGGCTTTGAAAAAAGGGAAGTGCGCAAGCTCACATGCTTTCCCGCTTTCGCACATCGCCTCTCGCAAGATGGGCGAAGTCAATGCTGTAAAGGATATTTTGAAAGACGCCCTGTCTCGAATTGACGGCATACAAAGCCCTTCACAAGCTTCTCAGACTCAGAATCCTCAGAATATTCCTCAACAACAAATTCCAGAGTCGACTAGTTTGTTAGTAGCCAGAGCGCAAAATAATTTCAGGTAGGTATAAACCAGTAAATTAAGCCTCAATAAATTATATGCGGTCACTGTCAGTGTATCAAATACTGTTTAGATCTATCAGAAACAAGGCCTTATACTCGGAAGCATTCAAAATTTGTCTTGTGGAGCTTGAGTAGGGGGAATGATATTTTGTCAGAATAATATGATATAAGCTTACAATCGGACTAGTTGAGTTTTCCAGTGTTATAATATGTTAACCGCTATTTCAGTTAATAATATTGCGGATGAAAGATGCAAATCAAAAAGGCACGATACTAAAAAGAAAAGAAAGAACTAAAGTGAATGTGTGTGCCTATCACGGCCAATTTTAGATGTACAGATTTTAATTATATTTAAGGGGTAATTATTTTTAAAATAGGATTAAGGGTGAGGTTGTGTATATATAGTTTCATGAAATGCCTTAAGAAATTAGTCCTTAGTTTTGAGTTTTTTAACAAAGAATTTTATATGAACCGATTTTACTGTATATACTTTGTATAAAGTTTAATTTTAGTTTTTATTAGTTTTATTATTTCGCACAACCCTACAAGCTGCAGAGCTTTAATTTTAATCGTGCTAAAATAAAGGCTGTCTGTCTGTCTGTCTTTCTGTCTGTCTGTCTGACTGGCTTACTGGCTTAAATGATAAACAAATTTAGCTAGAAAGAAAATTATGTATATTTGGTGTTGTTTACTAAACCTAATTGTTTGTTTGCAAATTCTTGATGGATTTAAGGTGTTTGATAACTTTTTAGTGGATTAATATTAATGAAGTATCAATTCTTACATCAGGACAGCCTTCCCGCATCTTTACGGCAGAAGGACAGCTGTCCAGACTCTAGAGGGTGGAGGTGCAAGGCCAAAAAAGAAAGCTAAGCAGTATGTTCCATTCTTTGTCAAGGACACCTGGACAAAAGAGTTTTTAGTTTTGTCATCTACTATGGATGACAACACCCCACGGCCAGACATGCTTCAATCTCTTCAAGCAGCTGGCTTAGGGAAGAAGAAAGTCGTTTTCAAAGATAAGAACGGTGATTTCAATCACTTATGAAACACTCTAGAGGATTACTTTCCAAAATTAAAATCCCAGAATGGAGCTTTTGAGCTCCTAAGAGCCGACAGAGGTGGGAATACACGACCTCTTATCAACATTCACATGCCGCACTCTGGTTACTCAATAAAGGATCTAAAAGAAGCTGTGCCAGGCAGCTCAATCATTTATGTTAGACCAATCCAAAGTGACCTGGACGTGGAGGTTGTCGAAAAAGAAGATGGTACTCCGAAAGTATACACTCGGTGTGTCAACTGCCATCAAGATATCCCTTTACTGGAAATCAAAGAGCATGCTGATTTGTGTAAAGGTGGAAGTTCAAGTTCCACTGATGACTTTGTACCAGCAACCCCAAAACAAGGAAAAACCTCCACAACACATGAAAGTCAAAGTAAGGAACAATCAATCAACACAATAGTCCTGGACAGTGACTTACCTGGTGATGATGCTGAGTTGTTACCTGCCGCTGAACAGAGAGCACCATGGATAAAAGAACTTCAAGAAATGTTTGCTGGGGTTCCCAGAACAAAACTTGAACAGACTGTTAAGACCTCTATATCACTGCAGGAAGCAGCATAAGAAGTTTGTGATACAGAGGGCCAGGAACCCCCTCCTCAAGTAATGACGATTGGTGATATTCTACTTAAGTTACAATCAGATGTCAAGGGCAGTGACTTCACCCTAACAATTAAACGAGATGAATTGTGGATGGGAGCTTTAAGGTTTTACAAAACAGCCTTGACAGAAAGAGAAAGGTTGTGGCAGGGCTTGGCAATCATCTTCCAAGGAGAAGAGGGTCTTGATGGTGGGGCACTAAAAACTGAATTTTTTGAGCTGTTAATAAAAGAAATTCAGTTACGTCTATTTGAGGGTCCTGATGAGTCAAAAGTTCCAGTGAGAGATAGCAGCAAGGCATTCCTTTTAAAGCTTGCAGGAGTAGCAATTTCGCACTCGATAATCCAGAAAGGTCCTGTTTTTGGTGCTCTTTCACCTGCAGTGTACTACCATCTAGCTGGTTGTGATCCAGATCTTGTAGCCAGTCAAATTGAAAAGAATGATGTGCCCAAAAATGCAGGTAATGTAATAGAAATAAGTTGCGTATTTTTGCACAGAAACTCAGCCATTACAAGTCAAAAAGTGAAATGCATTATTTGACCAATTCTCTACAATCCTTGGCATGTTACAAAGAAAAAAAATGTGTTCAGCTCAGATGACTAGCCTGGTGAAAATACAACATGATATATAGTATATCTTGTGTCAGTGTCCACTTAGACTCATTTTGTGCTAAGCTGTTCTTCTAACTCCAGTAATGTGCTTTTTTGTCCAGTATTAGTTGATGGACAATTATTTATGAAAACCTGGAAGGTTTAATTTCCATATTATTTAATAACTGCCTTATTATGACTGATAGATTGTGTAGTTCCAGAAAATGCCCATACTCCCCCAATAGAACGGAATGGAAATTCCATGAATGGTGGGGTGTCTCAAAGGCCCAAAAATGTAAAGCAATGTATGAAGCTAAATTGGAATTTCCAGAGGGGTGGGGTAATTCATAGTGCAAATCCCTTCCATGGGGGGGGGGGAATGGTAATTTTCTGGAACTACACATTATACACATTTGCGATAATTAAATTGCTTCTCTTTCCATCAGTAACCCCTTAGGAAGGTTCACATATAAACTGGGAAAGAAAATTCCATGACTTTTAATCCAATTCCATGACCTCAAAATTGCCAAGGGGAATGGTGAAAGCAATGAGTGAAATGCCCCACTGTGCCAGACATTTTGACGCTTGACACAAAGTTTCCTAATTTTCTTTTTTAAACCAATCTGTTAAAAACTTTTCCATGACCCTAACAAAATTATCTAATTTCTATGACTTTTCCAGGCCTGGAATGCCAATTTCAAATTCCATGACCTTTCATGAGCTTTCCGTAGTAATCATAATAAATGACAAATCTTTTGAACCCAAAAGCTGACAAAAAGGGGCCATTTTGATTTTCAGTGCTTTAATTATTTTGAAGTTTCAACTTTTTAGAAATGATGATGCCCTGAAGGTAAATCTGCTGTTTCTACAGCTTTTGAAACATCTCACAAGCTGAAATTTTATGTTAACAGGGATCTTCTTTTCAAAACAGCAGATTCATGTCTTTTTCGTTGCATTTTATTTCTATATAGTTGTAACTCAAATATAAGCCTAAAAATGGACACAAATGTTGGCTCTTCAGTACTTGCCTCTAAATGCTCCTTTGTGGTTGCTGTACCTTATCAACTCCTAGTCAGTGTCCAATTATGTTTCGCTTACCGGCTCATACATCAGTGAAGTTAACTGTGAAACCTTCAGTACTGTCTGTTAGCTCCAAGCAAACACTTTCATACACTTTAGAAACAGTGTGCTAAAACTGCCTAACTGTTTGACATTTTTCTCTAGGAACTGCTACTCTCCATGAGCTTATGGAACTACTGTTGAACAACGAACCAACAGCTAATATCCTAGGGGATCACCCAAGTTCTGATGCTTTCTGGGCAACCATCAACGCATCACATTGGCCCATTGACAAGCAAATAACTGACAGCAGTGCCTCTCATTTGCTACAGCACTTGCTGGAGAATGAAATTGTCTACTCTAGAAAGTTGGAAATTGATCAATTTGCAGAAGGATTGCGAGTAATGGGGCTGTTGCAGATAATACAAAGAAATCCTACTGTGTGTTATGAAATGCTATGCTACAACTCCAAACTAAAGTTGACCGCAGAGCAGTTCCTCAGTCAAGTACATCTGGAAGAACCATCAGATTTCAGTGAGAAATAAAGCTATAATTGGTTCTTGAAGTTTGTGAATTCAGCAGATGAAGAAAAGCTGGTATGTCTGCTCCAGTTTATCACAGGGCATATGTCCATCCCTCCCCGGGGCTTGCCTCACCAAGTCTGCATTAAATACCTTCCTGATGACGACAGTGCTTCACTGCCCAAGTCGTCTGCCTGCTTAGCAATCATAAGTTTGCCCACGGTTCATTCGTCTGAGAAGAAATTCATGGAGAGCTTGAATATGGCATTGCAATGCGAAAGTCAAGGATTTAGTTCTGCATGAAAATTAAAAAAGTAAAAACCCCGAGACTATAAGAAGGAGAACCAAGACTCTTTCTAAGCTTTGTGAGACAGCTACATGTTTCTTAGTTAAACAAGTCAAGGTATTTCCTTCATTGCTCAGGTTTTGGTTAAAAGCCATTTTTGTTTTGTTGTGACGTTGCTAGTGATCCCAAGTGGCCCCTACAAAGTGCGGATTCTTTGGGCTGGGACTTTGCGTAATAGGTTAAAGTCTCTGCAGTTATATTAGTTGTGTTCTTAGTGAGCACCACTCAGTTCCTGTTATTTCTGCTGTGATTTAACGGTTGGTGTGCGACCAGTAAAACTGTGAACACTAAGAATTATTTTTGGAATGTTTATTGTGTCGTGACCAATCAGACGCGAGATCAAACCACAAGAAAAACCTGCAAACCACAAAATTGAATACTGTCATGGCTTAAAGTTCATTCATCTACAGTCTGATTCGTTTTCTTTCCCATCACAAGAACATTCCAGAAATAATTGTAGTGTTCGTGGTTTTCTTATTTTTACTGTAATGGGTGAAAGATGCTACAACTTTAGTTCAAGTTTTGTTCTAAGTAGTGATAGTCTCCAGGTTTTTTGTGGTTGTTGTGGCTGTACTTCGAGGGCATTCTTGTTATCAGGAGAGACTGTTTTCACCTTGTGTCATTTGACTTTCAGACCTCAGTTTTACACCTCAGTTCCTTATATAATAAAAGAGAAGGCTACGAGAGTAGGTTACACAAGGAATCAACAACTTGTAAATAAATGTCTATTCCAAAAGTTTGGCTGTCAGCCATTGGGGTGATGTGCATTAGCTGATGGTGAAGCTGGTCTGAAGGAATGGGAAGGTGAACCTCTGGAACGTCTACTGCATCCGTATCTGATGAATCTCCACCCCATGCATGGTTAGGCAAGGGCCCATCATGGTCAATGCCATAATGTTCAATTTCATGCTGAAGAAAATAAATGAGCCATTATTAAATTTACAACACATTTATTTTTCAGAAGGAGCTACCCTTGAGCATCTGTTTCATTTGACATTTGTGTATTTTGATCAGGCCGAATAACATCTCACTAGCAAATATTTGTACTATTCATGCCTTTTTTTAATCACGAACGTCTTGTTACATATTCAAAATTCAGAAAATATAATAATAAAGTTGTGTGGCCAATTTCTGAGATAGCCTCATTTGTTCGAAGCGAAGATAGCCAAGGTAACGTCAACGAAAACAAAAATTAGTTGTTATAATACAAGATCATTGATTTTGTTACCTGTTCCAACTGGACATCAGTTAATTCATGACGAAGACCCCACACCCAGAGCTGAGCAGGAGACATGTTGCCCTCGGTTGATAGTGGATGACGATTCCATCCCTCAGCAAAAACTTTCAGACCGTTGTTAATCCTTTCCTTGAATACATATCTAAGTGCAAACAAATGAACATCATTGCCTATGTCTAGCAACCCTTCACTTTCCATGTAGTTAAAGAGGCTATAGAATATGTATAGGCATCCACTAAACACATCCCTCCAAAGTCTTTCAATACGCTGGTTATGACAGCTCCTTCCAGCAATAAAGCTACCTCTGTCAGGACCGCGAAGATGATGAGTGAACATGTACCAGGCAACGTCGACACTTTCAACTCCTTTATCACCACGTACTCTGGATGGCAATCCTAAAGCTTCTGTTGCATCAAGAAATAGCTTAAGAACTGTGCGAGCTTTGTTGTTACAGTTACATTGAAGGTATGTGATCTGGCGTGAATAACCGTCTATCCCACCATGGACAACAAAGCCCCATCTAGAAAAACACAAGAAGGTGGTCTTCAGGTCTTGCAATACAATGCTCATTTTTAGTCAAAATATTGGAATCAGTTCCTCAAATATAAACTTCCAGTGTACGCTTTAACAGGGTAGATACTAACCTGATGAGTTTATGATTCCCATCGATGTGCCACAAGGATAATGGTGATCTGACATTATAGATTCTTCTTTCAACAGTAGTTAGTTGAAGAGCACGCATAAGGATCCCCTCTGGGCACACGCGTTTCATGCTGTCTTGAATCCGACACCACTGAATATGCAGTCCCTTTGCTCTTAAAAAGCCACGCATTCTCCTGTATCCACAGTTGGGGAACGTTTTCAAAATGTCTGATCTACACAAGAAAGCACATTTTTGTTTATGTTACAGTGTATTCTTTCATGTGTCAAACACGAGAAAGAATGTTTCATCAGGATATCCAAACACTGAGAAGCGTGTTGAATAAACGAGGAGCAGCCAAGTTTCTTAACCTACCTCGAGGTGTTTGGATACCTGCTGAAACACTCTTTATAGAGAAAGGTAAACCACAACATTTACTTTGTATACGAATTACATTGTAAAAGTGGAGTTCAGTGGTAAAGGTTTGTAAAAGGGTGGTTCGCAAACTCAAGCTAAAAAACTACTTTTGAAAAAGAACTTTTTAAATATTTATACCATTTTATATGTTTTGTACTTTTACTATATTCTTTTCTTCTAACAAACACATATGGCGTGAATGGGAGGAAAAGGAAACTATGGTGATAAAAAAGTGTAAAGATTGAAAAAAATTGGCTTGATTTACCGTATCCGTAAATTTTGTCTAAGTCCATATCTGGACTTATGCACCTATCAATTTAAAGCTGGCGCGGGGGGGGGGGGGGAGAGGCAGAGCATGGGGTGGGGATTTGATTGTTATTGTTGGCCCTGGGTGGGGCTTTTGACTGATTTTGCCTTCCCGGGGGAGGGGATATTTGAATTTGTCTTCGCCCAACGTGGATCTGTTTGAACGTCAACTTGAACGAAAGAAACTGGGACCGAAATTACTTTTCCCACGTCACGCATGCGCTCTACGTCCTTGAAATCATAACTGATTTCCACGAGATCGAGAATCAGATAATCAAAGAATTTGACCGTTTTATCTCCATATTTTCGATTAACTTAGAGTTTTTTTTTTTTGGTTGATTTGAACGTTTTTAGACATTGCAGTATCGAAGTAAACAGGGATAAAGAGAAACCAAGTCGATTTTTTGGCCAATGCAAATGATCAGTGTACGGGCCAGTCGCTGCAATGACTGCTCTTTTCAAATGTTATGCTTTCTGCAGCCTTTGCAGAAAACACGAACTGTTTCTTAAAGACTCTGTTGATTTTGTAATTCGATATACACAGTGTATTAAACGCAGATTGGATTTTTATTAAATAGTACCTTTGGAGACGTAATAACGTTGAGAAGTGAAAATTATAGAGTTTTCCTGTTTTCCTTGCGTCTTTCTTGCATCCAGCCTGGGAATGATTGACAGCAATATGCCACCCGGGGTGGGGAAATTTTTGTGCCTTTGACTGGAATGGTTTGCCCGTGGGCAGGGAATTTGACGGCAAATTTTTGAAAAATGTCAAATCCTCACCCCATGCCCTGCCTCCCCCCCCTCCTCCTCCGCCGGCTTTAAGTTGATAGGTACATTAGAAAGAAAAATAAACTTTGTTGAATAAAAGGAGTATTAGAAATGCTCGCTATTGTTTCAGCTATTGTTTCCTTTAAACAAGGAACTATGCATAGTGAAGTATGGGGCTGTAGGAAAAAATTGGCAATGTGTGTAACACTTGATCAGGAGGGTGTTTTAAACGCTTTCTTCACTAAGGGAATATTTAATTTGAGATAAAACGTTTACTTACACCTGATCGTCAAGCTCACTGTCCGACAACTGAACGAAGGCAATCTTTTTCAAATCACACTGTGCCATTCGTCTTTGAATCGTCTTGCTCGAAACGCCAAAAATTTCCCCAATTTTCGCCATGGAAAACTGATAATCCAAATATAACTGTAACAGTTCTTCAGGAATATAAAGAGAAGGTCTTCCACGGCAACCTGTAGAAGCAAATAGGGAAATCCCTTCCTTTCCAGTTGCTAATGATTTCAGAGAATTTTGCGCTCTTCTTAAAATTTCTGCAACTTCCAATGGAATGTAATACAGCGTTGAAGCTCTCTCGACCAGGCTCTGGATTCTATCCAACTGAACACAAAGGTAATCAATACCATCCACTTCCTCATGTAGCCTGTCATTTAGCCTGTCTAGCAACATTTCAATGCTAACACGCAGACATTCCTTCAGCTCGTCAATCGCATCAATCCGACCTTCCACAGAAGCCATATTGGATTCTTCTGTACCCAGGCTACCTCTGTTTTAAGTTGTCAGAGGGAGGCCACGAGACGACGAAAGGAACGACTCCACAATACGACGAGACGACGAGCGGTCGACACGACGAGATGAAAGGACAAAAACGACAAGATGACACGACGACACGACGAAACGGCGAGATGAGAGGTCGACACGACGAGATGAAATAAAGACACGACGAGAGGAAAGCACAAGACGAAGAGATGACACGACGACACGACGAGGGTCGACGAGATGACAGGTCGACACGACGAGATGAAATGATGACACAACCAGATCACACGAAGAGACGACGAGATGAGAGGTCGACACGACGAGATGAAAGCCCAAGACGAAGAGATGACATGACGACACGACGAGGGTCGACGAGATGAAATGATGACACAACGAGATGACACGACGAGACGACGAGATGAACTTTTTGTCCACGAATTGACGCCATAGAATTGACGCCATAACTTCGTCCATCTTGCGAGAAGCGATGTGCGAAAGCGGGAAAGCATGTGAGCTTGCGCACTTCCCTTTTTTCAAAGCCTAGTATCCAGTCCTCCGTTGATTTGATAAATGAAATGACAAGATGACAAGACAACACGACGAGATGACACGACGACTCCAAGAGATGACACGACAAAACAACGAGATGAAAGAACGACACGACGAGATGACTCGACAAAACAACGAGCTGACCCGAGATGACAGGTCGACACGACGAGACGAAAGAGCCACACGACGAGATAGCACGACCGAACGACGAGATGACACGAGATGACAGGTCGACACAACGAGACGAAAGAACGACACGACGAGATGAGAGAACAACACAACGAGATGACAGGTCGACACGACGAGATGAAATGATGACACAACGAGATGACACGAAGAGACGACGAGATGAGAGGTCGAGACGACGAGATGAACTTTTTGTCCACGAATTGACGGCATATTCTGCCACCTTAGGAGATTTGAATTTTGCATATCAGGAGGCAATCTGGAAGTTCATTAAAATTTTGCGGGATTTTTTCATACATGTTAGGAGGGAGCAGAGAAAGAGGAAGGAGAAGATATATTTTGCAAGTTTCTTAAAAATTGTATGATAAATTTACAGAGATACTGTGATTAGAATCGATCTAATGAGTGTCAGCGTGTTTTCGACGAGAAATACCTGTAAATGAGCTGTAAATAATGATTACTTAAGATATTCAGGTACATTTTCGAAATCAAGTCGTTCGCCGTTGATGTACAAAAATCGACCTTTGACTCTAGCAGCGGGCAAATTATGTTCGTTGCGGGCCTTCATCCTAGCCTTGATTAAAATTTCCTGTTCCTTTTGGATGGCTCTCGCGTAATCTTCCGTGATGTACGCATTTTGATTTTTTAATCTTTCCTCTCTTGAACCATACTTGGTATCGATCTTCTCGGCAAATAAATCTTGCTATTATAGGTCTGCACCTACTACTATCTCTCTTGTCAACACGGTGCACTGCGTGGAATCTGATTCGGGAGGTGTCTATGCCAAGATCCCTTTCGATGATGTTGTATATAACTTCTTTGCAACCTTTGTCTTCGCTTTCCTTGATGTCATTAAATCTTAGATTCTTCGGTCTAGTATACTGCTCGAGATTTGTGTTCCGCTCTACTTCTTCTTTCAGGCTCTGTTTCAAATCAGCTATCTTCTTCCTTAACAGCTTCATTTCCAAGATTCGTTGTTCTGATTCAGTCTTGAATTGTTTCTTCAAGGTATCGACAACGCCTTCGGTGGAATTTAGACTCTGTTCGAGCTCTTTTATCGCAGAATTCACTGCCTTTATATCTGATTTAAATTCATGTCGTAATTTGTACAAGTCTTCGCGTATGTCGGCAAGACCCTCTGTGACCAGTGTCTAAGCATTCAATCGGGTCCTTCAGCACTATAAAGCGTCTTCTTCGAATTCGCACTTCCAGTATCAGCCGTTTCTTCTTCATTAGTTGATGAACTGGAGCCGCGTTTTGAGCGTTTCCTTCCCATTTTGTCCTGATAATGCTTCTTGTTCTGTTGATGATGCTTTGTAAACGTTCTTATACACTTGGTGAGCTATTTGGCATCTTCTATATATAATGCTTTAGGCGTAGAAAAACATTTCTTTAGCGAGCGTTAAATGGTGCGTGTGGACGCCATGAAAGTCGGTCCCGCCCCCTGTAAGCTAAACTTGGCAGCCTGGAAAATTACGTCAAAGCGGTGGCTGATAAAGTCAGTAACCTCCAGGGGAAAGTAGAGTACTGAGAGGCGTTCAAAACGGAGATGGCGAAATCGGTGAAGGAGCTAGAAGATGGAATGAGCCGGGAGAGAATCCTTCAAGGAGAAACTGAAGAAAATGGAAAAGGAGCTCAGCCAGCTTAAAGATGAAAAACTTGGTCAGGTGACTATTTTACAGGTCACATTCCACAGGTTACAAGTACAGGTCACTGTGTTGTGGACATCTAAACACATTGGACAGTGTCCTCTGGCATACTAGGTGATGTTTTGGCCAGATTCAGAGCTAGGCTACACTGTTTTTCTATTATTATTTATCGGTAACACAGTGACCTGTACGGATGACCAGTAGAATGTGACCTGTAAAAGAAACCCGCTGGAAAAACTTTATATGGAGGTTTACCAACGGCGAGAAAACCTTCGTTTCTTTGGAATAAAGGAAACAGCCACCCCCGATACCGAGGAGGACACCAAAGCAGTGTTAGTTGAATTTATTAAAAAGGAACTTAGCATAGGAAATGTCAATAGCTTTCAATTTCAAAGGGTTCATCGCATTGGGAAGCCGCGTAGTGCCTCACAAGAAAACCGAGGCAGATAATTGCTCGGCTCCTGTGATATCAGGAACCGAGAAGAGGAAATGTCCAACGCAAGCAAATTAATGAGCAAAGGTTACGGAATCTCGGCAGACCTGCCAAAAGAAATCAAGGATCGCAGAAGAAAGATGATGCCGTTGCTAAAGAAAGCTAAACAACAGGGTATGACCGCGTATTTCAGTGGAGCAGAGCCTGACAAACTTAAACTTAAACTTCTTAAGGAGCCCATTCAATTAATCTTTAAAACTTATCTTTGTATTAGGGTTTTCCGATTTAGCGGAAAATTCACTTAAATGGAACACATTTTTCCGCCTATTGAAAATGTCATTGAAATCACTTAGTTTGTCCATTGTTGCATAACAGGGAGCCTGCACAAATTGCATAAGTTAAGTTAATCAGTATTATTTCTGTTCCCGGTTTCGCGGTAGAGGTATCTCAATACCTCTGAAGATACTGAAGAAGTCGTTCAGTCAGAGCTTTGCAGGGATGCAGATTTCTAGCCTATATTCGTTCGGTATTTCGAAAGTTCTTTTTAGAAATAATAATTTTAATCGGTATAAGTATGCAGTATGAGGACCAATGCCTTGTTTTCACGAGAGAGTTCTACGAAGGTTTTTTTCTAACTGTGGTCTGATAACTTGACCTCAGTTATTTGACACACTGTTTTCACCGGGCAAGATAACCAAGGAAGATGTAGAAATAAACTATATGAAGTTACAATATACTCCATCTCACCCAACAGGAGGCAACGTTCGGCCAATCGTGCATCGCGGTCATTGCGAGTACAGATAGATCATTCTATTGGATTTCGAAAAATATCTATTTCTAGTGTATTTCGACACCAGACACCATTTTTACCTTTAGTTGTGTGCACATGTGGGTTCCAACAGAGTTCTTCAAAATTGAAAAAATATATTAAAATGTCTTGAATTAGATTATTATTGGTGCTAATTATGAAGAAAAATAAACAAAATTCATTACAAATGCGAGGCGACCTGTTCTGATGACTTGCTAACATGGTCCACGTGCATCTCGTTGACACTGAAGGGTGGTGATATTTTAAAGAGAAATACATGCATACAAGTACAGTTTTGCAATTCATTTGCGTAGTTTTTGAAACTTAGTAATGTTAAATAAACGAGCAGCAGTGTTTTATCGGGTCTAAAATTCCTCGGCCTTGCCTCGGAACAAACACCCACTATAAAAGTTTATAACAATGATGCTTTTGTTAAAGTTGGAAATTAGCATACGACAAAAACATATCTTTTGTCTCCCACGAAACTTACCGAAAGGGCGTGTCCCCAGTGAGTTCAAACCAATGCGCTTTTGAAAAGGAAGAAATTGTTATACGACAAAAACATCTTTTGTCTCATACGTGCTCTGGCTTCGAAGGAGTCAACATCGCTTCTTTTTGTCAAACGTTTTGAGAGCCGAAAATTCTGAAGAAGAAAAGGGGAACCCGCCAAACAGAGCTATTTTAAAGACAACTCGCTTGGTAAGTGAGTAAGTGGTGTATGATTTTTCTGTTGAGCGACAGAGAACGACGAGAAGTAAATTGCCTGTAATGAACCCACCATAGTTACTCGAGGGACTGGTTATGAAACCTTGCAAGTTTCAAAGGCCAAAACAAAGGTGCTGAAAAAAACAAACAAACAAACAAAGGTGCTGCAATTTATGTTGAAAGTTCTACGACCGTGCACAATCTTTTGTTTTACGTTCGCACCCTATGGCTGAATAACTTAACAGTGACATTTTTATTGGTTCGTTGCTCATACAAAATTCAAACCTATTGTTGTTTGTGCACGGTCAAGGCTAAAAACGGTAACAAAAACATAAAACAAAAGACTTTGCTGAGCTTCATAACCAGATTCTTTTATTAACTGTGGAACCCACGTGGTCTCAGGTGAAGGCAAAAATTCAACACTTGGATACTGAAGTTACGTTATAGTCGCTTCACTTTTGTTTACTTACGATGTCTTCAAAGAGAATAGCGAAAGCCGTTTAATGACTACTGAAAACGTAAATCCACTGTGTAATGTAATTAAATTACTTGAAAGAATCAGATGAAATGTTCAGTCACCATTTTTTGTGTCAGTTTATGTTTTGATAATTAATATTCATAATTAAGTCACATGCACTGACTTTATATCTGATAAACACCGCATACTAATTAGGAGTGTTTTTAATTAGATATAAAGTCACTGCACGTGAGCTCATTTGATAGGTTCATGGGGCTTATGAATTATCAATGAGTTTTTGAATTGTTTTGAAATCGAGGCAACCTATTGTATTTGCTTTAAAAAGGCTTTATTATTGTCAATATCTCAATAGAAAATGGACAAGAATAACTGAAAATGCATTGTGCAAATTGAATCAACAACACATTTTCATCCTCAATTAGCCAGCAAGGCGGAAAAAGTCTTTCCGATTCCGCTAAATCGGAAAACCCTATTTTACAAAGAAATCGGAGTTGCATACTAAATGTTTGCACGTGTTAGTAAGATCGCAACACCCTTTCTGTTAGCGGCTTTTTTAACAGCTTTTGCTGGCTACTATTTTAATGGGGTAATTATTTGTTGTGTATGTAGCTTTCTCTTGTTTGTTTTGACTTTTTTCATAGCTTTTAACTTGTTAATTGTATATTGCGTTCCTGTGAGGAGCATGCAGGACTTTCACGAACGTTGTCATGTGTGCGAATATTTTCCAACTTGTGTTTCTGTTTTTATTTTTCTTGGGGGTAAGGTCAGTTGTTTTTTGTGTCATTATGTTTATGTTTTTCTGTTCGTTTTTTCTTTTTGCCTTATATATTACTGCTGTTGTTAAACAATACTTGGTGAATATTTACAAAAGTACCAGTTACCAGTTTGATCGGTCGATTGATCTTCGTTGTCCGCTGTCGATAAACATGCAACCGTTTTACAATCTCGACTTTACAATCTTTTGCACTTTATACCAAAAGTAAACTTGAACTTTAGCATTTTAGCAGAAATATTTGGCAAGGCTGTTGTTCATTAATCATATCAACATTCGAATATTGAATAGTGAATATTAGATTATTCACTTCACGAAAGGATTATTGAATCAACGAAGGAATCAATTTTCCAATAATAAATTCATTAGTCCGTTGACGACGGGAACGTTCAGCTGGTTTTGACTATAACAATACGAACGTTGTTCAATCGAAATATTGAATCTCTCCGGGTGAGCCTCAGGGGTGCTGTTCTTTTACCCTTTGAGCCCTAATAGTGGCTGTCATCTAAATTCTCCTTCCAATATCACTGTGTGACCAAAAATAAAACTCATAGGAATGAGGGAAATCATCCCCAAAGTCAGCCAACTTGTACCACAAGAAATATGTGACAAATGCTTATTGATATTGCGGTTGAAAGGCTTTATTGTTTGCTGATAAGGGAGGCAAACAAACAGTTTGATAGATTCAAAGCTTCTTACTCACAGGGACGACAAACGATTCAAGTTGTCAAATATTCCGTTGGGTAGGAATGTGATAGCATTTGAGGACAAAACCCTACAAAAAAGAATAACCTTCACTAGATTTTATCCTCACTCAGAAGTGATTGTAGTAAGATACCTATAATACAACAAAACTTAAAACTTATAAAACTAGAACCAAAGAAATTACACTGGCTAATCACAACAATCGTAAACAACATCAATCATAACATCGAGAAAATACATGTAGCCAAGTAATGATTTTTTTCCCTAACAAATGACTGAGATTAGTAACGTAAAACCAAAGCAGACGCGAATTAATTTCCAGGCTTAAAAAAGCCTTCATAATGTTAACTTTAATCTGCTGCGTGTGTTCTGATTAACAGAGTGGATATACCTCTTCGTTGCGAGATAGGCACCCACTTAATTCGTAGAATTCGTTCAGACAATTCAAAACGTCTTGTCCAAGGATATAAAAAAATGCGATGTCGAAATCCACAGTTAAACCGTCTTCACTTGCTGATTTACCTAAACTACCTAAAGTTTTGTTATTGTTTCCCTGTACTTCCTTAATGGTAAGTCTACCTTCCATTTCATCTCTTTTGGGATTGGATAAATTTGCAATGAGTAATTCATTAGTGTAATTATGAAATTCGTTTCGGTTTTGCATATTAAGGTCAGCATCACTTTTTGTTGTGTAATTTGATTATTTCAGCCTCGCCTCGGCCGTACAAGAAAGTCACACCCCCATCGCTTCACAAGGGGGGGGAGGGTTGAGGAACCCTTTGGGTTTTTGCTTTGTTAGCATATTTCGGAAAAAATTTACCTTTAGTAGAATGCCTCTGATTTGCTTTACAAGGAGAGGTGTATATTATGGGTTGCAGTGCTGCTGGGGGCCTGTGACACCACCCAAGATGACAGCCATTTTGTCCGCCATCTTGGATTTTATCCAAGATTAGAAATCATCACAAAACAGCAGTAATTGAACTTTTTTGATGCTAGTCATGTAGAATATGACATAATTCAACACTTTGCTGTTTTTTGCCAGCATGTTGTGTTTTTCTTTTTTCATGTAAAAAAGGTGAAAAACACGCATTCTTTTCAAAAATGTTTATAAGGTAATTTGGCCACCGTAAGGAGATTGAAAGCTGACGTTTCGAGTGTTAGCCTTTCGTCAGAGGGGATTCGCTCTGACGAAGGGCTAACGCTCGAACCGTCAGCTTTCAATCTCTTTACTTTGACCAATTTACCTTTAGTTATCAACTCAGTTGATAAATCCAAAATTTGTGTTTCACTTCCCCACCGAGGCAGCACCACAGTTTTTTTAGAAACTAACCCCCTTGTTTTTTGAAAAATTGCCTGACCACCCACTACTTATGACGTCATATCTCGTAGCCATAGCAACCGATTTTCACCAAACGTGTGTCAAAGTGCCTCTAAAGGTTATGCATACAGCTACTGAAAACGGCAAGGGAGATAAAGCATTACCTGGGGGTGACATCCAACACACTCCCTAGTACGTCGAAGAACGAAAATACATTTTCGAGCGAAAAATCGCCCTTTCTGACTTCTCACTCTTGAGGCGTTCATATTCGTTCAGTACAGTCGCAGAAGTTAAAATTAGCGACTTTGTATGAAAAATCCGTTCACTTCGCAGGGCCATGTACGAGTTTGATAGAACAGAAAACAGAATTTAATAAGCTTTTTATGCTGAACGGTAGATAATCTAACTACAGCTGAAAAGACAGGGATAAAGCAAGAGAAATAGCCAGCCTATTCTAAGTGGATTGACTTCTTGAATTGCGTGGTTCAGTTTGCCTTGATTCAGTGAGATACCCGTTATTAATAATGTACCTATGCCATTTTATTATGTTTATCCTATGTGATGTTTTCCTTATTTCTGTAAACGAACACTTTCCGTACAAAACTTACCGTTGTCAAATATTTACCGATGAGGCGGTGGAGAAAATACAACACCAGGACAGTAGAATCGAACGCCACGACACAACACAACGCCAGCTTAGGTACGTTGAGTGAATAAATGTCCAAGAGCGTTACCAACAGTATAGTTGATTTGCTCTGTGTCTTACTAAATCAACAAGCCTCGGACGTACAAGAGGCGATGGATGCCCCACTCCACCCCCGTAAGGCTTTTCACCTGCCGATTTCAGTAGCTGTACGCATATTCCTTAGACACATATTGACCTAAGTTGGTAAGAAGTGGTTACTATGGTTACGAGATATGACGCCATAAGTAGCAGGTGGTCAAGCCATTTTCGGGTAAAAATATGCCGTGCGCCAACATAGGGCAAAACTAAGCTTAACTTTATTTCTTGCTCAATTAAACTTTACAAACATATTAGTAAGCTTATAGAACACAAAAAGGTTTTACACACTACTCGACTACTACATGAACATTGTCTACGGCTATCGCTTTCTTTCAAGATGTCGCTGAAAACTTGTCGGTTTTGTAAGATGGCCGTAAGATGTGGAATAAAATTTCCGGCGACACTTCAAAGTCTTCGACATCTACTACATTTTCAGTACCCTGGGTAAACTTTCATGTTTAATATCTGTTTTTCCATCAAAGAGTTTAATGAAAACAAGTCTGTAATCAAAGAGTGAATTTTCTCTTCACCACTGTTGTTAAACAACACGCACACAGACACACAAAATCGTATGGAGGCAGCTAGTCACTGCGAGATTTTTATATCCAGGTGGCAGTTTACAAATAGTATCGTTAGCCTCAACAACAACATCCTTCAGCGCCTCATATTGGCATTCTTTTTACTGGAGGTCCAGTCTCGTTTCTGAACTGAATTTGAAACAAATCTACATTTTCGGGAGACTGCGAGCAGGGCGCGCTTTCATTTTCATACGAGTCTGGCGTGAATGATAAGGGCACCAAAAACAAAGTGACGTAGTAATATTTTACGTAACTAATAACGAATGGATTGTGACTAGAATGGATACGCTAAAAGTAGGTAAGACACCCTATGAAGTTAACATGATTAAGTATTCCTCAACGTTTGGAACCCGACGAACCTGAGAACAGCACCCGATATATTAGGAAGAGAACTGAGAGAACAGAACGCTGTCAGGAAAAGAATACCATCTCCCTTCGTTAGGGTTAAGCACCGATTTGAATGGTTAGCTTTCTGTTATTGTTGTGACAAAGCTCTACGCAGTGTGCATGGACATCGGTTATGAAGCAAACGACTGGAGTTCGACTTCGCACAACATTTTTGTTGTGTCTTTTCCATGATCTGTGAATTAGATTTACTTCATGTAATTTTAGTGAAAGAGATGATGACCTCATTCTCTAGTCACAACCATAACAAATGCTCAGTTTGTGAACTGTTGCGCATGAGCTTTATAACCGGAAGCCACAAGACTGGCATCCGGTTTTTTTTTGTCCCGAGTCCGTGGCATTTCGTTACCGCTGACCTTAAATGTGCGCGGGCTCTGGGGAAGAGACCAATTTTTTCTTATTCAGCATGACTCAACAGGGTGCAAAAACAAATTCAACTGAGTTCAATTTAGCAATACGAAAGATGTTCAATCGAAATATTGAACCCGTTCGGGTAAGCCTCAAGGGCGCTGTTCTTTAACCCTTTGAGCCCATATCCCAATTATCCTTACAATATAAATTTGTGACCAAAAATAAAACTCATAAGAATGAATGAAATCATCCCCAAAGATAAAATGTCTTGATGTTTAAACAAAATCGGCCAACTTGTACCACAAGAAATATGTGACAAATGCTCATTGATATTGCGGTTGAAAAGCTTTATTGTTTGCTGATAAGGGAGGCAAACAAACAGTTTGATAGATTCAAAACTTCTTACTCACAGGGAAGACAAACGATTCAAGTTGTCAAATATTCCGTTGGGTAGGAATGTGATGGCATTTGAGGACAAATCCCTACAAAAAAGAATAATCTTTACTAGATTTTATCCTCACTCAGAAGTGATGGTAGTAAGATACCTATAATAAAACAAAACTTAAAACTTGTAAAACTAGCACCAAAGAAATCACACTGGCCAATCACAGCAATCGCAAACAATATCAATCATAACATCGAGAAAATACATGTAGCCAAGTAATGATTTTTCTTCCCTAACAAATGACTGAGATTAGCAACGTAAAACAAAGCAGACACGAATTAATTTCCACAAACTCTTCGTGATGTTAACTTTAATCTGCTGCGTGTGTTTCGTTCAACTGAATACCATCTGTCAATCTGTCAAGAATTCTAGCAAGTTGTCGCTCCTACGTGCATTTATTTAAAGTAACACTTTTCATGATAGTGGTTCCTCTAGTGCAATGTGCCTTTTAAGAGTTCTTTTCATGCTTTCTTGTCTCACATAGGTTTGAGCTTTAGGTTAGCAAATGCCTCAAAAACTATGTAAGAACAGTGAATTAGCTTTTGTATTGTAGCTTTTTAGGGGGGAGGGGATCCTGGATTTTTCTCTCGCCCCCTGCCTCCGCCCGAAAAGCCTTATGCTCACGTTTAACCGACGAAGAACGCGATCGGTTAATGTTAGAAAGCGTAAAAGACGTGGATCTACACCACAGATTACCACAGGCAGCCCAAACTCACAATTGCCGGATAGACAAAAGGCTTTTCCCGCCCAGACTTTTATTCAGCTATGCAATAGTGATAGAGCACTTCTTTAGACCAAGAAATAGTTGACTTACCACCTTATTACATGTACCCTTCTAATTTGACAAAAAGTGAGGACGCCATACAATTTAATTGACAGGTTGATAAAACGTTTACAAATGCATATGCATCGGGCTTTGACGGGACTATTATTGCATTTTTGACATATTACTAAGGTACAGTAAAAACCCACATATAAGAGCCTGCATTTTCGCCAAGTTAGCCTCAATAGGCGCTTATATAATTGTTGTTTACCGGGAAATTAGGCTATTTTGGTTCTTAAACAGGTTCTTACTTTCTTAAGAAAGCGTTTTTTTTGTTGACAGAATATTAGTACTGTCCATTGTTTATATAAAATATGCATATAATCATATCTACATGGCTGCAATCTTAACAAATACAAACCCTATTTTAAGTTAATTTAGTTCTTTCAATGCTTTATATCTACATACTGATGCGAACGGATTTCCATCTTCCCGAACTCGTGCTTTCGCGTAAAGACCAGACTTGGGCCGTCCACCACCGCCTCTTTCAGAAGCGCGTACGCCTCTGGCCCCGGTACAAACAACAGGCACTCGTCCGCTGTGGCCAACGCGCCCCAAAGCACATACTTCATCGAGATTCCCGACGACAACAGCCCTTCCTTGAACATGTCCAACTCCAGCTCCCTCGCAAAGGTGTCTCGCATCTCCTCCATTCCTTCCAGGAATGGCCCGACATCCAGCCAGTTCGCCATCGTCTCCATCTCCTCCTCCTTGAATTTACGCAACAGCTAAAATACTCGCTTGGCGTCAACACCGGGGCCCCTTTTTGCTTCGAATACCAATGCCAGTATGGCACCAAACCCTGGTGCTCCACCTTCTTGGCGCTCGTCAGCCACTCGTATGCAAACCATGACTTCTGCTGCTTTGAGCCGTACGTCTTCACCCACTTGTCATATCTGGTCCCTGGCGCCAGATAATTCATGATGTCGAAAAACTTGAACTCCGGCGTTGAGAGGAACATGATGCTCCCCGTCTTCTCCGCCACTTTCACGTGACCGCCCTCCGACAACTTTGTCACGAAATGGCGCCTAATCAGCCTCAAGTCATAACGTCCCGCATTGTAGCCCAGCACCGGCTCCTGGTCACACCACTCTCGGATTAGCTCTTGCTGCGGCCCCGGCAGATACTCCAAGTCTTCCGGCATGTAACGCGCCTGTATCTCCTCCCGTATTCTGTCACCCCGACGGCACAGACTCTCCCAATAACTTGCCACCAGCTGCTCTGGGTCTTCGTTCATGATGTGCTCGGGGTCTCTGTCCAACGTGTCCGCCAACGACACCGAAATGAACGCCTGCTCGCTCTCGAACAACAGGTCCACTATGGACTGCTCATCCTTTGGAAGGGGGGGGGGGGAGGGGGCTCGAAAGTCTCGAAATCATACGTGATACCGTGCAAATATGTCTCGTTCTCTACCACCAGCTTACGGCTTTGGCTTCTCGTGGCTCCACTTTTCCACCAAATTGTTACCCGCCTCCCTGATATTTTTCGTTTCTGCGCTGAGTTCGCTCGTACGCCTTCGCTCGCGTTATTCGCCCCTGGCCGTTCTTCGTTCTCTCCATGAACACCACCGCCGCCCTCTCCGGACTCGGATAACAGACCACACAGCCATGTCAATGTCAACCCTTGAACTGGAAAACCGTTCGGCTTGCCTTGTGAAAACTGTCCACCAAGTGCCGCTGCACCAAGCGCTCCCCGCCGTGGCCACACTTTGCGTGGTGGATGTGAATACCACGCCGCCTGCTCTCTCACTCCAACCACCAATACGCCAGGTAGCCGAATTTGACCTTGGGATAAATCGCACGCGCCTACAAAGTTGGCGGTGCAAAGATTGCCTTGTTTGAACAATCGATCTTCGTCACGCCCCACTGACACGTGTTCACGTGCCTTGACAGATGCGCCGCGTCGTTGAATTGGCCTCAACACGTTGCACACGTAAACACCCTGGTCAGCAGCTCGATGTTTGTGATCAAACACGCATGGTTGCCGCACATCCTCAGTCACATCACCTCTCCTTGCTCAAAGCTTGGAATTTTGTACAACGACCACTCACCCTCACCATTTACAACATACAACGCCACTTCCAGCACTTCCAACTCTGACAGTGACAGCCCCCGCGGCTCCGTTTCGCCCTTGACTACGTAAAGCTCCCTCGCCAACGCCCTTGCCTGCCGCGTGTTCCACTGTTTGTGCGCCCCTCTGTACACAGCCAGACAACGAAACACACACAAGTTGTCGTCAGAAGTGTCCAAGGCCAACATCCCTTTGCTGTTTCTCAACCACGCTGGAAGCTCGCCCTCGACTAGACCCAACGGCATCTGAGTCACTTTCTCTTTCAGTTGCACCATAACATGACGCAAAAATCGGCACTTTGTGTACGGTCTGTCGATTGCCTCCCCCTGCACACGCAACTCCTCCTGCTCCTCCATGTGTGCACTCGCCTCTTGGAAACTGTGCAACCAGTGACTCGTTTTGTTCTTCGCCCAGATTAACCCTTTTCTCGTCACGAACAGTTGACCTCAAAACGACGCCGGACTGTTGCCCGGAGCTTTCGCATTAACACGTTGATGATTGGCGTTGATAGGCCACGGAAAAACTGCCAACGCGTCACTCGCTGGCCTCGGTACTCTCGCACTTGCACAGAATTGTTGTTTCGGAGAATATTCTACCCCCTCTCGACAATTGCCCTCGCCAGCTGGTTTCGATTTTAATTTGTTGGTTGTTAAAGGCAGCATCGGCTGCGTTCCCAAGAAACCGAGGCTCTTCGTTGAGCCACTTTGCCTCCTTGGCACGCAAAAACTCTACGATCTGTTCCATCTCCTCGTTACCAGCCATTGGTATATACCACCAGCACCCCTTCAATAGAAAATAATTATTGGCCACCCAAGGCAAACGCTCACGAACTGCAAGGAGAGACGCGGGCCGAGCTATTTAACCCCTTAAACACTTCAGGTGGTAGGAGACGGCTCAGAAAAGTTAAGGATTTTCTAACCGCACCTCAGAGCAGCCCGAACAAGGTGATGGCCACTCTGAGGGGGAATAGAAAATCCTTACTTTTCTGAGCTGTCTCCTCCCACCATTGCTTCATTTTACTGCAAAAGATCAGAAAAACAATATTGAAAGTACTTGTGAGTGTCGGTGAAACTATCGGTTTCGCCTAAGTTGAGATATCATTCGAGTCTAAAACAGGTAGTTTGCCTCAACTTTTTCTTCCGTATATGTAAAAAAAATACACAAAAAGTTTACACGACTTTCATTTTGGAAACATTCTAAAGGAGAGAGAAAGGTCGTGCTATGGTTTAAGTATTAAACGTGTTTTTGCATACGTGAATTGGTCTGGATTTTTATCCTGCTCACCCTGAAAACTTTTAAATGAAAGAAATTGGATTGCTCTGTGCATTGTGAAGATGAGTTTCTTTTCAACTTATTGGCCCCTAAAATTCAGCACATTTTAATTGAGCAGTTATACGTCAAAAGATGCAAAACAACAAGAGAAAACAAAGAGAAGAACGCAATGCGGACCGCTGAGGAAACGGTGAAGTTGGTTTATTTTTGTTAAAAACACTTAAATAATAGAGGCTTTCATTGACTTTGCTATCGAGGAGGCTGACATTCTATCTTATCCGGCAGCAGGCAATTTACTGGCAAAAATCACCAGAAGGAAAAAAATGAAGGTTTTTGGGAGCTTCCAAGCACCTGTAAATTATCGAAGGAATATGGTATAAGTTTTGAGGCTGCGAAGTGATTTAAATTCAGGCGCTTTGAGGAACGCAAAGAACTGTTTTCGGAACCTTTTCGTATAAAATAGCTTAAAACCGACAACTGCTTCCTTATAGTTATTTGAATAACTTTTTAATCTCGATCTCTAACTAGAGACCCGTTGAAATGGCTTCGAGATTGAAAACTCGAACAAATACCAAAACATGCCGTAAACTCACTTTAATTTACATTTTGCTTAGACTAATAAATCAAAGAGTCTAAGTTTAGTCGCTAAATTTGGTTAAAAATGTCATTCACTTCAAGTGAAGAAAATAAACATATAAGAACATAAAGAAGATAAAAAGTGTCCCAAAACTGAAAAATATTTTTACAGGGCTTCACACTCAAAGACAGCAGAGCAACATCTTAGCCCTTTTCAGACCGGGCTATTTTCGACCTTCTGGGACGGGGGGGGGGGGAGGCTTCTGAAGCTTACGCTATGGCCACCAATTTTGCACAAGATAGTGTACGCTCCAATTCTAATCACTACAGATACCGCGATGTCACTGTGACGTGAAATGACGTCATTATGGTGCCATTTGTTTCTCCATGTTTCACTTAGAAGCTCTGAAGCAATAAATTTGCTGAATACTGTACATGAAGGAGTAAAAATACTTTTGTTGGGTATAAAGGGCATCTATAATATATTTTCTGAATGTATAGTTTTGGAAGACATGAAATTATGCAGATCTATTTCATATTAGAGATAAAATGGCCCTTTTGGTGTCCGCCACCTTGAATCCGCCATCTTGAAATTCTTTAAATTCATCTGCTTGAGTTAATAAACAAGAAAAAGAAGCCAGTTGATTGTTAAAAGTTATTAATGGCGAAAAGTGAATTTATAGCGAGAAATCACCTTTTCTACCAGTTAAGTCCTCCATCTTGGATTTTCTCGTTTTAAATTTCACGTTTTCCTCAAATTAGTACTAAATTCGTTTTTATAGTGAGCGGTTATTCCTAAATGATAAATTGCTCCTACAATTAATGTAAAAATACAAATTCGAGTAGAAAACATTAACATAGTAGCGATTAAAGCGAAAATCGTGATTTTTTAAAAACATGCCTCTCACAAAGTGGTTGCCATGGCAACGTCAAGTTTGTTGGACACAAGACACTCATGCCAAAATGTTCCCAGTTAAATTTTAGGAAAAGTAACAAAATTTAGTGGCAATGGCATAAACGGTTACGAAATTACACAACCTCAAAGTTGAGGCGGGCCTCAGTGACGGGTTATTGCTCCGACCGAAATGTGGCAAAATGTCCATGGAAGTACATCCTTTTTACTGGAAGCCTCAAAAAAAGTGGTTAGTGTTAAAGTTCGAGGGTAGTCCGCCATTTTTCACCGTACCAGTGTGTAAACGCGCGAGCATTGTTTCACCTCCAACAATTTACATGAGGCATGGTGCGAGGGACGTCGTACTGTCACGTGACACGTGACCATCAAAATTGTCTCGCAAAGGAGCTCCGCTAATAATAACACAGAGGTTAACAGTTAGGGTTGTTGTTGCATACTTGACTTGACCAATTTGTGTTTGTCTTTATTTGTGTGTATATGAGTTTCATATATTCATAATTTGAAAAGGAAATTGGTAGTATAATAAATAAATAATGGTCTTTATTTCTCCTAAGATAAATCTACATATCCTATGCTACACTTTCTTATAAATTATACATCATAAGAATATTAATAAACTAATCTTTAAAGGACTAACTATCCTATACTAAGTTATGTTTGAATATTAGTCTATTGACAAAGGTAGACATGAAACGCTCAGTATACACTTTAGGGCGCGCACATTGTCTTTTGCGGAGATTGTATAAACAGTCTTTTTTTGAAGGGATGTATGGACCGAGCGGGTGATTATCTACAGAGATTACTTTCGTAACGCAACTCTAGTAGCATATTAATTTCCTTTGAAACTTCCTGCTGATTTGAAAATTCTTGTCCTTCAAGTCAGATACGTGATTTTGAGTGAAAGCTTCGTTACAATTAGTATTTTTCGCACTTATCTCACAGTTGTCGACTTCCTTTAAGAAATGGTCATTTTGTAGACGCTTCATTTCTTACAACGCCCTGGGCATTTTCAGGTAGCATGTTGAATAAAAGACGAGACGCAACAGCAGTAAACGGTTAGACGTTATTCCGCTACCGAGCTAAGATTATAGAATCCATTGTGCTGCAATCATAGGATCACTCAGCAATCACATTTGCAGTGTACCTTTCGCTGGTTTATGCTACAATTTAGAGCGAGTTGTCAACCAAATTCGAACCTACTATACTTCTACTTGCTTTTGTTATTACTTCGTTATCGACCATAACTTTTCTTGAACCTTATGGAACTGTGACCATTTGATCTTCCATTAAAGCTGTTGCCAATCTACTAGTGGGGGTTCGAATCACTTATCGCCTCAAACCTCCATTCCCCTGTAATTGTTAACGTTAAGACTTTGAATGAGATGGAAGCTGTATAATATGTTTGTAGTTACACTTTAGGTACAATTTTCTTGTTGTTTGTGTTGTTTTCATTCGCTGTTGGTGTGTAATCCTTTGCAACCTTTCTCCAACGTCTAATACAAGTGGTTGTACTTTGCAGAGTTCTCATTCACTCGACCACTCGACCAGAATTCAATCTGCTTAAGTTTCGACCAAACGAATTTCACATCATTCCATTCAGCCTCACCTAAAGGGGACCTGTTTTTTATATTGTGTGTTGATGAGAGAGGGACATTTATAGTTACATATTTCAGCTCCACTACGCAGTACACGACATGAGCAAAAACCATTAGGTTAATTTTGCCGGTGTCGGCCGAGCACCGGGAACTATAACAGTAAGTTATACTACAACCTCTTATTACATCCAACATACGGCGCATAACATAAAAACAGAGCTGAGCGACAGTTTACAAAGACATTATATACTGTCAGAACGGAGGCCTGAAAACGCCTGCCTAAAAAACAAACCCCAATGGGGAAAAAACTCGGCAGGAAATCTAGGTAGGAACCATGGCTCAAGCTCTAAATAGTCCCTTCTACAAGGCTACACGTTGCAAACATTCCCACCCGCGTTAACTAAAATAGAAGTCGCACGTATGACAATAAAGAACAACTGACTTAAAACTAAAAATAACGTAAGCTGAACGAGGTGTCGGCCTAAAATGATTTCCCACGTGACGTACATCACTTAAGGTGCGTTTCTTTGGGAAAATCCAAATCTGGATTCTTGTATCCAAAAACGGATTTTGCGTTTCTTTACCTAAATCCGAAAAAGGATTAATCAGGGATTAGTGATCTGAAGAATCCACACTCCGAGTGGATACATCAGATCAAATCTAAATCCGGATTTTTAGGATTCATGATCCGTGCGTTTCTTTGGGGGACGGATTCGAAAATAGTACATCTGTCAAGCGGTCTTCCATGCAAATTTACTGGTCTCGCCATATTTTTTCTCGATCTTGCGTGACAAAACATTCGATCGTGAAAAAGAAAATTCAGGTGATTATTCCGTTCCTTATCTTTGAAAAGTTTTCTCCAAAAGTACAGACAAAAGCATTGACACCTCAGGATAACTTCATTTGTGTACCATTTCTGTATTTCAGGGACCAGATTTTGCTAGTTGTGAACGCAAATAGCGAGTTCACTTGAACTACTGCAGATACTGTCCTTGTTTATGAATTATTTGTATTCCATTCTTGTTGAATTCTAGGGCAGTATGAGAGAAATATCGTTCTGATATATATATTGGGTGCCTCCAGCCTGTCTTATCATGTCAAAATAATCCTTTTTCGGATTTTGCGTTTCTTTGGTGCCAAAGAATCCGTATGATCTGGGATCACAAATCCGTTTTCGGATTCTCCCAAAGAAACGCACCCTTATATAGCCCTCCATTCTACCCATGCTGCACTTCAACTGAACCAGCCCCAGTCCCCCTGCTCTTGTGCCGCAGAAATATTTCATTTCTGGCTAATTCGTATCCACTCAAACGCCAGAAATTCCATATACTCAAATCTTCTGACTCACAGGTGTTCCAGTTTACGCAGCTTGGCAAAGACGTCGTGGGGTAGGGAGGTGATTGCATTTGAGGACAATTTCCTACGAAATGTTGTGAATAATTGTTTTAGTATAGAGCGGTTTTCAAATGAGTGTCATAAAACCAAAACCAAAGTAATTACCCCAGCCAATCACAACAAACAGAAATTATCCAATGAACTAATCAGAACTCGAAGCAAGTACATGTAACCGACACTAAGCTTGGGAAAACGCGTGCGAGCAAGTCACGATTGGTTTGAGTTTTACTTCTGATTGGTCGAGAAAGTGGCGCGAAGTAAAGCAAAACCAAAGCTAAACGCGAATTACTTTTGACACTCAATTGAAAACCGCTCTATACCAAACAAGTGGATAGCGTTTTTTCAGAGAAATGAGGGAAACCTCGCACGCGAAATCCAGCAAGAAGCCGGGAGATGAATAAAAGATACTATCTTGAGTTTGAGTAGCCAATCAGAGCGCGTGAAAAACACTATCCACTGGTTTGGTATCTACTAAATCAAGAGATCTAAGGGCGCCGATGACACCCGTGGTCATGAATTCATTTATGTCAACCATTTGCACGAGATTCGATGAGTGATAACGACACTTCGCGAAATATTCATGAACAGAAGTGACACAGCAAGGGGGCAAACTAAGTGTACTGTAGATTTTTAAACATGGTTTTTTCATGGTTTTCAGAATTTTAAGGCTTCATATTCCACTAACTGAATAGACTCTCAAACGACCAAGATATATAGCTTTTTAACGTAATTTATTCATGAGCAGGTGTCACCGCGTCCTAAAAAGCGTAAAGGCAATAGTAAACAGTTTACGATTCTTAAGTAGACTTCGCTTGTCCAACTTGTTGTTCTCTTGTACGAAATGAGATTGGTACTATAACATGCAATTTTCTTGACGTTTTTGTTGCTTCTAATGAGTTTTAGTATGTGGTCCTTTACAGGCACTTTTCAGTCTTGAGTAGCAGGGCTAACTTTGGTAGGGCTGCTCAGCTACTAGACCAGAGGTTAATCTGTAAAAGGTTCGGCCAAAAAAATTCAACACAATTCAATTCATCCGCACATAAAATACATTTGTTTTGGGGAGGCCTATAAACAATGTGATAGATTCAAATCCTCTTACTCACAGCTTAATCAGTTTAGACAGCTTGGCAAACACTCCTTGAGGTAGCAATGAAATTGCATTTGAGGATAAATCCCTACGAAACACAATAATTTATTAGTTCGTATATTAACCTGTTGGCCTTGGGTTTTCGTCATATCTCACACAGAAATAATTTCAGTTTTATGTTTGTACAGTAAAATAAATTATAATGCAACTAGGTGATTTTCAACTGAGAGTCCTAGATCTAAAACGGAAGTAATCAATCTGGAAAATCACAACAAGCGCAAACTACATGAGTCAGAACACGCAGAACACATATGTAACCAATTAGCGAATCTTAATAGCTAAGAAAGTATCGCGAGTGTTCAACTAATGACAGGGTAATAAAGTAAAACTAAAACGAGACAGAACTAATTTTAACACTGAATTGAAAATTTTTCTAATGCTAACAATACAGTCTTACGCGCCTTAAGTTTATCTACCTTTCATTTATGGCAACAATTGTGACAAGCTGCTTCTTGTTATGTGTCACCCAAATGTGCAAAGATTGACAAGAACACTTTCAGTGATAAACAAGAGGTTTTTGGTTTTGGTTTTGATTTGCTTTAACTATTAAATCTAATATGCTCTCGCCTCTCATAATTTAAATTTTCAAATGAGCAAATACTTAAGAGGCCCTGACTGAGAAAGTGTGTAAGGCCTTGAAAATAGGAGTCGGCCAAATTCAATGAAACCTGGTGAGGACATTGGACTTGACGAATTCGTACACAAAAACACGGATTGATTGACGTTGTTAGCATTTGCTTACAAAGTTTAAATAGTTCTACTGTAGCCTATTTAACTGTTAACTAGTTAGCCTCTCACATGACAAACTGCAGTCCGACTAAGACCTATGTTTTTAACATAGGTGAAAAACATATTAAATATTGCTTCTCTTGAAATCGTTGATAAATGACACGAATTATTACTCCACAGCAGCAGGACCCTAGCTGTCTGATACATGAGAACCCTGTACTGGACATAAACTGACAACAAATCAACACAGTTACGAAGCAGCTCGCCTTAAAACCAACACAACAAGAAAACCAACCTACTGAAACAGTGCACAAATGTCTTTGTAATCTAAAGCTACTTCTCTTAAATATATGTTGGAGATGTAAGAGTTTTGCTTGAATAGCCAATTCAAAATTGATTTTCTCTATTTTAAAAAAACATATAAAATATTACTGAGCGTGAAATTGTTGTTAGAGAACACAAGTTATTATTCCAGAACCCATCGATTTCCTGGTTATACATCTCATAGATCAGAATCTAAAAATAACAATTAAGACAAAAACTCTGCGGCATAGCCCGATGATACCGTGAAGTTCCTCTCTTGTGAATACCGAAGATCTCTGGAACATCAAGGAATCTACGCGAGGGTTTATGCACGAAATCTTCTTAGCGGTTCACAGAAAAATCACGGAACAAACGGTTTGCCTTGAGTAGGACTTAGCGAAGGCTCTATCGCATGCTGCCTCTCCGACTAACCCTCCTCTTGTGTTGATAAACAATCCACCGCAAATGTCTTAACCTCTCACGAATCCGCTGGGGGTGGTACTCCCTATAATGGCCTGAACGGGAGCCGCAGGCGGTTCCGTCCGAATGACGGCATTTATTGCACTTGAACCGCACAGAGGAGGAAAAAGTATTGTTCATAGGATGCCGAAATAAACCCAAAGTTGAAAAGGAGAGCGGCTTAGACCCGGTTCAAACGTCGCGCTATCGTCGTGTCGAACTCGTTTGGACAAAAGATAATGAGGCGGCTCCTTTTGATCCAATTGAGTTCGACATGAGCCTAGCTACAAAAATCCCGAAAAATGGCCTAAAAATCTTTCCGGAATTGCTCCAAAAATTTTCTACAAATCTCCGGTTTCACCTCTAAAAATCCCATAAAAACTCCTGGAAGTCTCGAAAAATCCTATAGTATTAAAAAAAACTAACTGGGTAGCCTATGGTGAAAATTCTATGGCTTTGGTAGGCTTTCTGCTAGCGCCCCCAGTCTCAGCCAGATCAGCAAGCTCTGCTTCTCTGCTGAGCAAGCCATTTTGAACTCACTCACAGCAAGGAATGCTGGATTATGGTTAAAACCGCTGCCCGATACTGTGAGGGGGCATCACTGGGTGCCCTCACTCCCAAACGCCCCAGGCAAGGATAAGTTACGGGAAGAAGCGAGCCCTGCGGCGGTTACTTCCCGAAAGCTAGGCTGGGTGACAAAACTACCAACATGAAAAACAACAAAATACACGAAAGACCGTAACTCTCCCCATAACTCAAAAAGCTTTATTGCAACCTGAACATCCCTATATATTAACATGATATGAAGCCACAAAACAGCGAAAGAAAAAACAAACAAAAAGTGTGGAAAAACAGGTTTGAAATTCTTGGGTTCATTTAAAGTCTGGTAGGAGGAAATCACATCCTGAGTAGCGGAGGAAGAAGCCTGGGATGAAGCGGAAGATGACAAAATTTTAGCTGTGTGACCGGGCTTTACAATCTGCTCCAAATCATTATAATCGTCTACCATGTTAGAGGAGCGCCAACCTAGGTGTTTACCAATAGCAGACTTAGAAACTCCCAACAGTTCTAAGGTTATAGAACATCCAGCGCGAAGGCTGTGGTTTATCAGAAACGTGGCCAGTTTTGTTGGTAGCACGGAATAGATAACCTTGAGAATTCTCTATGTTAATTAAACGACAGATACTTAGATACAACATAAAATTTTGCACTGGACAAATTTCAGAATTGCTAGAACTCTCTACAGAAAATGAGTGTGTAGAAATTCCCCTTAATGTTTTACCAAAGGTATGGTTGAAAAGTAACCCAGAAGAGTCGGGAAAAAGAAGTACTTACTCCTTCGTAGGTCCGAGGAACGGTTTCCAGTTAAGAAATCAATGCAGAAGAAACTAAGATTCCTACTCAGGACATACAAAAGTGAAGGCGAAGTGTCAGGCTTCTTAAGCGTAGAATGAATTAAACGAGCTATGGCCAAAAATTTGTCCGTAAAAAGAGGAACGGCCTTACGTGGCTGCACCCGAGCCTGGGCTTGTTATTCTCGAACACACTTCAAATAAGCTTTAATAGAGGGGTGTTAGACGGGATTGCCAATACCTAAGCGGACATCCCATTCCCCTGCCAAACCCTCCTCAACAAAAATAAATCTGAGTTTTCCCATTAAGTTGTCCACAGTTCCAGCAGCTAACCTAGTTGGACATGAACAGGAGTCACGCTGACGTTGGCCCAGGCCTGGACAGGCCAGAAGGTGAACAAACGTTTTCCCTGAGTTATCCTTCCACACCAAGAACTTCTTAATATCGGATGGAGAGGCGGAGGAGAGAGTCTTGGGAACTGGAAGGGACGAAAGAAAATTAACTAATTCCTTGTGGAGGGAAGACTTTTGACGTTCATAACTCTTGTTAGCCAAATGTGCCAAACGATCATCGATTGCTTGAAAGTCAATCTTTAACCGCTTTGAAGGATGTCGGGAAACGGAACAAGATTGGCGGAAACTGCATTTTGGCAAAAGTTGAAATCGGCATCACTGAGATATCCACATTCAAGGCAAGGAGCCGCTGGTTTCCACATTCTGGGTCGTTGTATCTAAAGTAGGGTAGAGGGAGGCGAATTGTTTATTCTGAAAGCATACAAATCACAAGGTTAAGGCCGTGTGGAAAAATAGTGGTGTGGAGATGGGAATAACAAGATATCGCGATCTGTTTTACGGCCCAAAATGACAAAATGAGGTGCTTTCGCTTGAATCAGAGGCCACCAATATGGTAGAGGAGCCAGTTTTGGGACCACAATGGTAAACGAAAATGAGGCCTTGTCGAAAAAAGGGAGAAGAAGACCAGCTAGGACGAATGGTGGAAAAAAGTATGCGTTTTCTTGGGGGGCAATATCTTGTGCAAATACATTAACTCCGCTAGAGCCCGGTGTTGGGAAAGGCGTGAAGTGAGGAAGCGGGGAGCCAAAACGTCCGAATTGAGCATTGGAGACAAGTGCCATCAAGTCAATGGTGAGTGGACCAAAGAGGTTTTCGGTTTTCTCCCACGGTTCGGGAGCAAGCATGCAATCCTTGTCGGACAAAACCCGAGAAAGAGCGTCAGCCGGGTTAAGAGGAGAGGACACGAAGGGAAACAGAGGGAAATATTCTGGGCGAGAAGAGCTTGGTAGAATTCCTTGAGAGCGTCATTCAGCTGTTTACTTTTGCCACCCTGTTTCCTCCAGGCTTAGATGAGCTTTAGGGAGTCCACGTGAGCGTCCACGCGACAATTTGAGAGAACCGACTTTCCAGCTTTTAAAGTGTTGACGAGTGCGAGGGCTTTTTTACTGCAATGGGCTTGTCTCTGATGTCTCCTTTCCAAATATCTCGAGTCTCTAAAGGTGGTCCAGAGGGGGATTGCCGACTATGCCATCCCACGCATACTGGGATACGTCGCTTGTTACATTCACTACTAAATGACCCTCATCCATCCAGGGAAGATGATCGGACCAGGAAAAAAAAAAACGGCCAGTGAGCTATCTTGGATCGAAGGTCACCAACGACTTTGATGGGACGAGAAAAGCGATTTGCCAGAGAAACAGCATGGTAAACTTCTCTCGCGTACAACTGAGCAACTGAGACAGCTATAGAGAAAAAGGTAATCTTGCCTGCGAATCGCTGGAGCGTTTTGATAGACACTGTACGGCACTGAAGAATGGAGTAGCGAAGTGTGGCAAACTTATTTTTTTATCTTGGGGGATAAGAAACGCCTGGAGGATGGAATCAGATAGGAAACCTAAAACCCTGATTCTAGTCTGGGGAACAGCGACAGATTTGGAGAGGCCGATGAAATAACCAAGGAGAACTAAAACCGAGCATACAATAAAGGTAGCGGCTTCAGCAAGTTGAAAATTGGACCATTTGAGAGAATGTTGTAGATCTTAGTGTAAAGCGAGTTGGCCGACCCGCGATCGTCAATATACTGACTGCAAGGGACACCAAGAGTGGATATGACTCGTAGCCGAAGCCAACCGTATGATAGATGTAAGCGCTGGCCTTCCAACCAAAGGGTAAAATCTTATAACAAAAATACCAGCCTTTCCACTCTAAGCCCACAAAGGTGAAACTGTCAGACGATAATCTGATGTGATCATAGCCACTTTTGTCGTCAAAAGTAGTTCGGAAATGTGATTTAAAAACATAGCGAGGTAAGCCAGAAATGTAATCCAGCGACAGAGGAAGGTAGTTTATCCATAAATTTAAAAAACAGTCATCGTGGCACATTCTTGGTTTCGTTGGTTCCATCGTAATGGGCATAACCAAATGGGGTGGCTGAACTGAGCCAACTTTTCCCCAAACAAGGAGCGAACCGTTCTTAACTCGGTCAAGGATGGTAGAGCTAATAAACTCATCGAAATCCAGACACGACTTGCTATTAGGAAAAAATACCGCTGGGGGAATTGCAGAATCGTAAAATTTCCCCTGGAAGTCGCCCCTAAAGGGAACAAAAAAATCGGAAATGTTGACCCGCAGACGATGTAAGATAAAATCTCATCTTTCTTTGGGTGCTGTGACAGAGTGAACTCCCAGTAAGACTGGTGTTCCCAGGCCACGAAGCTACTGGGATCTCGGAAAATAACATCTTTAAGGGTGGCGTGAGTGATTCCCTTGGAAACTATGTAGGGCGAAGGGATCGGGCCTGCAACGCGAGGCTTTTCCCCTTTCAAATTACTCCACTGGATAACATTTGGAGAGACGTCGTCCGGAAGAAAATCATAACGAGGCTTCTTGCACGGGGGCGTCTAGAAACAAAAAGGACAACGAAAAACCCGCCAATGAACACAGTGCTGAAAAGGGGAAAAACCAACCGCGAAGCAACCCCGAAATACCCCGTCCAGGGACAGATTAATTAAGGGCATTAGACAACCCCTTCGAAGGCGTACCAGCGGTTAGTTTTGGTAAAAGAAGCGACACAAACACAGAAATAATTGACAAAGCAAATGTTTAATGCAACATAGACTCCAATACATATCAACACAGAAATAATTGACAAGGCAAAGGTTTAATGGTACTTAAACTCCAATACATATCAAATAAATTTCATTTTTTAACAGCCTGGGAGGATAATGGACAATTTCTAGCAATGTGACCGATCCTCCTGCAATTAAAACAGCGTCGAGGAGGGGCTCTAGGTTAGTCATACTGTGGCCTGAAACGCCTTCCGCTACCAAACGAACCTCTGGAATAGGGGCTTGGACGCGGGACGCCGGATGGATTTCCCCAGAAAGCATAGGCAGGTTCAGGTGCTGATCCTCTAGACGATGAGTGACCTTTAAAGATCTTTCGTATTTGGGTAGCGACATCTCTCTCCTCCTCATCTCCAAGAAGCTGCAGAGAGTTGGAATTGCAGAGAGTTCAGCAAGAGAGTTGGAATTGGCTAGGGGGTGACATTGTTTGAAAATAGCATCAAACTTCTTCCGTTGAGGGTGGTTCGCCTCCTTAGCATGGTCTGCCAGCTGTTCTAGGCCCGCAAGGAGTGCAAAGAGATCAAGAAGCCCGGCAGGGCGGCAAGCGAGATGTCTAACCAATTCTAAGGCCTGATCCACTTTGGAAGTATTAAGGGCAGATTTCAAAAACTCGACCTTTTGGCGAAGATCATCAACACCCTATAAGGGGACAAAGAGAAAATAGTGGAAACGTCACACACAGGTGTAAGAAGAAAATTTGTCACAAAGCATAGAAAATTTGAAACAAAGGCGTGAAAACCGCATTAAAAAACACGGTGGAAAAGAAAATTCGGCGTGGAAGCTAAAATCCGTAGCACAAACGAGAATACAAAAATCGTTTACATAGCTAGGTAGACAGAGGTGTAAAAACAAGATTCACCACACAGACGAAAAAACTAAATTCGAAGCGTAGACGTGAGAACTAGGTTTGCCACACAGACGAGAGCAAGTAAATTCGTAAACAGACACGAAAACCGAGTTAATCAAACAAACGTGAGATAAAACTAACGGCGAGATTAAGGCGTGGAACTAAATTAAACACGGACGTGAAGACAAAATTGTCAACACAGACTGAAATAAAATTTGTCACAAAGGCACGAAAACAAAAAGCGTCACAATAAACGAGTAAATGAAATTTGTAACCCAGATGTGCCTGTGTGACATCACACAGACGCAAGAACGAAAATCGTAACGAGGGAGTGAAAAATAACCACGACTAACAAGCCAAGAGGAAAAACTGAATTTGTCACACAGACGTGAACGGTAGATTCCGCACACGAACGTTAAAACCAATTTCATACACAGACTAATTTTGACATAGGCGTGAAAATTGAACTCATTACACGGGCGCGAAAAGAAAACCGTCACACAAACGCAAAAACTAAATGCGTCATACAAACATGGAAAACTGGATTCGTCACACAGACGTGTAAACTAAACTTGTCACACAGACGCGAAAACTGAGTTGGTCACACAAACGCTAAAACTGTACTTGTCACACAGACGCGAAAACTAAATTCGTCACACAGACGAGAAAGCTAAATTCGCCATGTAGACGCGAAAAATAATTCCGTCACAGACGCAAAACTAAACTCATAACGAAAACTAAATTCGTCACGCAGACGCGAAAACCGAACTTGTCACACAGACGCGAAAACTGAATTCGTCACACAGACGCGAAAACTGAATTCGTCACACAGACGCGAAAACTAAATTCGTCACGTAGACGCGAAAAGTAGGCCCGTCACACAGATGCGCAAACTAAACTAGTAGCGAAAAGTAAATTCGTCACACAGACGTGAAACCTGAACTTGTCACACAGACGCGAAAACTAAACTTGTCACACAGACGCAAAAACTGAGTTAGTCACACAGACGCGAAAAATAAACTTGCCACACAGACGCGAAAAACTAAACTTGTCACACAGACGCGAAAACTAAACTTGTCACACAGACGCGAAAAACTAAACTTGTCACACAGAAGCGAAAATTAAACTTCTCACACAGACGCGAAAACTAAACTTCTCACACAGATGCGAAAACTAAACTTGTCACACAGACACGAAAACTGAACTTGTCACACAAACGCAAAAACTAAACTTGACACACAGACGCGAAAATTAAACTTCTCACACAGAAGCGGAAACTGAATTCGTCACGTAGACGCGAAAAGTAGGCCCGTCACACAGATGCGCAAACTAAACTAGTAGCGAAAAGTAAATTCGTCACACAGACGTGAAACCTGAACTTGTCACACAGACGCGAAAACTAAACTTGTCACACAGACGCAAAAACTGAGTTAGTCACACAGACGCGAAAAATAAACTTGCCACACAGACGCGAAAAACTAAACTTGTCACACAGACGCGAAAACTAAACTTGTCACACAGACGCGAAAAACTAAACTTGTCACACAGAAGCGAAAATTAAACTTCTCACACAGACGCGAAAACTAAACTTCTCACACAGATGCGAAAACTAAACTTGTCACACAGACACGAAAACTGAACTTGTCACACAAACGCAAAAACTAAACTTGACACACAGACGCGAAAATTAAACTTCTCACACAGAAGCGGAAACTGAACTTGTCACACAAACGCAAAAACTAAACTTGACACACAGGCGCGAAAATTAAACTTGTCGCACAGACGCGAAAACTAAACTTGTCGCACAGACGCGAGAAACTAAACTTGTCAGACAGACGCGAAAACTAAACTTGTGAGAGAGGAGAAAAACGAAATAAGTAACACGCGGAGAGAAAATTCGTCACACAGACGCAAAACGTAACTGAAAACACGCACGTGAAAAGCAAAACAAAGACGCGGAAACAAGGACCAAATTCGTAACCTAAACGTGAGAACAAAAATTTGTCACACAGACTGGAAAACGCATTACGGTTTCGCGCCCCATGAACTACATCGCCCGAAAAATGTGGGGTATCCATGATGCTGTGCGCGTTCACAAAGCACACCGCCATTTTCGGCTCTCTTTGACTTCAATACAGAATATTCCCAAAAGGGAATTATACGGCTGTCCTTCCCGTTTGTGGAAAGACAATAGGAGTAATTGCTATTGTGAAAATGTGCGGAAAATGCTCTCACTTTACATTAAAAATTGCTCAACCAGAAACATGCGAAAAATATTTCGTTACAAAGAAAACTTCGAGGGACCGCCGCTGGGAATACACTTAGGCTTACACGAGTCGTGTGGAAATCTACACAGTCATCTGCTGTTGTCTGTTTAAACAAAGAATCTTTACGGGTTCGCGTACAGTATTTAAAACAAGAGAGGTTTTGATAATTTGAGTTTTTGTGGCAGCTGAGTTCCGGGAAAGAAATGAAGCGATCTCTTGCCGGCCGGCTCCATTTATAAACTTAGTTGTTTACTTGCGAGGACATGCAATGCGTGTCAGACTCGCTGTAGTTTTCGAAGGTCGCTGTTTTAGTCCGCTCAAATCTTTGCTTGCAGTGTCTGGTTAATCTGCTGTCAAGAATTTTGATACCTAGAGGATTTTGACGAAAAGGTGAAAAACATTTTTTTCAGATTTTTTGATCTGATTACGTACAATGCTTTGCCTGCTGTTCTGTTACTTTTGGCGGTTGTGTTTTAATAATCGATCGATCGTTTGCCTGTTTTCCTAATAGTTTACACGTTTATTCGAAGCGATTTTTAATAATCTACGGACTTTACAAGACATGTTCATACTGCTTTCACGTTTACGTTAATTTAAGGTGTGAATTATTTTTAACAATAGAGGTTAAACCGCGATGGCCTTCCTAATTACGGGCATTGTTCCTCAATGAATAGGTCGATGATTCGAACGCTGAGAGCAGAAACAATGGTTACGACATTGATATACACTCGGGACTTAAATGATTGACAGCTCTGCATCTTGTTACGCATGTCCTGTACGTTTTTTTACAAACTAATTTGCATGTTCGATCGACGTGTTTCATGGGGCGCAAAACCGTAATGAAAATAAGTGACACAAACAAAAGGAAGAAACTACAAGAGCGACGCGAAAAATATAACAGTATTAAAGCTAAAACAACATTGTAAATCCAGAGAAGAAAAACTAGCTAAATAACGCCCAGCCCGAATAACACGGGAAGAAAACGAATATAGGGACAAGAAAAACACTAACCTCTTGAGCAACAAGCGGGGCCGCAGGAACTGTGTTGTCGTTGAAATTTTGCACGTTGTTGCCGTTGGCAGCGTCGGCTGGAGCTGGTGGCGCGGGGTTTACGTTGTCTGGAGCGCCAGCAGCCGCTACAACAGCACCATCCCGCGGGATTCACAGGAACTTGGTCCGGCATGAAGGCAGAGGAACATGAAACGTGGAAAGTGGCGCAGCGATGACCGAGAGCAAACAGAGCACCAAGCGCAAGACTGGCGTACGTTTTAACGAAAAGAGGAATAAACAGGATAAAACAGGGCTATTTATACCAAACCTATGCAAAACGGACTCTCCCAGGACACTACGTGCGCACGGGAATTTTTCGCCTTGAATCCCAAAGGGATTGGGGGTGTTTGTGCGAGATGGCCCAGTGAGAATATTAGAGTTATTCCACACTATTGAGTACCCAAGAACCTCTGCTTTTTATAATGAAACCAAACTTCCACAGACATTTATGAACACTGTGTTGTATTTTGCAACGGACATGATTGCGATTTCGGTGACCTGTAATAAGAAGTAGTCTTCGATGACTCTGGGCGATGGCTAGTATTTCGATGTCACGAATCTAACGAACCTTGCTTTTTCTTCATAGAAAAAAATATATTTTATTACACTTCTACTGCCGAAATACTATCGTGTTTCATAAGAGAAAGGTAACTTGTAATATTCCATTTAAACTAACGTGAATAAGGCGCATTAAACGAAGATTCTGTGACTTGCAACAATTTCTCCATCCTAACTGGAGATCGCGAACAATCAAATTCGCCCACCAAGGAGATGTTTTCGTTAAGCGCAATTACATGTTTTAGTCGTCCGTTGTGGTAATTTTCCCGCAAAATTTTCCCTGGAGACGAAACTGCAGTTTCTTATATCTCGCTAATGCAAATTCCCTTGAACAGAAAATTTGCAAACAAACTTATTTTGTGACAAACTTAAAGATGCTTAGCAGTTAACCGATTTGAAGGCTTGAAAAGGGTCACTGCAGCCTCCAGAAATACCTACAAATGGTGTTCCCCTGCTTAACTTAAAGAAAGAGTATTAAAGGTTTTACAGTCCAGACGTCCAAAAATGTTTTTTTTAAGTCCGCAACGTGACTTGATGGCGTCACTTGACTTGAGAATGACGTCATGATTTCAAAAAACGTCGGCCATCTTGCTTTTTTCCAAAACCTTCAAAAACCATTAAAACTGGCCTAAAAGTAGTTAAATGAAGTAAAATGTAAAAGGTAGTGAGATAAAATTAGCATTTTCTTTTAAAAGGGTAAAATTCAAATTTTGAGAAAACAGCCTGTCAAAATTTTGTTGCATACGATAGATACTTATATATACATTCATCTTAATTAAATGCACGAATTGTCATGAAGGAATGAAAGCAAAACATATTGACGACGAATGAACGGACTGCATAGTCAGATCTGTTTTGTTACAGATTTTCTGTTCGCAAGGCTTGTGATCCTTCTTTCTGCAATTCCAGGGATTAGTTTAAGGCGACAATGCAAGCGTTGTTCCCATGCATTGGAATCTTTAAAGCCTTCTCTCCAGTCTCCTTTGGGGCATTGCAGAGCGAGCTGGATCATTGCATTGAAGAGCAGTACGTTTTAGCGCATAAAGTTGAAAGCGCTCATTTCTGAGGTAAAAGGGTCACGGAATAGGCTTGGCCAGTACTTTAGTATATTGGATATCTTTTGCTTAACTCTGAAGGTAATCAAAAAGGACCTCTAAGAGTGATCCCGACTGTTTTAGTACCACCAAGCAAAGGGCAGCGATGCACCGACTAGAGTTCTGGCTTTATCTCCAAAATTTCACAAGTAAAATAACAAACAACACACCAATAACCTATAAGATATAACCAGGGATATCGCACTCAACACGCATGCTCAAAGCACTGTGGTGACTAGGTTTCTTTTAGGCGGGGTAGCCAAACAAAATTTAACCCTATTCAGACTGCCGCGACGACTTTGGACGCCACTACTTTGATGACTTTTCCTACAATTTAGCAAGTCCCTGCTCATCAAATTTGACAAATTTGACATGGCAACCAGATTTTGACTGGCGGTTTTTTAACAGTTTGTAAATTTTACTCCTTTAATGAAAACTTGTGACTTTCTTGAGGCAACTTTTTTTAAAGATCATTTTGGTGTTCTTTATTGGGTTTGATTACTTTTTGGTCACTTTTGGTTCTGAGGTATTGGAAAACTCAAGAAATCCAAGATGGCGGATCCAAGAGAACATGACGCAATTCTTACGTCGTATGATGTCATAAGTTTATGTTGTGGACCTCAAAAGAAACATTTTTGGACATACTATCCTCGCCCGGTCCCAGAAGACCAAACAAAGCCCGATCTGAACCGGGTTAACATAAAACATTTGAAAGCAATGGTCACACAACACAACTTCACCGTATGGCCAGTGGCAATACAACACAATACAATAATATTTATATAGCGCTTATCCGTTTAAGTGCTAAGTGCTTTACAAAATGATCCGTTTAAGTGTTTGCTAAGCGCTTTACAATGTTTTTTTGTGGCAGCCATGAACAACTGCCTCGTACTTGTTAGGCTTATCAGTATGGCATAGCCAGAAGTAAGGTTCTCTCAAAAGATCATCGACACCACCGTTTAATGCTGAGGTAGGTTCAAAAGCACTCCTTTAAACGCCAGCTCCACACTGTCCATGTCTTTACAAACGTACCGCTATTAATTTAGAAGATGTCTTGTACCGTCTCAGCCATAGCTATGACATGGATAGTTTTGAGCTGTGCGTCGATTTAAAAATTTCCTCGACCTGAGCTATCATTCTTTGGCTTCTTTAAAAGTATGGAGTAAATATTAAGTAAAAATTGCTATTTGGACCCCTCCAATAAATTGAAAATGTCTGCTTCCTCTCCTGTTACTTTGCGTGCGTGTTAGATCAACAATGTTGCATGCGCTGATCCAAAAAAATTAGCGTCGTAACAACTGACACCACTGTTTAACTGATCATTCGGCATCATTCACTAGTGTGCCATATTCAACAGTAGATACAATTCGTCTTACTCACAGTTCCTCTAGATATCTCAGATTGGCAAACATTCCGTCAGTTAGAAATGTGAAAGCATTCGAGGACAAATCCCTACGAAACACAATGAGTTATTTTTTTCTAAAATTGAAGTGTTAGACTTGGTCTTCTGTTTCTTGAATATATCCCAACCCAGAAGCGATCACAGTTTCATTGGCTGGAAGATAAACACAGGACACCCAAGCATAATATTTGAATATCATTAAAAATGGCGTTTTGAAATATAAGACTTTGTATGGGATTTCGAAGCAAGCATTTTGAGCAATACATAACAACGAACTAACTGAATAAAGTTCGTGAAATATTACATGGTGTTGTTTGCTATCCTTACAAAGCATTTTGAGCAATTTTAGGTCCATTTACTTAACTGTGTTAGTACGTGTATAATACATTGACAAGGAAGGAGTCATTTGGCCCGTTTTAGCCATTCGCTAGAATTTACCCACAAATATAGTTCAGGCTCCCATTCTGACTTAGCGACTTGACAAAAGGAAGACATACAAGTGATTTTCTCAAAATTAACTGCACATACCTCGTGTCCCAAAAGAATTATCCACCGCACAAAATCATAATAGCATCTCAAAATAGGCTGCCGTGGATCCGTGAGGATCCCGATAGTCCCATTTGACCGCGGTCGGCACTGGACACCAGTTAAATTATGCCCTTATGGGGAGGGCCACGCTCGTTTTGGTCGTGTTACAGTTGTAGTAACTATGACCCGGTGCGGACACAAACTGTCACTGCAACGTAGTCTGATTCGCGCGAGAAAGGTGGAATCGCTGCGCGTGACTCCGTGACCTTATGGAGAAAATTAAGTTATCGAAAGAAATTAAAACGGTCTTGACCGTTAGAAAATGAAAACGAGTCAAGAGAAAAAAGAGAGTGAACCCTGTTTCTCCTTCCTCCTATGTTTCTATTCATGCGTGGTAAATTGAACATATTTGCGTTCATGTACAAAACGTTTGTAAAACAGGTCAGTCTACTGCGTAAATTTTAAATACGTACTCTGCGTGAATTGAATGTGTTCAATTTTTTGGAATCGTCGATAGGTTTTATATATCAGATATATTTTTTCGAACCGAAGTGGGCAAATTCATTTAAATTCATGTCCTCACGCGCGTAAAAATGTTTTATTTTAAAATTGTTATTGTGTCTACTATATCTATTTCAATATTTGCATGAAGCCGGTCAGGTAACCTACTTATTTAAAAAAAAACAAGAAAATATACACCCTGACAATGGATATAAATTCAGAAATGGGAATGATTTATTTTTGCTATCCGCTTGTAGACCTTGTAACACTTAGCGATTTTCTCACGCGAACCAGACTGCGTCGGAGTGACAAACTTGTGTCCGCACCGGGTCATAGTTACTACAATTGTAACACGACCAAAACGAGCGTGGCCCTCCCCATAAGGGCATAATTTGACTGGTGTCCAGTGCCGACCGCGGTCAAAAGGGACTATCGGGATCCTCACGGATCTATGGCGGCCTATTTTGAGATGGTATTATGATTTTGTGCAGTGGATAATTCTTTTGGGACACGAGGTATGTGCAATTGGTTTTGAGAAAATCACTTATATGTCTTCCTTTTGTCAAGTCGCTAAGTCAGAATGGGAGCCTGAACTATATTTGTGGGTAAATTTGAGCGAATTCCGAAACGTGTCGAGCGGTGATAGTGGCTAAATCGGGCCAAATGGCTCCTTCCTTGTCAATGTATTATACACGTACTAACACAGTTAAGTAAATGGACCTAAAATTGCTCAAAATGCTTTGTAAGGATAGCAAACAACACCATGTAATGTTTCATGAACTTTATTCAGTTAGTTCGTTGTTATGTATTGCTCAAAATGTTCGCTTCGAAATCCCATACAAAGTCTTACATTTTAAAACGCCATTTTTAATGATATTCAAATATTATGCGTGGGCTTCCTATGAGATAAAGTGGCACTACGATCAAAAAATCGCTTTAGTTTTTTCTTCGGATATGGAAAGTATGTTTACAAAACGATCGATCCCCAAGCGAAATTTCAAAGATCCATTGGCACTTTCCATAATGCAATGCGGTCGTGGACCACGAAAATACTCAGCCATCACGACTGTAAGAAAGATCCAAAGTAATCCGGTTCCATCGCGCAATGTTCGGCCAATTTTGCTCACCTGTGAAGTACAAAGAAATATATAACATATAGTCTACGTGATAATTCTCCTTGTGATGTGGTAGAAGCCATTTTTGGTCGCGACTGGAACTTTTCCGGGGAGCGATGCTGCCAAAGGCTCGAGGGCGGCCGGCAAGAAACTGCAACCTTCGGGTTTGGCTCACAGATTTGGTCTTTCATGTAAATGAAATACGTCTATTAGATCGCCTATAAGTGCCTCTGTATTTTACAATTTATTCTCGAATCGTTTTTGTTATCACTTTTTATTGTACTCGTTTACTGTGAGGTGAGATTTTATTTAAATTTCAACATCGATACGTGACCGACCGACCGGAACAAAGTATTGTCTGCACGGCAAAATATAGATGAAGTATAAAACTTCTCGGCTCGCTGGCGGCTTCGTTTTGTTCTGCATTGAAATAAAACTTTAGTCGAAAGTTGAATGAGGTTTTCCACGTCTCTAGCCGTCGAAATGTTTTCCAGATGAGCTTCGAAAGTGGCTAAAAACAGCCTCCGCCGGCGGTGCTCATTTAAAATTATGCCCGATGCAAATTAGATGCAACGGACAGAAAAGAGCCGACTGGACGTATGATTTTTATACGGAAAACTTCAAAGCTTGCTGTAGGTTTCAATTTCGTTCGCATCGATCTCAAACTTTCGGTGAAAGTAGGAACAATTTTCCTGCGTCTTCTACGTTATTATTTTTCTTTTGGATGGGATTTTTGGACGCAAAGAAAATGTCCTCGGCGACTGCTACGTGAAGGCGGGTTGAGAGGCCAAAACAAATTCCGCAAAAGTGTTTGACGGGCTTTTGATATCTGACAGGGCTGCCTCTTGAGACTAAAAAAATTGCTTACGACCGACATTTCAGACTCGGTGTTCATTTCTTCCACGAGATGAGAGGCTGTAATTTTCCTCTCGAAAGATCGTTTTCGTCCCCCAAAATAAACAATGCGCAGTGCATCATGGTAAGTGCCAATGGGTCTTTAAGCCTTAATTTTGAGAAAAAGGCTGTTTATGTCTTTTCTCTTTCAAGCCTTGTATGAGGGACCCCTAGTGCTGGCTTGCCTGAGTTCCGTTTACTGGGACAAGAATGAACAAAAGCACGTCTTGACTGCAGCTGAACCGAGACGAACGACTAAAGCATGACTTTATCTATCATTTGACTGATGCTTACATTAGCCTGGAGAAGCCATAAATTTTCTATTCGCAAGCAAATATTTTATTTATTTAAACTACAATTTCCCGCCATTATTACGCCAGAAAGGATACAATGACGTCATTCACTCATGAACTTTAGAATGGAGTGTGTGAACGCAGCTTATTAATTATGCAAAACACGAGTTTGAGAGTCTGAAACCTCAAAACTCCTGTGCTGCACACTCAATAAGCCACTTTCTCACACACTGCATTCTAAAGCTCGTTAGGGAATGACGTCATTATATATATATTATATATACAAAAACACTCAAAAGTGATGTAAATCTAACAAAATATTACAATAGCATTTTAAAATATTTTAATAAATTTAAATATTTTTTCTTATAACTTTTAAAATACTTCTCTAAACCCCCATCCATCTAGCGTCCAATTCTAACTAAAAATAATTTATTACTCTACAACAATCTACAAACATAACTATTTAAGCAATTATTTTTACTTCCCAAAATCTCAAATTTCCAATACTTCCCAAAACCTCCAATTCCTTTACTACTCGTGGTTGTGATCTTTGGGCTTTTTTTACTAGATCGTAACGACAAAATGCAATCAAACATTGCCATACACAATTCTGCTACAGGTTTTCTTGTCGAAGTGCTATCGTTGACCTCAGCCATTTTGAATCATTGCGCCCATCACCTTCCCCACCCTGACTAACACAGAGCATATTCAAATTGCCTCTAATCTTGAAAATCTCCCCATGATTCCTTGTATTTAAGCGTGCCTAGGTTGATGCCTTAAGAAAAAAGTGCACATTTTTCCCGTAATTTGACATCTATCCGCCGTGCCATTAGGCTCAGTCTCCAGCCATGAGTGTCTCGATGCGCCTGCGATTCTCGCCACTTTCACGGCTGGGCACACGGGTTTGGTTATCGTTTAGACTGACCAATCAGAGTCAAGCCCCCTGAAATTTGCAGGACAGAATGGGCGGCATAATTTAGCGGGATTTCGTCTTTCTTTTGAAATTTCTCACTTTTAGGAGGCGTTTCAGGAAATACTTTTCGCATTTCGCTTTTTCTCAAGACGATAAAAAAGACCCGATAAAATTTATGCAATCGACGTGTGGATTGTCTGCATAATTATTAAAATTGTAATGACGTCACGGACATGCAACCAAACCCGTGTGCCCAGCCGTGAAGGTGACGAGAATCGCGGGCGCATCGAGACACTCACGGCTGGAGACTGAGCCTACCGCGCCATTGGTCATCCTAGTGAATAATATTGGATGTATTGAATGATGTTGAGAGGAGATTACTTTGCGTGCGTGAGATCAATGTTGAATGAGTCGGCCAAGCAAATTTAGCAGTGATTGCACCTGACACGAAAGTAATGTTCAATGATGTTAAATCACGTGTTTGAACGAAATCAAACTTCGTGCAACACCTTTTAATATCATTTAGCATAATTCAACAGGGTGCCCAAACGAATTGACCATGTTCAGTTCAACAATACTGAACAATGTTCACTGGAAATGTTTAAACCGTTGAGCTGAACCTTGACCCCCTTTAGCGTGGGGAGGGGAAGAGCGTGGAGGTACAAACTGCCCGGTTTGGCATTGAACGTTTGTAACTTCTCTTTTTTTAATATGCAAGCAAAAGCCACCAAACTTCGCGGATTTTCCTGAAAGTTATTTGAGATGACCGCCGTCTAAAAATTATGATGTCATTTGCATGTCATTTGACGTCCTTGGGTCACTTTTGGGTGTACTTAAATTACCCTCAAAGTTTCGTTGTCATAGCCTTAGTACTCTTGGAGTAAAGGAGCGGGTACTTTGTGTCACCCTCCCCCAGGCTCAGAAAAATCCCAGGCTAAATAGGGTTAAGGACATTCGTTTGCTTAATTGCTAATAAGCGGAGGAATAGAAACAGTTTACTCACAGTAGAGAAAGACTTGTCAGTTTGTCAAACACTCCATGAGGTAGGAACGTGATAGCATTTGAGGACAAATCCCTAATAAACCAAGTAATTTATTTTTTTCTTAGATGAAAGTGTTAGCCTTGCTTTCCGCTTCAGTACAAAATCCATTGCAATTTCATCAGCGTACGGTAGCGTACTTGTAATATAATATAGCGATTTTGAACTGAGTGCCGTAAAACTAAAATCAACGTAATCAATACAAGAAGTGCAAACAATCAATACCAAATCATTAAGATTTCATTTTTTAGATTAACAGCTCGTCAAATATAATGTCAAATCAGAGAATAAGTTTTTGTAAGAAGGATGCAACAGTTATAGGTTTTTGTACTCAGTTAGATGTCGCACTTCTTTGACCACTGCACAACGTTACTTAAATCACTACGCGAAAGAAAGAAAAATATTTCGTTCGAAACAAAAGTTCGCCATTTCTTTCGCTGAAAAGAGTTGAAATTCCCCGAAATTCGGCGAACTTTATTTGCATTACATTTTCAATATACTGTGAAGTTCGAATGAACAATTCAAAATTGCAAAAAAAAAACCATTAAAATAAGTTGCAAAATTTCATCAACGCTTCATTCCAACAATGTTTCTCCAGTTTAAATCGAACAATGAAGGAGTTAATTGTAATGTGAGATTTCGTTATTTATGGAAACTGAGGCATAATTTTGGAGACCCGATTCAAGTCTTCAAAATACGAGACGCGCGTCACGCAGATTGACTGTGATATAGTGCACAAATTAATAATCGTACGACCACAGACAATTCGTCATTTATTGATGACCATTAAATCACGAGTACGCGACGTCGTGCGGTTTTCCACACTAATAGCAGTATTAATTTAGCTTGTTATTTATGAAAAAGTTCCATTAGGGAGGTAATTTCAAAATGTCTCGTCAACTTGTCTTACAGATATGATGTAGATGCTAGAGCACATGTAATAACGTTTGTTATTGACGTTATATTCCTGCATAAAAGAGAGTTCCTCCCCCATAAACCAGACAATTCATAGTAACATTGAGGTCCACAATCTAAAAATAAAGCACAAGTAGATATAACAATCCAACATAACAATAAAGTGCTCCACAGAAGGGAGTTCCTGGGTACGCGCAATTACGCAACTATCGTGGTTGTTCTCAGTTCAATCCCACAATTATAGACTGCCTGACTCCAGCTACTCTCTCCTTATAATAAAAAAAGCTATTTTCATTGCGTCTCATTGGTTCAAAATTCATTGCCTTTGCTCAGTGACTTTACTCAGACCGGTGTAGGGATGAAGGAAACTTGCGACTTCTTTCTGGAATTTATCTGCGAGTATGGCACGTTGTTCGGCACTCTGTTTCCATATCAAACATATTTTAAAGACAGTGGTTTCCACATTTTGAAGTTTTCTTACCTTCTCAAATAGCGTATACATGTTCTTTTAAACATATATTTTTAATATATTTTTAATCGTGTGGCTTTTATTACTTTTGATGGTTAGCTAGGAAAAAAACGAGTACGCAATGTAAGAAGGCGGATCGATAATAGCTGCTTTCCGGAATTCATGGTGTGCCCTTGTTTTTTGAATTTCCGCGGGATTTAAACTACGTGAAAATCGTTTAAAAAGAGCGACAAATTTTCACTCGGTAAAATTTTCGCACATATTCGATGAGTGCAGCACAAAAAGTGAAGAAATTACAAGGGTCGAAAAAAAAACAGAAGCATTCAAAACCAAATTTGTGTACGCTATGTGTGGGGTACATTACCACCCTTCATTTCTGTTACGGCAAGAGATTAACCTTAGGGATCCTTTAAAGATGTACGAAAATAATAACCTAAATAAAGCGCACTCAGAAATGAAAGGTACCAGGGTAGTTTCTACGTCACATGTCACCAGCAAGTCAATTTGTGAACCTCAGAGCTAAGGGGATGGGGGCACCAGACGGATTCACACCCTGATTCCAGAATACCAATTAAGTTTAAAGGAGCTACGTCACGGATACTGCATCTTGAAAAAGCTGGCAAGTTTTTTCAAGTTGGTCATCCGAAATCCATCTTAATCTCCCTCATTCATAACCATCCTTGTTTAGGTTTGGTTTATTATTACTTCCTTGGTGTTTTTCTACCTTAGGAAACTAGTATTGTGAGGTTTTTTCAATAAGAAAATATTTTTTTTCACATCAGCAAAGTGAATAAAAATACCGTGACATAGTTCCTTTAAGTCCCTGTCCACACTAGTCTTTTTGCCAGGGCGCACCTTACCCCACCCTATCAATGGAGCTAAACCCTGGGTGGTGCTCAATGTATACTGAACTTTCAGGCTTTGCATGCACGCATGCAAGGCTTTCACCAATGAAAAGCCACAGGATCCGTAAGGAGTCAGCGCCACCCGACCGACACTCCTAGGACGCGCTCCTACGAAATAATATGCAATTCTTTAAGCGTTTCGTGCTTACCTAAGGCAACTATTACAGCGATGTCTTTTGTCCAGTTTTCGTCTTCAAGGAAACCAAATTAAAGTGAATAAAAACCCCCAAGCAGTCATATTTTGTCATTTGAACTCCACTGATAGGGTGATTTAGCAAACTGCCATGGTATTACCATTGGACTCTCGGGTGCACAAGATGGTGGGAAGGGGGGCAGAATGCCACTTACCCAGAAGGTTATCTTCAATTTCTTCAATAGGATTTTGTGTCAGCACCTGCTCTTTCAACAGCGGTACGCATATTTTCCTTAGGTTTATTTTGGTAAAGATTCGGTTGCTATGGTTACGAGATGTGATGTCACAAGTAGGCAATAATACGTATTTTTCATCGTCTTTCGGTTAAAAAACACAATTGTCGGCAAAAAGCAACAGTGTTTAATTATGTCGTATTTTTCTTGCCTAGTATAAAGCATAAAGTCTCAGTTTCCGCCGTCTTTTGATAATTTAATAATGGCGGAACGCCAATGTGGATGACGTTATCAGCCCCCCAGCAGCGCCAAAACCATAATATTTATTTTATCTTTTAGAGCACATCACAAGCTATGTACCAAAGGTAAAATCTTTGAAGTATTGTAACACACACAAAAACCTAAGGGTGGGGTTTCATCACCCCCCTTATACCATGGTGGGGGTATGAGTTTTCTTGTAAGTCCGAGGCTTACTTACATACTTACATACTTTATTATAGCTCCCAAAGGGGCTCTTCCGCTATAAATACACAAATAATAATAAACTAATAACAAAAAATATATTATAGAAAATACTAATCTTCTCTAAAAAATATAAAATACTATTGTAAGAATTAAAAATTTCGAAATAATAAAAGCTAATAACGGGGAAATCTCTAAAGTTTTAATAAATAGTTATATAAATTCTTCTTGAAATGCTTTGTGTCCCTAGTTCTCTTAATATCGTCTGGGAGGTCATTATATGACTTGGCGCCTCGAAAAGCAAACGACCGCTGACCTATTTTTAATCTACATTTTGGTAAATTCAATTCATCTTTTTTCCTAGTATTTCTATCATGTATTTTTGAGCGTTTTATAAATTTATCACTTAGGTAATTTGGCATTTGCCCATGTAGACATTTATGAACCATTACTAAATCGTTTAAAAGCAATTTATCTTTTACACTTATCCAATTCAAAGATTTGAGGCCTTCAGTAATATGGTCATACTTTTTCAAACCTAAAACAATCCTACATGCAAAATTTTGAACTAATTGGAGCTTTCTTATATTCTGTTTTGTCGTGTTGCTCCAGACAGTAGAACAATAATATAATTTACTAAAAACAAAGGCATTTATTAAAAAAATAAGAGTTTTACTGTCCAGAAGGTGTTTTATCCTATTAACTCGACTTAGCATATACATGCAAGTCGAGACAGTTTTTGTAATGTGTTCATTGTAATTAAGGTGGCTGTCGATATATACTCCCAAATCCTTTGCGACAGTAACAGGCTTCACCTCCTTTCCAAGCAGCATTACAGGTGGTACGGCTGTTATGTTTCTCGTGAGCTGTGGGACTCCAACAAGTAACAACTTTGTCTTGTCTGGATTGATCAATAAGGAATTAGCACAACACCATCTCGAAATATCTCTAAGGTCTTGATTAACAGCAGTCACAGCGTCGGAGAGTTGACATGAAGGAAGCGCCAAAAAAATTTTAGTGTCATCCACATAACCTAAAGCTCTGCAGTGTTTTGGAACACGAAGAAGATCGTTTACGTATAGGGTAAACAGCACAGGTCCAAGAATGGACCCTTGCGGTACTCCTACTGTTAAGGGCAAGGTCTCAGACAAGGTGTTCTCTATCTTTACGGCTTGCTTGCGTTGTGATAAATAACTCTTAAACCAGGCACATGCAGTATCGGACACACCTAATTTATGAAGTTTACACAGCATCAGGTCATGGCGAATACTGTCGAAAGCCTTCGACATGTCCAACAAAACGATAACGGATATCTTCTTATCATCCATATTCTTAAGTAGTTCATCAGTATAATGTAGTAAAGCAGATTCAGTAGAATGGAATTTTCTATTTCCACTTTGGAGGTTATGAACTATATCATTTGAATTCAGGAAGGTCGTGAACTGAGAGTGTGCGGATCTCTCACAAACTTTAGGCTTAAACACTATTTGACGCTAACTCCTTTGCTTCCTTTTGTTTAGTCTTACAAAATGTATGAATTGACACTGCAAAGTTAAGTGCAATCTTTCTACACGTTGAGCTTTTTTCCCTTTTATTTAGCTATAGTACTTTTTGATAGATAGGCGCGGTTACAAGAGACAACTTTACCTAGGTAAATACGAGGTTTCTCTGGGGAAAGGGGCATTTTTCCCGTGCATCTCGTTTTACCACGGGAAAATTCACCCAGGTAAATTTTCGTGATAAAGTGACTGAGGGCAATAAAAAATTCCTCACGCAAAACCCTTTGTGGATTGAAGGGTCGTTCGGCTTCCCCCGGTAAACCTACCAATGAGAAGCCGAGTTTTGGACACTGCACGTGCAGTGTGTGATCAGCTACAGGACCTAATTTGCAAGCAACGTCCACGTGTGGAAGACTGAAGGCGGCTCCTTTATTAGTAAAGTTACGAGGGTTGAATTTAACGGAATGCTGAGTTGACAGCTATTTTTGTAATTTGACCCTTTTGATAGAGTGGTTTCAAAAAAATCCATATGCATACTACTGCCAATAATACTAATTTCTTCAGTTTAGTTTTACAGAAAGATACTCATTATTCATTGCTACGTCAAAGGTTATGCGCAGTCTTTCTAAAAGTTGCGCCTCCTTTTTAACTGGTATTATATTTGCTGCCTTTGGACGTTTCGTAAATAGGATTATTTTGCAGGTACCAAATTGGTAACGTCATTTACAGCAAGACCAATAATTTACTGAAAAGTCAGAGAGGAGTTACGAAAGGTTGCTTGGTTTCTAGCAAACCGAATACTAAACCCTAAGGACTCTAGGACAGCTAAGGAAACAATTTTCTATCGATGCAACAGAGGAGCACACAACGCATTTATTACTATCTAGGTAACCCCAGTTTCTTAACGTATATCCTTAGAAAGCATCGCGATGGATAATTAACCAAAGGACATCGTTTTCCTTGTTTTCTATAAGCTTAAGGCGCGATTTGCGCCACACCGAAGCCCGGTGGTTGATGGGACGACCAACAACAGACCCCCACAAACCAGGGGACTTCGGCGCGACGCTCGGAAGCACTAATAAGAGATCGTACATATTTTTTGGCAAGAAAGATCGTCCGGCAGAGAGCCAAGACTACAGGTAGCATGCGATCGAGAAAAAGAGGTCAAACATACTTTGTAAAAACGCGACCGTTCCAGAGATGAATGGACAAGATTAGAGCAAAAATTAAAACGTCGGTTGAAATTGGCAAGTTTGTAGCCTAAGAGATAACGGTCAAGAAAGAGCCACAAACGTGAAGCAAAGTCATCCCTTGAACTAATAAAATTTGACAGATGGAGACTTGCACATTTCGTGTCAAAATCAACCACGTTGAGACCTTCTTTGAGAATAGGGGCACAACAGCGTTGTCTAATCACAGCTTCCAATTTAGTTTTCCAGATAGACGGCCGTGCAATCCTCTTAAAAGAATCACAAACCCACGAGAGTGGCGAGAGTGCTTTAGCAACATGCCAAAATCGACTCGCTCCTTAAACATTGTCCTGCCAAGAAAGGAAAAGTCTCTTTGCTTCCAAAAGTTTAAAATGTGCTTGAGTTTATCCAATTTGGACTTTCAGTTATCTTTATCCACAGAAACTAAGCCGTTGGTAAAGTAAACTCCTAAAATACGAAGCTTACCGACCCACTTGAGGGGAGGCTCCACCGGCCAAGCCACATAGCTTGGGACTTGGCCGTGTTGAGCTTAGTTGCAGATCCCTGTTCATATTTGTGACCAATTCATAGCAAGCGGTAAAGAGATCGTTCACCCTTAACAAGGCTTGTAGCGTCCTCAGCGTACTGAGAAATTTTAAATTGAAGCCCCGCGACTCCAGGGAGCAGGAAACCCTCATTATCTTTTCACTTTCGAATTGGGATCGATAAAACTTCCGAACGAAACTATAACATATAAAAGTGGTGACAGGAGACAACCCTGTCGCACTCCTCTACCTAGAAAAATTGGAACAGTAATTTCACGTTACAAATGATACGAGTGGAAACATTATTATAAAAGATACTAACCCATCGACAGAAAGAAAGGCCGAAACCGAATTTGACTTAAGTTCGCATGAAAAATTCATGATCTACACGATCAAATGCCTTCTCTTGGTCAAGCGTGACTAATGTTTCAGCTTCAATTTGTTCTATCAATCATGTCTAAGGTATCTTTTATCAGTTGTAAATTCGAAAAAATGGACCTGCCGACCACACCGCACGTCTGACCCTGGTGCACGACAGAAGCCATGACCCGTTTCAGACGCTCGATAATGATCTCCAAGGCTAGCTTATAATCCGTGTTTAATAAAGTTATTGGACACCAATTCCTAGGCAAACGCCTGTCATCCTTTTTATGTATGAGACGCAAAAGGTCTACGGGCTGACTCGCAGTGAGCGAGCCAACACGAAAGCACTCATTTAAAAACAGAAAGCAAAGAATCGCCCAGATTTCCCAAAAAGCCAGAGAAAATTCTGTTGAAAGGCCATCCCATCCCGGCGACTTGCCGGTCTGAAGACTCTTCAAAGCAGACAAAAGTTCCCGTTTCGTGCAAAGACCCTCACAGAGATCCCGTACCTCAAACGAACAGTTGTGGACAGGACAAAACGATACAAAAAAGCTTGTGTGGACAAAAATATTTTACTACGTTTTGGACATCTGAAAACAGACACTTTTGAAATCGCACTAATGTCAACGAGCCCTAACCTAAGAATGTCACTGATCAGGGGACAACCAAGCTTTTCAAAGTGCATTTTACACAAGGTTACCTGGAAAAAGAAATTTAATAATGGTTCTCTCACAACAATTTCGTTTGCTGGATATCTACAGCATAACCACTATTAGATGCATAATAAACCTAACATTGTGCGCAATTTTAAACCCTGTTTCCGGGATTTTAGCTTTTCCATTCAGAATACCTAAGTCTTACCAGTGATAATGGCTGAAAACTCTTCGGAGTCAGTTCCAAACCTGTTGGTAGCCACGAAACTGTAGTTTCCATCATTATCTAACGTGAAACTTCCATAACTTTCTGTTGTATTAAATAATACTACAGAGTTGTGTGTCAGCGCTGTATGTATGGGAAGAGTTCCAGAGACTGACCAATCCCTTTCATAACCAGGAAAAGAGCGCACGACAGGAGATAGCTCCGACACCGTTAGCTTAGGTGATTCTGGAGAAAACAAAATTAGTCTGGAGGTCATTTTACAGCCATGTAACAGGTTTTGTTTTGAGATGTGTCTGTTGGGTTAGTGACACATACTGATGCGTTTATCATATTCTCTAGATACTCTTAATATAACAACACGCGCGTTCATCATGAAATCTAGTTTTAAACGTGAATTAATTAAGGTATTGATCATGGCTACTTCACATATGATTGAATGTTCCGTGTAGATCTTGGTGCCAGTTGCCAATGACGTTTTAAATTGTGCTGTATTGTGAAAGACTTGACAGCCCATCATGCATAAAAGTATAGCCTTAGAATTGCAAACAGTGAGGCTCAATTGCTGGATGACTTTTGCCACGATTTTCAGTTTCTGTATGCATTTACAGACGCTTACAGATCCTTATAAAAAGCTATTGCATATTTTTAACTACTTCTCAACCAAAATTGACTCCCTACGGCCTGGAAGCCCCATATATTAATCGAAAACCAAAAATAATACGTGACAAAATCTTAACTACCCCAAACATATCAGGTAAAATTTAAAACCTACAAAACTTCCAAAAAAGAAACTGTTGCACCTCCCTTATCACTCTGCCGTTCAATAAATACATTTTCACTGTACTTACCAGGTGGGACAGCATCAAAACGGAGAAAAAATTTTGTCCTTCCAAAGGAGTAGTATGACTGGAATGTTAAGACTGCGTAATTCCCAAATACATTAACTTCTTCTCCAGTAAGCCAACTACAGTACACACCAATTACCTCTTTGTGGTCATTGGAAATCTTTAAATTGTTCTCTGTATAAAATTAAAGTAAAGAGCTCCTTCACTTCTATCGTCATTACACCAAGTTTATCGTCACCCACGTTGTCAGTATTGTCATTTGTTATATAGACAAGATTGTTTTAGTGGAAAATAGACCACTCGTAAAGTTCATACAAAACTACATCCGGGACTCGAGTGGCGTATTTTCCATATTCTCACCAGTGACGATATTGATGACGTCATTTCCCGCTCTTACACTGTCGTTTGTGCAAAAATACTCTTGTCCATATAATAAAAAGAAACTTACACGGTGGCTTGAAGATATGAATTTTATTTTCTCGTGGTAAAAAACAAAATGTCCTCTATATACTAAACCAGTGGATAGTGTTTTTTTTTTTGCGCCCTCTGATTGGCTACTCAAACTCGGTATAGCATTTGCTATTCACCTCCCAGCATTGTTCTGGATTTCGGGCGCGAGTCTTGCCTCACTTCTCATGATCAGAAAACAAGGATCTATTTGGTGCTGGCTATCCACTGGTTTGGTATATGCGTTTCTAAGAAATATCCCCCTTTATAACCCACCGACTAATTTATGCGCGCGCTCATTGGACGAAACACATCACGTGCTACAAAATCGGACGGTGGGTATCAGGCGATACCCGTCGTCCGATTTTATTGACGAGAGAAAAACAAGAAAGGATGTCACTTTTTCAGGTTTAAACTTTTCAGATCTGATCACAATGAAATAAAATCGAGTAATCTAACCAGCTTGTGGATTTGTTTACCTGCAAATGTGCTGTGATCCTCACTGAATATTTTCTCTTTACCACAATAAGGGCTGCACTATGTAGAAATTAATCGGAGGGCTATAAAATAAATAAAACCCTTCCTGGCTTGCTGGTATATCAGAGGATAATGCCCTTGGCTGAAAGATTGTCCTCAAAATTTCACAGTTGCCCTCGAAGCTTCACTTCTCGGTCATCTGTTCATTTTTCGGACGATCCTTCAGCCTCGGGCATTATCCTCCGATATACCAGCCGCCGGAAGGTGTTTATTTACTAACTAATAATAACTAATAATTGTATATGGATATTTTCCAAGATCAGGTAATTAAAACACGGTGCCGCGCTGCAACAATTCTAAGACGCTAATATATTTAGAAAGTGGTTGTCTAGTCACGTTTTCTCAAAATGGGGCTATTAATGTTCAAAAATATAACGAAAGTTAAGAAACCACAGTGAAAATATCAAACCAGTGCTAATGCAAGACTTATCATTGAAGGCCAAATTAAGAACGTACTTTGAAGCCACATGTATTCGCCTTAGAAAAATGCGAAAGTTTTTTTTTGGGGGGGGGGGGCGGGGGGTTGACAATTTGCTACATAACATCACTAGTCACGCAAGATGCGAAGAAATGTACCAGTCACACAAGAAACGACTTGTTTCTCAGCAAACACACTATCACTTGCATCCATAATATTATCAGATCTCATTTAAGGTCATGCAAGTTCACGTTCATCCAATGTCGGCATGCACACGAACCGTTTGTTTATTATGCATTCCAGCCCAAACCATATCAATAGCTCACTAGGAATGAATTATTCTTTTACGTGCGATTTCGGTGATTACCTATTTTTCATTAAAGGCGCTGTTAAATGAGGCATTTTTTTCCTGCAACTTGTAACTCAACAGATGACGAGAGCACTGCGAGGCAAGTTGCAGAATACATGTTACACGTTGCAACTTATCTCGCAAAAGTAGAACCCTAGTCTACTTTTTCTGTAGCTCGCAACGCAAATTTTCGTTGAAGACATGGGGGTGTTACACGTGCAATTTCGTTCGCAACTTGCCTCGCAATGCCGTTGCGTTGCAAGTTGCAGAAAAAATGGCTCGTGTAACAACGCCTTAAAAGAGGGAAATTTACAAATTCTAACAAAACCTATCAGTCAAAATGTGGCTGCCATGGTAACGTCAAATTTGATTAACAAGGACTTGCTACACAAATGTTTTTAGATAAATTTTAGGAAACGTTACCACTTTGCAAATTGGGTGGATTTAACTTGCATACTGAAAAACGTCCAAAGGCAGATTTCCCCGGCAGGCGGTGTTGGTCTCGGTTCACGTGACCTCACTCGTCCAATCACACATCTTGCCTGCGATACTAGTGGCGGCCGTCGTTCGTTTGGCTTGTACGTGAAGGTGAACACTTGAAGTGCTAGATCACAAGACCGTTGACCGAAAGAGACTGAGATCGAATCTGGGTAGCGAACCAGCAAGGTTTTGTCAACAAAATCACGTGAATACTCGCTTTTTTAGAGAATAACCAAGCGTTGTCAATCCATTGCCGATTTTTCCTTTCACTTTGCAATTGTTATTGGGCAAAAAGTCATAATTTAAGAGGAAAAAACCCAACGTTTTGTTGCGCTGGAGTAAAATGATTTTACATCAAGTTCCCCGACGATTCCGGACCAAGCAACCCGGTCCGGATAGGAAAAGCTGGACCGGTTACGCGCGCGTAATTAGCCAATCAAATTCAAGGATTTAGGATTCCCGACCGCTTAGATGCTCCAGAAAAAATAATAATTATAACTATACGGATTTCCAATTCACTCAGCATACTCAGTGGTATGGGATGTAAATTTTGGGCCCCGTTACTGTTGAGGTAGGTCGAGCTAGGTCGAGGTAAATCATTCATATGTAAATAACTTAGATAGGTCGAGTTAGGTCGAGAAAAGGTCGAGCTAAGTCATTCATAAGTAAATAACTTAGTTAGGTCTAGGAAATATCGAGGTGGGTCGAGTTAAGCGGCCTTCACTTGTCATACTAATATTGGCAAACTCGTGTCGGCAAACTCAAATTGGTGCGTGTGAACGACACAACAACATGTATGTTGGCAGAGTGTTGGCGACTAATAGAACTTGTCTCTATTCTCGCCAACAGTTTGCCAACAGGTTGTTATCTCGTTTACACACACCAATTTGAGTTTGCCAACACGGGTTGGCCAACATTAGTTTGACGTGTAAAGGCCACTTTAGGTCGAGGTAAATCATTGATATGTAAATAACTTAGTTAGGTCCAGTTAGGTCGAGAAAAGGTCGAGGTAAATCATTCATATGTAAACAACTTAGTTAGGTCGAGGAAATGAGAGTTGACTAGTCATCTCATTTTGAAAAACTCGACGTTATTTACAAAAGAATACTATGCCTTTTTAACACAATAGGAACAATAGTGCCTAGGTACATCATTGACATGTAACACAATAGGAACAGTAGACTTGCCCAAACTTGCCGCTCTCTATCAACCCTGAGTAGTTCTCAAGCGCGTAATTATCGTTTTCAATATAAACGCGCGAAAATTCAGCGAGGTATATTTATTTCGCTTGAAAGTTATGTTAGTTCTCACCTTGAAATCACGTTGCTATTTTGTTTACGATATTTTTGCTATTGTACACACGCCTTTGAGTTGCAATGTTTTACTGAGAGTGCTTCACCATGCGGTTTACCGCAGTTGATGCCATAAGCCAATACACGGACTGAGGAACTCGAGGCAGTGATTGCCCCACAAGATTTACTAGATTTACACTGGTGAAAGCAGTCTTCTACGCGCTACGACCACCGGCACCAGCAAGTGGGGAATCCGCAGGGAAAGCCAAGAGACCAAAGACAAGTTCAAGTACAACACTCGTAGTCCGGCAAACGCGGAGAAACAAGTCTGTCCTTCTATTTCAATTAAGGTCTGAACATTTTTTATTTCATGTAAAGCTGTAAAGTAATGGTTTTTCTTTCGATTTGCTTTTTGCTTTGCTGGCTTACCTGCAGAATACCCCGCCACTTATTTCCATCTCATTGAATAACAAAAGTGCCTATTGTGTTATGCCTCGTTCTTCAAAGCGTTCCGACACATGTAAATGAAGTGGCGGGGTATTCTGCAATTGCTCCGCTTTGCTATTACAAGATTGCATTTTTTGTTGTTTTTTTGACATCGCCGTTGAAGCTGTTGTTTTTATCGATTTAGTTATAAATATTCATAGAGAATTTGTGCATTCATTAGTAGTTTCTACTTAGTCATTAGTATGCTCTATATAGAGCATACTAATGAGGCTTCCAAACAAAGGAAAACAATGCCTCATTAGTATGCTCTATATAGAACCACTAATGAATGCAGAAATTCTCTGTACTTTTACCCCGCAATTTCCCTGTGCTTCAAAGCCCCCGCACTTTACATAATTTAAGACAGTTTATGGAATATAGAGCATCGAAATGCTGGACACTGATTGGCTGAGTGGGTGTGACCATGTTCTAATACATGGTTTCTTTACAACTCTCATTGCATAAATTATCTATTTGCAGCATGTATTGTTATATTTTTTGACTCTTGAGTGCTGAGCGAAAGCCTTATTGTCTCAGACAAAAATGTTGTGTGCTACTTATTACGTGGATTTATTTGCAGGCGTAAGCGTATAGCCGTGGCATTTGTCCATTGGAATTTTTATTGCTTTTGTTTAAGCCTGAAGACAATAACAAAATTCCAACGGGCAATTGCGACAGCTATACGCGTATGCTGCAAATGAATCCACCCTAAAGATATCATTAACTCGAGGCGTCACTTGTTTGAAACTTCAGATTTTATTTTACAAAGTCAACAAAGTTTACAGGGTGGGAATGATTACTGCAAGTCACAGAAACAAATTAATCTTAGTCGCTTTTTCTAACAGTTTATTCTTTCGGCGTTTCAGGTTTCCTCTGGAAATGATTTCATGCTTGGTTCCTCTTCATGTAAATAATTCCACCTTGTCATAACGTTTGAAAAATGCCTCAACTTGACGGGCCAGAATCTCTCTCCTGCATATAACACTATAGGAGGACGGGGAGTGGGGGGATTGAGGGCAGAGGTATACATTTCCGCGAGGCCAAACCCTTCTGGAATGGCTTTGTAATGGGGTGCACGTTGCATGTAATTTTGCACTATGGGCAAGCTCGCTTCAGTCCAGAGAAGATCAAAATATTTGTGAGTTCGACGAGAAAACTGAGTAACGCATGAGGGAGTTACCTCAAGCTTTTTAGTTGGAAGACGCTTTTCCCCCCTTCCCTCTGTTCTCGAGGATTTGTTTATACTTGGGTAACGTAAACGCGGAACGAACCAAAGATATCGCTCAACACCTGTTTATTTCCCGGCGTGTCCGGTTGGTTGTCACCAAATAGGTATCCAAAGGCCCTCTCCGTTTCTTGGTAATAGGCTGCCATGAATCGTTGACGATTTTTGTCAAACAAAACGTTCCGCAATAATGCCGATTTGTTTTCGGTCACTAGGGCTAGGTATAAAACCATTTTTAAATTTTAAATTCTGAAGCAGAAGTACGACACTGGCACCCCGATGAGGACCTCGAGTGAAGAGGCGAGAAACGATAGGGCTCTGAATTGCTTTTGACATTAGATCGTCAAAAACCAGAACGTTGTTATATTTTGGGTCAGTTTCCCGCAGATCGTCGTGAAACTTTGGAAGTCCTCGAAAAACTTTACCAAGCTTTGTCTTCAGGGCCTCATATCCATCTTGCCACTGACTATATTACCATAGAATCGTCCTCGGTTTCTTGACTTCATAGAGGATGCGATCACTCGTTAGAATCTGTTTCACAAAATATGTTTTCCGGGATTGCGTTGGTGGGACAACAAGAAGCGAAAACGTATGACGGAACCTAAATTCCGGATAAGCTCAGGTTGTCAAGGAAACATCAAGGGTGAACTTTGCTGCCTTTGCAGTAGAGGTTGGCTGTCGAGTTTCTTTGATAGAAATGGTACGTTTTCGTGGTTCACTAGACCGCTTCTCACTCGGTTAAAACGCTTTTTTTCAGGTCTTGTAAGAATTTTTTTAAGCTTCAATTCCCAAAAACCTCGAACCTCTTTAAGGAGCTCTGACCTTTTTGGTCCAGTTATGTCACGGACAATTTCAAAATGAAAACTTAACTTGATTACACCAGGTTTTTCGCACAACGGACAGATTCGCCGAAACCCTAGCTCTCAGCATGACGGCTAACTCAAATGAACGACTTTTGTGGCTGTCATTTAATTTTTGTTTTTCTGGAGCAATAAAACGAAGTGTTATAAAGGAGACACAAGAGGGATACAGAGAGGGGTACAGAGTGGGATGGGAGGGGTACAGGAGGGGCACAGGAGGGGCCCTGGAAGGATACAGGAGGGGCACAGGAGGGGTACAACGAAAATAAATAAAATAACATGTGAGTAGAGAAGGAGGAGGGAAATAAAATTATGGTGGTTGTGTTGCGGGTGGCGGTGACGATGATAAAAACATGTCAAAAAATGCACTGTTACTTTATTCTAGTTTGCCTGGTAGCCGTGCCCCTATTGACCTCTATAAAAGAAGCGCAAAATAACTTCCAGTTCAGTCGACGGTTCTTAGTCCTCATACAGTTCAGAGGACAATGTGATGTAGTAACGAATTCTTTCAACAAGGCAATGAAAAGTACAAGATAGCGAAGAAAATGAAGAAAGTAAAAGCTCATAGGAAAGCGAGCAGTCTCAGTCTAGCAAAATGGAATCCTCCCAAGAAGAGGAAAATATCTACATCCCTGGTCTCGCATACAAGATGACAGAGGCTTTTAATCGCCACTTAGAAAGGCTCAGCGCTTTGACAGATGAATATGAACAGAACGGTGATTCTCAGTAAGCGGCTTGCATTAAAGCGGAAAACACTCTGCTTTCCATTTACAGAAAGGAGCTGAGAAAAATACTCGTGGAATATCTTCAGTGGCTGCATGCCATGAAGAAAGAATTTACCTACTGTAAGTTGATGCAGACTCAGTGGGAATTGAAGGATTCAGAGGGCTATGATTAGCTGGAATCGACAGAACCTGCCATCGATAGGCGAAAATTCTTACTCAATAGATTGCTCACCAAACAACCGGTTCCCGACGATGAAGACTAAACCTGACTGAACATACTTTGTTATAGTATTCTTGTAATAGCTAAATGGTTTTGTTATCAATAAAAGTGTGTTTGGAAAGAGATTAGCTGTTTATTTCTCTCATTTCCCCGTTTCTTTCGCATGTAGGGTAAAAGCAGCATACTGCAGGCACTAAGTAACTAATTTATTGTGGTGCAATCGGAAAATTCTCTTAAGGGAATCTAGTTTATAAAACTATCGTTCAATCTACGCTGGATAATTTGTACGAAAAAAGCTTAGATACTTACGCTACGATTCAGTGATAACGCTTTCAACGGAATAGGCGCTTTCAAAGGACAATGAACCGCTGGAGAACCAATCAGGGTTGGTAGAGAGCGGGCAAGTTTGGGCACGTCTATTGTTCCTATTGTGTTAAAAACGACGCGGAAAGCAGTGGTTGTTTACCATTTACACGGGCAAACCGGTCGGTTTACGGTTTAGGCAAATGGTAAGCAAATTTCCGTATTGGGAAATTCCGTTTGGGACTGGCGCTTACCATTTGCAGAAATCCCTTTCATTTACGAAAAATCTGCACACGGAGACGTTTGGGAATGTCTCATCCGGGGTTAACCTGTATGACCCTGGCTGCGGCTCTTCTTGATTCCGACAAACTCAAATAATAAAAGATATTAGTTACTCAACCCTTTGCCTGTGTTGTAATTGTGCATGTGGGATTATACATTTAACCCTATTCAGACCGGGGGGAGGGTGGTTGTGCTGGTACTGACTTTGGACGTCTATATCTTTTTTCATAAGCAAGCTAATCTCACCAAAGTTGGTGACTTTTCCTAACATTTATCTCGGAACAATTTGGCATAGCAAGTGATTGTCCATCAAGTTTGACGTTACCACGACAACCACTTTTTGACATGCTGTTTTTTTAGAATTTTAAATTTTCACCTTTTTGTTGAAAAATTTCGAAGTAAGTTTTACATTTTTGTATCATTTTCGAGTTCTATTATTGATTTCGGTTTCTTTTTAGTCAATTTTGGCCAATTTCAACGGTTCTGGAAAAATCAAGGAATCCAAGATGACGGATCCAAGATGGCCGCCATTTTAGAACCTGACGTAATTGTTACGTCATATGACGTCATCAGCTTATGTTGCGGGTCTCAAAGGAAACATTTTAGGACGTATTATCTGCCCTAAAAGTTTAGTTGTCATGGCTTAAATATTCTCGGAGTTAAGAGGTGGGGGCCGAATCAGCCCTCCTCTGGTCCCAGAAGAACAAAAAAAGCCCGGTCTGAATAGGGTTAATTTGAACTGTCTCCATTCCACTCATGGTATATTCTTATTGCTTGTGTGAGAAACTTCTGTAGTTCCAGAAAATATCGATACTCCCCTCACAGAAGGATTGCAAGTTCCAGGGATGGTGGGGGATCTCAAAGGCCCAAAAAATGAAAGCAATGTATGAGCTTAATTTGCAATTTTCAGAAGGGTAGGGGGTCATAGGGCAAATCCCTCCCGTGGGGGGTATGGATATTTTCTGGAACCACGCATTGGAGTGCGCTTGGATAAATAACAGATGGCCAGATAAGTGGCTGTCATTAAATAAAAAAACTGCTGCTACCGACAGTTCCGTCAAAGGAAGTACTCCCTGCCATAATTCACAGGTAATTACGCATTCAATTGATAACACGAATACAACGTGTAAACCATATTTTAATGCAAAGTCAAAAATGTCAAATGTTACCTTTTCTTCAGCGGGAAGAGTTTCTTTCGTTTATCTATTGTTACTTATGCCGGCTCCAGGATTGTACAAAAATCTTAGTTGCCTTTTCTCACGGTGTGGAATTGGATTGTAATATTTTCTGTGATTTGCTGAAATATTTTTTTTGTCCATTGACGGCGAAGACGTGCACTGTCCACAGGTATAAACGTCCTTCCAGCCTCAAATTTTAACGGCAAAAACACAGGCACCAAACTTGTAACTCGCAACATTAACAGGTGATCCACATTTTCATCCAGCTCTTCTTCCCATTTTATCTTAGTCTTAAAAAAGGTAACATTGAAGCAAGAAGGAAGGAACATTACCGAGGTCAACAGGGTCGAGCCGTGAGTGTTGATAGCCGCACTACCGGTGGTCTCGAAGCAAACGCTTTCGAACTGGTCCATCGCATTTGAAACATGTAAAGATACACTAACAGAATCGATAGGACCTGTGTATCGTTGCACATAAACAAAAACAAAAACAGGACGATTATGAACGGCAAATTCATTGTCTTCGCGTGCCTGCACTGCATTTCAATATAGCGGGAAAAAATACCTAACATATTAGTTTGCGCATGCTCTCCGCGCGTCTTGCATAATTGAAAGATTTTTTTACTGGTGCAATCATGTAACTGGCGTATACGGCAAGATCAAGGCCGTTGACACCCACCCCCCCCCCCCCGGTTTGTGCTAAATTGGCAGATTGAAATTGCACCACCACAAGGGGTTGAATGAATTTGTGCAGATTTTGTACTGGAACAGTTTGGACCAGTAGCAGAATTTGTACCTTGTATCACACATTGCCTATTACACAAAAGTCCAATAAGGCGTTCAAATCATACTGGCACAGTTTTGACACCGGTACGGATCAAAAACTGGACATGCTTTTGAAGCAGGAGAAAGCTGGCATGGATGGTTGATCTGAGATTTGTCTGGACAGCAGACATCTTATCAACTGGATACAAAATAGTAGAGAGATAACCCGAAAATAACTTAATTTAACTCTCATAAGGGCCTGGGTTCATTGGTATTCAGAGCCATTATTGCAAATTATTTAGTGAAGTAGTAAAACACAAAATTTAAAGAAATTCAAAACACATTTACGTTCTAGTTGGTTCTTCATTGACTTTAAATTATTTTGTTGAACAGCTTTCTCAGTTTCATTTCCATGGACAATAATCTTCATATTAGAATTATGGGCCCTCAAGTGAATGATAGTCTTTGTACCCGTTAAAATTGAAGACACTGTTCTTTTTCTTCATGCTTTAGAAATTAAAATTGATGAAAACGAAGGGTGCAACCATACCATATTAGAGTTCATTTATTGATTTAATTGACAATTGTTTGTTCAGCAAAAAGGATTTTTCAATAATTTTAAAGAAAAACTTCTGAAAACCAAAAGAGGATTTTAAGAACAAAATTCAGTCAGTCAAGCAACTCAGTAGCTGTACACTTGCAGGAAAATCGGTTATCCCTCAAGAACAAACAATTTGATGGAACCAGTTGCAAGGTGACAACCACGAAATCTTGCAAAACATCATTGTTGAGATTTAACTCGGTGTATTTCCAGGCACTGGTCCACACATCTACATCTAGAAGTAGAAATGGGTTAAAATCAGTAAGTTGGATGAACTGCGTTCGAATGAAATGAAACGAACTCCACAAAAAGGACTCACCGGTCGGGCTTTCGTCGCTAAATTCTTTCCTTGAGCACAACTGAAGCAGTTTGGAATACACCTACCGCGTTAGTAAAGTTAGAGAAATATTTTGGACGATAGAGTGCAATAATTTCCTCACGAAATGTAATCGAAAGGACAAGACAGTAACTTCTTTTCAGAATAGCCGAGAGCTGACATTTTTTCTTCTCGGCACGTTGTAAATGGGCTTGAAATCGAATTTCTCCCAGCATGCTTCGCGAAGCGTGGCCAACACCGCCTGCCTTCCCCCGGTCTGAGCATGGTTAAAATTACTGTCAGAATTTTGCTAAAGCTAATTCTTAGGTAGCTTACTAAAGTCAAAGACCGTATGCAAAAATTTAATTAAATTTCACTGTGAAATTTGCAAGCAAACTCAGGATATCCCTCTTTTATGCTCATACATAGAAAATGTGTTGCCATGGCAACAGGTTTCTTAATAAATCTACGAAAAATCGATACTCTGATATTATCATTATTTTATGGTAGAATTTGATCACGATTCACCAGTTCTATAATCCAAACATTGAAGCTCCCAAATATATTACTTCAAAAAAATAAGAACCCTTTAGAGCCACCTCAATTGTGAGACACGACGTTACTCTGCCTTAAGTGGGAGTGAATGGTTGGCAGAAATTTTTCCTTTTATTGCAAGACCAGAACAAGTAAGAACTTAGTCAGATTCGTCTCGCCACAGGGCGCAATTATTGTCGTCTTTGTACCGGTAAACAATTTTTTAGAGAGATACCTTTTTTGCCATAATTTATAGACAGGATCATTCGGATACCGGCTGTCATTTTTTACCCATATCGTCTTAGCCAATGAGAAAAGTTCAATATCAAGGAGTTATTACTTTACTACTTTACTTACCCACATTCATACATTTCAAAACGCAGAAAGTAAATTTTCATTGCCATGCCATGTGGAATCGGAATTGAGTAGCTACAGTAAATACGTCCTTTGTAGAACTGTGGGTATCCAGGACTTTTTAATGTATCTTTTACCACGGATCCACAATCTAACAAGATTAATGTATATAATGTATAAATTTTCTGCAAGAGGGAATTCGAATATATTACTGTAACTGCAAAGCACAGTTCTTAACAGGACGCCAAAGGAAAAGTAAAAAAAATTGCCCGTCAAAACTCTTTTCCCAATTTATATTTACAAATCAGTTTAAGAGCAGTTGTCAGTATAAACTTTCGAGAATCCGGTGCCTTTGTCGATCACTTATTAATACAACAGGCCATGCATGCTTATTTTTGTGTTTACCTTGTACAGCACGGGTGCCTCCCTTGTCATTCCCCATTATCATGAGCAAGACGAAAATCATTTCCAAGATGCAGAGGTATCGATGGTTGCTCATCATTCCTTTATAAAGAAAGAATTATACAAACCAAGTCTTAAAACACGTCAGTTAAACAATACCAATTTAAACCAGGAAAGACCCATACACATACAGACCCATACAGTGGAAAAAGTTTTCGCTATATGGTAAGAGAGAAGAACCTTATTTGTTGTTTATCGCTGTTAGTTATCTCACTGGAAAATAGTCTGCCCCCTACAACCATCCCCTACAGCTCTTAGGCTGGTCTGGCCTCCGGAGGTAGTCCAAACTTTTCCGTCAGCGCATAAACTATTAATAAGTTCGAAGTCTATCAGTAAAATAAACATGCCTTTAAAGACTCTCTGTCGACTACAATGCAACGCGTGCATTGGAAACATTGTGATAAAACCGGCTAGATTTGAGCCCTTTGGCGACAAAGAAAGGAAATCGAAGTGTTTGCGTAGTGAGGGTGTACCTTTTATAATAGAAAGAGCTACATTCTTTGGTTAAGTCTTCCAGATTACTGTAACAAAATACGATCCATCATCTACTGTCATCTCACGTCACGAAGTCAGAAAAATATTTTCACACCAACACAGCACATTTGCTTTCTATACATCAGTTTATGAGTTCGCTGTTTCGTTTAAGTTCAGCAGAACATACACATTAAAATGGTGGTAAATCTCTACCACAAGACATCATATGGCTGTTTTTCTAGATCGTTCCTTTTCTCAAAAATGGGCTTTATCTCTGAGCAGCTTTTTCGTCTGAGAAGTGTTGTGGTGGTTGGCAGCCCATCAAAAGTTGTGCTGGGGATAAATTGGTTCCTCTTTCTCGTGTGCTTTGGTAGTTTAGGAGGGCTTGATAAGGCGCTTTCATCGCCTTCACGGCTCTTCCCACTTCACCAGTGGATAGTGGATAGTGTGGGCTCGTTGTCTAAACGCAATAAGTAGCTAAGACCATAATAATAATAAGATAATAATAATAATAATAAACATTTCTATTGCGCAAATTCCAAGCTAGGGCTTGTTCAAAAGCGCATTAAAGATCGTGTTAAAATTAGTTAAATTACAATATAATAATTTCATACAAACTCGTAACGGAGCCTGCGGGCAAAGCCCGCCAGCAGAGCTCCATTGCTAAGCAAATTTGGTAACCTATCGATCCGAGAAATTTTGGTTGTGACGTAATAGTCACGTGACCTTCCATCCGTCCGTCGGTCCACTCAGACTCTGCGGGAGGGGGAAGGAAGTCCCAAAGGCAAGCCGACGGGGGGTAGAGAATGCCATCTTTTGGCGGGAAATCGCGCGGTGCTTTTGGGCAACCGGCGTTTTTCTTGGCGGGAAATCGCTTGACCATCGTCTCTTCTGAAAAAGAGGTCTCTTTAAAGGCTTAAGCTTCTTTAGCAAAACGATTGTTCGAGTTGTTCGAGAGTACTGAAGTTTTATTCTTGACAAAAAAAAACATCTAATATCTATAAATGGAAAGAAAAGTTCGAAAGAATACTGGTAGAAGGCGAAAAGTTCAATTATGAAAGCTGCCTTCAAAGGACTTCATCGCTTTGTTTTCTTCACGGCGGAGAGCTTGCCCTGTTCTGAAACATAACCGAGTAAGTGAAGTTTTTAAAGGGTCTAAGGTACATGATTTGAGTATTATGGTGTCACTTACTTTTGACTTTAAAAACTTATAAGAAAACCCAGCTCAGATTTGTGACAGATGTAGTCTTGAATATTTTGCCATGCTCAGCCGATTTCACTCACGTGGACCGACCCACGATTTTGGAAGTGTGACGTGAATTGCATTTAAGTATAAACTTACAGGTTTTCGAATAAAATCTTTTCAAAAATGGTTTCTCTGTCCATTATTTTGTGTTTTTTATTCATAACAGCAGGTCTAAGCACAGTCGCAAGACAACTAGCTGCACAAGCATCACTTCACTGAGATTACGGCGAATAATTGCTTTCAATTTTGACTGTCGGGTACATCTCTTTGTGCAATTGTCGATTTTCTTGTCCTAGAAGTTTTCAATAGTAATATTCTTTTTAGCTAAGCGGTTGTCGGTTTAAACCTATTATATCCGAAAAGCTTCCAAAAACAGTTCTGTAGATTTCTAAAAGCGCTTGAATTTCAAACAATTTGCAGCCGCAAAACTTATGCCATAGAGTTAAGAATGTTTAGACGGTGTTTGTTTGTTTTCAATCTCGATGGTCTCAAGTTAGAGAACGAAACATAAGGGTTACTTAAGTAACTATAGGCGAAGAAGTTTTGAGTTTAAAGCTATTTCATGATCCGGTAAGTAATAAGTGTTCCTCAAAGTGCTCGAATTTTTTCGCGGCTGCTAAAACCGACGCGACATTTCTTCGATAAGTTTATTACAGGTGCTTCGAAGCTCCCCAAATCCTTTCTTTCGGGTAATCCCAGTAAAATGCCGGTAAAATGCCAGTATAAAGTTTTGACCAAACTAATAGTGGCAGTTCATGTTATTTGTTAACAACCGAACGCGATGAAGATAACCCATTTAAACAGTCGTGAATAAGTTTTATTTTGCTGTTGTAAATGAGCGCCGTTTCAAGTTCATTCAAGCGAACAGCCAATAATCCAAGGAGATTTGACAAGCCTTGACAATTAATGACAGGATATGGAAACCCTGCAAACACTAAGCAAGACGCCTATATGTGTTCAGTTTGATGCCCGAAAAAAAATAATCAAGCTGTGCTCAGCCTCTAGAATGACCTTTCGAGCTTGGTTTTACAGAACAGATCCTCAAAATATTGGTGGACAATTCGGAACACTTTGAAATTCGGGCTTTTTGAGAAACACTTTTCGAAAGCGAATAACGAGCCAAAAAATGCCCCGAAATATATTTCAGACCGAAAAGTTTCAGGACTATTTTTGAGAAGCGAACAGCAGTTTATTCCTTGGCGGCTCCGCTTTTAGGCTTGGCTTAATCTATATAGTATTTATGAAATTGCTTCAACTAAAATTCATTGAAAGTATTTAAAAATTAAAAGCTAATTCTTAAGTTTACGATATAAACAAATTTCCACACTAATTGTGCTCGAACAGGTTTATCTTTTTCAATGGTCTGTCTGGTATTTCAGGGATAATCAATGACTCTTTGGCATGTGCTTTCTCCATGGCTGCACTTGAAACACTTCGACACCCTTTGTTCTGTTTGTGTTGGCATTTTGGGCCGGGAGAGTACATCATGAGGGCTTTGTTTACATTTGACTATTCCTTCCTTATCCGGCATGAGAGTTCGAATCGCAAGTGGGAAAATTAGGTTTTCCAGTTGAATAACAGACCGTCAAAACTCGGAATCTCTTCTCGGAATGTCCAGAGGTGTTAATGTTCAGGATGCGTATGCTACTGGCTTCTTTTCCCGGTGTAGTACGGCTCGTGCCCCCCCCCCCACCCCCCCCCCTTCCCAAGTGTGACGGTCTTATCAGGATCGTAGCCTTTTTTCCTCCTGTGTTTCCAGTGCCATTCGACTTCCTTCTCGAGTAGTTGTACAAGTTTTCAGTTCTTTTGTGCACTGACTTTCTTGCCATCTGGCATGAGTCCATCTTTGCTAAGCAGGTGTTCTATGTAAGGTGCTGCATCCTTTCTGATATGGCACTTATCCGGGTTGAGTCTGGATTTACTTTCATGAATAGGTCAAACACTTGAAGAAGTCTTGTATCATGAGCTTGGACATCGTTTTCCCACACTGTTATGTCTTTAACTATGGCCACTGCTCCTTCAACTGAGCTCTTCAAATATAGTGGACATGGACTTTTGAAATACTTCGGGTGCTTGTTATATAAAGAATGGGAATTACGTTAATCGATATCTCCCAAATGAGAATTGAAGGTTGTACAGTTTGGCAACGGCTTCATTCAATTTCATCCACCAAAACTTCGTCTTTGCTTCCGATGTCAAGCACCTTGGCTCGTGGAATTTCAGCCACAACTTTTTCAATCGTTTTCATTGGATACAGGGTGGTAAAGGAGGGGCCCCAATCACGAATCGCACGAGCCTAATTTCGTTCAAATCACGAATCACGTATGGTTTTTGAAACATTTCACGAATCACGCACTTAACATACACCACTGCAAAAAAATTATCCCTAATTGACCAATTAATCTGCTTTGCGTTTAGTTTTCAATACACAGTCTTTTAGGGGAGCTACGAGTATGGAAAAAGGGCCTCAAACGCATGAAATGAGTCAAGAGAACGCTATTAAGTGTCCTTTACGAAGCGCGAACGAGGTCACGGTCTCTCCTAGGCTTTAATGTCCTGAATGTCTTAGGCATTTCAGTTTATTAACTGTTCTTACCTTCATTAGTAGGACAACAATGTTCTATTTGACAAGGTGATTGCCCTCCCTGATTGAGTGCAAATTGTTTTGAAAGAAAGTTTATTGCAACCTCATTCATTTCTGCTTCTCTCCTAGGCTGATCATTGTATTCAAATCAATTCCCATTCCCATCAATAAAATTTGGAAACTCGTGTTTCCACACCTCCTGGGTTCGTAAAGAATAGGTCTCAATCCCGCTACCTCTGACGTTTTTCCTTAAACCTTTGCTAAACACAATGTCAGTGAGACCCGTAAACTGAATTAAATGCTGCATAAAATTGTGTCTCCGAGGATGAGTTAATGAGTTAACAATAAGCTTGATATCATTTAAAATGCAATGATTTGTCTAACTTGCAACATGTTACAGAAACGGATCAAAAACGTTCATCACGTTTATTTACACATTTATTGTTTTACTTGCTCACTATTGTAAAGTGATTTATTAGTAGCTAAGTTAGTTTCGGTTTTCAGGAATTTTTTCGGGCGGAATCACGAAACACGATCTTTAAAATAAGGAGATCACGCATCACCTTGACCGCAAATTCACGGATCACCGCAAAATTTGAGCTGCTTTCACGTGTCACGCGCTAATTTTTGCTCTACGCTTCACGCATAACCCCTTTACCACCCTGTGGATAGTGTTCGCGCTTTGTGGTGAATGTAAATTCTAAATTTTGTGGGTTTTACAATCGTGACCATACGTGACCCAGTCTGTCGACTCAGTTTGTCTGACAATGGTTCCGGCTTCTTTCATGCGATCTAACTCTTCTTTATATTTCGTTTAAGTAGGCCTGCGACTTTTCTAGCGAGATGTTAGACAAGTGGCACTGTATGGTCGATCTTGTTTGCATGTTCTCGAGGTATGCACAAAAGTCCTTTGAATACAACAGGAAACTCTCAAAGTATGTCAGGATGTGCTGCCTGCATGCTGCGTTTCTCTGGTGTTTGACTGATTGTCCAGTGTGTCACTTTGTGCTACTGGGATTGTAGTCTCTGCCTGTTGCAGCTGCGGAGTTTGTGTAGGCTAAGACCTAACTGTGTGTCTCCGAAGGACAAGCTCCATCTCTAAGCATTACGTACTACTGGGACGTTAAGGTCGAGAATTTAGAACGTCCCTTTGCATTCGCATGACAGAGTTGTGACTTCTCTAATATCTATCGCATGACCACAATAGGCCTTCATTTGCGTAGCTGGCTTAATATTTATACTCTGCCTTGACTCCTATATGATGAAAGGTTTGTAGAGACATCACATAGCCATGTGCCCATGTATCTATCCGAAATGTGCCCACTTTCTAATGGATCTTAATTTTTTAGTACAGCTAACTTATGTCAACTGCATTCACTGTCTCAATAACCGTACGCACAAGTCTTCCTCACTGCTACTTTCATGGATATAGTGTACGTCCTTTGGGAACTTGGTTTTACAAACTCCCGCAGAATGGTTTAGTTTCTTGCACCTTTTACATCTTTGTCCTTGTGTGGCCAGTTACCCCTCTTACTGTGTTTTAAAGGAGAAGTCACCCCAGAAAAGGTGTATTTTTTTTAAATCGCCAATAAAAAGATAACATGAAGTTGAGTTAACGTGGTCGGGTTGGATTGGATGCACTTTAGAAGCTAAAACCACGGTCAGTAACTCAACTTCATGTTATCTTTTTATTGGCGATTTCAAAAAATACACCGTTTCTGGAGTGACCTTCTCCTTTAATTCACATCTGGTTCATTCTCTTGATTCTGCTTTCGGTTCTTTGCTGGTGTGTTTACTGCGATCTCTTCGTCGTTTTTCTTTTTTTTTTTGGGTTTCATTGCTTGCATGTGGGATCTTCACCAGTCATGAGTCTCAGTTGTGCGCTAAATATTTTTTGGGTTCGTGCGATGTCAATGGTTTGTTCAGGGTTAGGTTGGAACCTTCTCGAATCAGTTTTTCTAAAATGCATGATAAGCTGATAGAAATACGGTATTTTTTAGAAATAAAAAAGGTAAAAAGGGCAAATAGCTACATAACTTTTATTCTCAGCGTTCTAGCAGAGATCGATTGAAACTTGTCAGAACCTTCCTAATTGAGCGAAACAAAAAAGGAACATTAGCCCAATTAATCGTCTTTATATGTTAAGCGTTTAGGCATAGACGATTAACTGACAGTAAGTGCAATTGAAACTTTCAGTCTTTCTATCCCCTCAATCAACGTTTTCTTGTCGTTTTGCATTAAGCAAACTAAGGCCCAGTTATCTGAGACTACTATTTAAAGAATAACTGCACCAGTGGTCGATCCGGGGAGTAGCGTAAACAGGTGTCGCAACGAAATTTTTATTTGTTCTCTCTTAAAGTGAAAAAAAATCCATCAGCGTTAAGCAAAGATTAAACTTTTTATTTTTTTTTTCCTGGTATTCAAGTCTACGTGTATGCTTGACAAGCTAATGGTAGGGTTTTCTCCTCAGTTCGTAAATATGAGGCAAATATTTGTTTCGGGATTACTGACTGTCTAAAACTGCTGTTATCTTCTTGTGTTATAAGATTTCCTTAGAACGTTGCTAGAGTTTTCTACTAAAGAAAAGAAAATACAAAACATAATGATAATAACAAAACACTGAGCCCAACTTAATCGTTTTTCATTTCATATACCAAGCTCTTGGCCACAGGCAATTAAACTTTGCTTGTCAAAACGCAGTGAGGGTTTTCTTTATAATAGCCTAAGGTTAAATTATGTCAGAAAAGTCGAACACCCACATGCTAAAAGTCATTATAATTTTAATCTCTAGCTGCACCTGCATTTTTTGGTCTGTAAAGATGATTACAAAAAGATATCAAGGTTTTTTTCTATTTAAGGCGAAAAAAGCGCCTCAAATGTTTCTCTTGAACAGTAACGTTTTAGCTAGCGTTCAAAGTCAATGAAGCGATGAAATTGAGACTAGAAATATGGGTGAATAACCGAGTAGATGGGGTGGCTGTGCTGCGAAGTGAAAAAATCTATTATGACAGCGGCTTCCCATTCTCTTTCTGCAGATAAAACTAAGCTACAGAATTCCAAATGGTTCTGCTCTAAAGCACATTGCCAATATTGCCTGTTCTTTTCAGTGCTCTAGCAAAGATCGTTTGAACTTTGTCAGAATCTTGCTAATTGACAAATAAAAGAAAGGAGTGTTGGCACATTAATCGAAAAAGCCACTCAATTCAATCGTGCTTTTATTTTCAGCGTTTAGGCCCAGTACTCAATAATAGTGCAATTGAAACTTGCTGACCGTTTTTCTAGTCCCTCAAGCAACGTTCTTTTAGACATTGTTATTTTCAACCACGATCGCCATTTCACGGTTGAGCAAACTAAAGCTCAGTTATCTGAGACCATTGTTTAAAGAATAACTACACAAGTGACCAATCCGGGGAGTAACGAAAACAAATATCGCAATGACTTCTCGTTCTATCTACGCATGACCAGCTAATGGTAGGGTTTTCTTCTCAGTTCGTTAATAGAAGGCAAATATTTGCTTCGCGTTCACTGTCTGATTACCAAAAATATGACTGTCTAGATCTGAGCTTATTTCTTTGTTTTATTGGATTTCCTTGGAACTTTGCTAGAGCTTTTCTGCTAAGCAAAACGAAATACAAAAGATAACGATAATAGGAAATCAATAAGTGCATCTCAATCGTCTTTCATGTTATATATCCAAGCACTTTGCCTCAGGCAACTAACTCTACTCGTCAAAACGCAGTGAGGGTTTTCCTTTTATAATAGTTTTCGGTCAAATTATGTCAGAAAGGTCGAACGCCCACGTGTTGCTAATTATTACCTTAATCTTTCTGCAGCTGCATTTTTTTTTGGCCTGAAACGGTGGGGACAAAAAAGATATAGATATTAAGGTGTTATATTAAGGTGTTTTTTTCTTTTTAAAGTGAAAACATGGGCCCCAATGGTTCTCTAAATTAACGTTTTAGCCAGTGTTCAAAGTCGATGAAGTGATGAAATTAAGGTTGGAAATATGGGTGAAAACCCAAGTGGCTGCGGTACAAATTGTTTCAAAGTGTAAAATTTGTCACTTTATTATGACAATGACTTCCCATTCTCTTTCTGTAGATCCAAACCAAGCTACAGTATTCTTTCGGCTCTCTAGTTTCCGTTCTTCTAGGAGAAATTGTTAAGCGAAACATCGAGGAACAAGCCCATAAAAGCTATAAACTAACGCTATCACTGTGGTTACGTTATACAGACGTCACCTTCACTGCTGTACACAAAAACGAGATCAATACCTTTCACAACATTTTAACGGGCAAAGCACTTCTGACAGTTTGTTAAAGGGATCGACGAAAAGACGTACAGTCATTCTACAGCTTCACCTAGCGTCACAAAAGGCAATGACTGTAAAAAAACTTTGAGAATACGTGCGCAGCTACAGTTTGCGACAGCGGCTTGTTGTTGTCGGTCAGGAGTCAAACGACAAAAAAAAACAAATACCAAAACAGTAGTTTTGAAAAGAACAACTCCTGACAAGACCCCTGAGTCTGACAAAACAAAACCTAACATACACCTTTTACGAAACAGTTTAAAATTTAATATCAAGGGTAAGACTATCACATGAATCATATAGACTTAAAGCCAATTTACAAGCTGCAATTTTGATTTTTCGACCAGATTTACCTACTCACTAGTATATCGGCTCGCTGTATCGTTTGTCCAATATTCACATCTAAAGTGCGTGATAAGATAATACGTACCAAAGGCAAATATCAACTTACCTGATCTTTTCAGAGTTCTAGCAAAGATCCATGGCTTTCGTCAGAATCTTGCTAATTGACAAATGAAAGAAAGGAATATTAGCATATTAACAAAAAACCAGCCAATTCAATCGTGCTTGTATTTTAAGCGTTTAGGCACAGTACTCACTAATATAAGTGCAACTGAAACTTCCTGACTGTTTTCTAGTCCTTCAAGCAGCGTTCTGTTGAACATTGTTATTTTCATCCAAGATTGTTATTTCACGATTGAACAACCTAAAGCTCGGTAATCTGAGACCACCTCTTAACGAATAACTCCGCAAGTGGTCGATCCGGGGAGTAACGTAAGCAGGTGTCGCAATGACATTTTATTTGTTCTTTCCCAAAGTGAAAAATTCATTAGCGCTGAGCAAAGATCAAACTACTTGTTCTTTATCAGTATTCAAATCAATGCATGATGAGCTTAAGGGAGCCTTTTCCTCTCAATTCGTCAATACGGGGCAAACATTTGTTTCGCGTTCACCGACCGATTACCAATAATGTGATTCTCTAAAACTGAGCTTTTTTTGTTTGTTTTACTAGATTTCCTTGCAACTTTGCTAGGGATTTTCTGCTAAGAAAAAAGAAATACATAAGAGAATGATAATAAGAAATCACTGAGTGAATCTTAATCGTCTTTCGTATTATCCAAGCACTTTGCCACAGGCAAACAACTTTACTCGTCAAAACGTAGTGAGGGTTTTCTTTTTACACTAGCTTTCGGTCAAATTATGTCAGAAACGTTGAACGCCAACATGTTGCTAACCACTATCTTAATCTTTCTGCAGCTGCATTTTTTGCCTGAAAAGGTGGGGACAAAAAAATATTAAGGTGTTTTCCTTTTTAAAGCGAAAAAATGGGCCTCAATGGTTCTCTAAATTAACGTTTTAGCCTGCAGTGTTCAAAGTCAATGTAGTAACGAAATTGAGGTAAGAAATATGGGTGAAAAACCAAGTGGCTGCGGTGCAAATTTTCCCAAAGCGAAAATTTGTCACTTTATTATGACAATGACTTCCCATTCTCTTTCCGTAGATCTAAACTAAGCTGCAGTATTGTTTCGGCTCTCTAGTTTCCGTTGTTCTGGAAGAAATTGTCATCCGAAACATCGAGGTACAAGCCCATAAAAGCTACAAACTAACGCTACCATGTTATGTGGACGACACTTTCACTACTGTACACAAAAACGAGATCGATGAGACCATTTTGACGGGCAGTTTAACAGTTTACTAAAGAGATCGACGAAAATGCGCCCATTCACTCTACAGCTCCACCTAACGTCTCACAATGCAATGACTGTAGAAAACTTTGAGAATACGAGTGCAACTACAGTTTGAGACAGCGTCTTGTTATTCTTCACTAGGAGTCAAACGGCAAAAAGATAAGTACCTAAAAGACAAGTACCTAAACAGCAGTTTTGAGAAAGAACAACTCCTGATGTAATACATACAAAACCACTGAGCTTGACAGAGGAAACCCCGACAAACACCTTTTATACACGGTTAAAAATTTAATATCAAGGGTAAGACCATAGCATGGATCATATACACTTAAGGCAAATTTACACACTGCGATTTGTCAGCCAGATTTGCCCGCTCACGAGTAAACGGGTTGTTGCATTGTGTGGCCATCTTAGGTAAATGATAAGCTGTTTTAAATACGTATCAAAAGGCAAATATCTACTCACCTGTTCTTTTCAGTGTTCTGCCAACGATCGTTTGAACTTTATCAGAATCCTGCTAATTGACAAATGATTAAAGGACTATTAGCAAAACCAGCTTAACTCAGTTTGTTTTACTTTAAGCGTTTAGGAACAGTAAACAATAATAAATGCAATTGAAACTTCGTCGCTGTTTTTCTATTCCTTCAAGCAACGTTCTATTAACATTATTAGACATTAACTATGATTGTCATTTCACGATTTAACAAACTAAGCCCAGTCATCTCAACACCACTATTTAAACTATAAATGCACGACTGGTTGATCCGGGAGTAGCGTAAACAGGTGTCGCAATGGCATTTTTATTTGTTCTTTCCCGAAGTGAAAAATCCATTAGCCTTAAACAAAGATTGAACTACTTGTTCTTTCTTGGTATTCAGATCTAATGGTGGAGTATTCTTCTTAGTTCGTTAACAGAAGGCAAATATTTGCTTCGCGTTTACTGAAGGATTAGCAAAAATGTGATTGTTTAAAACTGTGTTAGAAGATACAGAAGATACTGCGTTGCTACAGCTTTTCTTCTAAAAAAAAACAAAATACAAAAGATAATCAACAATAACAATTACTAGCTAAGACCATTGCCACCAGGCAATTAAGCATTTAGTTGTCAAAACATAGCGAAGGTTTTCTTTCCATGCAGTAGGCCGCGGTCAAATTATGTCAGAAAATTTTAACACCCACATGTTGTAAATCATTATTTTAATTTTTCTGCAGCTCCCTTTTTTTGTCGTTTGACATGGGGAAAAGATATTAATGGGTCCCAATGTTTACCTAGTGTTCCCAAACTTATTAATGGCTCACTAAGTGAGCAGCCAATAAATGACGTCCATTTGGGTCAGGTTGATGAAACCTGATAACCAATGAAACACCAGATCAAAATCTCATTTTGAACTGAGACCAAATATCAAACACTTGCATTTTTAGTGAGCAACTTGTGCAAATATTACTTGGAAATTCATCACAATTACAATTCTAACAAACATTACTCGTTGTCTTCATTAAGGTACGTTACATCTTTCTAATAACTTCCTTGACATATTTCGTGAACACCGGTTTAGGTAAAACTCTTCAGGTTCTTCAGTTTTTATTCGAGTCGCTTTCCGACTCAAGTGGCGCATTTTTTTTTCTCGAGCCACACGTAAACAAACGTTTGAAAACATATAAAACGGCCAACTTTTGTTCGCAACGTGTACGTTAACCCCATTCAGACCGGGCTATTTTTGATCTTCTGGGACCAGGGATGGGGGACGGATTCCGCCCCCACCTCTTAACTCTGAGAATATTAAAGCTATGACTACGAAACTTAAAGGACAGATATTACGTCCAAAAAAGTTTCCTTTGTGGTCTCCAACATCAGCTGATGACGTCATATGACGTCACAATAACGCCTTGTTCGCAAACTGCGGCCATCTTGGATCCGCCATCTTGAATTTCTTGACTTTTCCAAAACCTTCAAAAATCGCCAAATTGATCAAGAAGTAATTGAAATCAATAAATTAACGCGAAAATGATCCAAAAAATTTAAAATGCACTTTAAAAAAGCTATGAATTTTCGTTAAAAAGCTGGAAATTCTAAATTCTAAAACAAAAGAATACTTGTCATGAAGTGGTTGCCATGGTAACATGAAACTTACTAGACAGGGACTTGCAATGCCAAATTATTCCCAGATAAATGTTAGCAAAAGTTACCACATTTGCTGGCTTTAGCTTGCTTATTTAAAAAGTCCAAAGTCCGTTTATTTAAAAAGTCCAAACATCCAAAGTCCGTGGGGGCAGAATCCCCCCTAATGTTCCTCGCAACACCAAGAAACACCCAAGAGTGATCAATCCTTGTAGTTTATTGAGGAAGTGAGAAACCAGCAAAAATCGACAAGAGGTCCGAGAAACCTTGTGTTAAAACACACAAAGGAAGCAAAAACTGCAGTTTTCGGAAATCACGCTGTTCCCGATAAGAGTAAGGAAAAGTACGCCTTTGTAATTGGTGAGGTTATTATGAGACTTCAACCAAATTTAGATCGTCGTGGTTTATGTTTCCAAAGCTGCGAATGCACTGGTAAAATAAAAACGCTTTCTCTTTATTTTTTCTATCTCCTCATCCTCGACTATTCTAAGTGATCGCAATGTCGCTGGCGACGTCGTGAAGCCACGTAACTCAATTGTCTGTGATCTTACTCATAAGGTCTAAAATTACACACCTAACTTGTTCCTGGTAGGATTTTCGTCATATCCTGGGAACATTTCCATTTCTTTAATGTAATATTTTTTGGTTGAGAACGTGAATTGTATTCATCAAATGAATTTCCTCTAGTAAACGTGCTACTCCCCAAGGACGCCCGTTGTTATCAGAAATAAAAAACGGTTGGAGAATAGAACAAGCCAACAAGATTCATTGCTGCCTTCCGCTCCTTGATGCTTAGAAAAGAAATTAAAGAGTTGTCTATATTTAATTTGCTAGTAGAGCAGTTGAGAACCACTGCTAAATATAGTTCTTCAGGAGATTAATTAAGCCTTTTTACACGCTGTCTAAAAAAAGAAACTCTTCAGTTTATTCCAGTTCACCTCTCGTATCTCTTCATCATCGTTAAAGGTAAGTGTGTTTAACGCAGTCACTTAAGTATATTTACCTGGCCCAAGTTGTTCAAACGTTAGATAGCGCCATCCACCGGATAAATCACTATCCAGTGGATAAGTATTAGGGAAACCAATTGCGTTAACCGCTGGATAGTGATTTATCCGGTGGATAGCGCTATCCAACTTTTGAACAACTGGGGCCAGATTGATAAAACGTTGTGGGGTGCAAGGCATAAACCATGAACGATGCGACACGATGGAATTCTGGGAAGACAGCGATGACAAGCTCGCTACTCAGTTCCATGTATTGTCATATATTGATATTGAAGATATTTTCATTCCTAAGAAGCTTTTGGAATAGATTTAGCTATACTGTGTTAATGTTATCTCCATGATGCCTGAAAATAGAAGCAAGTTTTTCCACTTCCCAAAATACCATTGGGTCGTATCGTTCATAGTATATGCTTTCCACACGACAACTTTTTTTCAGTTAGGTGTATGTTTTTTAAACCCATCAGTTTAGCGATAATTCAAGGAGACTGCGCGTGTCATAAACTGCTTCATGAGGAAAGGAAACACAATGCTACGCGGAAAAAAGTACATGGTTAGCTGTTGACAATGGGAACTCAAGCATAACGTTTAAACTTCTATTCAAACACTGCTGCCTCTCTGGTTAGACCTCGGTCAGAAGGATTGAACATAATTCAATAATGTTGAACGGTTCGAATGAGCATGATGAACCCGGTTGGATTGGTGGCATTAGACTTAAGCCTCGTTCAACATCGTTTAACAGCACTAAGCAGGGTGGTAAAGCACGTTCAACGTCACTCTTGCGAGGCCCAAATCAACAAAGGAGACACGGAACAACGACGTAGAATATCTTATTAAAATGTTTGGCTTTGTTTTTCATTTTTGTCAGTTTAAAGAGTCCTTAAATCGGAATTCACAAAAGGCAAATTTGACAACCGACAAAGCCATTTAAAAGCACAGACCACCACACAAACAAAGGATGGTTCCTGTACCATAATTTTATGGAAATCTGGAAAGCTTTCTATTTCTCATAAGTTAACAATGGAGTCGTACCAAGTAGTCCACTTCCCGTTCTATCTGTTCTGTTTCATAAAATATCTTTCCTCGCAAAGAATTCGTCTTCGACCCTTGGTTCACGAGGTTTATAGACTAGCTGTCAGTAGGTTTAAAACGAACCGCGCTAAAGATGCTGTTGTGTAGGATAATTTTTCCTAGAACAAACAATGCCTCTGCGAGGCGAGTTCCGGTGTCCTAGCAGATTTGGACCCCCCCCCCCCAAATTTGGACCCCCCGGTCCAAATCCGCTAGCGAATATGGACCCCCGGGGGACCCAATCCGCTAGCGGATTTGGACCCCCTTCGCGGATCTGGACCCCCCTATGTAATTGTAAAAACCCACGCTGTCATTCGCATATAAAGTACCGAAATAATTTCACTTTTCAATCTTGGCGAAGAAACGTTTCGTTTGGCTTTCAAAATACTGCAAACCTATAATTCATAAATAGAGGTAGGGTCAGACTTTAGGTCAAGTTAATTGACTTTTAGGCACACAGCCAGACCTCTAAACGTTGCGTTTAAAACACGCGCTGCGGTATTTCTTACAGAAGATACGATTTTAAAATCTTGTTTCATACGTGTTATTATTTTTCCAGAATACTGAATTCAACATAGTTTGAACGGGTGGTTTAACAAAGGAGGTGCTACTTTTTAAAGTAACACCTCTTGGTTGGAAAACGCATTTTGCGCCCTGCAAAAAAAGTTTGCTTGATTACACAACTTCTCTTTTCCAATCATGATGTTTTGAATAGAATAAGTCGGTTGGTTTCATCAATCGGTGGATATGTGCGGGTGTACGACAGCGCGTCTCCGAAAAACCTGACCTCCTCGATGAAAGTCCAGTTGAGCGAATGCTACAAGTCCCTAGCTATGGACAAGAAACTTGCAGTAGAACTGCCTCCAGCACAAATCCAGCAGGGAGGAGTCGATTGTGGGCTCTTCGCCCTTGCCTTCGCCTGTGACCTTGCGAGTGGAAATGACCCGTCCGAAATTGCTTATTGCCAGAGTGGAATACGCCAGCGTTTGATTCGTTGTTTAGAAAACGAACATTTTGAACCTTTTCCCCGTCAGGACCGTCTGCAAAAAACTCCACGTAAAAGCCAAAGAGTTAATTGTGACATTGACTTGTTTTGTTCATGTAGCATGCCAGAATGCTACGATAACATGATCGAATGTGACTTGTGCCTTGAATGGTATCACATGGGGTGCGTAGAACTGAACGAGGAGCCGGAAGGTGAATGGCTTTGTAAAGTCTGTAGACCACCATCAAAACGGCTCCGAAAAATGTAAGAACTGTAGTGGTGTAGGACTTCAAGTTTCAAAATTTAATGTAATAGATTCTTTTTAAGAATGCAAGTTCTTAAAATTCGTTGTTGTTAACTGGAGTTTCGTATTCATTAACATAATACCATTTTCTCATTTGGTCATGTAAATATAGCTATTTTAAAACTTGCTTTGATTCAGTTATAGTAGAAAGTATTGTAAGTCATGTTTTTTTGTAAACTGGAGATTGTAAACTCGCTTTAAGTCAATTATGGTAGAAAATATTGTAAGTTATCGTCAGGAAAGTTTACTTTTTAAAATTTATCGATACAAACTAGCGTTGTAGGTTCTCTTTTACCCTAAGTATTAAAGATTACTTGAAAAGAAAAAACTGCCTTAATATTTTTATTTTGCCACTTTAACAGCTCCAAATACAATTTTGCCAATTTTACTCAATAGAACGCTTGTTTTCAAGGGGATCCAAATCTGCGAGAGGGGATCCATATCCGCTAGCGGACTTGAACCGGGGGGTCCAAATCCGCGGGGGGGGGGGTCCAAATCCGCTGTGACACCGGTGGAAATTGCATCAGTGTATGTAATACGCTCTCATGGCAACTTGACTGGCAACAAAAAAAGTGCGATGTTAATCCCGGAAAAAGTAGCCTCAGTGTAGAATTGTGTTCGTGCGTTTATAGCTATTCACTTAGAAGAGTAAACTTTAGCGCGCGCATTTTCTTCACCAATGAGATGCGGCATTTCTGCGTCACAAACGCAAGCTATGGTAGCTTTTTGTTTTTCTTGCAGTGTGAAAATTCATTGTGGCTACCTTGGGCCTTCATTTATACTTCATCAGACGTCAGGACGCAAAGGATGTCAATTCTCTCTTGATGTTACAACTCACGTTTCATGAACAGTTTCCCTAAAATGCGATCCGACAAACTAACAGTTATTTTATTCGTCGCGGTTCATATTTCGCTGTGGCAAAAAGGTATGATTGTTAGTTCTATTTGATACATTGACTTACATTGTTCAGCTTGTTTGTTATCTGATTTCTCGATTGTTCTCAAATAGTTCCAAGTCAGCTCAGTGTTTTGATTTACCTTTCATTTATAGGGAATGCCCAGGTTTATTATGATCTTTACTCGAACAACGAAGTTTACAGAACGAAGGAAAATATCACAAGCGGTGAGCTTCTTAATTTCATATTATTCAAGAAAATGATCTAGATTTAGTGTATCATATCGTAATACTGACACCTCTTTTAAATACTGATTATTGTTACACTGCTTTACGCCTTTTTTTGTTGTTGTAACGACCTATGAAGTAAATCACACACATAAACGGCGGAAAGAATGAACTTCAGAGAAAAGAATCGCAGCCGTTGAATGTTTTTCCTACTGTTCATATGAATTACTTGATTCATACATCAATTGTAAAAATTGTAAAACCCTTTTATAAGCCCCGTGCTTGTACAACTTCGTCTTTTTTTTGGCTGCCAAGCACTAATTATTTATCGTAACATTGCTTCCAAGCACTATCCGTCAAATTCAAAAAGTATCTTGATAAATTTATATTTCTCCTATCGAATCGTAACATCAAAGGTATAACGCTTTGTAAAGCCATGAAACGATACCTAAAGCTCTTAAACGTTTGCATTTATTCATACATGCACAGTTAAGACTCCCCCGTGACCTTAAATTACCGTATTTACTCAATTAAACGCCAACCTCGATTAAACGCCGTAGATGGAAGCAAAATTACCAATAAACGCCGCCCTCGAACAAACGCCGCATTCTTCTATAAGAAAAAATACAAGTACGGCACAACTCGGTAATCGTTGTACATATCACAAGCCAGACAATTACGATTCTATCTCAGCAAACATGGCAAAAGAGCCAGACATTGGAACTTTAAACATGTTTCTGTTTTACATAACATTAACAAATGATTTACCGTAATTGTTGTCAGTGATTTAAGAAATATGATTTTGAAACAAACGCCGCCCTCAAATAAAAGCCACCCTTGAATAAACGCCGCATCGGAAACGCTAGAAATGTAACAAACGCCTCGGTGTTCAATCGAGTAAATACGGTAACAACGAGCCCATAAATTTTGGATTTATCAACTGAGTTGATAAGGTAAATTGGCCACCGAAGAGAAACTGAAAGCTGGCGTTTCGAGCGCTCTGACGAATCGTCAGCTTTCAATTTCTCAGCGGTGGCCAATTTACCTCATCCGGCTCGGTTGATAAATTCAAGTTTTTGTGTTTCACTTCCCCACCAGCGAAGCACCCTAGTTTCTTGAGAAACTAACCCCTTCGCGTGCCAATAAACTACAAGTTCGGGTAACGTTTCTGTGATTAAAAAGAGAAAGAAATTCAACGGGATTCAAACCCAAGACCCTTACGATCTCGGTACGATCTCTCAAATGTCCCGATGCGGCATTTGATCTCGGTACAAATGCTTAAAACCGCTAAGCCAAACAGGAGAGCCCAGGTCAATATGCGAGTTCCACTACACCCTTGAAACGGTTATAACTCCCTGCGCTTATAAGCTCTTCCTCGGGTCATAGGCCCACCACTTTGGGTACATAATATCATTACGGCTACACCCTTTTCAAAGTATGAGCATACCACCTATCCTAAAAGGATTTTTATAAAAAGTTACTCAAATAAACTAAAATAACGAATACAATTTTCTGACTTGACCTCCACTCTTGTCAGAATCTGCGAACTCTTCGGTCAACGTCGGGCGAGACTCTGAGATGATGGAATTTCTGTCCCAGAAATCTGCGATTCCAGTTGCGTTGCGCCCCAATCTCGCGCCCAGAGTCCTCAGGCTTCTTGGTCAGCGGGTAGTTGCCGGGGGCGACACTGGCGTGGTGGACCGTATTGATTCATATTTTTTTCACTACGGTCTACTACGCCAGAGTCTCTCCCGGCAGCCACCCGCTGACCAATAACGCTGAGGACTCTGGGTAGGAGATTAGTTCGAGTCCCTCCATTGAGCCGATCCGGCGACTATCCGCTGACCGACTATGAGTACCCGCAGACTCTAGGTAAAAGACTGATTCCAGTAAGAGATTATAGTCCCATATAAAGCCTGTTTTGTGAGGTCAAGATTTATTGCAAGCTGAAAAAGTGAAACTGTCAGAATCAATTTTACTCTATATCTACACTATATTGGACAGTTGTTGTGCCGAAGCGAAAACTATATCAGATAGGTCTTCTGTTCACAAATAAAGTGCTGATTTTGGCACGATTTTTTGCCGGAATGATTCTGCGCCGCTCCGAACATAAATGTGAATCGTCATGTATCGGATAGGTTTTCGTTCCACTCCTCAGAGCAGTGTGAACAGGAAGTCGTCCCGAAGCGGAAGTCCGAACGCTAGGAGTGAGATTTAGAACCCACTTCAAAGATTTTGGCTGTGCGTTCCAGTTCCGTGTCATTTCTGTTCAAGCCGAGCCGGAGAATTTTTCGTGTCAGCAAAATAAGCTATCCGGTATTATAGTGTAGGTATAGCCTAAATCCTGACCAATTGGAGACGCAGATTAACGCGTAAGCTTGGAAATGGGACCTTGCGTTGGTTCGAAGGCTCTTATTATTGGTACGCAGTGAACATACAAATCTAACGAGATAATCTTCTTATAATACTGCTTGGTTAAGATCAACGTTTAGAAAATTCTGTCCACTTGAAGAAGGACGTCGAGACATTTTAATTTGTTCGGTTGTTTTCCTTTAAGCTAATCTAAACTTGGACTTTGCCAGACTTTGCAATCGAAAATTCGATTTTGCGTTCTATTTAGGAGCATGTGTGAAGGTGGTTCTTTCATATCGGAATTGTGCGTTCCGATTAAAACTAACTTAAATCGTGTTCCTTATAGCACAAATTCATTCAGCGTGAAAGCGAATATAGAGAGATATCTTTTCAGATTTTTCTTCCAGCTAGCACAAACATCCGAACAACCCGAGCCAACTAAATCTGAAAATGGATTGATTAAAGCCTGTTTTTGCCCTCAAAGTATGAACCAGTGACCACGATCAAACGCGCAAGTTACACTTGAATTGAACCAGGCCTTTACGAATTGACAAACAAACAACCAATGAGGGGGCGCGTTAGATTCAACGAAACTGCAGCTGTATAATAATCCTGGAAATGTTATGCAAACAAGTGCCAGCTTAATGTGTCTTCCTCCTTATCTAGCAAGGAACAAGTTGAATTTGTAATTTATTCTTCTGTTTTTTCTTTCTTTCGTTTTAGCTGTCCCATCTTCCATTCCGACACAAACTGAAATCTCAAACTCTGTCGCTCTAAGGACAAGTAACTACGCTAAGATCGTTGGCCATCCAGCCTCTCCAACTTCAATGAAAGTACCTACAATGGCAGTGATTCTTGCGTTGGTAGCGGTTATTGTAGTTTCTACCGTGATATGGCTTATTCTCCTCGTCCGAAGAAGGTAAATATACATCTACCTGCATTCTGAAAACGATGCTCCTCGGTTGAGGCGTTTGAACTGGTGCGCAGCGAATCAACTTCTGTCTCCAGCGTCGGCAGATATGAAAAAATGAGTTTGATGAGTCTTTTTTTCTCCTCCGCTCTCTTCCTTTCGTTCTCCTTTGAGGCTGATTGGATTCATAATAACTTGGTTTGAAGGTCGTTGCGGTGAAAGTCACCAAATGGTCAGGAGCCACCTTTTCACAAATCCAGCTAGATATATTTTAGTTGTTTGTTTTCCTGAAGAGGTCTGCATCGTATGCTGAAGGAGTAATACCATTAGCTGAAGCACTCTTACGAAACTTTTACAGGACCGATTTTTTCTTAGCCTGAGAAAACAGTCGACGTTTTACGAGGTCGCCACTTGGGCCCTTGCAAAACGACGTCTGAGTAACGAGCGCAGAAATTCCATACTGATGACGTGCACTGCCCAGATCTTGGTAGTGCTTCTGATTGGTTGTGCCGCGAGGGAATTTTCTTTCAACCAATCACAAGCACTACCAAGATCTGGGTAGTGAACGTCATCAGTATGGAATTTCTGCACCCGTTACTCAGACGTCGTTTTGCGGGGACTCAAGTGGCGACCTCGTGTAAAGTCGGCTGTTTTCTCAGGCTAATTTTTCTTTTTTCCTTTGTTTTTTTTTTTGAAAAATCATAAATGGCATCTTTTTGACAAATTTTTCTTTTCAACAAGCCAATCAAAAAATAAGAAATTCAAAAAGCGGAAATATCTATTTTACAAATCGAACGTGAAACGTAATAATTCCACCTCTTTACAGTTGTTACATTTTAAGTGGTTAGTTGAAACGAAATTTATCAAAAAGATAGCAAAATAATTTCAGAAATATATTTTAAAATGTTCAAATATGATACGTGGTATTCAAAATGATTTAAAAGTCTGGCAATCTTTTTGTTTCCCAAATCAAGTACTTTAGGTAATAACCCTTAAAAGTCGAGCTCTATTACCTTGATTTAATCTCGACTTTATTATCACGTTGTCATGAACCAACACGATGCCCTGGAAGAGTGTTTGATAGAGGAGGAACTAGGCACTGTAGGGTGCCCAGCTGTAAATAATTTCTCACTTGGAATTTTAAACTTATCTAAAGAGCTAATTATCTAACGACTTCATTAATTCTCGTTGTTGGGAACTATCCTGAATGATAAAGTTAGTGGAACTAAGCACGGGAAAACATGTAACCGGTTGCCAAACGCGGGAAATGTGTAACTGGTAATAGGTACCAATGCAAGTGTGGGAAAAGAGATCAACTGTTGAGTGGTGATCGGTACCAAGCGCGGGAAAAATGTAACAGGTGATCGCTGCCAAGGGCGGGAAAAGATGCATCCAGTGATCGGTACCAAGCGCAGTATAATATGCAACCGGTAATAGGTACCAAGTGCGGGAAATCATAAAACTGGCGATCGTTGCCAAGCGCGGGAAAACGAGTGTAAGCCAATTGACGATTGGTCTTTGTCATGATCCTGATTGGTTGAATAGCATCGTATTTGTTCTGATTGTTTAAGGTGTGTTGCACGATTTTTTTAATCGATTACAAAGTGAAGCAAATTGGTCATTTGAGAATACAGAGAGTATAATACTGTTTTGCTCAATGCGTTACGTTATAACGTATGCTTAAGAAAGGCAACGCGCCACGATTAGCATTTGCTACTTGTGCTTTGGACACTCACTTGGTCAATTTAAATATAGTGCTGTGTTAAGAAGTTCATTGCATTATATCAGCAAACACAAAGCTAAAGAAAACTATTATTTTTCTTTCCATTGTTTTTGATAGTGAATGAAACTCATTCTGTATAACATGCAAAAAGCGACACTACATACTATAATAAAACAGCAATAAAACTCAAAACGTTCATGTCAGGGTCAATTTTCATTTATTGTTTTTGTTTTCCCACAGAAACCGCTCAATGTTGCGAAAGGAGTTTGCTATGACAAATCAAGACGTTCAGTTATCAAGCACAGCTTTCACCAATGATCCTTACGGAAGGTAATTTGGTTTTGTTTTGCTGTACAGGAAGGCGCAATGCTCGGGGAGGGGGGGGGGGGGGTGTGAGGGGTCGGTGATTTTTTGAAGTAAGGGATTATGTCAAATGCTTCCCAAAGAGTCGGAGATGTTTGAGAGGTGGCTGTTGTTAGGATTTCATATTTTGCTGTAAAATAATAAACAAAACCAACAACAACAAGGAATCAACGTAACTATGGCTTAGTGACTCTAACGAACCATCTCTTGTTGCCAATGTATCCAGACGCGGGTTATGTGATTCATTCAGCATTCCAATGCCAGACGACCCTAGACTGACACCTAAAATATCTGTGACGTCACCAACGGGAAGAACTACCCCTCTTGAGATACCTTAAACTGGCTACAACAGGTAAGACAGGTGTTCATGAAATCAGTGATAATTCACAAGACACAGATAAGGTATTCATTAACCACGACAGGTTATTTGAGAATTTTGGTAGCGATGTTGTGAGCCACGAACGTCAAATGATAGCTGAATATTTCCTTTGTTCTCTTGTTTTGGTCTTCACGAAAAGCTGGAAAATCTCGTTGTGGTTTCCGGTAGCCATGTGACGTGGTTGCGTCAAAATCCGTCAAAACGGCAACATTTTAACTTTTTTTCTTTCAAACAAGACTTTTATTGAACAAGCATTTTACCCTACTTCACAATACATGCACATATTTGCTTACTGTACTTACAATTAATGCTTAAAATACTTTACTATTGCAAAACTTTTCCATTGCAATGCTTAACATAACTTTGCCTAACAGTTACAAGACAAGAAAAAACGTTTGACAAATAACTTATTAACGACTAACACTAGTCACAACAGAAAACTAACAAAATTTTAATATTACCTAGGCAAAAGCAAACTATATAGAGTAAACATGAACATGAACTAGGCAAAACAAAGAGTATGTATTTCAACTTTAAAAATGTAAAGATTGATAAAAACCAACATTTCCAAATCCCAATTCGACCTGGACGTAGGGCCATAAGGGAGATTACAGTTTGACTGTAATTATGCACCTTACTGAAATAAAGTGTATTGTTTCACGTTAGAAAAATGGGCCTTTTTTAACAAAGGCAGTGTGATTGTTACCCATCACAGCAATATAAGTTTCTACATCAATTTTTTTTTTTTTGCTTTTAAAGGGTAGTAAAGGGTAATAAACATTTTAGCTTCTGTTCCCGGCTCGTAGCTCACAAACGTCTGTTCTTAAAGCACCCTTTTAATTATTATTTTTTTTAATTTTGCTCTCTGTCACGCGCATGGGATAAGAGATTCCAATGAGATTCGAAACCATGACCTTCCTCAGACCGGAAGGGGGCGCTAACCACTGAACTACTGGGAGACTCGTCGAAAGTACCGTGAGTGATGATAAAGAAAACAAAAGGCACTTTTCGCAAAACTTAAAATTTTTCTCTTTTTAACAAATTTAACTTCCTTGACGTTAATTTTACATTTTACATCATTTTAATGTTCTTATATTGATTTTAATTACTTTTGCTCAATTTTGCTGCTTTTTGGAGGCTTTGGAACAATGTTACGAACCTCAAAGGGAACTTTTTGGACGTACTATCTGTCCTCTACGTATTGTTGTCGTTAGCTTTAATATTCTCGGAGTTAAGAAGGCGAGGGGCGGATTCATCCACGTACCAGTCTAATACTAAAACACTCAGTGGTTGTCTACCATTAGACGAACGCTCACCTGGAAAGTGCCTGATGCGCGTTCCTCGAAAACCCCGAAACGTTTTCGGCCCCGAAGAGCCATTTGTAAAAATGTGAAGAGCCTATTCTACAAAGCTGTTATTTTAAGATGTGTCTGAGATAAGAAATATTAAGCTTCTAGCAAAGTTACATGCTTAGAAACTTCTTTTTTTTAACAAGATACAGTGAGAATTATCGTGCCTGATATCAGCTCGAAAGTTTCCGGGCTTTCGAAAAACGCATGCCTGTGCCTAATGACAACGAATTTCGATTTCAAACGTCCCAACCCAGAAAACGGAACTGCCTTTTTTAGCATTCTTTTAACGAACCAAAATGTGATGTTTTACATATAGGACATGAGAATAAAAGAATTGATCACCAGAGGTAAAATGTCTTGATGTTCCGTCAAATTCTCCCAGCAAGTAACATAAGGAACACCAAGGTCTTGAAGTTTCAAGTACAGTTTCTTTTATCTTTCAGTGACAGCAGAAGAGATTTATACTTCTCCTTGTCCCAGCTGTCTTGTTGTCTTATCAAAGAACCAGATGTGGATGAATCACCAGAATTTCAAACATCCTTCTGGGGATCCTCAGTTTTGCTATAGTATAGGTCTCATAAATTTTGTGAATAGGATTTTGCTAACAGGTCGAGACTGACTTTGTTTGTTTCATTTTCTCTGAATGCAATAAATAACGGAAACTCTTAACAGTTTAGCCTGCAACTTTATATGCATTTTCTGTTGAACAGCTTGCAAGGTTAATTCAGCCGTTCTTGGGTGCTCTGCACACAAGTATGGTGGAATTTCGTCTTCTCTGTGCTAATGAAGTTCACTTGGAAACACACCAATGTAGATGTGCATGCCATCTTTTTGTTTGAGGCTTGCAATGCAAACGTGGTCCCAGTCAACACTAGCAACATTTGTGTTACGCAGTGTATTGCACTTTTGACTCATAGCATGTTGCTTTCTGCTACTTTATTGCAAAGCGCCATGGGCAACTAGTGGAGTTTGGCGCCCTACAAAAGTGAATTTATTAATATGGTTGACTTCTATGCCCACCATACTACTATGGTCGCATTTGGACAAGGTAATAGATTATTCATCCTTCTCCTTCAGTGATGCGTGAATGTTGATGAGTTTCATACACTGTGCTTAAGTGTACACTTGCGATTGTATGTCCTTGGACAAGGCAATAAAGCATTCAACTCTCTTCTGAGGTTTGCAGCATGAGTGAGGTTTAAGTTACCTATTGCTCTACTTTGATCGCATGGGCAAGTTAATATGATTTTAATATCTTCCTGCTAAGGTTCATTTGGGTCTGTTTGTTGTTGGACATAACAATAGATCTTTCACCTTTCTTGTTTGGTGTTTGCAGCAAGAATTTGGTACAATTTCACCCCTACAAGACTACTAATGTACACCCTTGGACATGGTTTGGTGACTCTCGCTTCCTCGTTTGGGACTTGCACTACCAACACGGTGGACGTTCATGCTCATATATTACTATGGTACATACTTAAACCCCATAATAAATCTTACTAAAGATTTCGCACAAGACGATTAAGATTTTCTTATGAGAAAAATTTCCATATGAGACAAAGGAAAAAAACTGTATCCCTGACAGAAGTCGAGGGCAACCATGCGCGAAAAGCCACGAGCCCAGTAGTTCAGCTAAACACTGAGCAACAGGGAGATTCGCAGCGAGCTCAGTCATTCTTACTAGGTTCTCACACATTTGCACACACTCTACCACTAACTTGCACTCTAAATGATTTTTGTTCCCAGATATGTAGTAATTCATCTTCCTCGCTTGGGTTTGACTGATAATTTAGTAACAAACTTGTGGTATGCGTTAAAGTTACAATATGGGCGAAAGAACTGATTTCACGCCCGTGAAATCTACCTCTGCGTCTCCGAGGATAAGTTGGGAAAGTTAATAGGCATTAGTTTTATTTTGCTTACAGGAAATGTTCACCACGGTCGTAATGTGGAAGGTACAAGTTGAATTCTACCTTATTCGTGCTCCAATCTTCATACTTCTAAGCTTTTCAGATTGTCAAGATAACACACTTTCTTCGTTTTAAGATTGCATCATGAAAATGGTAGAATTCATGTCCACTTTACTACCAAGGTACCCAAGGTACCCAAGGTAAACCTAGACAACAACGCAGATTCGTTGCGTTTTTGTTTGGGGCTTGCGGCACGAGCATGTAAGAATACCAAGGTCACTATGCTACCAAAACGCACACACGCAGAGAAGTGATTGTTGGTTCGTTTTTGTCTCCTGGGACTGACAGCACAAATGCTAGTAAGACAAGCATTTGAATAACGTCTTCATCCTCCTCCTCTGGGAATTGCAGCGTTAATTGTGGTAATGTCATTATCAGTAGTATTCCAATTTGCAAACACAAATTAAAATGGTTCATGATTACAAGGTTTATGTGATGCCTACCAAGGGTTTTACTCTAGCAAACCTCGTCCTGCCGTCGACGTTGTTTAGCTTGGGAGATGTATGTCAATCGGTTGTCATCAAAGCATAAGGAGAAATGGGTGGGTCAATTAGGTTTAATTGTAACCTTCAAGCCTCTGAGAGTGGGGTAATTCTACTGTGTGCTTAAAAAACACATCTGGACAACGTAATAGATCTTTTATTGCATAAAACCTGACGCAAAGCTTGTATAATTCTGTACATCGCCATCAGGATTATATATATTTCATCTCATTAATTCAACCTTCTAAATTGTCTCCTTATGTACATCCTTTTTCCATTGCAATTTTAAATTACTTTTTATTCATTATTAAATGCGATGCAAGTTTTCAAACTTTACTAACACTGATCCATGGATAAGCTTTCGTAAAAAACAAATCTATGGAATCAAGAAATTGAAAGTAGCTATATTATTCATCGCTGATTTTATATAGAGTTTAAAACGTACTTTCATCCGAGTTTGGATGTCTACAAAGTCATTTCTTTTTAAACAACTTGATAACAGTAACACTTTTCTTAACCATGGTCAAACGTTTGGCTACAGACACCTCCTGTAGATAGACACTTGTCGTAAGAGGACACACAAGAGTGGTCCAAGCCTCACAAAAACGATACACTTTGAACCTCCTATAACCGGACACCTTTCCTAGTGGCCAGTTGAGCGTGGTCACATGAGTGTCCACTTAGTGGAGGTTCGACTTAACAAAAATTTTATGGTTCCTCCAAGACTTAGTCTAGTCAAAGACAATTTACAGTGAAATGATTTCACTATTTTTTAAATCAACTTCTGACCGCCCTTTACAGTGAATTCTAGTTGCTGTTGCCAGTCACTAATTTTCAAATCAACTTTTGACCATCTAACATCTTAATATTGCCTTTTAGGCACTCGATGTTCTAATACCGTTATGTCTTGTAACAATTATATGAATTGACTCTTCGACTGCAGTAAGAGGTTTTTTAATTGAGTGTTGACAGAAATCACGTTTGCCTTGGTTTTGTATAGTACGCTTTGTGATTGGCTGGCACTTCTTTAACAATTCAGAAAACTAAAATCAATCACGACTTCATTGCAAGCGTTTACCCGTGTTTGACAACAGCTACGTGTTCCGGCTTCGAGTTCTGACTGGTTCATTTGGTTCCTCGAGTCTCTTGTGATTGGCCAGAGTGATTTCTTTCATTTTGGTCTTACAACACTCAACTGAAAACCAATCAATCTAGGACAGTAGCAATGCAAGTCACTCAGACAGAATAAACTTCAACAGCCTCATTATCTTTTAATGCAAGGCTTTCGGAAGGGACATTACTTTGGCAATGTCAAGAATTGATGAGGTGCAGTAACCTTACACAAACAATAACCAGCTTTCTTACTACAACAAACAAACCAACAAGAAAAGTGACCCTATTGCTAAACAACCAACAAATTGACAATTACTTCACAAAATCAGGTTGTACTGGAGCTTATAGCCAAAGAGGCGCACAGCGTCGCGTTAGGTAAGAGTTCGTGTACACCATCATACAGTGAAATAACTGTGTCACTATATAAACAACCCCTGAGAACATAAGAACCTTTGTGACGAAATAAATTAGGATCTAAGAAATAAATAGGAATAAACATACAAACAAATGCTTTGTGCAGGTAATATTTGAAAATAATAAAAGTCATATCAATTTTAAGCCTACATGCACGTGTGAACCAATAAAAATAATACAACATTTTAAGAACTAAAATATATTTCAATCTGGTAAAACCAGTGAAAATCATGTCATCTGGAAGACAGGCAGTTGTCATTCAAATTCACTATAAAAATAAACCCATTAAAACATAAGCCGCAGGGTGATTTCTTTTGTCTTCCATTGGCCGAAGCATGTTCACTTTCCGAAGAGACTAAGTTAATAGTTACAGGTATATCAGCAATTCTAGGCATTTCTGAATTTTGCGACGGCGTCTGTCTATGCTCTTTGATTATAACACTTCCAAATACGCCGAATATGTAGAACAAGAACATCGACCATATCTAAATCGCTATTATATTGGTAAATTATTCCTAAAACTCTGTCTGGCATTCTATAACATTTCAGACAACTGATTATTTTGTGGGTTCTCATCCCGTTTGGGAAGTGCAATAGCACTGTCTTCACTCTGTACAGTAGATAAGCTCTGCTACGCTATAGGTGTACAGGGGAAGATCTCCCTAGCAAACAGGGAAGAGACCATTGTAGGGTTAAAATATAGTACTATATACAGTAATTAATAGTCCCTCGAAAAGGGAAATATGGATGATTGTACTTCCATGAATAAAGGAACACTCTCTGCCCCAACCATCCCTCGAAAGAGTCTTACATCGTGCATGCAGGAACATTTTTAACCTCCTTGATATTAAATAAAAATATTCTAAAACAGACGAACGGCTTTCTTGAGATTGACTTGTTTCCAGCCTGGTAGTTTACCGAATGCTTCCTTGTCCATCTTGAAAATTTCCTGAAGGGAAAATAACCAGGACAATTCTTTACTTCAACTGAGACAACATCCGGTTTTCTTCCACCAATTACTGCTCTGTTTTCTTTTCATAAGTAAAATGTCTTGTCAACAGTATCGGTGTCCATGTACACCAGAAAAAGAACAGAGTTAAGGCCTACAATCTTCGTCCATATTTTTGGGACACCCTTTCGTTTCCATAATTGGCAAGAAAAAATACCCCCGCTGCCTTTAGAATGTTCATTTTCCCATCCAAAAGAAGTAAAAAGTTAGAGGATGCTAAGATACCAGCCTTTTGCTCGTTGAATGACTGCATGAAAGCAATTTTAATTTTTTTTGAAGTCTAATATACTGTGTCACCATTCTCCGTGAGGATGCGTCCGTTTTGAAGGAAACTGAATACGAACATGGAACAAAGTAGATACCCCTTTAATTTTGGTTCAAGGATCATCGATCGATTCTGCTAATACAGAAATGAATGTTTTCTGTTTTGTTTGTTCGTTTGTTTGTTTGTTTGTTTGTTTGTTTTTTCATCTCTGGGGAAGAGGGTTCATTTTAACTAACGTTGTGGTCAAAATGACTTCCAGAGGTTGACTTCATGTAAAACAGGCGGCTTTTATTGAGGTGTCCTAAAGACGTTTGTCGACAGTTGTTGGCATGCGACACAACACTGCATCCCCACCAAAATTACAGCGTTTTGAGGAAGAAAAGAAAACCGGTAAACAGAAAATTACTTAAAGTGCAGCCAGGAACACTTACAATAAAAAAGCGCCAACCGTTTGACGCTTGCTTTGATAAAAACTTACTTGGAAATCGCTGTCGCTCAAATAAGCTTCCAGTTTTGCAGGATCTACTCCCTGTGGAGGAGGCACCTTCTGAAGTTCCGCCAGTGTGTAAAATTCCCTTTAAAAACAAACAAAATGTTATAAATGTGTACAATACAAACAAACAAAGTGCCGAAAAAAGAAGTTTTTATGATCTGTGTCAATGAATGCAATTCTATCACGAGCAATTGGACGTTCGTATACCTGGTCTCATAAAGGGTCTACAGTTCATTCCAATCTGTACATGTGACGTCAATTACCTCTAAGTGTCTACCGGGGGGAAGGGGTGGCAGGGAATCAAAATGTTCCTGCCTCCTAATTGTAAGTGGTTTCGAACCTGAAAATGTCTGAGATTCTGTAATCGCGGCGAACGTTGTAATTACCGGGATTATATATGAGAACAAACCCTGCACACTGCCACAAACTGAATTAACATCGTTTTCAACGATGATAATTGTTTTTCTCTTTTTTTCTCGCACAAGTGTGATTTGGAAAGCATTATTTCACCAGACTTACTTTGTGAACTGCTGTAACAGATCGCTAGCGGAGTGTCTGACGTTTGGCTGCTTGCCATCCTACAAAAGTGACAAAAATATCTTCTTATTACGTGATTATATAATCTGTTTAACAAAGACACAGGACGCATAAGCAAACTTAACAAACTAAAAACACTAATTGTTTGGCCAATTCTCGTGAACCTGAACAATAAAAAAACGAAAAATAACAATCCGCGACTCGTTGAAAAGAAAAGAAAATCCCAGTGGATCTGGATATCAACAGCCAGTAGAATGGGCTACTGTGATCCTCTGTTCAACATTTGCTCAATCGCAATCGCAACATTTGTTGACCACTTTACTATTATTAAGCCATGTGTCAGAGGCTGAATTGTCTTACAGCACTGTGTATGTAACAATGTCTTTAAATCTCAGGGGCTGGTCAGTGAAACAGTCTAAGTTGGCACTGGTTAAAATCCAAAAAGCTTTGTTTTAAGTCTAAAAGGCTCTAAACTCTACTCTATTGCTTAAAGTTGGAAGAGCGACACACTACTAACAAGGTCAGACAAAATCAAGAGCTGAGGAAGCCTAAAACTACAATCTCGGACAAAACTGTCGAGACACTTAGGAATGAATGAGAACTTTCACCGTGACAAACACTTACCACAAAAATTCGTTTCCCCTCTTCCTTCGTTTCCCCTCTTCCTTTTGCTTTGCCACCAAAAAACCTGATGAATCCTCAGTCCTTCCATACAGCAAGGAGTGAGGGGAGGGGGGAGGGGGGAGGGAGAGTGTTTCCGTACAGGGAAATAGAGGAATACGCGCGCTAATTGCGTTTGTCTCAACTAGTTCTTTCCAATATTGTAGTTTAGAACCCAAGGGCAGGATTCACAAAGCTGTCCTAAGCCAAAGATAAATCTTAAGTATTGTTTCTTAACAACAGGCTTTGCTTTCCAACAATATAACATAGGACACATCGTATCTTAGGATGGCTTCACGAATCCAGCCCAAGTTTTCCTAAGCCCTGTTAAAAGATGGATTTTACAATGATAAACCGTAACTGTACAAACCTGTTTCTGTATTCTGATGACATCAGGTGTATCATTCCAGTAAGGAAAGAGAGCTTTGAAGGTCATTGGTTCCATGCCTGCATAAACCACATAGACTCTGTGTGAAACTCGCTTTCCAGCTTCTGCAAGACAATGTGAATCAATTTAATTTTGGGTACTTTACTTATAACTTAAACTGATACCACGCCAAAATAATGGCGGTATTTTCAGGGTTTGTACCCTTCCTCAGAAACAAATTTCAAGGACTATTCCAGGGCTAGAGTTAGTCGAAAACTGAGTACAATTTGCATGGAAACGCTCCGACAATCCCATAAAAAAGGACTGTTTGACACATGTGCATGATTTTAGTCACTTGTACCCTTGTATTTTACACATTTCCAGGACATTCCAGGACGTACAACAAAATCATTACAATTTCCCAGGACATTCTAGTCCTGGACAATGCAACAACAAAATTCAAGACTCTAGGATTTCAAGGAACCGTACAAACCCTGTGTTTTGTTTGATGTTAACAGTCGGAGTGTACAAAAATGCAAACTTTTAATACTGTTTCTTCTCAACTGAACTTCTTGAAAAAGGCTGCTCTACGACCAGCCCTATCAAAATGTTTTTTTTTTTGAGAAGAAACAGCACAACTTAAGTAGGCAGTGAGGGCTGGGTCCCTTGTCTGCCATGGAGAAGAAGCCTGCTTAGACAAAAGTCCAGTGTGAAGTGAATAACCAAAAGTGGCCGCAAAATCACCCGCTGCTGGTACCTCTTTAGAGAACTGCTTACGGTCCCCTTGGTTATATAGCACCCTTGTATTTATAGCCACATTCTTTAGAGACTTCATTAATTAACACCCAGCTACCCAAGTTAAACAACCGGATTTTGGTTGTCAAAAGGCAAGGCTGTATGTGTTTACTGCACGGCCCAAATGTGGAAATCTCACATTTTTAAATTAAATGATCTGCAAAAAGGTACAAAGCAAGATGGAAACAAGCGAGTTCAATGCTTTTAAATGCACACATGTCCCCCATTCCAAAATGAAAACTGGGACTACTTTTCAAGCCCAAAGCACTTTTTAGAACAAAAGGAAGGCCAGGGATTATTGAAAAAAAAAATGCTAGTATGTTGCATCACAACTCAGGGTTCGTACCCTTTTTCAGAAACAATTTTCCAGGACTTTTCCAGGTCTTCTTCCAGACTCAGATTTTTTTCAGATCTGCTCTCCCAAATTCACAATAAATGAAGCAATAAACCCTTACGAAATAGAAATCAAAAAATAATACTACAGACAATTGTTTACAAAGAAAATTTTTTTTACAAGAGTTTATAGATTTCCAGGACTTTCCACGGCCTATATTAGATTTCGAGGACTTTCCAGTCCTGGAAAAAGCCATAATAAAATTCCAGGACTTTCCATGATTTCCAGGACCTGTACGAACCCTGTAAACTTTCTCGAGACTTCAGAAGTAAGCAAGGAAGGCGATTTCTGTCTCTTTTTCACTGTTCAAAGAACCCTGTACAAACGCGCGAGTCCGTTTTTTGAAAATCAAAGAAAAATCCAAACCTTTCGCATAGTTCAGAGCTGTTTCCATGGCAAGTCGTCTGTCTCTGTCCCAGCGCTGCCTCCCTGATCCAGTCCGTACATCATCATCATCCTCCGGCATCCATCCCTCCCACACATACACATCGTAATGTCCATCAACTATGAACAACCCTGCAAAGAGCAAAACGCACACCATTTGAGGGACTGAATGAACTCATATCTCTCTCTCTGCTGTCTCGGGAAGATACTGGGGTTTGATGGGCTGACGCCATTCTCACTTCAGAAATTTTATACATCAACAAGTATTATGACCGTTCTAAAAGAAGCAGCCTAGGCCATGTTTTCCAGATGGGTAAACGGCCAGCTTCCATAATCTGTCCTACGTGTAATTCTTGACGAGTACTCCCAGCCCACTGGAAAACCCAGGCCTAATTTCAAGGATCTTTGTAGACAAGATAATTTTATAGGGTTGCAATTAATTTTTCTTTCTTGAAAGGACATATGTCCAACTAAGTCTCCATTTTGGTCGGACAAAACAGAAATGAGGACGGAGGTTTTTACTATTTTTAAGTAGAAGTCTTTTTGAAATAGTTATTTTTTATCATTATTTACTTCTTATTTTGTAAAAACAAAAATTGTCCGGACATGCATGTTAAGATTTCGTCGGATATAGGGCGATTTTAGTCTGACATTGTCCGATGACCAACAGTTATTTGCAGCTCTGATTTTATGATGGACTGCCAGCTTCGTGTTTTCTCAGTCATGGGACCCAAAAGTACAAAAGCTGTCGTGAACGGACTTGAGTAGAGCCAGGAGGTGGCCAAAGGGCAATGTGTAGTGAAGACGAATCATCAAGTAGTTATGCCTGACTCAAAACTGTTTGCCCTGACTGTAGCAGATCCTGTTACGAAACACATTTCATAATATTCCAACATTTTTCACTTTTGGCTTAAGGAGAGAGAGTTATCATACCTGGCTGTTTGGCAGTGTAAAGATCTTCCTGAATAAACGGAAATGGAGACAGCTTTGGTTCTGAACGTGAAGGACATAACACTTCGCTGGCAGTAAACTTGCCAGTGGCGCTGCTCAGCTCAAAAAGACGCGGCTGATAGTTGTGTTTAGATGGGTCTAGAGGACAAGAAAAGCTTGTTACGGTAAAAACTCAAATGGTTGGCCATGCCTATTCCATTCCCGGCCACGATTGACGAACTATGTTTGTGTAAGAACTTTATGGATACTTGGTTTACTGTAATTAAACTACTGTTTAATCTCGATGAAAAGGAAGCACTTGTTAAATACACTGTAAACAGGAAAAGGTTGGCCATGCTTGTCCCATTCTATTATTGGTGAAACACGTTTGTATTTAGCCTGCAAAGCAGGCGGTTTTGCGGGGGGAATGATTCGAAAACAGCGATTACGAACGACCGGCCGCCATTTTGAACGCGCGAACAAGGGAGAAACTGGGGAGAGGAAAAAAGAGAAGGGAAGGGGGTGGGGGAGGGGAAAAAGGCGAGAAGAGGGGGGGGGTCTGGGGGTCCTGGGGTGGCTTGGGGTCCTCCCCAAGCCACTCGCGGCTGCGCCGCTCGCTGTCGCGGCTTCGCCGCTTTTGCTTGTGCGCGCGAAACCCAACAATACCGCCAGCTACGCAGGCTAGTTTGTATTAAAATCCATTTATAAAGAATCGAATTACAGCTTTTTTTTAAACTACAGTAGAAATTTGATGACTAGAAGCCCTGGTCACAGTGGACTTTTGGCAGACTTAATCTAAACTTAGCAGATTCTCCTGCTTACTCTAACAGCTAATTAACAAGGAATACTTGAACTATCAAGAGTTCACACGTTTGTGTTTCCCCTGATGGTGTTTTTGCATAAGCAGGATTTAACTGAAAACTAAACAAGGAACAAAATGTATTGTGTACAACTCCTAGCTCACAATTGAAGGGCTGAGAACATAACCATCTTATGTCCAGTTTTGGGCCACTCTATTATTTTGCTCCAAACTGCCTGAAGTTTTTGCGTGGGACTTTCCGCTCATTCAAAGAACATTGCTCAGCGTTTTTTTCTTTGATTTGCGCTTTGTTCGTACACAGAACTCTTGCAACATGTGACGGATGTATGGCCGCTTGCCGTTCCCTTCCCAATCACTCTACAAATCATGTGGACAATGTTCTTTAAATGAACTGAAGGTCCCAAGCAAAAATTCGTGCTGTTTGAAGCCACAAAAAAACTATTAATAAAATGGCCAACACTTTGACACAAGATGGTTATGCTCTCAGCACTTCAATATTACTACTGGAGCGAAATGTTAAGGCATTAAAAGAACAATCTTGGAAACATTTACCATGTGCCAGACTGCAGTAATACTTTTTTCCACCAATCGCCTTCCAGAAGTCATCTGGTTCACTGCCTTCCTCGACCTCACTAAGACTTATCCCTGACAATCCATCCAAGTTGCATTCAACACTTTTTCTGCAGACAGAAACATTGACCACAGAGTCAAGTTTAACAAGTGAGACAACTCTGTACCGCATTACTATGACAACGAATAACAAAAGAAACTGACAACTTTGCTGTGAGCTTGACAGCTTTATAGTCTGTAAACGCGGGCCAACTTTGCCCATTGTTTGACTCCACGCACCCTCTGAAAAAGTCACAATCTTTTCAAAGAACACTGTTGGTTTAGTACGTCTCATACAGCCTGGAAGGTCTAACAGGGCATGTACAGGTATTGTGCGACAACTTCCAGTTGACATGCCATAACCAGAAAGAACATGCTAAATTGACTTAACATGCGAAGATTCAAAGAAAAGGGAATAAAATCAGCTTCAAACAATGCATTTACATACGTTTGTATGGCTGGGTGGCAACTCTTCCCAGACAGCCATACAAACGTCTGTAAATTTTGCGTTTTTCAAAACGAACATCTCCTTCAGTTTTTCAACGTTTTCCTCTCAATATTTGCTACATTTATTATACAGCAAGAGTGTTTTAGTGGAAACTAGACCACTTGTAAAGTTCATGCGAAACTACATCTGGGACTCGAGTGGCGTATTTTCCTTATCCTCACTAATGAGGATATCGATGATGTCATTTCCCGCTTGTGCAAAAAATACTCTTGTTTATATAATAAAAAGAAAATTACACGGCGGCTTGGAGATATGAAGTTTATTTTCTCGTGGCAAAAAACAATATTTTACTCACTGGCTGCGCTCGTTCATGAAATGTTGTTTTTACCACTCAAAAAACAAATTTCATATCTACACGTCACCGTGTGATATCCTTTATTTATTACACATGAAAGTTGTTTTCTATTAATCATATTTTTTCGTTTGCCAAACTTAACTTGTCTAAATTTTCAATGATGTTTGAGGATGCAGAGATCAAAGACTCTTGGCATAAACAAAGTTCTACCTAGTAACATAAGGAACATATACCTTTCTTGTATTTTCTTGGCAGCTGTCTTAGCTGTTGCCCGAGAGTCATCACTTGACTTACATCCATGCCACAGGTAGATATGTGCCTCCTTGCATACTACCAGTACAAAACTGGTGCGTGATCGCAGCGAATAAGAGCTGAAAAAGTCACAGCATGAGAGTAAAGTCAAGACAATACACTAAACCCACTTCTCGGTGTTTGGATATCCTGATGAAACACTTTCTCGTGTTTGATATATTACGTCAAACCTAGAATACGAGGACCTCAATTATTATTCAGACTTTTCTCGGGCGTTGTCACTTTTTTTATCAACGTTTACGAGTGACGGAGAAATTGTGAGTAATTCAATAAAACAGGTTTTATTTCCCAGTCCATGTTCCTCAATGAAAACTGATTGAAGATATTATCAGAAAAGATGAATTCAAGAACTCAGTTTCCTACAAAAATGATCACCATGATTGCTCACTTAAATCGTGTTTAATGGCTTATTTAGTTTCGAGTTTCCTCAAGTAAATGCTCATTCTTCTCCATTATCCAGACTGTCAATTTGGTGATCCCAACGAGTTCAGATAATCCAGGTTCCACTATATAACTTTCCCTTGATCAAAAGGTCACCATATATAACTTTCCCTTGATCAAAAGGTCACCATATGCTATCCTAGATACATGTATCCTCTATTCTGTTCACAATTTCAAAGTGTGTTGACCTGAATTAAGCAAACTTCATGCAGGCGTTATTACGTCGATAAAAAAACTTACTTTGCCTTGACCTGGTTCAAGCAAGCTTCTCCAGGTTCTTCATTGCGGATTACATATAAACGAGTTGTAGAGGTATCTAGGTGATGAAAAAGAATTTTTCACTGAGAAGGAGAAACGGTCATTGTATCAAAAACACTCAGAGCTTATTAAGGACAGTGAATTAATGGAGGTGTCTACATAAAAATCTCTATGAAACAGTTCACACTTCTGGCATCGAAGAGTGTGTTCTTAGCAGTACAAGGTAATGAACACAAGTTTAGCAATCCTGAAAAAATGAGAACTATTTCTACTACCCACACTTTGACAGGTCGCCTCAAATAACCAAGAGCTTGAACGAATTTACACACCCTGGCATGGAAGCACAAGTGTTTATTTCAGTGTGTGGCTTTGTGGGATTACCCCAAGTAAACATAAAACGCCATACAAAACTTACACGTGCGTGTCAATGTTGTGCACAAGAAATCACAGAACAACCATAAATTTTCCTATTTCAAAAAAGGTATGACATTTCTATAGCCTTTTCGAACAATCATTTGAGGTCATTTTGCAGTTGCTTTTACTAGAAGAACTGCAACAGTTTAACTACGAACGTCAATCTACCACTAGAGCAAGATAAAAAGCCTGAAATCTCAAAGTAATGATTTTACACCACCAATTCACAGTTAACTCTAAAGCTATGCGCATGAGAAGTTCAAATATTATTGGCTCTCCCTCAAGGCCCGTTTACACAGGCGATTTTTGCTGCGCAACTCAATGCAATTTTTGTCGCGCTGAAGCTACAACTTTAATATCGCACATGTAAACCAGCTGCGATTTTCGTACGATTTATCGCCGCGATTTACAAAACACGGTAACTTTGAGCAGCAGTTTCGCTACAGCGCAGGCGCACAAGTTTTGTTTTGGTTTGAGTTGTTTTACTTCGTTTCGTTTTGCTTCAATCTGGTTTTGTTTTGTTTCAATTTTGTTTTGTTTTACAAGTCGGCAAAGACCTCGGCAAATGTAAATAAATTTGAAAAGCAGGGATGATGAGGAGGACGTTGCTTGTTGTTGTTTTAGTACCTTTTTGTCCTAATATGGCTGTACAAATTGCGAGCGACAAAACCTTCTGATTCATGATTGTCACATTTTAATCAAAAATCACGGCAAAATTGCATCAAGTTTCAAACAGGTCCGAAACTCCTGCGACATCGCGGCGACAAAATTGCGCTGAAATCGCAGCTGGTTTACACGCACGATATTGAAGTCGCAACTTCGGCGCGACAAAAATTGCATTGAGTTGCACGACAAAAATCGCCTGTGTAAACGGGCCTTCATAAAAACAGGCGCCCATTTCTAGAAAAGGCTGGTATCTTATCAGGCCCGGAAAGTATTTTTTAAGTCCATTTTTTAATCGATTGGTGGCCATTACTGTTGCAAACTTGCATGTGTTCCACAGAATTACAGAGATTTGAAAGTTAAGCTTCGAAAAAACAATCGTAATTTGAATTTCTAGAAATGGGCCACAGGCCCTCTAATTTTTCAAAGGGGTCGTCCAGTGGGCCCCATAAACCATTTTCTAGAACAAACCCTTAGACCCTGTGAGTGCTTTTGACCTTTTGCACTTACCTGAAAAAGTAGCTGTCGTCTCATCTACACAAGTTTTCCTATTAAGTAACACATAAAACATGCTATCATTAGAAGGACCAACGCGATGAGTCACCACTTACTTTCATTACCATCTCAAGTATAACGAGAAGAGTATTAATTTATACAGTGCTGTGCAGGTGTAAAGGTAATGTTGACATGTCGCCCAATGGACTCATGGATCATGTATGCTGAAAAGTGGATGTTTCGTTTTAAATTTAAACATTTTAAGAATTCAAATTTTAGTTTTTCTTTAACACTGGTAATGTTAACTTTCAAAAGAACAAAATGGTTTGTAATTGCCTTGTGTGGATTTGCCAGTCATGGAGCAATTGACGTAAAAACGGGCAGATAAGCCGCACATTTTCACCAGTTTTCATTCCGAATAGAGGAAATGAACCATCTAAAAGGAAATAAAGAAACAATTCCGTTAACTCTTAAAAAGAGTCCAGTCCAGCTTCTTTGCTTCCGTTTACACAACTGATAAAGCTATTCTTTGTGATTGCTTCACTGATCAAAGCATTTTGTTTGTTGCATTGTGACAATCCTTGGAAACTTTTTCGCATTTGGTTTGAAAGATCGATTGATGCCATGCGAGGTTTAGTTCAAGAAACACAAATTCAATCCACCTGTCCAAACTCAACCTATTATTTTCTGATGACTTCTTCTCAGGTTGCAGCTTATCCCTGAGTGTGGCTTATCTGCCAGTGTTTACGATACTATAAAAAACAAGCGAGTAAGTTCCAACAGCCCTTTGACTCTTGGTGTTTCATATCAGGGGTCTTGTTTATCTACAAAAACATCTTAAGACGTTCCTGTAAATTTTCTTACAATTTGCGCTTTTGGCCCTTTTTGCCATGTCTTAACTTATCTTCCTCTGGTTTTTCTAGGTTCATGTAAAGCAGGGGGACTTCTTTATAGAGTTTCGCAGTTGTGCACAAATAAAGAACTAAACATCCTACAACAACGTTATAAATTTGTCATTCACGTCTTTACCTATCGTTCACTTAACTAGTTTAACACGACAAACTCAAGCTTAAATCTTATTAAAGACTACTTTAACCTCACATTTATTGTTTCTTTAAAAGTTTATAGCTACGAAATTTAATTAGAATGTAGACTTCCTTTTTAATTTGCACTGTCTAGGGATTAACAGTACTGCTAAATGGAAGGAATTTTTACCAGATTCATAAAAGAAAAGAAAGTTAGAAAACCAGAATTAAACTTACTGTTCTGGATCAAACCAACACTTGGGTACGCTGTTAATGAGAGAATTAGTGAGGTGAACTTCGTACGCACAACAATGACCATTACAAAGAACATGCAAGGTGAACTGTTCAGTTAAACCACTGCTCTGGCAGAGGGATTTCTTCATGGTTAGTACATTCAAATGTTTTTAAGAAAATTTAAATCCATTTCTCAGTTAACACATGCACTTTGAGGAAAATAATTAACAAAATCCACGTAAACGTGACTAATGATATGAGCACGTGCACGTGAATGAACTCCTGATCAATTGCGATTTTCCGATATGGACTTCACGTATGTCATCAGTGTTCAATGCAGCATGCAATAAAACCCATGTCAGAAGGCCCAGTGTTCAGTGCAGCATGCAATAATACCCATGTCAGTAGGCCCAGTGTTCAGTGCAGCATGCAATAAAACCATGTCCAAAGGCCCAGTGGGTGTTCTTCTAAGGTGTGCGTTTCTTGAAAGCCCCGAAAAGCCATTTTAAGAAATATGAACCACTCACTCCTAAAAGCTGTTACTTTAACATGTCTTCAGGATAAGAAATGTTTAACTTATAACAAAGTTTCATTCTTAGAAACGTCTTTGTTTACAAGGCACAGTGTGAATTATCGTGCCCAAAATCGGCCCGGGAAGTTTTGGGGCTTTCAAAAAACGCATGTCAGGCCACAAGTTCAAAAGTTAACTAGCACGCCAGCGAGTTCGGTTTTATTTTTTCTTATCTCGTCCTTCTCAAACTCAAACCTCATACGCCAACACAAAGCATGCCCCAAACATTCTTCCTGTTGCATCCGTACCTTTAAATTCCTATTACTAGTGTCAAAACGTTTTAGCGATTTTCTCCTCAAATTCTTCCAATACCATCAATCCTCTAAATAACGTTGTCCCAGAAATAAGTAACCTTAAGATAACATGCAAATTCTAAAGTACTTTACTGAAAAACCAACAGTTTTGTTTCACACTGCTGCTAATTATCTTATAGTGAAAATCCACAAATAAGAACCAGCATTTTTTAAAGCTAGCCTGAAAAGGTTCTTACATCTTTGGTGTCTACTGAGAAATGAAGCTATTTAGCCTCTTATTTTTTACAGGGAGGAGTGCTTGTTGCTGGTCAGAAAAATAATTTTATATGGGTGTGGTCCCTTGCTTCTGTGCCTATCATAACTACATTCCAAACAAAGACTAAGCTCTAAGTCACCTGATTTGCCTTAACTCTAAACAGGCCCTTTATATTTCAAAGTAAGAACCTAAAACAGGTCCTTATATCTGGGGTCCATAATGACAAATTTTAGCTTATAGGTTCTTAATCCTTTAGGTTCCTAATGTTTTTTGTTTGTTGGGTTTTACTGTTAGGGCCCTTTCAGGCAACTGTTTGGGCTATAATAAACTGCAATGTGCCTTTCTTCTAAGTGTGGGTGTCTGTGCTGTGTCTGTGCAGTTTCAAACTTTACACGCTATACACAGTAAATCAGTACAAGAAAGATACACGTAAATACATTAACAACTGCGTAAAATGTCTCCTTTTGAACACCTCTGTAACACTGACATCTCCATAACGCAGACGGACATTTTCCTCGGTCCATGCAGAAGAGAAATTTTTTTTTTAATGAACTCTACCCATGCAATAAAAACGCCTCTAAAATACAAACACCTACTTAAACTGTACGTCCCTTCGGTCTCCACAATTCAGGAAGTTTAACTGCATTGCAGAAAACTTGGAAATGGAAAGTTTTGCCACTTGTGAACAACTTCAACACCACAGTGTCTTATTTGTCTCGACCAGACAATTTCTCAAACAGTACCATAGCAAAGTATTTGTCAGTATTTTTCTCAAACGTTTGAGCCACATGCGTGTCATTTTAAGTTTGCCCCTAGGCGTGAAAGGAGTTCGAGCAGTTTTCAATTCAAGTGTTGTAAAACCAAACCAAAGCAATTGCTATAACCAATCACCAAAGGAACAAAAACAAAATGAACCAATTACAAAGCAAACACAAGTACTTGGTGTCAAGCATAGTTAAACAAGCAAGTCACAATTGGTTTTTGGTTTCGCATCTGATTTGTTGAGAAAGTACAGTGAGGAATTTTAACCAATCACAGAGTAAAGTAAAGCTAAAAACAAATTACTTTCAACATTAAATTGAAAACTGCTCTAAAACAGAATAAGCTCTAACATGTTTCAACTACCCTGTTCTACTTTGAACACATACAGAAGCTCGAAGTACCTGCCGTTGTGAATGATCATTCCTCCCTTGAAAAGATTCAGAAACACTGGGTTTTCCTTTCCTTGGACCACCCTGACCTAACAGCAGAAAGTAAAAATAATTAATGTGATATCAGACCCACGTAGAATACCTTTCAGGAATCAGGTCTATCTAAAGTTTTGAGTACACCACTCTTGCTATTTCAAACGTCAGCTACGTTAAACCTTTCCCTATCAATTAGAAAACGTTTTTTCTTGGGTAGTTTGACTGACTGACTGACTGACTGACTGACTGACTGACTGACTGACTGACTGATTGATTGATTGACTGTTTGATTGCACAGCCACTGACTACTGGCTCAAACCATTTTTTTTGTTTCCCTCAAGTATTAGCGATAGGGGAAGGCTACCGCTCCTACTGTACTTTGTCCTGTCTCTAATCACCAGGAAAAATTTTTGGCATTCATTTCTTGCCGTTCTTACAGATTCCTTAAAAAATTCAAAAATAAATAAAAAAATAATTTAAATAAAAAAAGTAGTTGTATGACAAAGGAAGATTACTGTGCACTCCTCCTCATAAAGAAATAAACGTGTGAATGCCACTATCATCTTCAAGTTAAGCTTTGGTGAAATATGGCGTCTTTTCTCTATGACTTTGTCTGTAGCTCATGTTTAGTTTAAGACTTTTAACCTGCAATTGAACTTACAATACTCCGTTGATTACATAAAGTGGAAACAAACAGTTGAGTAACAGCATACACTGTACCTGTGGTCCTTTCTCTTCATCAAGCTCCACAGCCATAATAGCTGCTGCACCTTTCTCGTTCACAGAACAATCATTTCCTTGCCAAAAGAAGTATGCACAGCGCACACGCCCTGTGACAGTAGAGCGGCAACGGGACTTGCGATCCTTGACAATTCTGTCAGCAAGTACAAAGTATGCCCATCTGATGACATAGCCTTCTCCTACAATAGAAAGAAGGCCATTGTTCAGAGGCCACGTGACCCCAAGAAGACTAGTAAGTGATCTGACTTAGGACAACGTCGACGAAAATGAAAAACAAAAAACGTCCATTTTACTAGTCGGCGTGACATGCGTATGCGCACGACGGCTGCCTAACAAATGAGGGGTGATTCATAAACTGGTGCGCCCAGTAGGCGTACACTGAAAGTTACCACACAAAGCTCTAAATAACAAGGAAAACAACTGGTAGGGGGCTGTTTGTTTCTCTAGTGAAAACCTGCATTTGTGTACTGTCATTTTCATCTTTGGAGCGGCCAAGCTATGAAAAACAAGTCGTGGACTCCTTTGTTAGCAAACGTTACATGTTTTGCCATCAAACATTTTACGCTTCAGTGAAATTTGTCTATGTAAGGCAAACTTTTGTAAACTTATATGGCCATCCTTAGACGAAAATAGGGGTGTAAGAAATTTTTATACCTGAGTGGAAATGGCCATGGTGTGCAGATGGTAGCTCAAAATGTCTGTACTCATTGATATGCCACACTGTCAACCCTACAGTCGTAACAAGGTTTCCTTCCTTGTAGATATCACCAACCCACACTGTCGGCACACCATTACCACGCCCAACATTCACCCCTTCAAAGGATGGACACTGCAAAGGAGGCGGGCTCTTCGACATGACCTTGGGATCACAGGGCTTTAGTTCCACTGGAGGAGGCTACAAAACAAGAGAGAACAGTGAGGCAGTGAAGTCTAACAAAAAAGGTTAACCCTCAGTGCAAACTACTGAGTTACGGATGCAGGCAGGAGATTGCCAAGCAAAAAAGACGCATAAGGGTTGCACGGGGTGATAGACAAAGGCGATCCTAGCTTGTTGAGACCATCTATACCTCATTGTACCAAATTTTCTGCAAGTAGAAAGAATTTAGTCTAAAATAGGAATGGATGACTGGGTTGGGGTATGACGTTTTGGTGCTAGTCTAGAAAAAACCTGCAAAATTCAGCTGAAGAAGGCCAGGGGAAGTGTTTCAGGGTCCCGGTGCCATGCACCTACCCAAAACTTCACAGAGAAGTCACTGCCCAGCCACCCTCCTCCTCCCGTAGCCTACAGACCATACCTTTTCTTGAGCTGCCAAGTCAAGCATACTAGGATGAACCTTCATGCGGATAATCTTGGTAGGATCGGGCCAATCTAGAAACTTCTCGCGGAACAGAATTGTCTCTGCTTTTTCATGAAGCCTTGCAAACAGTGTCCAGGAAGGTCTTTGTGAAGAAATTTTGTTGTCAACCTCAATGTTACAGGTTTCAGATTTTCCATACGGGAAAATAGGATCATAAATTCCATGAGGCTTAAATGGTTCCTCGTATAGTTGCTTCGCTAAGGCAAAAGCTGCCTTTCTCTGGCCGGACAGTGACTGTTGGCCATTCCACACATACAGCTCTGATCCAAAATCAAATATGAAGACCTGCAGTAAGGAATAATTAATTTTGTAACGAGTGCAATGATCTTTGCAGTGTGTGAAGCAATTGAACCAATTACTAATTTTAGCATGACACAAAGATCGCTTAGGTTATGGGTTTGATCCTGATTATAGCCTTGGGCTCTCATATGGTTAAATGTAATTTAATCTAGTTAATGGTCAGGAGAAAGAGGGCTTAGCTGCAGTCATAGTGTTGGCATTCCCTGGCATTCTGTTGCATGCTGGCATTCCTTTTAGCATAATAGCATTCTGTTATTCAGCAGCTTGGGCTTAAGGAGCAAGACTGCTTGGTTGCACGTTTGCAGCATTAGCATTCACTGGCATTCTGTAGCGAGTTGGCACTCCTTTTAGAATGTTAGCTTTATGTTATTTGGCACCCCAGGCTGTTTGTGACCTGCAGCTTACGCGTGTGCCATCACATGCTCTTGTTTGCACTTTGTTCTGTGAGCATGGCATTGTGCTGTGTGCAGCTTTCAGTCTTCACCACCCCTCCCCTCCTTATGGCAACATTCTGTCATTTTCGGTTCAACTTAGCAGGGTTTCTAAGGTTCATTACTTTTTTGTTGTTTAACTATTTACTAGGGTTTCTATTGGCTTCAGGGCTTGGGGCTGGGGTGTGAGTGCGGCAGACCTATAAAAGGTGTTCTACCACCTCAGGATAATGGGTTGGCAGTTCGAGCCCTTAGGTTCCTAAGCACCCAACCTCCATTGTGACGTAAGCGCTGATTTCAGGCTAAAAATGTTTCAATGTACACCCACAATTATCTTGCCTGAGTGGTGGGAGACAATGTACATCAAAGCCAGTTTCTTGTGGACAAAGCAAAGATACAAGGTCTGGCACACTGACAAACCACCACGCCCTCTGGAATAAAACGTAATTAACAGTTAACTAATCACCTCTTTGGTGTCCAGAACAGAGACTTGAGGAATATGGCCACACATGCCCTCAACTGGCATCAGAGTTGGAGGATCTGTCCAATGAATTTTGTACACCATGTTTCCTTTCACGCACCCCTTCTCATACTCTTCATCTTTTGGCATTGATTGAGCATCTAAAATGTGATGAAAATGCTATAATTACTAAAGCAAGATAAGGCAACCGTTTAAGTGTAAAGTCCTAAAATCTTCCAAAATCCTTTGCATCTCTCCTAGTCTCCATCTCTGCCAGCCGCCCTATCATTCTTATTGTTATTTTCTTAGCTTCACCAAAGAAAACAAACATACAACATAACTAAACTAAAGAAGGGGGGTTGGTAGGCACACCGTAACAGCCGAGGCCAATAACAGCAGACCCAGGTAAAATAGAGAGAGTAAGAAATATTAAGAACGACAATAATACAAATAAAAAAAAGACCTGCTGCACACAAATTAGAGATTGGACAAGATAGCGGATGGACACTATTAAATTTTAAACAAACAGTCTTAAATGTACACAGATTTTCGCAGCCAAAAGAAGTGACTAACGAGGTCATATAATAATTAAACAAAACCGATTTAAATGAAGTTAAGGTCATTTAACCTCGTCAAGCCAGACTATTTGAAGATAGAATCAGCTTCACTGATGTTACTCTAAAGATAGTTATATCCACTCATTCCATGTATGTATGTAAGCTTTTGAGAACCTCCACCATGGGATTAGATTATAAATGGCAGAGGGAGTGGGCAGTATTACAAACAAGGGGAAATGGTACAACATGATAAAGAAAGGGGACTGACATAAGAGGAGAAGTGGAATTAAGACATAATTATTAAAGACCAAAGATAATTGCAGAAGGCAATGCATCAGGGCATGTACAGTGTGTATATGTTGTAGGTCAATTTTATCCTTCGTTCAATTTTTACTTTCCTTTGTTCTCTTTTAAGTTAATATATGATAATGAATATGAAACAAAAGAAAATAAAAATTGAACCAAGGATAAAATTAAACTACAACACATACATAAGCTTCAGCTAACCTCTTATTTTGTTGCTGCCTGGGTCACCCTTAAGAATCTTCACAAATTTGTCAAGAGCAGCACCATAATCTAAATCTCCATCTTCTATTGTCACAATGTCCCGTGCTTTGCAGTCGAGCTCAGACTTTGCTTTGATCTTGGAGACAATTTCTGTTACCTGGAAAGACACAGCCAATTCCATTAGATTTCTGTTTATCGAAGTATTGACTATAATCTTTCAGCAATAATTAACGACAGACATTTTTTTAATATGTCAATTCATAACATTTTCTTGAAAAACCTAATGGGAAGTTAATAAATTATTGCTGCCAGCAATTTGCATGTAGGAATGTTTTATATTTTGCAAGCCTTTTAAAGCATTTCTAGGAAGATTTCTCTCAAATAATTATTAGTCATAACTTTAAAACTTTAATTTAAGAATTTTTAGTACTGCTGAAAAGTAAGTTACCAGTCTTGTCTTGTTTCTCGAGACTCTCGTATTGAGAAGATGAAAGTCGCACCTCTCAACATAAGCAACATGTCTCACAAGAGTCACGACAGTTTTGGAATAAATTACTGCAAACTTTCTCAAAGAAACCAATTAATTTCTTGCAACACCAGTCCCTAACTAGTAGCTCACTTTATGGCCAGACTTATTTGCCAATAATTTTGTCTTTATACGCTCGGAAGGTTCATTTTTTTTCATTTAACTTGTTTTTGATAGCGCAACCTCAAAGGTCATCTCTTGAAACGGTGGTAACTTATTTTTGAGCGGTACTTTAACCCTTTCACTCCCAGAGTCAGTTATGGAGACATTAAGGTGGTTCTAACTCGTGAGTCTGTGGACAAAATCCCATGGTGTGACCATTCAAATGAAACCTCGTCAGCAGTACTTTCACATGGTACTATTTATATTTAAGTTTTTCTCAAAATAAGATTTGTCTTGAATTTTGATTTAGGCACTCTTGGGAGTGAAAGGGTTAAATTGGGATTGACCAACCTTAGCCTTTTCATAAGGATTGCAGTCCTTTCCAACCCAAGAGAAAAGATCTTTCTCTGTCACCAGAGCAAAACAATCTCCAGAATTCAATGACTTGAGACTAGGCTCCACAAGTCGCACTTGAACATGACGACGACCTATACAAACACAAGGAAGTATCCAGTAAAAAACTTAATTAAGCTCACAGTTGACTTACATGTATGCAATGCAGAGATCAAGGAAGAGGGGAGGGATTGTTAAATTCATAAATTTCCAGGAAAACTGAATCAACTCTTCTCAAATTCAACCTGTTACATTCATAACTAAATAAGAAGATGTGGGCAGACTACACTAGTTTTTATGGTTCAATCAAGTATCTTTTGCTATTGGTTTGTCATAATTGCATGAACTGTGTTTCTTCCATATGCTCCAGGGGCGGATTTAGAGGGAGTGGATTGGGTGGCTATCCACCCCCTAAACTGGACAAAAAAAAAGAGATAAACACATTGAAATAGAAAATAAGTACAAGAAAACTGGACAGGTGTAACAAATAATATATAATTTTTAGCTAGCCTTGCTAGCAGCCCCCCCCCCCCCCCCCTTTCATAAATCCTGGATCCACTCCTGTGCTCACAACAAATCCACTACCATTTCTCCAATGCTGGCCACTATACAGGAAGGGGGTTAATAGAAGGGGGTACTGAAAAATTGCAACATAGCCTTCACACTATTAACTGGCACTAATCAGGGAGCTCATTGTTCTGTACTGTACATGTAAGTTCATACTTTATTTACCCTTTATATGAATGAGCATAACAGGTTTTGTTCCTCTGAACTCATCTTTCTCATCAGGCCCTGCTGTTTTCCGCAATCTGATCTTAGTGAAATCCTCTGTGCTAGCCAGTCCAGCCAGTGCTGATTGTGCCAAGCTCAAGTCAAGGGTGTGCCGTCTCCCTGGAAGATAATAATCATTTACTTTAAAAAAAACTAACTTCCTGACCCTTTCAATCCCAAAGGCTTGTAAAAATGTACATGTTGTAAACATGTTGATGTGATTATCCAGGTGAGCATATACGTAGTCCTGAAAGGGGCTGTTTTTGGTGACAGTGACTGACACTCTGACAACCTGTGTGGAAGTTGTCACCAGTAACAATAAACCTTAACCTTGCGACTTACAGTAGTTGACCCCTCAAGTCAATAGTGTAAGACTACATACCACCAACTGATCACGCACAATTCACTTTCATTGACTCTGACAATGACTTTGCACAGAAGTCAAAACATCGGCCACTGTGATCAACAACAGTTCTTTCAGGACTACAATCCCCTGGACAATCATACTCAAAATTATTATGGCAGGACTCCTGGTTTGAAGGCATTCATTATTTGCATAATTATTGACTGATGCGGCCTTCTTACTGGATATTCTTCATGATATCTAAACTTTGCAATGTTGGAGGGGCAACATTTCGAGACACGGAATTTATAGAAACTTTTTCTAAAAAAAAGGCAATAGAATAGCCAATAGAAAACAGGAAAAATGCAAATTTCCTAAGAATAAGGTTAATGCTAGAGTCTTACACAAGTTTTCTGGATCTTTGTATTTCTTCTTCTTTCTTTTGATCACAGGATGTTCACTGGTCACTTGCTTTTTCTCAATCCTTGGTCTCTCTATCTGCCAGTCATAACAAAATTGTAATTATAAACAACAATCTCATGAATTTGGTGCAAACATAAACTGTAATTGTGTGCAGACATAATTTATGAGTATGGGATTGGCTGGGGCTATTATTAATCAGGTACCATGTTGATTTTTCACGCTCCCAACCCAAGAAGAAATGCACAGCACTGAACATGGCTTGGCCACTGTTCACTGTTTTCTCGCTTGTTCTTTAGGATAGGTCAATCTTACATACAAATGTTATTACAACATAAACATGCATCAAGACATTTCATCTTTGATGTTCACTTCCTTTATTCTCACAACTTGTATGTTTGATTTGTAGTAAGATAGTAACGAGAAAATAGATGCTTGTCACTGTCGGGCTTAAAAGGTTAAGACGAACTTAACGTATTATACCTCAGTATCTGTTCTGACATCACTCCTCTGTTGCAGGTTTTTGACAGGGTTTGCTGTTGACTTGTGATGCCGTTTTGGCCTGAGTTTCATTTTATCCCCTGCCAAAGACTTCAGTTGTCTAAGACACAAAATGAGCTTCATGTATTAGTCCAGAGTAAAACCATTAACCCTCTATGCACAACATCACCTATTTCTGTTAAAGAATTTATCTGTTCATCAATGTGTTTCACCAAGACCTTTAAACAGTATTTTGTTTTAAGGGTAAATAAAAATCAAAGAACTGCTGTCTGCATTCCCAGTCCCCTTTGAACAACCACAGAAAATGAACAGGAAGGACCAGTTGATTGGTAAGAGCTCTCAGTAGAGGACTTACATACACACGTCCTCGGTGGGTGAGTCACGTGTGTGAAGATGTAAACTATGTACATGTACATATCTCCTTGGCGTTCAAAAGGTTCATTGTAACTCAGTTGGAGAAGTCTCTAATTTTTTCATAATCTTTTAAATATTTTTATTCGTCACACGAAGACAAGTACTTGTTAGTATTAAGAAAATACAGGAGGTCATGGGTTTAAATCCCTGCCAGACCTTCAACCTGGACTGGCTGTGTTGATCACTTTGTCTCATGATTGTGCCAATAACCAGGCACACACAGCCAGACTTGCCACAAGTTGATTTCTTAAGCCAAGACATGGACCTAGAGCACTGAAACTGTGAAACATGAACAACCAAGTCATCCAAAACTGGAATACATTTGTGCCAAAAGTAGACTAAGCTCTAGCATTGACAAAAAGGTACTAGTCTTACCCACTCTCTCAAATAAAAGCAGTAAACTCAGAAGAACCCACACGCTTTCAACAGTTGGAGAATAGCTGTGGTCCAGCTTGTTCATATTGATTCACGAGTAGAGGGCAAGGGTAGGATAAGATGATGAAAGGACTAAAAGATAATCTGTTGTCCCCTTTCATCTCCCTGCATGCTCTACGTGTATAACTTGAAAATGGGGGTAACCTTGCAATGGACTAGCATCTAAACCAAAGGGGAGTTAAGTAATACTGGTTTTTTCAAACTATACAATGCAGAGTTCAGTGTCAGGTGTACTTAGCACAGCGTGATTTTACCTCTCAATCGCAATAAACGCACTGGACAATATATAAGCTACAAGGAACAATAGTTTTAAAACAAAGAACACTATCTTACTGTGTTGTTTGTCCTGAAATAACATCCAAATCTTCCAAAGTGATTTCTGGAGAGGGCAAGTCACCTTTCTCTTCTGCCACAGTCTTATCATAAAATTCCTTCAATCCTTCTTCAAACACACTTGGCCTTCTTCCCTTTTGGCCCGAATTGGCGGTCTTGTCCTGCTTGCTCAGATCATCTGCTTCGTTTGAAATGAGCTGTATTTCGTTGTCATTTTTCTTCTCTGCTTCTGGCTCTGCATCAAGGGGAATATCCACCGCAACAAAGTCAAACTGCTGAAGGAGATTCGATTCTGATTTTGTCTTCATCATGCTGAATGGAGATGACTTAAATGTTCTCTTCTTGCCCTTAGAAGCTGTGCACAACAACAAAATTTATCAGCAGAACATGATTTAGTAACTTGTGAACATTTTCCTTGTGCTTTGTCCCTCCTCCCAAATTTCATCATGAGACATGCAATCCCTGGTTCGAAGTTTTGGGTTTGTGGATGAAATTTCATTAATGATACTGTACATGCTACCAACTTTTGAGTCTGTAAATCAAATCTTCAAATGTAATCATTCAATAATATTTATTAATGAAAACAAGATGAAAGCTTTTGAACATTACTTTCCTATGTGTAATTCTGTGTATGTCTGTGGATGAAATCCTAAAATGTGACCATTGAAGAGAAAGCTTTTCAGCAGTTCCTTCCGGTGGTGCTGTTTATTATGCTGTACCAAGTGGATCTAACTTTTGAGTCTGTGGGTGAAATCCTAAAGTGTGACCATTCAAATGAAAGCTACTGAGCAGTACTTTGCTGTGGTGCTGTTATTATGCTGTAAAGGTGGTTCTAAGTTTCAATATCTACTTCACTATTCTTACCTATAACCACCTTTTTTCATTTTACTTTCATGCACAAGGGTTTTTGCAACTTTCTCCCATCATTTCTTCCACTGAATACATCTACTTTACAAGAAAACTACTCAGAACACTTAACAGCAATAAAGATTTCAATCTTAACTTCCAAAGATAAAACATTACTACAATCTTGGATATGATCATGTTTTTAAAACAATAAAGGCAACCTTAGGTTATGATTCAAACAGAATATGAATACAGCGACTACGTGAATAAAAGTTTTTGAGCAATGTGTTCCTGTGTGTTGTTTGTTTTTGCAAGTTTTCCTCAAATGCATTATTGAAAAATCCAGTAAAAATGTTACACTACGCAAATTTTCTACACTTTCAACTGGTATCTTTTGGTAGAGTGAAAACCACTTCAGACTAGGAATCTGCACTTGACTAAAAAACTAAATGCCTAGAGTACATCCACTGCTAATTGTCTTAAATGGAATAACATAACAGTCCACTGAGCTACAACCGGCACATTTGAAGATCAATTACTCAAACCAAAGATTGTGAAAATGGGCCTGGGCCTTCATTCTAGAAAAATGTACATAGTTAAAAGTACTTCTGAGTCATGCAACCATGACGTAAAATTTAAATAAGCACATGAAACCATTACATAATGAATTAGTTGCATACGTGTGGATATTATCCAAAGAAAGTAATTTACAATTGTTTAGGTTTTTGCATAAATCAAGGCTGTTTTTTTTTTAATAGAAAGCCAGTAGCCCCGGTGTCCAAGGAACTCACAACTGAAGGATAAACAATTTTTGCTGGGGAACTTACAACTGTAACAATTTACAGCAGCACATCATAATACCTTTTAGGAAGCTGGCTTCTAGAATTTTTTCTTTGAAAAAAGCCTTACAATTTTAAAGTAAGATCTTTAACACATTAACAATTAATGATACATAATTTTTAAAGGAAATATTGAGTACAGATTTCTTGGACCCATTTAACACTAAAACATTAGAAACAGTGGGCCATGGATGAGTTTCTAACATATCACACAATCATCAGCAACACAAAATCTGATGTCAATATTAAAACTGAAAGACACTTGGCCTAATGCAAAGTATGTTTTGAACAAAACTGAACTGTAGCCAACACAAAATGTAATAGGCATGTCTTTAAACTATATAACAATAAAGGTTTCAGACGAGTCTTGCTTTTTACAAAGACGACGAATGCTATGCAACTGTAGCTTAATTCAGGTGAGCAAAACACCTCAAAAAAATCACTAAATGACTAAAATATGCACAGAGCTGGCCAACAAACAGACCATAACAAAGCCATCATTAAAATGACCCATTTATCGCCTGCTATTGACAGAAACCTGGTTTCATGTCACTACATACCTAGAAAATTTCACAGATTGAAGCATTCTCATGTAGTTCACTTTTGCATGCAATTTTTGGATGATACCAGTGACGGTAGCAAATTGTTATATTCAAGCACAATGTAAAAAATAAACTTACTAGTACTTTAGCCCTGTGAATAAAATCCCTTGTGCAAATCTCATGACAAATATGAGAAAGGAGTTCATATTTTGATTGGAAAAAGAAACAGGAAGTTGGCTCAAGTCTTTAGAAACCTGTGCTTGCATTACTGATTTTATCAATTCATCCATCTTCACATTAACTTAAATTGTTTATGTTTGATTTTAACTGGGTAACAATAAGCAGTTGAGAGAACTTAAAATCACATCTTGGACTGCTTCTAACCCATTATCACTAACACACCATCACTAAACAAACCATCTTTGGCCCCCTAAGTAAAAACATCAACAGAAGTGGTGAAGACAATGGCTTGTCAAAACACTGAAAGGACTGAGAAAATAAACACAGCCAAAACTGATATTCCTCACCGGTTCAGTGACTAGAAATAGAATTTTTGTCAGCAATTCTAAGTTCTTCAAAACAGTGATGTTTGTACAAACTCTTAAACTTATTAGTGTAATAATTATTTACATCTTATTTCAAACAACATTTTCAATCACATACAGTACCACACTCAACTTCATTAGGTAAAACAATGTAGTCATACTGTAATAATTTGAACAAACAAGAACTAAAAACAAACAGCACTAAAGTAAATTAACAGCCTCCATTTGAATGGCCACACTTTTGTACAGCATAATAAACAGCACCGCAGGAAGGTACTGTTCAATAGCTTTCAGTTGAATTGTCACACTTACATGTAAGAATTTCACTAACAGACTCAAAAGCTAGAACCACCTTGTACAGCACAATAAACAGCACCAGAGGAAAGTACTGTTCAGCAGCTTTCATTTGAATGGTCACACTTTAGGATTTCATCCACAGACCCAAAAGTTAGAACCACCTTGTACAGCACAATAAACAGTACCACAGGAAAGTACTGCTCCATAGCTTTCATTTGAATGGTCACACTTTAGGATTTCATCCACAGACTTAAAAGTTAGAACCACCCTGTACAACATAATATACTGGTAAACAGCAGCACAGGAAAGTACTGCTCGGAAGCTTTCACTTGAATGTCATCCCCATGCTAAAACGTATTTTGACCAGCACATTTAACAGTGCCACAAGAAAACACTGCCCAACAACTAAACCAATCAAATGGTATACAGTTACACAGGAAAGTAGTGACCTCTATCTTCTGTTTAAATTAATGGTCACTCTTTAGAGATCAGGAATAACAATTTACATGTTAAGTGCCTAGGAAGTGAAAAACAAGTTAAGCTTATTTGAAAGGTCTTGGAAAATGAGGAAGGATAATGTTTTGGTTTTTGTAATGCATCCTCTTGTTCCAGAGATCTATATTTTAGTTTCTGTATGAGGTCACTGGTCAACTAGTCACAGCATGACAAATCATGAAAAATTAAGAACATCTCTGGAAATAATGGGTTAAGGTGTAACTGAAACTTGGCTCCTTTATTCTGACCTACTAAAGAAAGACACAGTCAGATGGAGCACAATGTTGTCACTGCAACACTCTTGGCTCCAGTCTCTTTCTACTTTGAACCAAATATTAGGCTTTGTGACTCTATAAGAATGCCCATATTAGTTAAGGTGTCCTCATTGATAAATGAGGAGTGTATGATGCATGTTATTAGTCCCAAAAGAGGAAATATCATTCCTTTATGAAAAAGATCTGGAACAGAAATAGTTGCCATGGCAACCTTAAAGTGTACATCATCTTGTGTCTTTGTCAAGGTGCCAAGTTTCAGTTATATTACCTCTCCGAGATATTCTTGATTTTGTGATTTAATTGTCTCCACACTGGCATAACATACATGTACATGTAAAAAATTGAATACTGTAAGGTTTGGGAATGAGAGATTGACATTACAAAATAGAAAACACCATGTCTTTCTTCAATTTGGAAGGCTTTTCAAGTAACCTCAACTTAAACTTAAATAAACAACAGTTAACTGATGATAATTTATTGACTGAATGGGTTATATATTGGGCCATATTGCACGCAGTCTACTTACGTTTCTTCAGGGATTTCCTCTCCTTAGGTTTTTGCTCAATCTCTGATATTGGTTGTAGTTCTATGTCTTTCTCTTTTGGTTGCAATTCTCTGTCTTTCTCACTTCTCTTTCTCTCAACATCTTTCACTTCTTCCATTTTCTCAGTTTTTCCATGACCCTTTGACTCTTTCCTCTCAGCCTTCTTCACCGGATGTGCATCAACAGTGTCTGGCGATTTCTGCGCAATTTCTTCAGGAGCAGATTTCTTTCTTTCCCTGTCTGTTGTAGCTTTAATAATTTCACTATTCTCTGATGAGTCTGGTGCAGATTTTATTCTATGCTTGCGTGATGTTTTTGCTTTCTCTGTTGTGGAGGGCTTCCGTGTAAACATGGCCTTTATTGCAGCCGACACTGCTCCATGGTGCGGCAAATCAGCATCTTCCTCCGGGGTTTTTGCTTCCTTATCCTTATCTTTGTCTTTGTCATGTCCAAATAAAGATATCTTCCGTTTCTTTTTACTTCCTCGTCTCTTCTTTAAGATGTCACCTTCCACAGTTACATCTTGTTCTTCTGTTACCTTGCTTTCTTCCTTTGAAACTTTTTCCTCTTTCTTCTCTTTCTTAGAAGAGTTTTTAACTTTTGGAGAAGAAGGTGGACTTGTTTCACTTTTCTTGGGAATGGTTTTCCACTGTGTGTCTAGCTTTGGCAGTGAATCACTGCTACTGTCTGAAAATTTCTTTACCTTAATATCATCAGAAGACACTTTCTTTGCTAAGGAGAAAGTAATGTCATCAAACTTCCTCATTTCTGTGGGAGACAGAACCTCTCCACAAATGCTGTTAGGCCGGTCATCAAGTTTTAGGATAACCCTTGGTGGAGAAACCTTCCCATCATCCTTAGAAATCAGAAACTTAGCTCTGAGTTCTGCAACTGAGGGGATTTTCACTTCATTGCTTGTTGTTGAATTCAGCCCTTTCTCGCGAATCAAGTCAGCGATTATGTCAGCATGCACCGAAGAAGCTATTGTTTGGTATCGCAGCTTACCACTTCTCAGTTTACTTCCTTTCTGTAAAATATTGTCAACTGTAGACCTTTTCCCAATAGCACTCAATTTTGGAGTGAGTTCACCTCTCTTGTCATTTCTTTCTTTCTGGGTAGTATTTTCAGAAATTATTTTGCCATCAGTTTTATCTCGGTCTACATCAACTGCCTCTGTCTTTGGCTCTTTAACACTCTCTGGCTGTGGTGGAACTTGGTCTTTTTGCACAGCTTCCTGCTTTTTATGTTCCTCCTTTGATGCTTGGTCCACTCCAAAGAACCGTTCCCTTTCTTCACGTCTTCTCCTTCGTCTCTCTCTCAATTTTGACACAGTATCCCTAGTTGTTCCATCATTAGAATTTTCCTTGACCTGAGTGACACTTGCCTCCGAAGTTTTAACATCTGTTAAATTCTCTGCTGGTGTGATTGTGCTCTTGTTCTCCAAATTAATTTTGTACTGCGCTCTTTTTCTAGCTGGTTGTGCAGATGGCGAGGATTTCTCCACTGGGCCAACATAAAGCGCTTTAGCTTCTTTACCATTCTTTCTGACAGTGCCATCTTCTTTTGCAGTGTGTACAACCTCTGAGGAATCTGTCAATTTCTTTTCACCAGTGTGTACACCCTCTGAGGAAACTGTCAATTTCTTTTCGCCAGTCAAACCTGCTCCTTGTCGCTTGACAGCTTCAGTTTTGCCTCTTTCTAGTGAAGATTTCATCTCTAATGTTCTTTCTCTACTTTGCCTGGACAAGGCCAAATTATTCTCCAATTTCTTTCCTGTAGAATGTTCAGAATGCTTGCCGACTGATGATTCCACAGGTGACATGGACGGTGATCTGCCCTCATTAGGTGACACCGACATCATTGAGTCTGGTGATTTATTTTTTTTAGTATGATCCCAGAATTTCAACTTACCTAACTTAGAATTCTTTGATGAATCACTCTGCACGTCGACTGACTGTGCTTTCTTAAAATTGCTTCTTCGTCGTTTAAGAAGGGCAGGGTCCACCGAAGGTTCCGGGCTACGAGGAAGAGTGGCTGCCCTTTCAGCACTAGAACTTCTTGGGAAACCTAATATTCCAGGCAAAGAAACTCGTCTCCTCATACTAGGTCGGGACCTTCCAGTTTCAGAATCTAAATCACTTGATTCACCGCCAGATTTAGTGTCTTTGCTGGTAAAGAACTTGCCAGGTAAAGAAAATTTCTTTGGTGCCTCAGGTGTTGTTTTTGAATCACTAGATGAGAAGAACCTACCAGGACCAGAAATCTTTCTTCTTGGAGGTGGTGATACCGAGTGGGCAGATGACGACGATCCTCTTCTTGCTGATGAATGTGAATCTTTAACAGAATCTTTTGATCCTTTATTAGGGAAAAGACTTTTGCGCTGTGACTTGTCATCCTCAGCTTCTGAATCAGTAGATTCACGAGATGACTTTTTACGAGAGAAAACCCCTGAGAGTTTTTTCCCAGGCTTTTTTGTTTCAGCTTTAGGGGCTGGGGATCCAGTACTGGAACTTCTTTTATGACCTTTATGAAATGTTCCTGGTCTTTTTCCTTGGGATGTCTTCCCATTCCTTTTAGTTTTCTTTTCATCCGCTACACCTTTGTCCACATTTACTTTTTCATCTGCCAATTTTTCTTTACTTTTGTCTACTGATTGTTGCTTCTTTAGCAAATTTTTCCCTTTTCTAGAGTCACTTCTGCTAAGTGATCCCTCATAAGCACTAGCAATTTCCCTACTCAATAGCGATATATCCCTTGCCGCAGAGGATTCTAGTTCATCACCATTATCACTTGAACCACCTTGACTACCACTACTTCCTCGTCGTGAGCTGCTTGTGGTACTAGCTTCGCTTCTTGAACCTGGTGATTCTTTTCGAGGAACACTGCCAAAATACTGCACAATCGGTGACTTAGGAGATGCAGGCTTTTCTTCCTTTGACTGGCTTCCTTGAAATTGAACATTTGTCGGTGAAACAGGCCTTGCTGACGTTGCTTCGACAGGCCTTGTTTTCCTATGAGTCAGAATTTTATCTGTTTCACCAGAACTTAAAACTGGTTTTGTTTCAACTGGACTTGTTTTCCCATAAGAGAGGGATTTGTTCATTTCACTGTCACCACCATTTCCATGATGAACTGTGGCTGTGGGTGAATTGGAGCTTGGTTCTGTCTTTGTTTCAACTGGACTCGCTTTCCTACGAGTAGTTTTATCTATTTGACTCTCACTATAATTTCCATGACGAGCTGTGGTTGGGGTAGAAATAGACCTCAATGCTGGACTTGTTTTTCTACGAGAAGTTATTGACTGAGTTTCGGTGTCACTTGAACCCTGTGTCGAGGAATAAGTTCTCCTACTAGGTACGGTGAAAGGTGAATCATGTAAAGAACTACTTGAATGTTGCCTAACAGGGGGGCCATCTGGTCCCCAAACAGTTTTTGTGTCCCTTAAAGTAATACTCGATCGCTGCCTGACAGGCACATCTCCTGGTGCCCAGCTTGAATCATTCCTCCCACTTACGGATGAGCTACCAGATCCCCTGCATGGAATACTAGTCAAATACCTGGTAGCGTACGAAGGTGTTAAATTTGAAGAGAGAGATAAAGGATAAGAATTTTTCCGTGGAACAGCACTGCTACCAGCAGATCTGCTGGAAATTGAGCTAGTTCCCAATCTGCGAGACGTTGGTATTTTAAAATCATCAGCCGGGGATGTACTTGTTGAAGTACCATATGTCCTTGAACTTCCATATCTGGAAGATTGTGCTGAAGGTGTTGTGGATGTTGACGCTGAAGATGATGTTGATCTGTACCTTGAAGAAAGCAACGAATCTTTACTGTTAGTCGAATTCTGAGATGAATAATTCTTTGGTAAAGAAAAGTACCTTCTTGGCAGGGAAGAAGGTTGACTTTGTGAGTCTTTGTATCTGTACGACATCTTTGTATCTACTTCTTTGGGTCCACAGTTAATGACCAATTCACTTTCATTATTTCTTGACGAAGCATGACTCTTTAACTGTTCTAATGACCCACCAATTGAAATCAAGGCACTTGAAGTAAACTGTCTTTTTTGTCTTGGCTTGTTGAGATAATCCTTGAAATAAAAGAGGAAAACAAAACTCTGTTAGTGCACTATGACATGTCACTTCACTACAGTGAAGCTGTTGAAAGCATTGAAATGTTAACCAACATAATAAACAACCTGGCTTAGTGAAATCTTTAGTGTAGAAGTCTTCATGATCTAAATCTTCAGAAAAATTACATAACTTGATTGAAAACTACTAACACCTGTGATTTCTACATTCAAATATGCTAAGCGTTATTCTACACACTTCTTGCGCTGGCGTATCAAAACACTAAACCAGTATCAATAAAAACAATGCATTCTGTCACACACGTACATGAAATTGATCTTATGAATAATAGTAAAAAAGGAAATAAATAATCGGGCTCAGTCAAAACTGACTCTAATTTCCCAGTTTTCAATGAACGAAAATGTAACTAGTAATTTTTCTTTGTTGCAAGTTGAAAGAGGGAATAACAAAAATAAATTACTTGATTCAATTGATTCTCTTCCATAGGCGACCAATATCAATTTTAACACCAGCTGTTTTGTTCACAATATGCAAATTGAATTGATCAAAGCCGTTTACATATATCCCACACGAGAGTGACCTTTGACAAACCTTGGACACAAACCTTCACTGAGCAGAAAACATGTCCTTATCGAGACGAACTATTACACTGTAAAAGTAACAAAAACATCGCGCACAGTACCACCTAGGTCGAAAACACTGGTGTTAAATTCTGACTGTTGAAATGTCAAGTTTCACACTGTTTCCAAGTGTTTCATTCCAATACAGACAGGATACGTTTCATGCTTGTTAAATTAACCACCCAAATTGATGGTTTGTTCGCTGGCCGAACTTCTGGACTGATATTCTATTCACTGACTAGAGGTAAACAAAACGAAAGACAGCATCTCAATATGAAGAGATCAAGAATTTGCATACGGCTTCTCGCTTCATTAAACATTGATTAATTTCTGCATGGCTATAAACTTCTGCTTGAGTCATTCAGCCATTACAAATGTTATTGATTTGAATCGTATAAACACATGTTTTTAAGGACCATGCCTTGAACTGATTAGAAGTATTCATGTTTCAACGGGAGCGAATGACGATATTTTTACGACCGGCATTTAAAAGGTCTGGTATAGCTTTTATGTCAACATTTCTGCGACATGAACATGGGTCAAGTCATAAAATTACCATAGATAAACGGAGTTCTTCGCGATTTAGGAAAAGATGACGTGAATCGTAAATGATTAAATGGAAAGAAATTCGGACTAGAGCTTGAAAACTACATGAAACATCTCTCAAGAAATGCAAAATAAATTAGTCAGCACTGCAGCTAGAAAGTTGCTTTGCAAAATGGTAATTTGCAGCGAACCCCCGACCGCATGTCAAAATAAGATCAACACACCTTTCAAGACAATAAAATCCCGGAGAACAAAGAAAGTTGTTGTTTTGAAAAGCTTTACCGATTGTTAGCAATCTGCGTGCAAAGCCTGAGGTCTTTCATAGCCGAACAGAGCTCTTTACAAATGTAAACCTTATGAAGCAACATGTAGTTTGGCTTGTAAACAATACCACAAACAATCATAATTTCTTCAGTAGATGAAAGAAATGCTAAGTACAAATAAGCTTAAAGGTGTATACCGCAAGTCCATCTAAGCGTTGTCTTTAGCCTCAAGGAAAATAATTATAGCTTGAATGTCTCCTTCCTTTTTGATTGTAAACAAAACATCAGATGTTAAAATTTCGAGCTACCCATTAAATAATAAGCTTTTCTCTAAGTAATAAATAATTCGAGCAATGGAAAGAATTCCGGCAAAATGGCTAAATTGCTTATCTGTTTTAAAAAACATAAGTCGAACATTTGTAATAATTTGAAGCGATTAAAATTTTACGGCGCTGCAGAGACAAACACAGGAAGATTTTGATTTTCGCTACAAAACGCTATGTCACCTAGAGGATAATTTTGAAGAAAAACCATCATCAACTGAACAAGAAACTTTGACGAATTATGTTTGCAAATTGTTATAATAACACGCTGAAAATTCTACAAAATTTTTTCGGTAAATCAAGATATCGAATGAAATAGATCGATCGCGCGAAAAGGACACCTGAGAATTAATCCGAGAAAAATCCAAATCGGTCCTCAGGAAACGCTTACTAGGTAAAAGAACGGATCGCAATATGCTTAGAAGCCCCACAGAAAATAAATGACCGCCTCGATCATGGTCATTTAAACTTCTGCTACATAAGACTCGATCACAGAAGCTATGCCGAGTGTACCTTTTGTTCTCACAATCTTGATTTCAGCTAACGGGGTTGCGGCAAGCCTACTTTTTCTCCACGCGGAGCTTCGATGATACACTTCTTGAGCAAAAAAAAGTTATCCACGGCTTTTTGGAAACGGTGTGTGATACAATGCAATCCCCAAATTGAGCGACAGCGTTGAGGTCTACGCTCTTTTCACAAACAGATAAAACCCGGTAGCTTTATGTGCTTGCTCTGCTCCATTAACTCTGGACGTTGTTTGCTGATTGTATAAAGCACTCAACACAACAGAGTCGATATCAAGATACAAATTATCACGAAAGCGCTGTCAACCGTAAACCATGGTCCTCAGCATCTGTAGAGCTTAAAATGCGCTTCCAATCCAGCGTTTTGATGCACTGATCGATGTAGATTTGTAGTTCTTTCGAAGCTATCCACTGGCTTATGGCGTCCGTTGCGACGAGAGATGGTTTCGCGACATTCCTCGATACAAAGCCGGTAAAAGAGAAAGTTTCTGTACCTGTGAACGAAGTTAAGCTTAGATTATGTCATCTAAATAGTGTCACTTCTCAAAAAACTGAAAATCCTTTACTGCAACTTTACCGAGGAAAACCTTCGAGACCGAAAACTTCTATCAGAGTCCAATTCTAACACGACTACTGATTGGCTTCTTTTCAGACAGCCGTCAGCACCATCGTTACGCTACATAACACGACTTCTGATTCGTTGACCGTCCTGTAAACTTGTGACTCACACTTGACCTTTCACCAACTTTGACGACACAATCTCAACCATGTGAACGAAAAATGCTTATTTATCATCTCTGTAAAAAGGAATTGGAAAACAAGCCAAATCTATTGTCTAGCTGTAGCTCTCCGTTATAATTTTCAATTAACAAAGCGACGAGAATTAAGGAAAATATCATTAAAATACGCGCGTGATTTAGCAATGTCAAGGTTAAAACCAGGAAAAAGGTGTTAACAAACACGAGATTTCTTTAGTTAGTTTCCGTAAATTGATATATACCAACGCAATAAAGTTCCTTAAACTTGCAAAATGAAGCCGGTAACCGGTATCGACGGTACACTGAATTATGACGTATGTTATAAGTCGGAAACCAGACACTATGTACGTGCGGATCAAGAGATAATAATCGATCTCGTGAAAAGTTCTGGAGAAGTCTGCGCCGGCCCGTTTTTCGTCTGGTTTTCCGGGGTTTTCGGGTCGTTTCGAGCTGTTTTTGTCTGAAATTAGGTTGCCGATTTTTCATTAGTTTTTGCTTTGAAAAGGGAACCGTGAAAATTAACATGTACGGAAATTACATGTAATGCAGGAGAAAAGCGGAAGCCCAGAAACCTCGGAAATCGATTCTCCTGTTGGTAGACGTACTTACATAACGGGAAAAAAAGAGGGGGGGGGGGGTATAGGGTATTTTCGAGTGCCGTGAAGAGCGATATCACACCACTATTTAGTTGGAGTGAAACGACAGGGCCAGAAAATGCAAATAAAAAGCAAACATTTTATTTTGAAAGAAGGGTAGCCATTTGGACAGACCGTATTAAATTTGAGAGAGGATTACTCCTGGGCGTTATAACCCTGCAAGGAGAGGTTTCTTGTTCGCCCTATTCCGTCGAGGGCGACCAAGAAACCTCTGTTGCAGGGTAGACACAGTATAGGAAACAAACGTCCATTTCGCCAAGATTGGATAAATAAATAAATATTTAGCAAGGAAGCCCCGAGATGAAAGAGAGCCTAGATTTAGTTTCCCCATTTTGTACATCCACATAGTCAAAACTTGAGAAATTGTACGTGGTTCTTTCTCTTGGGTCTTTAGATGAATTTTAAAACCTCTAGTAGTTCGGCCTTGGTACAGTTATGCTGAACAAGGTGGTTTAAACTTTTGAGTTTCAGGATGAAATCCTCAAGGGTGGTCATTGTACTTTGTGCTGTTCATCATGCTGTAATGATGTGGTTTCAGGTTTTGAGTTTGAGGATGAAATCCTAACGTGTGACCATTCAAATGAAAGCTATTGAGCAGTACTTTCCTGTGGTGCTGTTCATCATGCTGTAATGATGTGGTTTCAGCTTTTGAGTTTGAGGATGAAATCCTAACGTGTGACCATTCAAATGAAAGCTATTGAGCAGTACTTTCCTGTGGTGCTGTTCATCATGCTGTAATGATGTGGTTTCACCTTTTGAGTTTGAGGATGAAATCCTAACGTGTGACCATTCAAATGAAAGCTACTGAGCAGTACTTTCCTGTGGTGCTCTTCACCATGCTGTAATGATGTGGTTTCAGCTTTTGAGTTTGAGGATGAAATCCTAAAGTGTGACCGTTCAAATGAAAGCTATTGAACAGTACCTTTCTGTGTTGACGATGTTGTTATGATGTGATTTCATGTCGGTGGATAAAACAAAATCAAAAGTCAGAAAGGATAGAAAGCGAGTCAAGGGAATTGGTCTGGGCAAGAGCCACAAAGGGCAGAGGGAGACTAGGGGGACGGGCCTGGGCAGAGCCATCTAAAGGGCAGAGAGGGAGACTAGGGGGATGGGCCTGGGCAGAGCCATCTAAAGGGCAGAGAGGGAGACTAGGGGATGGGTCTGGGATATCTAAATTGCCAAAAAGTTGTTTTAGAACCATCAGAACGATTTCTGGTAGATTCGCTTCCATGTATCCAGGCGAGGCTAAATCAACCAAATTAAAAAAAATGGCAGGGGCGCGGTTCAAAGGAATTCTCATTTTGGCGTATCTGGTGCAGCATCATGGTTTATTTCGACAAAGAACGAAGCAAAGTGACTCAGATAAGTTTTATGCACCGACAAGTCCTTTACAAGTTTATTCAGGAGTACTCAACGAGAAAATTTTCAACCTTGACTTTTTATTGGCCCTAATTAACGATTATTGGTCATTATTTGACAGTCACCGAGTGTTCTTTGCAATTTGGTTGATAATTAACTTTCATTGGAAAGTTCTATCAGAGCCCAGCTAGCCGTGGAATATGAAATTCACTTGCCAGCAAGGACTTCTCCGTCATAGTGCCTTTTCCCAGCCAGGAAAATTTATTTGTTCGCTTGCAAATAGGTAGTTCAGTTTTTTTACCAGGCGTGTGGATTTAGGTTGCCCTGGGTCGGGGGCTAACTGCACACAAGTAGTATGTTCAACACAGTCAACACTCAATTGGTCACTGAAAATCAGTTGTATTACAGGGCGCATACAGTCTTAGACTCGTATCCAGTCGCTTCTCTTGTCCGCACTGTGGTTTATGGGTAGGGTTTGATGAGTTCGCGGTGCATCAAGGGAGGGGCGGAAGAAAATTTTGTCAGCTTTTCTCCCTCCGTCCCAAAAGGCTCTGCGCGCATTGATCATATACCATATTCCAAATGCGAAAAGGACTAAATAAGTGGCGACTGGGTACGAGTCTGCCACAGTATACCCATATTCTGATCTCGGAACTTTAACGAAATTCACCTAAGCACATTTGCCTGCTGTTGTCAAGATCAATTACCGACAAGATCAAAGTAAAAAGCTAACGTCTCAAAGGCTAACAAAATTGCCCGAGGAAAGCTTGTGCAATTTGTAGCCTTCCAAAACTTCACGAGGAGTCATTTTTATACTCCAAAAAGCCGCTATTTTAAAAGGTTGACCTAAATGGTCGCTCACGGTAGGTGGCCGCTTACGAGATCGAGGAGAGACGACATGGAAACTAATTTTCGGGTCATCAGCCCATGGTAGTCTCGTAGGCTTAATCCATGCGTAAACTGATATGCATAGGCCCACATTGCTGAGATAAAAGTGGTCTTTTACGGGAGGTGGTTGCTTACGGGAGGCGGCTTACGGGAGGTTCCAACTCTAGTGAATTGACTGGGAAACTTTAATATTTTGAAAAAGTGGACGCTTACGGGGAGGTGGTGCACAAGGAGGTTCGACTATACCCCAAAGGCTACACTGGGAGCCATGTCCCTCTCTGTAGTTTATGGCTCTTGACAAAATCCTCACCTGTGACGCTACAAACGAAAGCCAGCTGAGTAGTTTTCTGCTGTGGTGCTGTTTATTATGCTGTAAAAGTTTCTTCCAACTTTTAAGTCTGCGGATGAATCCTAAAGTGTGACCATTCAAACTGAAAGCTGTTTAGTAGTACCTTCCTCTGTTGTTATTTATCATGTTGTACAAGGTGGTTGTAGCTTTTATATATGTGAATGAAATCCTGAAATGTGACCACTCAAATAAAAGCTATTGAGCAGTACTTCCCTAACGTGGCGATTCTAAAGAAAGCCGATACAGTTGAATTCTTTCCTGGGGTGCTGATTATTTTGTTGTAAACAGACTACGAGAAGTCTCTCTTTCAGCACAGGGATAGTCGGAACAAAAAACGCGTCACTTTTCCTCCCGGCAAGCGATTTTCGCGCTCGCTCTACTATCCCTGAGCGGAAAGAGAGACTGCTCGTAGTCTAGCTGTAGAAGGTGGCTCTAACTTTTCAGGCTGTTGAGCAAACCCCAAAGTGTCACTATTCACGTAACTTCTACCGGGCATTAGTTTACCAGGGAGGCGGCGTGGCCGAGTGTTTAGGGTGGGGCCGAGTGGTTACGGGGCTGGACTTGTAATCCGGAGGTCCTTGGTTCAAGTCTTCTTATCTGACCATTTGGATTTGTTTCACGGTCGTCCTCGGCCACGTTTGTGAATACAAAACTTTGGAGTCAGTGCCAACTGAGTTGATAAGGTAAATTGGCCACCGCAAAGAAATTGAAAGCTAACATTTCGAGCGTTAGCCCTTCGCCAGAGCGAATCAAGGAATTGTGGGTTGCACTTGATTAATATGGAGAACGGTGGAGCAACGCTATTGGTCAGAGGAACATGGCAACGTGAAAATAAGAATAAATTAGTTGAATGAAAAGCGTTCTTTAATACCGTGGGGATTAAGTGTGCCGGTTTGAAAAATGAATCTTTGTTCTATATTTTCACGGCTTTCCGTGTTACCCTGGTGTAGGCAAAGGCTGTAAGTCATCAGGTTGTCATGTGCGTGTTGGCTAAAATGAGCATTGGAGGAGATTGAAGTGTCAGGCGACTGGTTTGCATGCGTCCTTGTCATTTCATCAGTTTCATACTGAGGTAAGACAGAACGTAACTTTTTGCATTGCAATGTAGGGCTGCATTTGAAGTCAGTCAGACGATCGAACTTCTAAAATTGGCCGGAATAGAGACTTTTTTGTGGACAACACCACTTCCGGTTATTACATGCCGCCCCTGGGCGTGCTCTCTGCAGGAAATGTGTTCCGGTCATCATTTCTCCTGACTGATCGGACCTGTCTGCCGACTGACACTTCCCTTGATGTTGACCTTATATCAATTCCTGAAGGAGCGTGTTTCATCATGGCACATCCGATGGGTGATCCGGTGACACTGAAAAGATAACCAGCCTGGGGAAAAATCTTGTCCCTTTTTTTTTTTCACGGCCCCAGCAGTATGAAATGCACAGCTTCACGATATACCTCTGATCGAAGAAACGTTGTCGGGTAAAAAGCATAAGTCACGAACTATACGACGCAATGGTTTTATGGGAAGCGGAAGAACCTGCTTTGATTTTCAGACACCGCGTGCATCATAACTTGACACAGAAAAAATAAAAATATTAGATATACTACCAAATCTCTCCATGAATAAAAAATACCTTGAATATCAATACACGGAGCGGAGTAACAACCGTGCGTGCTGTTTTCTCAGAATTCCATAATGTCGCATTGTTCAGCGTTTATACTTTTTACTAGACAACGTTTTTTCAATTAGGTGTACATGGGAAAATCCGAGAGTATTAATAGTATTGCTGACTTGACGACACCACAACGATGTGAACGTTAACATAAATCATAATGTGAATTTACAGCCTGCTTTGAGGCGTCCAGAGTCACGTTCCACCCTGCGTTCCAGTGTTGGTTCAGAACGATGGAGAGATGGCACCCGGAACCCAATTTGGGGAGGGGGGGGGGTTAAAGTCTCATACAGATGCTCCGCCCCGTGGTCCAAACCCTTATTCCTTCCTATATGTAATCCATATAATAGAACAACAAATGCACCTCAAAAGAAAAAAGAAAAAAAACGCACTGTAGCTGAAACGCGCGTTTCCGTTTTTCGAGGTCTTTCAGTCGCACAAAGGCCTCGACTTTATAATTTCTGCTAACATCTTTTAACATTTTTTTTTAATTTCGCCTATACTGCCAGTATTTCGGCGATCTTTTAAAATATGACTTGGATTGACTGCAATCAACATAAAAGGGCAGCCCTTTCAGGCGAAGCCTCCCCTTGTAGCCCGGGCCGGGCCGTAGGGGAGCAGGGATGGCGCAGTGGTGAGAGCGCTCGCCTCCCACCAATGTGGCCCGGGTTCGACTCCCGGTCCCGGTGTCATATGTGGGTTGAGTTTGTTGTTGGTTCTCGTCTTTGCTCCGACAGGTTTTTCTCCGGGTACTCCGGTTTTCCCCTCTCCTCAAAAACCAACATTTCCAAATTCCAATTCGATCTGGAACCCGAGGGCCACAGGTTTGTCAGTCCCAGACTGTTGTGTGTCACCCTCGTTAAACAAAGTTGATTTATTTATTTTATTTATTTATTTGAATAGCAACATCCCCTCAAGCGCGGAGCCCGAGGAAAAGTTATTAAGGAGAAAAAGTGAAAATTGTTGAGGAGAAAAAATGAGGAGAAAAAGGATCGAGAGATGACTACCGAGGGACTGTTTTCCCTTGTAGTATTTTTCCTAGCATTCCGTCTTTACTTCACTCTCCTACCACGCAGTCTTGAAACCAAAAACAGGCTTGGGAAAATTATTTGGAGTAGAAGTTCATCCCCCTGGTCTGTTAAATTTTGACGCGACTTTCTTGTGAAACCGTAGGCCATACAAACCTACTGCCTACTGTTAGACTACGAGCAGTCGCCGGCTCAGGGATAGCCGAGGGAAACGAACAAAGAGCGGGCGCGAAAATCGCCAGCGACTCGACACGCGCGTCATGTTCAACGCGGCAGGCGATTTCGCCCTCACTCGCTCTAGTCGTGTCCCCGGAGCGAAAAGAGAGACTGCTCATAGTCTAGCCTTCTGTTGTTCTTCAGTAAAGTCGAGAAACATTCCAGCGAACGCTCCTATGTTCTTCTCGCTCATCGATCTGTGAGTCTTGATTGTGTTTATTGTTTTTACGATTTAAAAAAAAACCTCAAGCTAATTCAAGGACAGGAAGTGCGGGCCTGTGATTGGTTGCCGGAAGTAAGCACTCAACTCCATATTGCTTATAGTCAAGGCACGTTTCATTCAGAATTTATTCAAATGATATTGTGGATATTTATAATGTTCAGTTTCCCCTCGACAAAATTTGAAAAAGGAGAAAACGAGTTAACCTTACTATAAAGCTTAAAAATCGTCATGAAATAATTAATAAAACTTAATTTATCATGTTATGGAGTTTGCACAGGCAGCCCAAGATGGCATTTATTTTTTATCGCCGCTGGCAGTGCGTATTTAAAAATATCTAAGCTTAGGGATTTGTTTCAGAATTCTACAGGTCTTATTATACTTACCAGAACAAATGCAATGAAACACGTGAAAGTTTGGATAACCGTCTCATTTTCCCGTACGTCACCCCTATCTGTTTTTATGAAAGTCGATTTTAGCAGAAGCTCTTCAGCGAGTTTTAGTTATTGTATTTCCTGTCTTTTTCCCTTCCAAGAATCAGCTGTCAGGCGGAAGTAACGAAAACTTATTAAAAGCGCTCTAATTCAGTAAAGTAAAAGCACGAATAGCATTACACTGCAAGAAGTAAAAGGTAAGTAATTTTCTGTCTTTTTATATTGTGGTTCTTGTTTCTACTAGAATCCATTAAACTTTCTCGATTGCGTAATATAGGGGCTTTCCCAGTTCGGGGAGTCTGTACATGTGCTTATATATCTTAGGATGTCACTGCGGTCGAAAGGAGAACAAAATGTGTTATGTTAAAAAAAAAATGACAGAAATTCTCTAGAGCTAGCACGCACCTGACGCTGTCCGCTGGTTAGCGACAGTCAACTGAGAAATATTTATGTCTGATTTAATTGTTTTGTATGGTCTGTTAGCTTCCTTTGTTAGATTCACCGACAAGAAATTTTTCCACGCGAGAAGAAGTTTATTTCTACTGCCTAGACATTTCTTTCAAGTAAGCCCACTGCGCTGTCAGAAATTAAAATGAGCGATTTTAGTTGTGTATGGTTATAAACTGGCACCCGGATTTGGCATCAATTTCCCCAACAAACGCAAAATTCCATACAATAATCCCGACATAAATAAAATGGAACGGGAAAGTCGAGCAAAGGGTTTTACCTGGTTTTCCTTGCTGAGGCAATTATTACATCAGTAATTTGGACGTTGACAAAGGTAACATTTTGCTAACTCTTTCACTGGTACTCTTGAAAAAGAAGGCTGGTTTCGTATTTTATAAGCGTTGTTTGACAACGTCGAATTTGAAGAAAGTTGGGGTTAGGGAACAAGGGAACACTGATTGATATTTTTTACCGTGTACAACTTGGTGGACTGGTTACGAAAAGCGGGAAAGCTTGTCCCAGTCTCTTCCGTCCTTAAATATGGCGACTGCCTACTGCCTGATCATGTTTAGGTGTATTTCGTTATGATCGAAGAGTGATGAAAATTTCTTTAATCGTTAAAACCCGCCGACTACGCCTTGGATGTCTGCATTTAATTTTTGGAGCCAAGTGGATATCATTAGCTACCAAGAAAGTGTTTGAACGTGTTGTGTCGACACTAAATAATTTCAGCCTATCCATCGTGTCTGACCCAAAGTGATATATATACGTTTACTGTTGCATCAAAGATGCCTCATGATAGCTGTCAGAGTTCAGGAGGAGATAAAAATTGGACGGATTTTGTAACGGCAATTGAAGAAGGAGATGAAAGCCAAGTAAGAAGCATTCTTTTGGAGACTGACAAGGGGGCACCTCATCCTTTCTTGGCCCGTAAAATTAGAAATACACAGGTCAGCATAAACTTATTATTCCAATTGCTTGTTACTTTTGTAAAGTTTAACGTACATGGAAAGAAAATATATTCATTTCCATTTATCCTGACCAACTGGTGTTTGAGATGCACACACTCTCATAGTACTGATTAAAGTCCGATACAATGTATAAATATTGATATTATAATAAATTGTGCATAATGTACACAGAGGATATTACATGGTCGCGCGGAGATACGACATTTATCTTCAGGTGTTGAAAAATATTTCACAAGTGAGCACAAAAAAGTGAAATATTTTTTAACACAAGAAGATAAAAAAAGCGGCCATGTAATTTTCTGTTTATTGTATAGACACCGATGAAATACCAGGATAACAATTTCTTGGACTAATCCTTTACTCCCTAAATCAATCTAATGAAATATAGATCTTATGCACATTCGAATTTTGGTCGAAAATAAGTAGCCTTTATTTGTATTCTGAGTATTGTAGCAATAAGGCATATAACTTTTATAAATTTCATTGGCTGAGACTTAAAAGTAGCCATGACAACCGTGATATCTTCACATGTGAAAGATAATATTGTATCTTCACTGGATACGAAATTTTCTTCTTTGGAAAAATCCTGTATTTCATCGGTGTCTATTAATAATGATAACTGTAGCTGAGTCATGCCATGCTTATTCTTATTAAACCCAGCGAAACTCAATTAAAACTGAAGTAGCAGAATACTGATATTTAAGACGTAGAATGCATAACAACTGTCTTTTATAAGCTAAGGATTTCCACAACTGAGAAAAACTGTGGTTGTCATGTATAGGAATTATTGTTGTTGTCATGGTTGACAACACTTCCCACTTGACCATGGTGCTCCAATTTTTTGTGGTTCTCCAGAAAAAGCATTTTTAAGTTATGTGGCTATTGCAAATGTATCACATGATACACTGGCAAGTGCCATTTGGGTGCTTTGTATATGACATCGTCGCGAGTTGACTTCATGTCTTGTGGTGGTGCCTTCTATCATACCAGTATTCATTCACGAGGTGGTACTTTTTGTTGAAGATATTGCAGTTCACTGCTACAATTTTTGATAATGGTTTGTGATGATTTTTCTGAGAACATAAGTACCTGCATGCAAACAAAGTGTATTTTTAGTTTATTTCATAGTGTATGTGTTTTGCTTCAAGTTTTGTTTTCATTTTTTTTTGCTTACCATCATAGTACATTACCATACACAAAGCAAAGGAAAATAGAAATTGAACCAAGGATAAAATTGAACCACAACACTGTTAATTATATAATTCAGTGCAAACAGTAAGAAAAGTGCTGCAGTGTCAGTTTTAATGATACGCCCCTTTAATGACCAGACTTCAAAACCATTCATTGAGAAAAGTGTAAAAATATCTTGTTCTTTGTAAGAGAAAACAACTTATAAACAAAATATATTTCAAGTATAAACTGAAGAGTTTGATCTATAGCTGTCGAAAATATCGTGAAAAAAAGCTCCAAATTTATCAGGGTCGTGTTTCATCTTTAACTTTGCCAGCTGCAGTCATAGACGTCTCTCTATAGACAAGTTTGCTGCTGGTGTGATACAGAAAACAGGTCATCATGTAAAATATAAGTGGTAACTACTTAGCACATAAAATTGTATCACACAGTGTGTTTGAAATGACCTGCCACATCTGGATTGTACTAAGAACCTCGGTTATCTCTCAGTTTGTACTCAATTATACCCTTTGCCTAATTAAGACATGAATAAATGGAAATTTTTGTTTGCAAATTAATAGTAAGAGCTCTATCAGTTTTGTGAAATCAAGGGTGTCAAGAAATTTACCATAGCACGAAAAGAGCTTTTTCCCAGATGACTTAGGTTTGAATTTGCAGTTTGTTGTTTTCTTTTTAGGAAAGATTAACAGCACTGCACTTAGCTGTAAAGCATGGCAGACAAAACATTGTTAAACTGCTGCTAGAGAATGGAAGCAACATCCATGCTGTTGATGATGTAAGTTGTTTGTTGTGGCTTGCCCCCGTAGAAATCCAATACAGGATCCTGTAGGATTCTGAGAGATCCGATAGGATCCTATAGGATCTCACCAAGGGTACTAAATAGCAGTAGTCTTAACCTTGACTCATAAGATCCTACAGGATCTTACTTAGGATTCTGTAAACTACAATTAATGCATGCATTGTAAGATATACTGATCTTATCAGGATCGTTGGTTAGAATCCCTTAACCCTTTCACTCCCAAAGTCAGCTATGGAGACAATAACTAAAAGTGAATCTAACTACTTAAGTCCGTGGATGAAATCCCATGATGTGACCATTCAAACGAAACCTCTTCAGTAGTACTTTCACATGGTACCATTATTTTATATTTAAGTTTTTTACAAAACAAAAATTTGAGATTTGTCTTGAATCTTGATTTTAGGCTCTTTTGGGAGTGAAAGAGTTAAGATCTAATGTAGGATTTCTATCAGCGTTTTAATAACATATGAACACTGAAGTTCAGTGGTCAGTCAACTGTTTTGTTTTATCCTGCATCTTAGTGCTTGCATAGAACAAGATACAAAGACAAGGGCTTCTGACATTAGCAGTGGTAGGATTTTACCCCCCATATAACCTGAAATCACATCTGATTGGATAATTCATAAAAAAATGCATAATTTACCGGTAGAACAAAATCACAGTGATATTGGAATTGGGAGCCTGGTACATGTACTAGTTTTCATTCAAATATGATTTTCTCTTGGTGAAGAATTAAACATTCCTTTGGTAAGTTGACTTGTTATTTAATCACTGATTGAAAACTACTTGTCAAAACTGCTTATTGAAAACTGCTTATTGAAGTACATGTAGCCATTTGATAGCTGAAGTTTTGGTAAAGTCTTTTGCAGGACTAGTAAACTCGCACTTTTAGAATCAACATATGAAGTCTTGTGGTTAATCGATTGAACCACATGAGCATCTGTTGTAAGAAAAGTGCAAACTTAAGAAGTCGAGCGTTTAAATGTGAGGTCACAAAACCAAGATGGTTTCACTTGTGAATGCTTGGTCAATTCATGAAAACTTTATATTAATTTAATCAGTCCATCAGAGGGTTACTTTCAGCATTTAGTTACATTTCTGTAATGGTTCTCTGGGACTGATTAACATTTCTTGGTGGAGGGTGACAATATGGTGTAAAGTTTCTTAATTTTGTAAGGAGACAACATAATGAAGACCTTGAGCTTCCAATACCAGGTTTTCTCTGTACACTATGCAAAATAAGGAACACAGGCAACGAGTTGGCCTTGAAATCCAAATTAGTCCAATTTAGCTCTACTTTAATTTAATAACATGCAGGCTTGGGCTTACACTGTATTTCTTGACTGGAGGGCCAAATTCAAAGATTTACCCCACTATTTTTGCTTAAAATTGAAGACATCAGAGAAACTGATGCCTGGTTTATTTTTACATGCAATTCTTTCAGGTCAAAACAATAATAAGTAATTGATTGATAAGTGTGCTAAGCAAGCTACATCAATTTGGATTTCAAGGCCAAAGTAATGGTGACTTAATACACTCCTTTTCTTTCAAAGCCATTGATTCAATTAGACACATTTTATTACAATTCATTTTGCTAGTAAATCTTGTTTAACCTTTTGCAGCCGTATAAATGCACAGCTCTTCATGCTGCAGTAGTCCAAGATGACTGCAATGTGGAAGTAATTCAGTTACTTCTAAATCAGAGAGGTATTAAGGTCAATGCAGTTGATGAGGTGAGTTTATCAGGAAACATTTGGTTGTAAACCTTTGATCACTTTTGTTACTTTACTGTTTAATAATTACAAAAGTAAGCTGTGTGACCACTGTGTATTTATTTGCAGTTACTAACTGTATTTTGCCTTTTGTTGTGCATATCCACTATCCCGAATCACAATATCTCCCGTGCAATCTTTCATCATGCAGACTCACTAGTTTCACTGGCATGCCTCCCATTCTGCCCCTTTAACCCTTTAAGGCCTAAGCCCTGATGAAAATGAAATTTCTCTTTACATGATCACTACTTGTTTGAATATTCAAGTGGCAAGAATAAAGGAAGTGATCACTGAGGATAGGATGTCTTGATATTTAGACAAATTCTCCTTACTAGTGTCATAAGAAATGTCTGGACTGGTCAGTAATGAGAATATGCATTTTTATATCAGGGCTTAAAGGGTTAAGTGCCAGTGCTTTCAAAGTGTACACAAAGCCTGACTCGCTCACCATAGTGAAAACTAATCAACGCACAAAAGTGGTCTTTGACACCTTCAGGACCTTGCAAATAAAAGAAGGGTCACTGGGGTAGCCACGTGTATAGCATGCATGCAGGCAAAAGATGGTTTATTTACTGGTAAAGAATTGTTGTCAACTGCAGTCTCAATTAATAATTGTAAAATCTTCCCTTTCCTTTTTTTTACAGTATGGAAATACACCCTTAAAGCTTGCCGCAGAAAAAGGAAACTGCGAGGCTGTGACACTTCTTCTTGGCAAAGGAGCAGATATTACCAAAGCTGACATGGTAGGTTTCAACTGCTGAACAACATTATAAGAAAATTATAGCCTGCACTGCATGCACTGATGGGAGGGAAAGGACCATTTGCCCAGGGGTGAAGCAGTCAAGTGAAATGTCCGACTTTGAATGTAATAAATTTCAATTAGAATATTGCTAACTTCACCTGATAGCAATACAAGGCTTTCATGTCTGCTTTACAGAAGTTTGAAGAGTTTGAAGATTGCATGTTTTTCTAAGTTTTTGACTGATACTTACATGTACACTTTAAGTAACCCATGCCACTTCATGAGAAAAGGCTGAAATCCAAAGTGGGGAAGGGGGCTTAATAGGGAACGTAAGCAAGCAGGACGGCAACGGTTGACGAGAACGTCACAAAACAAAAAGTTTAATTAGCAAAACAGTGACTCTGCATGTGCAATGCAGATTTTGGTACATTTCTTTGCTGTCCTCTCCAAAAGAACAATGTGAAATGATCAAATTCAACGTTTTATGTAGAACGTGAACACACGACAGCTTTCTTTTTTCTACCTGAACCGTTACGCCGTCCTTACAGAGTCAGCTCCCAGATTGTTCGGCTACATTAGACAGATTGAACGAGCTGAAACTATCGCGAAGAAGTTTGAAATATTTAGAAGCCATTTTGTAAAGTGACGTTCTCCTTGGCGTTGCCATCATGGTTGCTTAAGTTCCCTATTAGAGAGGGAGAGAGGGGACATACAGTCTTTTGTTACTTGCACAAAATTTCACGCTTAAGGTTACAATTCCTCCTCTTATGGGTTTCTTTGATTTGATTGGTGATGGGCAAGTTGAAATGAAATCCATCAACAACATTGTTCCTGAATTACTCAACGTGTGTTTTACTAATGACTTCTTCTTTTCTCTTTTTTTATAAGGTGGGTAACACAGCACTTCATGTTGCAGCTGAAAAAGGGCACCATCAAGTTATATGGTTATTGTTGCAGAAAATTGCAGAGAATCCGGGTCTTATTTGCCAGCAGAATAAGGTATGGGATGTTGCTTTTAAAAAAGTGTGTTTTTGAATGAGGTGAGACCTTAGTTACAAGTTAAAGCCGTTTTCAACTGAGTGTTGTGAAACCAAAACCAAAGCAGTTACATACTGATCAACCACAGCAAACACAAATCTAGAAATCCTATACTGAATCCCACAGAATCTTGCAAGATCACACAGGATCGTTTTTTGTCTGAAAAATCAGGGTGAGATTTTCTAACCAATCACCCTGCATTGTAAAGCAAAACCATGCAGAGAAAACGCAAAGCTCTTTTGTCACTCAATTGAAAACTGCTTTAAATGCAATGAATTAAGTAACACCAGCCCTTACAAAGAAAACCTGAAAAAAATAACTTGAAAAATGGCAGTTTAGAAAGATGACTGTCGAACAGATGACGGATGTTGAACATCTGAAACATGTCTTCCACAAATCTAAAGCGTGTTGTCATCTTTCTAAACTGCGTCATTTCGTTGCTGCTAATAAGAAATTTTGGTAACTTGAAATATATGTAATGTAACTTGAACCCTCCTTATAGACTGGAGCAGTGCTCTTATGGACTTAACTATCTGTTAACTTGTTCTTTTCCACCACTTGCACTGCTCTATGGATTTTGTACATAATAAAACTTCACTGAGCAGTTTGCAATTGAGTTCCATCAATCATACATTTACATCACTCATCATTTTATGTTGAGTGGGATTTTAGTTGGGGGCTACTTAATTGTAAAACAGTGCCAAGTTATTTTGTGAATTTTTGAGGCAAAGTGGTTTTTATTATTTTCTGGTTCAAGGCTTCAGTGTGTTTTGGCTGTTGCTTTAATAATTGCTTCCTGTGGGACATGCACAAGAAAAGTCAGAAAAATAATTGTAGATACTGTAATGTCTTAATTATTTTGTTTTGTTTTGTTTTGATTGTTTGTTTGTTTGTTTTATAACCATAACTTAAGAAAAGTCAGTTAATATATCCATGCTTTCATCTGACATGTGCTCATTTGCTGATAGGAGATACAATGTATGAAAAATTAAATGCCGACAGTTGGGTATACTAGGAAGAGAATTTAGTTAAATCCAATAACACCCCTTGTGACTGTGGTTTTTTTTTTTTTTGGCATCCAATATCTACTTACCCCAAAAGATTGACTGGGTAAGAAACAGGTACTTACTGAGAATAAGATCACATGACTATTATTACACTTCACATGTATGGAGGTGCGGTGATGTGGTGGTTAGCGGGTTGGACTTCAGATCTGAGGGTGGTGGTTCGACACCCAGTCCCTGCCATTATGTTGTTTCCTTAGGTAAGAAACTTTACCCTACATTGTCTCCCTCCACCCAGGTGTATAAAATGGGTGCTGGCGATATACTGCTGGGGGGTTAACCCTGCAATGGACTAGCATCCCATCCAGGGGGAGTAACAATACTCTCAGTTGGTTCATGTATGACTTTACCTTTGTACAATCATTCAATTTAGAGAAAGGGTAAGAAGGGCTATTAAGTCTAAAACGTGTAAGTAGCTTTAGCTTTGAAATAGCCTGTAATGCAGGCGTTTTTTAGGGGGGACGCGTAAGTGCCAAAATCTTGGTTATCGAGCCGCCATGTTGGATTTGCAAAATCTTAGGGAGCTGGGGAGAGGGGCAGGGGAGGGGGCGGGAGAGAGAGAACTAATCCCCCCCCTCCCTTGGCTGCTCTTTCTACTCTCCCCAATCTTCCTCTTGTACTAAAATCCAAGATGCCGGCTATAGCATTCGCTCACCCCCCAAAATACGCCTGCATTGCAGGTTAGCTTTGAAATAGCATCAATGTCATAATAATTATATTACGATTATTACCGTATTTACTCGATTAAGCGCCACCCCTAATTAAGCGCCGCCCTCAATTAAGCACCACGTATGAGAGCAAAAATATTAAAGAGCGCCGCATTCATTCTCAACAATGCGGCACCTAATCGAAGCATCATGAGACTTAATCAGTGTTGAAGGAGCCAAACGAATAAACAAGTACGGTACAAGTCAATCTGAACCAGCCTCCGAAATTTATTCTCCTGCATTATCATGTTTTCCAGTTGGAAGTGGGTATATTTCATTATTTTTTCTTTCAACATTTGCTTGTTATCGTTTACAAATATTATGATTTTTGAAAGAGTGCCGCCCTCAAATAAGCGCCGCCCCCGATTAAGCGCCGCATTTGAAGCACTAAAAATTTAAAGAGCGCCGTGGCACTTACTCAAGTAAATACCGTATGCGTTTTAGAAAAAAATAGTATCCTCACCTATTTTTCTCCTATAGGATCAAAACACCCCCCTTCACTTGGCTGTGAAAAAGCAATGTCAAACAACTGTGGCAATGTTGATATGCTCTGGTGCATTAACCTCATTGGGGGCAACAAATAAGGTAAAAAACAGAGGGTCACTGCCAATATCTTACGGAATACTTTAGCATGCACTTCCCCTTAACCTATTAACTCCTACACCAGCCAAGACTATGGGTTTCGGTCTTTGAAAGCAAGCTACTAGTGCTCACAGCATTTTTTAACGGCGGCGGCCAGATCTAGTAATATCCATTTTTTTTGTTTTTGTTCTTTCGTGTTGTTTTTGTTTTTTTTTTTGTAGGTTACTTGCCCCAGATTTTGGGTTCTTTGCTCCTCCAAACAAATTCCCATCGCAAACGTCTGGAAAATACCCATATTTTTTGGCCGTTTCGTTTTGTTTCACCACTGACATGCATCACTAAGGCTTACAGGGAGTCAGGTGGGGCATGACAGCTGGATCAAATGCCCTTTGTTCCTTTCTTGTTGTTTTTTTTTCCCTGCAGCATAAGCATTAGTCATGTTTAATTTGCTTTGTGAGCAGTGAACACTTTGAAACATAAAAGCACCCAAATGATGCCAATCATGAATGTTTAATGTAATTTGTAGTCGTAGGAATTTCACTCCAAGCTTGTTTGCATTACAGCACAATGAAACACCCAAGCAGTTGGCAGCAGGTGTTAAGGGAATTCTTGAACTTTTAGAAGATACTTCATGTACCAGAGCAAGAAAGGTCAGTAGGTTGACAGAGTGTATTAAAAAGTCTGGAAAAACCATGAATGACATCACATGACCAACGTGCAAACTACACTGTAGTCGTGAGAAAAAAGTTTTCAAAATAAGCTCACAAGAAGGATATTAAATTATTTTGGTCTTCAAACATAACCTCTTCTTAGTTCACGATCAGGAATGTGCTGTGCCAGAAAACACCCATACACCCACCCCTTGGATGGTCATTGGAAATGCCCGGGGGGGGGGGGGTCTAAAAAGCATAAATTTTAAAAAGAAACTAGATGGTTTTCATGTTATGTCATCACCGCCATGTTGGTGGACATGAACAAAAGGTTGCTCATGTGCTTCCTTTGTTACATCTGTCCATTAACATGGCCACTGCGCCATTGTATTTTGGGCTGGGGGTGGTGGCGGGGCTAATCAAAAGGAACCTACAGCAACTCTAGCAACTGTTGGATAATCGATTGTAACAGTACCTTAAATATCGTGTTTATAAAGAGGTTGAGTTCGTGGAATAATAGTCTTGAACATGTTTTTTAATTGAGAATTCATAGTATGGAAACAACAGACATACACTGGTTTATGTGACTTTCGATTGTTTTAGGCAAATCTGCGTTTACAGTTTTTCCCTCACCAGCGCGTGCTTCTTTTTTTCTAATCAAGTTACAAAAATGTCATTTCTGAATATTGAAAGGAATTAGCACAATTACCTTTCTCCGAAAATTTCAGTCCGAAATACCAAATGTTCTTTGAAATATGGGATGTTAAAAACTCCAAATTTTACAAAGAATGTATGGGCTCATTAACACTTTTGCCACCCAGAAATTTTGTATTTCCTGTTGGGTGATATTGCCTTAAGTATTACATGCTAAGAGCTAAATACTGCACAGGTTACCAAGTTTAACAAACTCTTTCGCTTAATGAAAATTTTATTTAGCACGATGCCTTTTCTATAACATTTTTCTGCTAATGAAGCAAATATAACAATGACGTCAGCAAAGATGTGCCTATTGTTAGCGCGGGCTCAGGAGTGGAGGTAGTATTTACGCAAAGTGTTACTCTAGGAAGAGCGAATCTTCCCTTGACCTTTACCAAATACCACAGACAATTCAAACCCCTTAGCGAATATTCGAAATGCTATTCGAAATTTCTAGCAAAAGTGCGCTGTTCTCAAGGAAATGTAAGTTGAAAGACTGCGCGACATTTCGCAGGTTAGAGCAAAATTTTGATAATGACAACAAAATTCGTCAGTTTCGTTTTGTTTGCGAAATTCGCTCTCATTACACACACAGTTCTGTACTCTGGAACCACACAATGGGGTCCTGCATCTTTTTTATTATGCTGAAGTCAAAAGCAACAGCAAGAAAGAGCATTATCGTGTGTTCAAGTTTTTTTTTTTTAAATTGCCAGGCAAAATACAAAGTAAGCTTACGTTTTTTTTTTCCATACTACAAATTAATGTGTTGTTCTTTTTCTTTAACTTATTACAGGAATTGTTCAGACCACCTGTACAAAGTATTGGGAGAGGTGGTTCGGTGGAGGCCGATAGTCCGGGTAAGCATTTACTTAATTACACAACGACATCCACTTAATTTATTTGTACCATATATACACTCGATTGAAAAAACCTTGGGTTTATCTCGGTGCAAGAACCTGACAAAATTTTCTTAGTTTGTTAGCTATTGTTTTGCTGTACACGATTGTTTAAAATGTTTTGTTTCCTTTGTTTTACGTCATTCGTGAGTTTCACAGGCTCTTACACAAAGGCAGAGCCAAAACGTCGTATGATAACTAATATATCTCAATTTAGCCAAGCCTAAAAGCGGAGCTCCCCCTTTTGTTTTTGTTTTGTTTTGTTTTGTTTTTTGTTTTTTGCCAGGACTTGACAGTTTTTTTGCATTTATTTTAAATTGTTATTTTCAGCCTGGGCAGAACAAAAAAAACTTTCTTTTTGATACTTGATCCTGGAAAGAATTCCCGTAAAAAAATACCAATGAGATAGCCTGCAGGATATGTTCTCTGTTTTTTTTTCTGTACCGGTAATTTTAAAGTTTGACGAAAACTCTGTGATTTCAGTTTTAAGTGCTGAGAACACTTTACAGTATTTTGACGTAAACTGTTCAGCTCAGACTAGATGAGAATTTAGTCTCTGCTAGCAAATGACATATTCATGTACAGTCAACATATTTTTGTCCTGCCAAAAATTAAGAGCTAAAAACTTGAATGCTGTTGAGTCCTGTGGCCATTATTTGTCTTTCCTTTCCTTTGACTTAATAATTTAGTGTTTTTTTGCTCTTACGACATGGCAGGTAACAGTACATTAGTTGGAGATATTTCACAGGCTCCCCACAACAGTTTATCACAATTTGCAGGACTAACGGTAACACCAGGATTTATTCCTCAGGGTAAGTTGGTAAACCTTATCAAAAATGGCCAACGTGGCTTTCATTGTTTGTCTTGGTTTACCAAGAATTTGATAACATTCTACATCGTATGGAAAAGCACTATAAAGGAAAGTTTGCATGGAATGGGTTTGAAGGCTTAAAAGTTACGGTAATTCACAAAAGTGGTCGCGATCGCTCGCTTACGGGAGGGGCTGCTTACGAAAGCTTTTGGTTACAGAGTTGAACTAGCCATTCGAACGGGTTTTTACAATCCTGGTCGTAACTAGAGCTGGTTGTTACCAGAGTGGTCTCAAGGAGAACGTATGACCTTATCTTTACCTTGTGAGACAGTTTCTGTTTAGGGTGATAAAAATAAAAATTAATGGGGGCTATTTGCAAATGATTTTTTTCTCAGATTTTTTTACTGAACCGTTAAGAACACGATCTGCGTATCATACTGCTTTGTTCTCTTTGCGTGCTCTCTGTTTTACTTTTTGTGAGGAACTTTTTTTACTCTGTTGCGTGTAAGAGAATGGCCAGTGGCAGATCCTGACAATTGTATTTTCTAGGGCCCGGAATAGAAAAGGCAGCAATGTGAATAAAAATGTGCCAGAATTTAAAAATAATCTCCGCCCTTCAGGCCTTATTTTCGCTGACAAAAAAGGATGGGGGACGCCCCCTGCCCCCCCTCCCCACCCCGATTTCTCGTTTAGATCTGCCCCTGATGGCTGTGTGGTATTCTATGTCTCGGGGAAACGTCTGGGGAGAAGGCGAGAGTCTTGGGTAGAACGCTCAAACCCGGCTGGATCCTATACTCGGCTCTAGAATTTACTAGACGTAGGTTGAATTTGTTGCTGACTTATCCTTTCTATGAGGATTTTCCCCCTCCACAAAAACCAAACCCGCTTAATTCTATCGCTTTTCCACACCCTTCCCCGGTCCTTCTTCATGTATCTTGAGGTCAAGTATTTTCTTAACACTGTGTTTGTGTGCTTGTATTTCGATCTGTATAACAGTGATTAACTATGTGTCGACAACCGGATTGACGATTCACAATGAATTCAAAACTGAAGTCCGTGAAGGGGGATATGCAGCGGTAGGACATGGTGGCCAAGTGCGCATAGGAGACTCAATTGTTGCTTCCACGTAAGTAGACGTGGATGACTTTGGAAGATCATGTTACACATTCTGACACCGTCTTGTGACAAGTTTAAGGTCAGACCTGAGAAATGCAACTTTTAAGTTGATTAAAATCAGCAATTCAGATCTGACGTCGTTGATTTGATCAGAAAGTGGAAATTACAGAGAAACAGAGTATTGCAAAAAGGAGGAGTCTTGTGTTGCTTCTGACCTGGCCACTCCGTCAAAATACGGGGCAAAGACCACATTAGGTGAACCCCGTTTATATATATTTTCCATTGACAAGAAACCCGCAACGCAGCCATTAAAAATAAACATACCAAATAAATGAAAACGCATTTCTGTTTTTCATAAATGTTTCATTGTACACGTCTTCTGTGGTTGACTTATCATCACATACTCTTCCTGTTGTCCTTTCTGTCCTCAGTTCTTCCCCAAGAGATGCAACCGCTTTCAAATCTTTCAGTGCCGCCATTAACCGTTTCTTTTGCGATGGGCAACCTAGATGTGAACCTTTTTTCATGGCCCGTTGGTGGCCAGAAAAGCGTTTCACTGTTTCACAAGTCAGTGTTTGATAGTTTATTTTTCTGAAGTCAGTTTTTCTTCTATTTGCAGTGTGTGTCCACAACCCGCTGCGGCTGCGGTTGAGAGTAGTTACCATGCCAACGTGTCAGGAGGAAATGTCAGCATTGGTGATCACAGTGTAACCAATGTGGGTACAGGAACACCAAGGTGAGGAAGGCTCCTCAAGTAGACAGCTGTTCAGACAAGGTGGGGTGAGGAGTTGGTTATTAAAGATTGGGATTGGCCGCGTGGCCTTGTAACTTGAAAGGTATTGAAGAAATATTTCCAAGCTATGTGGTTCAGCTTAAAATGTGTCTACAACGCTGTGATTATAAGGTTTTGTGAGCACGCCTGATCTTTCCATAGAATTCATGGTAAAGCTTGCATATTTACTCGCTCATTTTCTGTTCTAGTGACATTTTTTCTTGTTTCGTACGGTAGCTCTTACGGGCAAAGATCACTGACCTCGTGGCGGCTTATTGGGAATCAGTTTGTGTTTCCAGGGATATGAAGTCGTAATTGATGCCTTAATACCTTGAAGGTGAACACTTTTAATTAGCCCGTTGAGCCCTAACAGTGACGAAAATGAAATTTCTCTTCGCATTATCAATAGTTGTTCAGACATTCATTATTAAGTGATTGGAATAAAAGAAGTGGTCACCAAGGATAAGACGTCTTGATATTTTTGACAAATTCTCTTTACTAGCTCCATGAGGAATGTATGGAGAACAGTAAGGAGAATATGCATTTTTTTTTATCAGGGCTTAAAGGGTTAAATACGCTTATCACCATCCAAGTGTCATTGAAGTTCACCTGTAGTTGCGGGCCGCTCGCAATTCGTGCCCCTCCACCCTCCCCTCCCCAAAGGTCAACAAAAAGCCAGGTGTGGGTAGGATTGTGTCAGGGCCTTTATTCCTGCAATAAACAAGGTTTTTGTCGTTGTTTTTGTTTGTAGCAGAACACCAAGCACTGCTGGAAGTAGTGAAGGCCCATGGTTTTCAGAGGATCCGGAGAATAGAACAGCAAGACACCCCGTAAGTCAAGCGGCAAATACAAGTGGAGGGGCGTTAAGCTATCCAGTTCTCGAAGAAACCAGCTCGGGATCACCCACGGAAAACGTCTCCAAGTCCCCGGGGGAGTTGCCCCATCCTGTTCCTGAAGAACGTAGCTCAAAATCCTCTGAAGAAAAGGCAAGTGTGTCTGGTACCCCTGGGGAATTACCCCATCCAGTTCCTGAGAGAAGTAGGGCAGGAATTTCCACGGAAAATGCAAGTGACTCTGGTGCCCCTGGGAAATTGCCTTATCCAGTTCCTGAAGAGAGTCGACTCCAGAAAGGAGAAGTACAAGTTGCCTCTCAGAATTCTGTGAAAGATATCAAACTGCTTGGAGAGGCTGGGCATGAAGATTCTACCAATCCGGTTAAAGCAGCGACTGAAATCAAAGAACAGTCTAAAGGTGCAGAATCTAGAGGAACCCTCGAAGGTCGTAGTGAAACCTCAACAACAGTGACCACTGGATCAATGATTAACAGGAGTGTGGAGAAAGGTATTGTGTCGTCCAGGGTAACAGAAGGATCTGTGTCTCTTAGAGGGTCTGGAAACAGCGAAAGTAGTAGAGTTGTTGGTACCGTGGCTGCCGAAGGAAAAGGTAACGACTCTCCTAGCAGCAGTGGCACCATTCAAGTTATTGGGTCTTCATGTACTTTACTCAAAATTTTACACTATATTTAAATATAACTACAAGATCGATACTGTCCAATAGCATTGACAACAAGACAGACTTGGGATGTACGATCTACGATCCAAGGCGCCCCCTCCCCTCCCCCCTCCCCCCTCGCCCCACTAGTAGAGCTCGTTAATTTGTAGATTTAAGCTTTAAAAATTCCTTTACTAGTACGTTGTAAAGGTTCAGTGAATTTTTTGTTTATTCCCTTCACCTCTGGATTCAAACTACATACGTTTTATTTTTTACTGTTAAGAGGTTTTATTTCGATCTATATAGGTGCTGCAGGAGCCCCCAAAGCAAGTGCTTTTGGCGTCTCTTCATCAAAAACGGGTCCTGGCTGGGGACCAACATTGCAGAAAAGCAGAAGCCAAGGTCTCAGAGGAGACGTTCCGTTGTCTCGAGGTGTACCTAAAGAGACAAAGAAACGGTTGCTGAAGATGGAGACGAGTGATTCCTCCACTGGTGATCCCAGACTGTCTGATATACTGGGTAATACGTCAATTGGAGATCCATCATCTGAAAATTTCACTGAAAATCGCCCGTTAACAGAATCAAGAGAATTTTCTGGTGGAGGAACGAAGCCTAAATCGCCAGTTGTGGATTGTAAATCGACTGTTGATACTGCTAAGAAAGGGGGGAGATCTGTTGCTGAAAGCGGCGTTGTACTGAGTAGAATTGGGCTGAGAGGGGGTGCAGGCCCTCCTTTGTTGTTAATTAAAGGTTCCGGAGATCAAGCACCTGTGGCTTGGTCTAACGCTGGTACGAGTGTCTCGGAAAATGCAGCCTCAACTCGTCTGAACAGCTCTTCCAAGGAAGCGCCTCATCGAAAAGAGAGATTTTTGAGAGGTGATTCTTTTCCTGATGGGAACATTTCAGCAGAGGTTAGCCGTGTGCAATTGGCCAGTTCAATCGGGTCAACCGGAACAGCCCATGCTGCAAGCGTTAACAGCCCAAGTACCAGTGCTGACAACAGAGGAGAACAAGAGACTGTCCCAAGGGAAAACTCAAACAGTGAAACTCCCTCTCCTGCGGCCTCATCTATTACGACGAATGATTCTGCCGTTCCTATTAGACATACTAATCCCGAGGACGACCATGAAGGTATGAAAAGATGTGACGACAACTGCATGATCATGTGATTGCCTTAAGGCCATTAAAACTGCAGTGAGGCACGTTCACCATTAGTGGACACCTCGTGATAGAAGTGGACATCTCATAAGAAGAGAATCTCATAAGTGGTCTCTTGTAGGTTGCCATCTTCCCTTAAGAGGTAGTGCAGTTGTTGGCTTCTTAGACTTTCGATTGTACTTTAAGGTTCTTCACTCCACATTGGGAAACTTAAGCACAGACATTCTTGAGCCACGGACGGTAACCGGAAGTTGAGTGCTTGCCTTTGAAAGCATTTTGACGCCAACACGTCTATTACGGCAAGCTACCAGACACCAAAACAAGAGTTTTCCAGTCTTTGGTGAGGAGTAAAAACAAGCAAACAAATGAAAACATTTAACTTCCTGTTGACGTCTGTGGCTCAAGGGCGTCTGTGCTTAAGTTCCCTAATGTTTCTCTCCACCCATGGGAACCTGACAAAACGCTGGTTGGAGGGGGGGGGGGGGGTGAGGGGAGAGGCGAAGGTAATCCTGCGGTGGTATTTGGTTTAGACAGAGTGGTCGCCTAACTGAAATTAAGTTTGATACCAAGAGCGTACGCTCACGACGATTCGAGTGTATCTTAACTTAGGAATAAGAATTTGTAAATATTGAGAGCTTAAGCGTAAACTTTATATTCAGCTTAAGTTTTGTAATGCTGCTTTTGATATAATCCCAGTAATTTAAGGTGCGCTGTCACTAAACGTGGTTTGTACATAGGTGTAATTAACGCAGCCATTTTTCTCCTATTTGTGAAGGAGAAAAATTATGAAATCCATTTGTGAATCGAACCAAATTATAGACGACAATGTTTTGATGTAATTCCGCATGGCAATTTTTACAAAAGTGTAAAAGAAACCCGAAAACGTGTCAACTTTGGTTATGTCCGATTTTCTCATTTCTAAAATATGTTTCTGCCTTGGTGATTACTGTTTTGGAAAATGAAATTGTTATTGCTGGGCGTCCTATGATATCGGTACGTTGTTTTTTTAAGCTTTTGTAGCTTTTCTGAGAAATCGCTGTCTTACTCGTTTTAATGAACAGATATAAGTGTAAGTAATGATTACTGTAATTAGTTACAGACAGAAAAATAGACTTTAGAAAGAGTTAAATATTTATAAAGTAGAAGGGTATTTAATAGTTTAATTTTTAAGACGTTATTTGTGCACACTGCGTGCTGGAAAATTCTTAAAAGTACGAATGTGCTTTTATTTAGGATATGCGCTTGCTTCACCTACTGTTTTGCAATTTCTGTTGTCCAACATTTTATTACAACACCAGCAAATTTAGCAGAGGAAATTATTACTTTGTTTTTATCCGAGATCGTCAAGATCGCCCCAGCACTAGGCAAAGCAGAACTGCTGAGTATTCTTTTCAACTTTGCTGCTTTGCAATTTATTGATTACAAACTTCGCAGGTTCACGCTTCGAAAGCGAGGCTTGGTGATTTGATAGTCTGGCGTCAACATGCATAAGGGCTATTGAAACGGTTGTGACTAGAATGTACAGCTCAGAAGGAGGTCATCTCTTTCACTTAAAATTACGTGAAGTGATCTTGTTTCACAGTTTACAGAAAAAGAATGAGAAAAATCAGCGTAGTGCGGAATCGAACCCGAGTCGTTCGCTTCATCTACATCCACTACACCAGCTGCACCATCAAGAGCTAGCTGCCGAAACCCGTAATTTTTACTCATGTGGAGCGTTGCCATAACAATAACAGAAAGCTAACCTCTCAAATCAGTGCTTAACCCTAACCACGAGAGATCAGTGCTAAACCCAAATGGTATTTGTTCTGCAGCATTTTGTAATAACGATGCATTTTGTAATAATTAAGAATAAAAAATAGTGATAGTAGTTTCGAATGACATTTCGATGACTCACTCATCATTTTCAAATTCGTGTAACTAAAAGTCAGATTCTTGTGAGTTCCTTATATAATAAAATGCGTGTTGGAAGTCTTGTTGCAGGTGATTAAAAATACAATGTTATATGAATTTGAAAATGATGAGTGAGTCATCGAAACGTCATTCTAAAACTACTGTCGCTAATTTTTATTCTTAATTGTTTATCTAAAACCTCCGTTATTGGAATTTTTGCCATTTAGGCAGCCAAAATGTATCCTTTGATACTCGACTTTGATCCGAGGCTTTATCGATATTCAACATGGCGGGAGTGGGCCATGTGCCGTGGAGTGGATCTTGGGCCCCAGTTTGCAGTAGCCTGCGGTGGTGTTAAAACTACAAACTTCGTCAGAAATTTTGGGAAACCTTCATATTTACGTAATTGCCTCGGGAAATTCCTGAACCCCCCCCCCCCCCCCTCCCTGTCATGTTGAATTTCCCATGCAAAATCAGTTTACCCATTACACAACATTGCAGTTTAGGGGGGTCATTTTAAATCCGGTTTAGTACCATAGACCCCGTTTGTTGCAGTGTCCCAAAACTTTTGACGAGGATTGTAGGCCAAGAACCGCCGGCCGTAAAATCCCTGGGTCAGTGAGGAGGATCTTTTAGCACGAAAAACTGCATAGGAATATCTGGAGAGTCTATCATCTCTTCTGCCACGGAAGTACTGAAAGGACATTGCAATACTAAGACTTTGAACAGGAACTTTAATTACTTATTACATCGTATTGAACTTTGAACTTCGTCTTACATTGTGTATTTTACGTTAGTTATTGTCTGTTCCGGAACAAAGCTACTTTAACAGGTATAGCAATAACAACCAAAACACGCTGATACGGTAAAAATGACTAAACAAAAGGAAATTGCCTTTTTTTGCAGTTTGTCGTCTTTAATTCGTGTTGTTGCTTTATGGCATTCCTTCCAGTTTTCACTTTCAGTGACCAGCGTGCGAATTTTAGAACGAATAGCGTGATTGTTAGCCAGCGCGCGAAAAAAGAGGAATTTTTGTCGCCGTGAAAGATGGCATCCAAATGTTTCGATTTAGGTTGGTTCTTTCTACTCAGTGGTTAGTTTATTAAACTGAGATTCCCACAACAAGAACGAAATACTGTAAAGAGAACGAACTAACAAACGATCACAACTGCAATGATCACATCATTTGTATTTCCGCAGTTCACACCATTCATTCTAAACGGAAATTAGCACGACAATTTGCTCCACACGATCAGCTTCTCAAGTCAGCCCAAGTCTAAATAGTTAGTTTTTTTTTTATATAGAAGCTTGACGTTGTCAGTTTAAAAACTTGTTGGTATGCGTAAAATACCGTCCTCAGCTCTTTTTTCCTATGATATATATTATGTTCACTTAGCTAGTCAGCATGCTGCAGTGTGCGGCTAGATTACTCACTATCGCCTAAATCAAGACTCTGTGATGTTTATTTCCCCTGATCAAAAGTGCACTGAATCTTCATTGCCAGATAAAGCTTCCTTACTCTTATTCCCAAATGGCTATTTCGATCCCAGTTACAACTTCCCGTCGAATTACTTCTTAAGCTAGGGAAAATTTGAAAGTTTCGGAAAACTTGTAGAATAATTTTTTTTGATGATGATGATGATGATGATGATGATGATGATGATGATGATGATGATGATGATGATGATGATGATGATGATAATGATCATGATCATGATGATCATGATGATGATCATGGTGATGATGATGATGACGAGGAGATGTCACGCAAAATGGAGAAGGAGATGTCACGCAAATTAACTTTTCACAAAACAATCTTTTAAAATATTTTATTACAATTTGCATTAGACTTTATTACAATTTGAAAGACTTTATTACAAGACTTTATTACAAATATTATAAAATGCTGCAGCCGTTATTACAAAATGCGTAGATTGGATTTATTACAAAATGCTGCACCCTTTATGAAACAATGCGCACATTATTACAAAATGCGTTACTTATTACAGAATACGTCGTTATTGCAAAATTCTTCGGAACAGTATTCTTTCCTAAACTACAGCCTTTTCTCTCAGTTCTCTGCCTGATGAATCGAGTTCTGTTCTCTGGTTGGTTGGGTCTCAAACGATGGGGAATACTACGTTATATTACCTTCATAAGGTGTCTCACCTGATTTTGGCATATCCGTTCTAGTCACAATCATTGAAAGATCCATTAAAAATGGCCACAATTTTGAAAAGCCCGCATTTAACACCGCTGACTGAATGGAGCGGTTTTCAGCACCCTCGATGGTGGATGTAAGTTTAATCGATAAAATGATTTTAACTACTCATTCTTATACCGTTACTCGTTTCTAAAGTGGCCAATATAGTAGTTTTTGAGTTTTGTAAAACCAAAATCGACTTTGCAAACAGCGCAATGAACTGATCAGAATTCGAAGCAAAAACATGCAGGCGTTGGCAAGCGATGCCAAAACACAGAACGGCAAGATAGTCAGAACTCACGACTGGTTTCAGTCTCGTACCCAGAGTCCTCAGGCTTCTTGTTCAGCGGGTGGTCGCCGGGAGAGACTCTGGGGTAGTGCAAAAAAGGAATTTTGTGATTGGGTGCTCACTGTAACGAAACTAAGAAGCCTGAGGAGTCTGAGTACGAGGGTAAACTGGTTCAGTTTTGGTTTTACTTCCAATTGGTTAAAAAGTTGTGCGAATTCACTTTAACCAAAGGCAGAGCATAGCAAGGCAAAACCAGAGGAAATGCGAATTACTTTCGACACTCAAATGAAAACTGTTCAAATAGAAAGATTTTACAGTGTGAGGCATTGCGTTCTACGGAAAACGGCACTGAAATATCTATTTGTCGTGGAAACATTATTGATACTTTTTACTTTTCTTTTTTTTTAATGCTCAAAAATGTGTGTGAAGTGAGAGTACGTTGAGCGCTTTTAAGAAAACAATAAACAGCTCGATTTCTCGCACTCTTTTCTTTCCGTTTGTTCATCAGTGTTTATGTGATGATAGTGACCAGGTTATTTCACATACTGTACTGAGGTGGTAGGATCACAGGGGACCCAGACAATCTGTTCGATTTGAAATTTAAAGGATTTGTATGGGAATGTTACGAGGTTCGTATTAAAGCAAAATATTGGGGATAATGTTGATATTTTTCTTCAAAACAAAGGTAAACTTCCCTCAATTGTTGTATTTTGTAGTCCTTGCAGCCGTAAATAGAGAATATTGGCGATTTTGAAGGTTTTGCGTTCGGCGTTTACCTGAGAACCCATACGAACCTCGTAATATTCCCATACAAATCCTTCAAATTTCAAATCGAACAGATTGTCTGGGCCCCTGTGGTAGGATTAAAGGGTAATCTGCATTGGTTTTAACATAGAATGATAACTACGTCCGAACAAATTAAGAAACGGTGAACTAACACGTATAATAAATATCGCGTTGTGAGGTTGCCTAGTTTGCGTTGAGACGGCAGACAATAAACGTGAATAATGGCCGGGTTACATGATTTTTTCTGCCGACTGCGTTTGCCGAAAACATAACATCAGCTCGATTTCTCGCACTCGTTTCTTCCTGTTTGTTTATCAATGTTTATGTGACGAAAGTGACAAGGGTATTTCACTTACTGAGGTGGTAGGATTTAAGGCTAAACTGCGCCGGTTTTAACATAGGATGATAATTACGGCAGAACAATTAACAAACGTTCAACTAATACGTTAAATAAATATCGCTTTGTGAGGCTATTTTGCGTTGAAACAGCAGACAACAAGGTGAATAATGGCGGAAAAATCACGTGATTTTTTCCGCTGACTGCGTTTGCCGAAAACATAACAAAACTAGTCCACCGTTTGATTTACATTGAAAAAGATGTTTTTGGTCTTCAAAGTGACCACCAAAAGCGACGATAAAACTTTATTCTAGCCAATCGTTTGGCGATATTTCTGATGCTGGTCTTGTTGTCATAACTGGCTTTGTGAAAAGACCACCGTTTCCAGCTGTTCATCACGCAGCTAGCTGGAAGTGATAAAGAACTCAGAACAAAATGCAAATAGCTTCTAAAATGTTTGCGTTCTTGACAGCTGAAAACACAACTATTCAGGTTGTTATTATTATTATTTTTAATGAACAGGCTTTCACAAACATTGAATACACACACCTTAAGCGATACCCTGCTAACAGTTTTGCTTCGATGATTGATCTTTCCCAGACAAGTGGCACTTATGCGATGGATTAATAGATAAGAATACAGTGGAACCCTTATGTATAACGAAGTCCCCGTTATAACGAACACACTCAGCCAGTCCCTTAGCACTTCGTTACAGGGCTTTCGTTTGAGGCCGGAGGTCGGACCTAACGTCCGGTCGTTTGACGTTTAAAGCCCGGTACGTTCACACGAAATAATTATTTTCTGAAGTGTAAATAAATCTGATGGTTTTCTGAAGTGTAAATATATCGGATGATTTTGTATTTGCTTATCAATAGTTTAGCCTTATTTTGTCACTCATGTGTTAAACTCATACAAGCGGAAACTAATAAGGGCGTGGTGGTGTAGTGGTGAGCGCGTTGGACTTCAGATGTGAAGGTCAGTGGTTCGAGGCCCAGTCCATGCCGTCGTGTTATTTCCTTAGACAAGAAAATTTACTCCACATTGTCCCCCTCCACCCAGGTGTATAAAATGGGTACTGGCGACATACTGCTGTGGGTAACCCTGCAATCATGATGTGAGCTAGCGCTATAGTTATCTGCGTGCGCAGATTTTTTCTGGCATTTTATGACGTAAGCATAGCCACAAAAAAAAGCAAAGTTAACAGTGAATTTTCTCGCGTTTCCTTCGGTGAATTTTTTTCACATTTTGCACATTTTGAGATACTAATGCTACCTTCCACATACTGTATTTTGGAAAAATTCTGTCAGAGCAATTCAGTTGAATGGTTAAAAATAAGAAATCACGTGATTTCGGTGAAACCGTCTGAACGACCCCATATTTTATCAACCCCTATTCTTTATCGCATACGTTCTGCGCATCTCGAGTCTGGTCCGAGATATTTGGGTTTCTTGCCCACTAATACAAGGGTATTTTGCGCGGTTTAAGACTATGTGGAAAAAACAAAATCTTAGCAAAGGCTATCAGAATCCAAAAAGAAAACTGAGGGTAACACGCATTTTCAGAGATAACTGAGATTAAATTTGGAAAAAATTGCCATACGTTCTTTGTATTTTAGAGCTTTTTATAATTATAGTTGCTTAGTTATCTCTGAAAAATCTGTAGTTACCCACATTTTTCTTTTTAGATTCCAATAACCCTTGCTAAGATCTACGTTTTCCCCATAGTTATAACCTGTGCAAAAATACCTCTGTATAAGGAGGCACCTTCCTTAAAAGACCCCGGTTAACCACTTCCGGTCCAGGGAACGTAGGAAATGGCGTTTCAGAGAGTCCAATTGAAAAAATTTCTTAGGGGGCATGTCCCTGGACCTCCTTGGAAGTTCGTACCATCGGCACTTTCGTCCCCTTGTTTCACCTATGAATTCGGTACTTTAAAATATTACCCATAACACTGTTCGTTGTACGAGGGCTCTACTGTACACGTGCCGATTATTTTCGAGTTGTGTAGTGTTTTTTTGCAAGCCGCGAGCTTTGAAGAAATTTCCGCGAGTATTTCTATAAAACCGCCTTATATGGGATTTGACTTATGTGGGGGCAGTTGTAAACCTGTCAAACTGGGACAGTACAGTGCATTACACTTTCGTCTTTTACGTGTTTTATTCTCCTTATATGGTAAAATTACGTAGAAGAGGAATAACATGATTCTAAGTTTTGAATCTGTGAATGGAATCTTTGGGCGATCGTTTAAATAAAAGATATCTCTTAGCAGCACGTTCCTTTGGTTGTATTCAAAAATAAAATTGTAAAGGTGGCTTTAACTTTTAGTATTAAAATAAAATCCCAAGGTGTGATACTTCAGATGATGACTACTATAAAGGATAATACATTCTCGTGCCCAGTTAGGGGGGAACCTAAATTCGGCACCCGGATACTGCTACGCTAACCTTAACTTTTCGCTAGGTGTTGGTTGTTATGTTGTAAATAGTGCTTCCAACTTTTGACTCCGTCGATGAAATCCTATAGTAGAACCATATAGAAGACATTGACTAGTACTATCTCGTTTAGTTGTTGTTTATGAAGTTGTTACAGCTTTGAGTCCGTGGAATGAATGTTAAGAGAGTGCCAACATTCAAATGGAAACTATTAAGCAGAAGCACTATGTTCCGCTATCTTGTAGGAAGGTTTGCCAATTTTGCGTTTTGGTAGTTTTTAGCAGTGAAAGACGCCATGCAGTTTCTTAAGCATTAATTTTTTATTAAAATAAGAAACAGTCAAGCTGTGAGAAATGACGCTGACTGTGTTGTCAAAGCAACGAAATATTATTCACAGAAGCATGCATACATTCTTTTAAAATTATAACAAGCCATCTTGAGAGACCTTTCTGCGTTTCTCGCCGCAATGGGTTAAATTGAGTAAACAATGGGGTCATTTCCAACAAGAGCGTTTCAAGACAACGCGGTGATCGAAACACCTAATTCAAACGAACATACGTCCAAGATATGGGCAAAGAAGAAAATTGTACCGAGCATACATATTTCGACGGCACCTATTCGCAGGCGGGCTGCGTTTATCAAACCCGAGAAATCCCAGCGGTCAACTACAAAGTTCGTCGATAGAAGTATGCTTTGGGTCTACTGGACACCGCGAAGGAGATTCTGGTGGCCAAATGTGAAAAATTTGGAAACTAAGAGTGAACAATTTTCGAACAACTGATAATGATTATATTCAGACGAAGATAATTGCGCTAAGAAACGTTTTACAAAAGGACGCAGCTGTGTATTTTAACAACACAAGTTATCAAAATGGTAATTAATCAAGGAACCATAATTATTTGCTAGCAGGAGATATGAAATTGATAAGGATGGATATAGCTTGAGAGGGATTAGATGTTACAAAATTGCATATTTTTTGTACATGAACATGAGGTTATTGCAGAAAACTTAGCCATCTTGCAACAACAGTCTTTGCATAAATAAAAACAAGACCGGCCGTAACTACCACCTGAGAACATGGACAATTGCGTGTGATCAAGATGTCTTGAATTTGAAGATACACGTTTCTATTTTTTTTAACGTTTTGTGGTCATCAACATCATTGTAAGACTCTTTCTCGCTCAGTGTCGCATAGGGCGTGAACTGTGGTAAAAAATAAGGGAACAAGTGTAATTTATACTGTGGAGTCTGTCAGTAGAAAATGCAGTTGGTGTGAAGCTGGTTGCTGATAGGTGAGTTTTCCTTAATGTTGATAAACCTTCTTTTTCAAAAACTGGTGCCAGTTTGTGAAAAAGTCCCCAGAAAATAAATTTGTGAAATAAGGGATTGTCAAGAAAACTTGGGGTACGTTGAAAGGTTTCTTGGTTCAAGAACTGTTTGCGCCAGTTTTAGCCAGCTTTTTGAACCAGGAGATTTGCTCACAACAAACTTGCTAAAAACTTGTGGAACACAGGAGAAAAGTAGACTCGTCTGTGCCTTGTACGGGGAAACAATTTTGAACAAAAAATGAGTTTTTCACTATTTTTGGATTTAAAAAAGTATGAAATGTTGACAAAAAGCAGCAAGGTTTTTGTATATATCACATTCTACATGTCTAGCATGAAAACGTTCAATTTCTGTCGTGTCGTACAAAATTCTCGTATTGAGTTAAAGACCCTGTATCGAAGCCCAAGATGCATTGCGCGCTCCACTGATTTTCGTAGGTTACAAAAATTGAAAATTAAACTTGACTTACCTCTAAGTCGAAGGTTGATTTGGATTCTATGAGTCAACAGACGGGAGTGTAGGAGTTGTACGAGAGAGTGCAGCGTATGCGTCAAATCAGGTTTTAGAGTACTGACAAAGACAATCAAAAACAGGGCGTGGATAAAGTATATATAAATCAGGAGGGTGTACAACTCCTACACTCCCGGCTGATGACTCATAGAATCCAAATCAACCTTTGATTACAGGTAAGTCTTGTTTAATTTTCAATTCCATTTGGTCATCAGCCAAGGTCGTTACGGCGAGACAGACTTGTGCTAGACGATCGTAAGTAAGAAGGTCATGTTCCCCATAAGTCACAATATAACATGTCAGATTCATACTGATTACGTTAGAACAAATGTAGACACCTTGGTGTGTATGTTCTACTGTTCATAAGACAGAGTACTCGAAAATTACTGTGGCAAAAGACTTCAAAATAGCCTCTCCAAAGTTAAACTCGGATTCAGTTGGTTTGTAGTAGTATTGCCGGAAGGTAATGTCTCTTATGCTGGTATTGTTATCAGCGAATAAGGAAGGGGATGCAGCTCTTGTGCTGTAGCCTTTAAACTTCGATACGTCAACACCAGCAGTAGACAGGACTGACTTAAACCATCTGGAGATAGTATCCTTGCTAACAAGGCCACGTGGTTTAATATGATTAAGGAGCAGTTGCTTGGAGCCATTTCGAAACTGGCTTGTCCTTGTAATGCACTCCTTTAAGGTGATTCCTTTCAATTGCATTGTGCAACCTTTCTGCGCATCATTTTTTTGCGTGATTAGCGCGCGCACGAGCGTTCGCACCTTCGGAACTTGATAGGTTTTCTATGAAAGCTGAGCAGTTTAGAGAAATAACTGGTCGTTTTCTCCTAAACGAGCTCGGTGACCCCCGTTTTTTAATGCATAAATTCAAATGTCACACGGTCGGGTACAATATGTCGCGATTTCAAGAAAATTTAAAAATTCTGCTTTGAGATATTTTTATTCAAATGCCGAAAAGAACACGTATTTAGGTACAGCAGGGTATGTATGCACGCGGCAAATTCTTTAATTTTTTTTCATATCCTTAATTCCTGTCCAACTAAAATAGTATACAGTTAAAGGTAAATGACTACTTTGTTAGACTGCTCCAATACTTCAATACAAGCAATGAGTAACAGACTTATAATTCTCATTTCTGATTACTAGGGCCTCTCAGGAAAACCTTGCGGGTCGTATAGTTGCTATCAATGGCTCTCCATGTTGTGCCAAAAGAAGCTCAGTGACCCCTATTTTTTATTGCATTTTTGAAATGTTCTAGACATACTTACCAATTGGACCAAGTCTTAGAAAATCTTAGATATTCCCTCTATTTCGATGGAATCACCATAGCTGTGTGACGATACAGAATTTATCATCCCCTGGATAGGATAAAAAGACAAGGGGCGTAATATGTGTTCCTACATGAGTCTGCTTAACCTTGTCAGTATAGTAACCTTGAAAATACACTTGCTGGTCGACAGCTCTATGTTCTCAGTTGTTAGCTTCTTTATTATTTGATATCTCTATCCGCTAAGAAGGCTCAGGAGGAATGAACTTTAAAGTGAGTTGCTTTAGGTCGAGTTCTTATGCTAAAGGTCGTCCACGAAAATAAGTAAACACAATGCTCAAATCCTAAATTGAAAATTGATTTTTATCGAGGCAAAGCAGGGCGGAGTTTAAAAATTCCTTTCATAAAGCGCTTGAAGATTAGCAACTGTCCCAACGGTACGGATATGTTAGCGTTCAACTGTAAGATGGACGATAACATGCTTCTAGCATTATTTCTAGTTCTGCATGAAGAACCCTTTCATATAGGATAGACAAGAAATCTAAGGCCAAAGGTAGTGGTGGTGATAAGATACGCCGGCTTTTTTTTTTTTTTTTTACAGAATTCTACCCATTTCTCGAGGTAGATCTGGTACTGGGAGGTTGTACCTTCTCGCCATGATGCCGAGATAACCTCTGTTGATCTGGTGGTGAAGCCAAGGCCTTCGAGCTATTGCCTGACAGTAGACAGACAATAAGACTCATTTTCTTGTGCAGAGGATGGCTGGTTTCTGGAGATTCGGGAAAACTCAGAAGGTTGTTGATTTATGTGCAAGTGTATGCAATGCGCTCATAGCACCAATGAGCTTACTCAATGTTTCCTTCCGTAAAACGTGGCATAGTGCGGCGTCTATTATATTCTTGCATGCACCTTTTACCGACATTGTTTGACCTAATGGACTACGTGAGCTGTATTGCGCTAAGCAGCATGGCCACCTTGTTAGCCGACACCGGCTGTGAACATCGTCTGAAACAAGACACCGTCTCAGTTGTAAAGTATCGTTCACGTATTGACTGCTTTCTCCGTTCCGCGGCACAGGGCAAGGACAGGTACCTAGTCGTACAGGGCAAGTGTATGAAGTAGCTTTTTTGCATGTTCGGGCTTCCAAGAAGCTAGGATGCCCGTTTACATCCGGGAATTTAACTGGCTAGAACCGCATTTAAGCCATGTGGTGAAGTGGTCTTTAAAATATGGCGGAATTATGGAATTTGAACAACTTTCGGTGGATCTTGCTTCATATGTTGAAACTATTTCGTAACGATTTCTAAATGGGTACCACCTGGATAGAAATGACGAGAAACGTGATATTCAAGATCTTACCTTAAATTAATGCCAGGTTATCGGATCGCCCTGGTTTCAGTTTCCCGCTAAAAATCAGCCTCCAAATCACCATTTTTGTATGGAGAAGACCGCTTGGAGGACTTTCATGACATGATTAAGGCCAAAGGTAGCGGAGAATGCGAAGGGTACCAGTGGAAATGTTGACATCTATCTTATGCCTTCAAAACCACGACAGTGATGAACATGCTTTTAGCGATTGATTTATCTAGCTATCCCAGGCTAGCACGTCTAACTCCATCCGCTTATTGCAAACTTTGTGGTGCTCTCTTAAAGTATCTCAGCGGAGCTCAGTTTCGAGCCGCTAAGCGCGGTCCTCCTATTGAAGCTTACATTGTACACAAGTACTACTCTAGTGTGCACGAGAGGTTTGCCTTGGCAACCAGCGCTTTCAGGAACGAATCTGCATTTCCTGTTGAGGTATGTCCTTATACGAGTACCGGAATCGAACCGCTACATAACAAATACTTCCACATGCTTCTCGCAATACAATGAGTGAGGTGTACATGACGGCTATGCACAAGATGGCCCAACGGTATTAATCAAATCTGCTTCATACAGTAGATTTATTCGCAAAACGTAAAAGTTGTAAGGCAACAGGTAAACCATAGCTGTTTCGCTACTCTTATTGATATGATAGTGTAGAGAATAAAAAATAAATAATCATCCAAAAATAACAAAAGTAGTGGCACTTCCATTTATTATTTTTTTAACCTGCATAAATCAAGACGATTCTGGCCAATATCAGCCACCAGGAGAAAAAATTACAGCGTCGTTTTTTCCCGTGCCATAGAATTAATAGTTTATGGCCGTTCTCAAATACGTTTCGAGATGATAACAATGAAAAAACATAAGCTATCGTGACGAAATTATCACATATGATTTAATAAAGATTTCTAATTTGCATAAGTATGACCTGAAAAATATCGTTACCATTTTCCTTTCTCATAACTATTTAATACCAATTTTGATGGCGTCTTTGTAATCTTTGTAACAACATGACAACCAAACGTTGTCTTAGGTAGTTTTGCTATATCAAGAAGCGTAGTTGGCGGCGGCCATTTTGAATAATCACTTCCACCACCATCACCACCCTCTCCTAGCTGACACAAAACATATCCCGATTGCCTCTAATCTTGAAAATGTCGCCCATGATGTCTGGTATTGATGCGTCGAGATTGAAGTTTTTATCGTCAATAGCAAGATTCTGTATCATTTTGGCACTTATCCGCCGGACTATTTCCTGTTTAAGAATAGCACGCAAAACACACCCAGTTTTGGACCAAAATGCCTAAAACACCATAATGTTTTGGGTGCCACAAACGTGTACCTTTGCGGCTTTGTTGCTTTTTTATAGGAGCACCACCCCCCTCCCTCTTCGGGCATGGATTATCATAGAGCTTTGCACCCAGGAAGACAACTTGCAAGTATTTTGATTTATTTCTGCTTAAATTTAACAGTCGTTAGAAGCACATATGTATTTGGTATACATGTTGTTTGCTGTCGATAACTGCTGTAGACAAGCTGAAACAAAACCCGGGTTTCGGAAAGGGAGTTTCCCTTGGCGATTTCCCCTAAGTGATGCCACGAAATCCAACCTCGTTCCCAGGACTGGGAACGAGGTTGCATTACGACTCCATCGCGGTTTATTTGTGTCTTTCTGAAATGGGTAATACCGCTGGAAATTGTAGCCTGAAGGCTCCATTTATTCCTATGGGTATAAGTTTCGGCAGCCACCGAAAATGTGGCGCACAACTTCGGTTTCTTTCGTTTCAAAAAAGGTGAGATATTTTGGAAGACGCCGCCCAAGTGACTTCAAAAGACCGGAACAATAGCGCAATTAAGCAACCTTGAGCGAACGGAGCTGTGAATAGCCTGAATTTCAGCCGTCTCCTCTGGTCGCTCACTCCCGAGACCACGTCTGAATCAATTAACCGCTAATGCCGTCCAGTGACGTCACTGTCCAAAAACCAGACAGCGGTGTTGATTGGCTGATTCTCAATTATTCGCATGAATTATTTCATTAATTATTCAAAGTGCGAGGAATGTTTACAAAGTGGCGGTTGCGGGGATTCCAGTTTGTTCGAAGGCTTTCAAAGAAGCAGTATCGAATCTTGGGTTAACTAAGTTATACGCCGAACGGGTAAACGCTCTCTTTCACTTCCTGTCGAGGGAAATGTTTTCGTTAATCTTCCGACGAGCTATGGGAAATCTATGATTTTCCAGATTGCACCACTTGTTGCAAGTGAACTCTCCAAATCGTGTACACAATTTGAAGCACACTGTATCATTATTGTTATTTCTCTCTTGGTTGCTCTCATGAATGACCAAGTGGGCTGTAGAAATCCTGTTTTGTGTAGAAAGCCACGTTTTTGCGAAGGCGGCGAAGAGTCGGCGAAGAGTTTGAAAGCAAGTGAAGGTAAATTATCTTGAATTGCAGCCGATACGTTTCGCAGAATATTTTTAGCAATTCCTGGAACTGTGCAGTATTATTAAATTCGATGTTTTATCGAGGATTCTTCTATTTTCAATTGTTGTATTTATTTTATTGAATCATCAATCGATTTAGAAAGAAAACACACCATTTTAACGTTGGAACCTTAATGAACACTCGACCGTCGGTAAAGTGGGATTTGGAAAACTTATAGCGGAGAAATCCTGTTTCGTGTAGGAAGCCACGTTTCGGGCGAAGGCGGCGAAGAAAACCGAGTTTGAAAGCAGGTGAAGAAAGCGCTTTGCTCGATGAAGCGGGGATTGAACGCGATTCGTTTTTTGAGGTAAAGCAATTCTTATTTGAGTAAACGCTTTTTTAAGCAAAGCAGGTCTCTTCTGAGTCAAATATTACCTAAAAATAATTGTTGTACTTCGTTCTCCGTTCTTTCATTCATGACGAAGATTTAGGGGAAAAACCTACTCGTCAGGTCTGTGTCACGGATGCGTCACTGACGTCCGTCACGGGCACTTGTCCGACACGCGTTTCACCAACGACCAAGATATTTGTGTTTAATTCACTTTTGGCCGTTAAACCACTGCATGCGCTTTACCCGCGGCACTTCACTTTCCAATGGAAACCACTAGTTTAATAGTTGCGATGGAAAACATAACACAGAAGCAAAACAAAAGGGCTTGATCCTTGCCATCGAGCGACAGGCGTGAGTCTATCATCGACTCGAGGGCTGCAAAAGCTAAATTTTTCGCGGGAACAGAAATAATTCGCATAAATTAACATTGATTCGCCTTGACGTCACTGGACGGCATTAGCGGCTCATTGATTCAGACGTCTCTCTCGGGAGTGAGCGACCAGAGGAGACGGCTGAAATTCAGGCTAAGCTGTGAACGTATCCCTTTGTTCTTGACTTGTGTGATTGAACTTCTGATAACCACTACAGACATTTTGAAGATTTAAGTCGTTCGCAATGTATTTTTAGCTTTTATTTTTTTATATTAGTAAGGAGCGTGTTGAGAGCTTTAAAAAGAGATCTTGAACGAGTTGTTTTGATCGTTGTAGGCGAATTTGGTTTTGTTTTTTCCGAGCGCGGAGCGGCGGTATCAATTTACAGAGTTAATTATGCGTAGCCATATTCCAACGCATGTTGATAATTGTTTTTGCCCAGATCACTTTTTATAAATTTAAACTCTTCCTTTTGTTGCTGGAATTTTATTCAAGCTTTCTATGTGCACACAAAGCGTTATTAATCGAGAATTTATTTCCTTGGTCTATCTAAGCCAAGTTTATGCGTGTCGAAGCGTTGTCGTCTGTTCCCCGCAGATTAAAAACAAGAGATTTGATTTTTTGATTTTTCCGCACAACAAAGCGAGTGAACCTTGATTTATAATATTGTGAACATGGGGAACTCTATAAGTTTTATTTACCTAGCCTTCGTTGACGATTTAAACGATGCGTGTTAAATGTGAAACCGTGCTACACGCGAGTAAGCCTTTTGCCGAAATTTTATAATTTTCGCGAAGCTTTCAAAATATAATCTTTCAGTAGCTTAGCTTTATCGTGTGTCACGCGTACGCCAAGCTTTTGGTTTACATTAAACAATTATTTACCAATTGAAAAGCATTTGTTAAGGTTTTGATTCGACCGAGTGCGCTTAAAATAAACTACTTCTTGGCTTTGTTATGTAAATACAGCCATGTTGTCATAAAAAGTGCAAGCATTCGCTGGTGACTTCACTTGGTTAACAGAAATCATTCGCGACCTTGCTTTGCTTTGCGCGCGTCCACTCCCGGCACTCGCTCTAAAAAAGTTTGCGGTTTTTTAGTAAGTCAATCATTCCACGCATTTAATAAAAGGCATAGAAAATAAAATCAGTCAAGCAGATTCCCAGGAGATTTTATTCAGTATGTTAACAAAAGAAATACATCTCACCTACATCAAAGAGGTTGCGCTCTTCACGATCTTCGGAAGCATGCCGGCTTGTCGGCAAATAGATCGGAATGAATAAGCAATAACTTTAAACAATAGCTCGAATATATGAATGCTTAATAACCTCAAAATTTGAGGTACACACTTAAACCGCTGTGAAGTTGTCGTGGCACGAAATCCACCCGTGCATACCGCTCATAGCCTCGTGTGTGCCCTGTAAAATTATAATTTTCAATTCTGTTCATAACCCCCAAGATCATGATATGTTCTTCCGTTGAAAAAATGAGTTATTTTCAATATCACCTGTTTATCCTTTGCTAGTGACTGTTGATTTCTAGATCTCTACGATAAGTTAGAAAGCAGAAGTACACAGATCTTGGGGTGTCTGTAAAACCCGGAACACCCAAAAAGTTGATAAATTTTTGAGCACGCCAGGTAAAGTTAAAGACAACCTACTCTGAAGCCTATAATGAGATCCCAAAAATGGGCCAAATACAAGAAACAATTTCGCATCGCTTGCGGCCTAAATTGGGTTAAAAACAACATCACAGCAAAGTTGTTATCAATTTGTAAGCTCAAACGTGCGGGTATCTCCCTGGATCACAAGCGAAAACAGGTTAGAACTCCGCCATTGACAACGTGTTAACATAAATATCGCTCGTGTCAAAGGTCACTGACATAACCATAGAACTTGGCAACAATCCATTTTTTGGGGTGCTGTCCACCAAAATAAGTGTCTAAAGCTTCCTTTAATGATCGTACATCCAATATTGATCCAGAACAGGATGAAAGTTGCGTTAAGTTGATAAATATTCATGGCGGGTGACGCTCGACAAAGTAAACAACGTCGGGTATCGTAGTTGATTCAAATTTTCTGCTCCTCAAGAAATACAAAACATTTTCAAGATCCCTAGAAAAAGAAAAGAAGTTGTGTAGTTGAACTCTAGCAGTGAATTTAGACTGTTCAACACCTCCTGCAACTTGGACACGATCGAGGCAGAAAAATATAATTTGAAAAGTTGCAACGAAAATCGTGTTCGTAGTCCAGACTCACCTGCCGCCAGAAGGTGAAATGAAATTATTTTCGACTAAGTCGCCTGAGTTTCCGTTAAAGCCTTGGTTTTAGTCGTTCGGTAATGGACTTTTGGAATCTTCTTTTGAGTAGAAATTGTGAAGTTCGCAGTAGTTAGAATAACTGATCTCAGAAGACTTGGGACGACCCCAACAAGATTCTTGGAGTTTGCTTACGTCACAATTTGTCACACAATCTTATCAATGTCGCGCGACTTACTTAGTAGCAGGCGAAAACAGAAATAAAAAAATCCTTTGCGCTTTAGGCACTGTGCATGGAAAGTGGTTAACAGTTTTCATCGGGCAAGTGTGAAAAAAGAAGTGCGAGCATTGGTCTTCACCCACAATATATAGAGGATATTACACGGCGGCGAGACGATAGGAATTTTATTTTCGAGTGGTAAAATATTGTCTTTTTAATACCATGCGAAAATAAAATTCAAGCCACCATGTAATTTCTTTTTCATTATATAACGAGTATTTTTGCACAAACAACCGTGTAATAGCGGAAAATGACGTCATCGATACCCTCACTAGTGAGGATATGGAAAATATGCCACTCGCGTCCCGGATGTAATTTCGTGTGAACTTTTATGCGAGTGGTATTTTCCACTAAAACACTCCTGTCTGTATCATATACGTCCCAATGGAAGGTACAAAGTCAAATATGAATTAAAATCGTTCCAAATATAGTAGGAAACGTATACTCCTCTATAGGAAGTGCGTCCCCCCGGGGGGAGGACAACAGAATTGGAAAGTCCCTCGGGGGAAGGACAACAGAATTGGAAAGTGTTCATGAAGTAACAAAAGAATTGTGCTACATGGGTGGGCACTTCAGAAACCAAGAGGGGGAGGATCAAGTTTTCTGGACTGAAAGGGTAAAAGAGTACGCCACAACGTGAATTGATATTGGCGAGGAAAGATTGCGAAAAGCTGATTTAGTACAGGTGGCAGCGGACATGAGAAAGGCCAGAGAAACAGTTGGAGGGAGAAGATTTAAGAGAAGGGAATGGTTGACAAAGGTTCAGGTGTAACTGAAATTTTTTTCAAGATTGGCATCACGGCAGAAGACTATAAGTATTACATAAATTTGATAAAGATCGTGAAAGCCTCATGGAAGATAGATCAAATTATCTAGATGAGAAGGAAAGGCAGAATACTATAGATGAGGTTGTAAGCCGCCAGATGGGACTCAGTCACCCAATAACTTTTGATGGTTATGACGTGTGCGAGCAAGTCAGGCTCAACACGTTACCTAACTTCAACGTCACTTTATTAAGTAAGCCAAGAAACATGGCAAAATAATGTTATTGTTTTAAGTAGGGAACTGTCTGCTGTGTAAATGAGTTTAGAAGTTAAGTAATTTCTGACACTGAGGCCTTGAACTACAGGACCTATAGAAATCTGCCCTGATCAGGATCAGATCCTTCGGGTTGAAGTTAACCTGCGATCAGGCTCTATTTTCGTTTCGCTTGGTGAAACATTCAGGCGGGACGGGCGAAACGAAAAATAGAGCCTGATACAATTCTTCTACGGAACGTCTGCCGCCCACTTTTTTTGATTGATTGACATTCAACAAAACAGCCAATCAAAATTTCTTCTGCTTGCACGATCCTCGGTGTGCAAATTTCCCATAACGGCAATTCGCAGAAAGTCACGTAAATGTCGGCAAAAAAAGAAAATCATAGGCTACGATATATCTTCTAGGCACAAGTACTCAAATTTACACGATTGCTAACTTGAAGGTTCCGGTACTGTACATGGTTGCTCTGTCTGAGCTGAAACTGAATGAAAATTCAAAACACGACGAGGTTGTGATGTACCAAAATATGCTGCATGCTTGAATCATTTCCCATTTCAGGTGGTATCTGGAAATATTCTCTTCCCAATTGTACCGATTTTCTGCGTAAAAAACCTTGGACAATGAAGAGAAATACCTTCAGTTTCATTCTTTAGAATAAAAATATAAATAAAACCGTTTATAAACAAAGGGGTATTTTGTAATTTAATTCGAGAAGTGATAAATATTTGAAATTAGCAGCGAATTTTATCTCTAAGCAGCAGCGAATTTTAAAACGAAGAACATCTATTATAAAACTAGTCAGATCCTTTGATGTCAATGTCAGAGATCAATAAAACGACATAAGTATTAAACAATGAATGAATAAACTGAAAATCGTTATTGCGACTTGATTGCGGTTCTCGCCAAACATTACCGTGGGAGCAGAGGCCCTTCGATCTGCTCGCAGGGTAGCCAAACATTAGTTCACCGTTAAGTTTACCGAATTATCGGTTGACTTGTTGATCATTCTTGGCGAAAGATACTTGCTCGTCTGCTGTTCGTTTTGTTTCGTAAGACGCGGAAACAGCCACTACTCTGTTCATGTTATCAATACTAGTTGAAAGCCGTCAAATGAAAATTCCGCGATACGATGCGATAAAACAGAATACATACTTCACTGTTGCTGTACTTCTCTGCTCCAGGTGAGAGACAGCTTACGTCAAACCGAACGCCATTCTCAGGAGAGAAAGAAATGGTGACAATTCTCCTAGAACGACGAGAATTTATTAGAGCAACACATTTTACTTCGGCAGACTTGTTCCTTGGTTGTCCCTTGGCGATGGCGGTCGGATCGAAATCTCGTAGACAATTTACTTCCGTTGACAGCTCTATTGTTAAAGGGCCAATCAGATTGCGAGATTCCGCGGCCAAAATTTGGCCGCCGACATGAACTTCTGTGAGAGATTGTATCAGGCCCTATTTTAGCGAGCGACCAACATAAGAGAATATGAGAGCGATGCTAAAATTCGGCCTGATCGCAGGTTAGGTTGAAGTGCGCTTTCGTCACGACCACAGAAAGCATGCTATGCCGGCAGCCTACTGCACTAACGAAACCTTGCTAAAAACTGTGTAATGTAGATGTCGGGAAAAGCCTTTGTTAAGGGTCTCCATTGTCAGTGTAGGGTTATTCCGTTCCATAAATTTAACTCGCATGCGCTTATAGATATCTACACTGTTTCGCACATTGTATTCTATCTGCGGTACTTTTCAGGTTAGAAAAAATGTCATTACGTTTACTAGAAAACGCACTCTGGTCAAACTTGTCAAAAAAGCGCCTCGCTTTTCATTTATTGTCATTTTCGGATTGAATAAATTCTGAGCCACACCTATGCAATTGTTGGCTCGTAGTCGTTGATCTTTTTCTATGGCTGGTTTTGTTTCGCGGCCACCTACAATCTTCAAAATGATTTATTTATTACTATAAAATAATAATAATAATAATAATAATAATAATAATAATAATAATAATAATAATAATAATAATAATAATAATAATAATATCTCTTTCATCACCCAACCCCGCCCAATATTTGAAGTGGCGCTGAGGATATCTTAGTTTGGTAGTGCTCCCCAGTCCGGTCATTACTCGGCGTTGGAATGAATATTTATTTAATGATTGATTTATTTTACGTAACTACTCGTAAGTATAGAAACATTTTCTCTCTCAACTGCTTTTTAGAACAACTCACGTTTCCTTCTATATTTGAAACGGTTTTAATTCATATTTGACCTTGTACCATGCGTTGTGACGTATTCCTGTTTATGACATAGACAGGAGTGTTTTAGTGGAAAATAGACCACTCGTAAAGTTCACACGAAACTACATCCAGGACTCGAGCGGCGTATTTTCCATATCCTCACTAGTGAGGATATCGATGACGTCATTTTCCACTCTTACCCTGTTGTTTGTGCAAAAATACTCTTACCTATCTAATAAAAAGAAACTTACACGGTGGCTTGAATATATGAATTTCATTTTCTCGTTGTAAAAGACAACATTTTACCACTCGATAATAAAATTCTTATCTTCGCGCCGCCGTGTAATATCCCGTCACGCTCGCACTTTTCTTTTCACACTTCCCAGATGAAAACTGTTAACCGCTTTCCAAAAATTATCAGAAAGCGCTCAGCGCGTAAAGCGCAAAGGATTCTTTCGCCTGCTACTAAGTAAGTCGCGCGACGTTGATAAGATTGTGTGACAAATTGTGACGTAAGCAAACACCAAGAATCTTGTTGGGGTCGTCCCAAGTCTTCTGAGATCAGTTATTCTAACTACTGCGAACTTCACAATTTCTACTCAAAAGAAGATTTCTAAAGTCCATTACCGAACGACTAGAACCAAGGCTATAACGGAAACTCAGGCGACTTAGTCAAAAATAATTTCCTTTCACCTTCTGGCGGTAGGAGAGTCTGGACTACGAACACGATTTTCGTTGCAACTTTTCAAATTATATTTTTCTGCCTCGATCGCGTCCAAGTTGCAGGAGGTGTTGAACAGTCTAAATTCACTGCTAGAGTTCAACTACATAACTTCTTTTCTTTTTCTAGGGATCTTGAAAATGTTTTGTATTTCTTGAGGAGCAGAAAATTTGAATCAACTACGATACCCGACGTTGTTTACTTTGTCGAGCGTCACCCGCCATGAATATTTATCAACTTAACGCAACTTTCATCCTGTTCTGGATCAATATTGGATGTACGATCATTAAAGGAAGCTTTAGACACTTATTTTGGTAGACAGCACCCCAAAAAATGGATTGTTGCCAAGTTCTATGGTTATGTCAGTGACCTTTGACACGAGCGATATTTATGTTAACACGTTGTCAATGGCGGAGTTCTAACCTGTTTTCGCTTGTGATCCAGGGAGATACCCGCACGTTTGAGCTTACAAATTAATTAAATAAGGTAAGAACTTTGCTGTGATGTTGTTTTCTAATCCAATTTAGGCCGCAAACGATGCGAAATTGTTTCTTGTATTTGGCCCATTTTTGGGATCTCATTATAGGCTTCAGAGTAGGTTGTCTTTAACTTCACCTGGCGTGCTAAAAAATTTATCAACTTTTTGCACATTTTGTCTGTGAACTTAGTCGGTCTACCTTAGATACTAGGTCCAAGCAAAAGTTCGTAAACTGCATCTAATTGGCCGTAGCGCGCCTCTCAAAATCCATAAATTTCAGCCTTTCGATCACCGCCGGAAACCCCGTTGCGGGCAAAATTGGTTTTTGGCTTGTAGCAAAGTAAAAATAAAGAATTGGAAAATAAATAAAGTGGTTTTGATACATGCGTACCAAACCCTTTTCACAAGGAAAAAATAAAGGAAAACTATTTTTGGTCGCGAAATCGAGTGGACCGCTTTTAGCGAGAATGCCACTTAAGTTTTTAGAAATGGCGTTAAGTTTTGTGGTTAAAGTGAAACTTTCTACATTTGTCTGTATTTTCTTTTGTAAAATTATGGCGGGAACTGCGCACGCGTCGTGCGTTTGACCGCTGTGAAGTTCCTAGCTGTATTGAGGGTATTCCGGGGCATTATGGGATGTTCCGGAGTGTTTTGGGGGTGTTCCGGGGTATTATAGAATGTTCCAGGGGTGCTCTGGGGGTGTTCCAGGATGTTCCGGGGTGTTCCGGGTTTTACAGACACCCCAGATCTTGTGTCGCTTTGCTTGCATATCGCAACTTTCATTTTCTTCACATGGAGACTCGGAGCTCGGAGCAGGGTCACTTCTCAAAATGTTTGGTGGAGCGGTGTGGTCACTTGTCTTTAAAACCTTGCTTGTTTTCTGAACAAAAGATACCACTTTGAATTCGCTGCCCAATCTTATCTTTCCTCCCTTTTGAAGCCAAAATGGTAAAATATATATCCCTTATTTCAGAGCTGCAGGCAAAGGGAAAATACACCTTAATCAGGACAAAATGGTCAAAACATGTAAAACTGAAATTGAAAAGCAGAGACCGATACAACGTAGAATAAGAGAATTAGTTTTGTACTATATTTCGGCTGGCCAAACCAGCCTTCTTCAGGTACAATGGAGTTTACATTGGCTATGTTTAAATTTATATGGTGATAATGGAATCTTACGAAATACCGGAAATACGTAAAACTAAATACAGGAAATATGTAAACAGTGTAAAATAAAAAATTTAAAATATGCTAAGCTTAAAAATGACAATAAAATAGTAAAAGTAGAAAAACTAATAGGTTTCTTCGCGTATGTTAAGGCCATCGGGAACAAGTGTTCTGCCTTTTAAAATTAAAAAAGCTTCCCTGGCCTTACGGATTGAGTCTCGGTTGGAGAAGACTTTTTCGATGGGGATTAATTGTATGTCATTAGCAGTGTGGTTAGGCGAGGAAATGAAATGTTGTGCGGCTGTAGTGGGTTTACATGTGACAGTTTCTAGACCAAAACGGACCAAACCGACACCCTCACCCTAGCTGGGAAGGCACGCACAAAAATAGCTTATATAAGGAGAACACTTTTAAGTTTAAAACGTTTAAAAAGCTTAAGTTTAAGGGGTTTAAAAACCCCTCCGCCTCGCCCACAAACACAACTTGCCAGAATCTTCATTTATTTTTTCTTCAATTCAAAAGTTGTTAGAAGTACGTATTTGCTACACATGTTGTTTCTTTGTCGGTTATTGCTGTAGACAAACTGCAACAAATTTGAAACGAGAGAATGAAATCGCGTTGGGAAAAGGGCAAAAAGGGGTTTTTCCCTACATGGGGCTTTCCCTAACTGATTTAGGCACGAAATCGACCCGTGCGAACGTGTTATGTTCATAGCTCCTGGATTATGACGATATGATGGATAATATTTCCGTATAGCCTTTATAGGATAAGGTGATTGCTCGATATTAGAGAACCTATCAGAAAGTAGGATTTATCGTTGGGTCTGTCAATCAGAAAAATCAAAACGAAGCGACTCCATTGCTAAACACAGCGAAGGAAAATCACGGAATTTTATGCCTTCAAAAGGGTGAGTGTTTCAGTTGATGTTTGCGTGATTACAAACGATTCGTGTGAGCAGCTCGTGTGTTTACCTCGAGCTTGCAAAAGCAATCGGTCACAAGAGAAGATCAGATATCGCTTTGCTTGCACATCACATTAAAATTTCCTTTTCCGTAGAGGAGCAAGAAGAAGAAGAAGAAGAAGAAGAAGAAGAAGAAGAAGAAGAGGAAGAAGAAAGTCAGCGAGATTTTGTTGTGCTTTTGAATTCATAAACAATTCAAAGAGGGTAAGTACATTATCTAAGATGGCCGTAGTATGCAACGTCGCAGCCATCTCAGTCAGAAGCCTGTCTTTAAATAGATTCAAACTGCCATGATCGCGGTCAGACACAAATTGTCGTATTTTTATATTAGAACTAGGATAGAATTGAAGTGGTTAACTAAGACATCTTGCAATCGTCTAGTTTTCGACTTGTTCAAAACACTGTTCACAGCTAGTTCGAGGTATTTACCAAATACCGAATAAATCTCAGACGAACGTTTTATCCACAAATAGACTAAAAGTGATGTAATCTCAGTCTGTACATTGATGAGCCAAATCACGTCGAAACACGCCTACTTTGAGTCATGCTCGCTGTTTTGGACTTTCATACCTTCTGGGTTTACAAGTTTTAGTTCCCTTGTAAGAACTAAATCGTCTGTCTTGCTGTAAAGTAAAATGTCCATAACTGAAAGTTTGTTTCCTCGAACTCCTGCAATAAACTCGCCCTAAAGACAGGTTACTCTGCTTTATGATATCACATTAAGTTTACCCCCGACAATCGGCGAATTCCGCAATTTTGGGTTTCCCTTCACGGTTTGAGCTTGCGAGATTTTACGGTACATTTACTTGAAAATCTGGAGTTTTGTAGTCCCAGCCGATTTTTAAAATGTCAGGTAGCGGGTCTTTGTTTTCGTGGAACGTGACTTTGTAGTCTCCACCCAATCTCATTAGACAGACTATTGCCCAAGGTTTTCGCTCTGCTCCTGGGTTGTCGAGGTTTCGCCTAGGCCAGTTTTCAGTATGCGAACTCTTTGTTGCTTTCTTTTTTTCCTTTGTTTTTTCTACCGATTCGAACAATATCTTCAGTATTTTAGGGTTTCATTCGATTAAAAAACACGTTTGCATGACGTGACGACATCGCTTAAAACTGATAAAGATTTGTATGAGAACTGTCACAGCATGGGTGATTTTGCTTTATTTCAGCCAATAATTTAGTATAATACATAAGTAATGAAATAAAACAGCTTTTGCTACATCCTGTCAGTCCATCCCCCTTTCCCCCCACCCCATAACTTGATACTAGAAGAAGGAACTTACCGAATAGCGAAAAAAATTTCGCCTGAGTGATCTACAATGTCCGACAGATACAAACTGGTTTGAATTCGTGCGATTACTCGCAGGGACATGTCCCTACAAACTGTGCTTGTCCTATGAGAGAGTGCCCATGAGTGTCCATGAGAGAGTGTCCATGAGAGAGTGTTAAAAATGACCCGTTAGTGTTCAATCATATCTTATTTGCGCTCCGGATGTTAGTAATTTGCATAAGTTTGTATGCTCGCATTCGAAAAATCCTGTGTAGATTTCAAATTATTGTCTCTGAATGTTCGAGGGATACGGTCATCCACAAAGAGGAAGGCTCCTTTCTGCTGGTTAAATGAACGAAAATGTGACAGTTTTTCTGCAGGAACCGTATACTGAGCACTAAAGACGTTGAGAGTATCTGGAAGACACAGTGGCAAGGTAAGCTATACTTTTCACGTGGTTCCAATCACAGCTCTGGGGTAATGATTCTTGTTAAAGACGATGTAGACTTCAAGCTAAACTCGATTATCTCCGACGATCAAGGCCGTTATGTCCTAATGGAAGCTGAAGTTCAGGGATCTTTGTTTTTGTTTGTAAACATTTATGCTCCGAATAGCGTCCGAGACCAATGTTGTTTTTACAATAACTTAAATAAGAAGATTGAAGGGAATATTGTCGGCAAAGAAAATAAAATAATGATCGGAAGCGATTTTAATGTCACATTAGACCCCGCGACTGAAACTGTTCTGGAGGGAATGAGACAAAGAATTAGCTTCAGTTAAATATATTGTAGATCTATGCCTGGATTTCGATTTAATAGACATTTGGCGTATAAGAAACCCGGAGGTCAAACGTTTGACCTGGAGACAAAAGAAACCTCTTATTCAGAGAAGACTTGATTTCTGGTTAATAAAAAGCGATGCCTGTCAGGAAGATCTTGAAAAATCTGACATCATCTCCTCGATTAACTTCGATCATTCGGCGGTCACCTTGCATTTTAGTAGCGTCGATAAACAAAAATACGGCCCTTCGTTTTGGAAATTCAACGCTAGTCTTGTTAATGATACAAACTTTGTAACATTATTAACCGAAAGTATACCGGAGTGGTTAAATGAATTCAATGCAGTAACCGGCAAAAGAGTCCTGTGGGATCTAATTAAATTTAGTATAAATCTAATAGCGTTCTATCATTCCTCGCGAAGCGAGGAGGGCCGAAGGCCCTTAGTCTCCTATGCAGCCGTTTTTAGTGGCGTCACGCAACAGGTCCTCCGAGCGTAGCGAGGTTTCTAAATTTGTCGCGTGGCGTTCGCGCGAGGATCGCTTAGGGCGGTCAAGATATTTCGATGGTGTCCGCACAGTTGCCTAGCAACAAAACCAAATCGCGACCGCTGACAGTTGTGCACTCTCATGTTTCGGCGTGTTTCTTCATTTCTTGCTTGCTTCGCTGCGTTCATTTGGGAGCTGATATGTTTATTCATCGTCTGTGAACAAGCAAGCAACGCCTGATTTAACAAGTGGCTGAAAATCCACTCCGGGGGAGATTTACAACTGAAACTCAGCGTGAACGCCGACTTGAAATTCAGCGCGAACAACGAAGGCGAAAGAGTCGACGACAAGAAAGCACGGGTATAGAACATCGTTTTCCGATAATAGCCTAGCGAAGACCAAAGCCATCAGCAGGACACAAACAGGAGACTGGAATATCACAGGCGAGAAATCTTGGAACATACATAACATAACTTAAATTTAGCTTCATAGCACAGCGCTGCGACAAAACGAAATTCCCCAACAACGGGAGAATCGATACAAGGTCTTCGAATATTATAACTCAGTCACACCAATTCAATAATACCGGTAAGAATGAACTCAGTGGCTACAAACTCTTCGAGAAAATGTGTGCTGAAACCGATCAGGACCGGTGACACCGACATGAAGTGCTTCGACAAAATGATTTTGTTATAGAAGCAACAAGAGGCGGGAAAAAACACACGATCATCAAAATACTTTTGCTAGAAATATACCTTTCCAACGGACGGTGACTGAACAGGTTGGCTCAAAATTATTTCCTCTCTCTACCATTATCCTTACTCTTGATGTACCAGTAATTATTATTAAAGTATAATTACTTTTCCAAGTATGATCAAAATTACAGATTACACAAGAGAAATGAAATTATTCACAAAATAGGCTTCAGTTCCTCAAACAACTTGCATATTTGTGTATGAGCAGTAAAAAGAATTTTTAAAATTTTAAGTTTAGGACGTTCCCGAAAAAATATTTGAAAGAAATAATTCATATTGGATCAGCAGGAATTTATAAAAGTTTATGTTTTCTGTTATGGATATAATTTGACCCTGTTAATAGTAAAAAATATAAAATTCAGATGGATCAGAAAGGACAATTTCTGTTCACAAGTTGGTTTGGAAATGCACTTACAAGTATTGCTCTGCCTGACAATTACCACTTTAAAATGTGTAATGGGGATAGGTACATACCTGCATGTATTTGATGTGAAACAAACATTACTGCTTAAAATTAATTATTGATAATAATTTCATGCTACATACAGTGACCAGCATCACAGCTCTGCTCGCAGTGCACAAACAGGCACCAAATTCATGGGAATTAAGATCCTGATCACCTTCAACATGATTTGTCTATGTGAAAGTTTGTCTTACTTCTGAAGATTTCACATGCTATAATCTACACTCACCCTTTCCCTTAATTAGCTACTCTTGCTTTTCACACCAATTGACCTCCCTAAGCCCCAATGTAAACCTGCAAATTCTCCTTACTGGTCTTCATACATTTCTTGTAGTACTAGTGCAGAGAACTTCTTTCTACTGACATTAACACTATTCATGTTTGGTGATCAATTCCTTAATTCTGATGACCTAATTAAAGCATTGTTATTGTAGGGAGATGCTGGTCACTGGGGCTTCAAGGGTTAATGTATTATATTATTGTGACAATAGGCTTCTTTCGATATATTAAAATTCAGCTTGGTAGCGAGGCCTAGAGGACACAAACAAAAGAAATGAATAAACATGCTTGTAAAATTTCTTTTATTTGTGTCCTCTAGGCCTCGCTACCAAGCTGAATTTTAATATATCGAAAGAAGCCTATTATCTAATCCAATTTCTATAGTATGTTGGGGAATGAATAAACATGCTACAACATCAGTATGAAACTCTGTGCTTTGCTTGCCATTATTCTGTATTATTCTCATTTCAATTTTTGGGGAAAAATGGATAATTTTTTTAATGCACCACATCACTCTTCAGCAGTAAGAGACTCCTGCTACAGTATCTCAACCAGTCAAGGGAAATAATGTATTGTTTTAGGTATTGACACTTGTCAATACCCAGTAAATAGAACAAAAACTGTACAACAGAATCCAAAGGAAATGGCCAGGTTAATGTTGGAGATAACAAGTTCCAATTGGAATTTGAACTGCATTTCTGATAACCTAATCTCACCCAACCAAAATAAACAGAAGCACCACACATATTGTCTGTGACAACAGGTCCACAGCAATACAATATGTCCTCTCTAGAGAGCAATTTACCTTATGTCAGAATGAAGAGAGGTGGGGGGGGGGGGGAGGGGCTGAACGTATTTTCGTATACATGACAGAGGATTGGATGCAAGTTACATGGAAGCGAATGGGAACCAGAATGTCGATCTTAACTCCCAATTGGGGACCATTGTGGCCACCCATCCACACCTCCAGTTAAAGCAAAATTCCATCCCCTCCCCACCCCTATCGCTCAATTTTGTGGTGCACCTGTGCCTGAGCTTCGCGAGGTTCTGCGAGTCACGTATTTCTAGTAAATGCTGCAATCTGATTGGCTATCCTACTCACTATCTATTCCGTGATAGATAGTGAGTAGCGAAAAGGTGAGTGGCAGGCGCAGTCTTTTACCTCAGAATAACAATGCAATTAAGTAAAACTTTTCACTTTCGTGGTATATTAATAAGGGAATAAAATGACTTTTTGAGGGAATATTGTTTATTTGCGCCCGCGTAGTGTCATTTGTGGCCCGAGCGCGAAGCGCGAGGGCCACAAATGACACTACAAGGGCGCAAATAAACAATATTCCCGAAAAAAAGTCATTTTATTATCATTATTATCAATAAACAAGGCCAAATGATATTAAGAAATCTGACAAATTTAATGAGGCTTTTCCATAAATATACAATTTGCTCTGAATGAGTTGACCCAATACTTCAAATAAACTCAAAATTATCTAACTATCTAATTGCCGGCACAAGTTACCTGCGAATTCAATCCAATAAATTAGCTGTGTTTGAAAGAAAATAGGCTGAAAACAGCTAAAAGTCTCCCGAAAAATCCAGCAATAGACAATAAAAGATACAAAGATGGAAAATACAAGGATAATCACTTAGTCAGTACACGTTTCTACTCACTGTCACTTTCGATTACTACTCGGCGTCGTTTTACGGTTTCGCTTTCTGTTGAATGAGAAGGACCTGCACTCTGATAGATGTTCAAAGTTCCGATTTGAATGTGCTGAGTGCAGTTCGGATATGGCTGGGCTAACGAGAAAAACTGACTCTGCAGTGACTGAGAACTGAAGTGATTGCACTAGCACCGGCGATGTTGCTGCTTTCGGAATTTGTTGATGAGCGGTGTGACTCTTGAGATGTTACTGAGGACGAATGGCCATCAAACGCTTCTTGCAAAAGCCTGGAGCAATGCCTTTTTTGTGCACTTGAAGTTTGAGAAATGTAGTGAGTCAAGCTTCTTTCATCTTTGTGTTTAGTGATCTCGCAAATCTGTTTGGCGTCAACTCCGCGCTGAAACAGAGATGTGACTGTGGAGGCACGAATGCAGTGATTCGTGTATTTTTCTGACAATTCGGCTTTCAAGGAAATGTTTTCCATGAGTTTGGCGATCTTGTTTTTGCCAAGCGGCTCATTTCGAAACCATTGTGATCCCTCTTTCTTGAAGTGCTTGTTAGGTGTTTGAAACAGAGCCTGACAGTTTGGATTAAGGCGGAGGATGTAAAACTCGAAAGAACTAACGGGATCAAGCGGCGACGAGTTTTCGTACATTCGCACATCGGAATAACTTTGGTCTTTTTGCTTTGACCCTCCTTGATAGTTCTTTGTTTGTTCAGTTTGCATTTCAGTAACATACCGTGCTCCTGAGTCATCTTTTTTTATGCCGAACGACTGCTTGGTGAGTTCTCGCCAACCTTCTCTACCACGGCGCCCAAAATAGAAGCAGATTGAAAACCACACAAACTCAAGAAGTCGCTCTGGTTCTGTCCATGCAGTTGAACCTAAACCTCCAGAAAAATATTCTCGTAGCTTCGTCATATCTCCAGCTGCAATTGCAGATTTATGCATAGGTTTAGGATTCATTTCTTTAGTGTACAGTTTGCATTTTGCCTCGAACATCTTGTTCGCAGGAAGAAATTCTTTGTCTTGTAAAATGTTTATAGTCCTGCTGAATGGGGCTGAAGTTAGTTTTCGATGAATCGCTGCTCGTATGCCAGTGAGGGTACTAGGGGTTAACGGTTGGCCCTTTTCCGATTTAACCTCCGCATAAAACTTCCTTAGAACTTCGTTGAGCTCCGCCGAAGTAACAGAATTCAGATCGACGTTGAGCTGTCGTTTCTCGCACCATTTCTCGAATTTCTTAATACCCCAAGAAGTGGCTCTTTTGGTATTTTCGGCTTGAGCTTGTGCTTCGATTTTATCCAATTCTTCCTTTCCCAGATCCGAGTTTTGACTAGAATCTTTAACTTCTTCCATTTTCGAAAGCTTAAACCTTTCTTTAACTTTCCGTTGATTGGGAAACTTTGTGCTTCAAACTGAACTTGCCGAATGGTTTTCCCGCGTCGGCGACGCTGATTGGTTAAAATTAATCGGATGATGAACCAAGAACCAATCAGCTGCAGGGCCGTTAATGCATTAACGGCCCGCTAGGAGTCATTTGCGGCCCGCAAAGCGCGTGTTTACGATAGGGCGGTTTTCAATTTGGCTGCGTGTATTGATAATAATCGAGATTTATACTAAAACAATTAGATTATTCGCTCTCGATTTCTATGCGTGATAGTTGATTCGGCCTTCGGCCACATCAACTATCACGCGATAGAAATCTCGAGCTCATAATCTAATTGTTAAATAGAATCAGACAAATGTCCATAAAATATAGTAAAGAAAGAGCCCGTGAGAAGAGAGAAAGGGTCTCTAATATCGAAAATATGCTTCGGACATGCGAGGAAAACTGCAGCAAATGTCCCTCAAATGAAAATTTTGAACAGCTTGAAGTCCTTAATTTGAATATGATGATATTTATTGAGATTTCGCTAAAGGGGGCGATCATCCGATCGAAAGCTACTTGGTATGAAAAAGGAGAGAAGTAATAAATACTTTTTAAATCTTGAAAGTCACAATAAAATTAAAAGTTCAGTGCGAAAAATTTTCGATGGCGAAGGGACTTTGATTACAGACCCTCAAAAATTAAAGTACGACAAGAAATTGAAAGATTTTATTCCGATCTCTGTAATAGCGATACCTTCTCACCACCTAAGGATATGTTAACCTCTTTTCTGAAAAATCGTGACATACCAAAACTCACACAACTTGATGCTCCAGTCTGCGAAGTTTTCCTGTATAGGGCGAGCATGATTTGCTTGGACCAAGAGTTTGTTAAAGAGCTGAATAAAATTATTTTCGAGTTTATTTGGAGAGGTAAAGACAAAGTTAAGCGCTCTGCCCTTATTGGCGATATTAGGGACGGGCGACTTAAAGCTCCACATTTGAATTCGATGATTGAGACTCGGAGGATTATGTGTTGTAAAAAATTAGCCAGTGACGAACCGAGTAGCTGGAAGACCATACTACTGCATTATTTAAAACCGGTTGGAGGTAAACTTATCTTAGGTTGCAGTTTCGATGTCAAAATACTGCCGATAAAACTTCCACCATTTTACGAGGATTGCTTAAAAAGCTTCGCAAAATGTTCAGTGGCAACTAATCAATGCGAAGAACTTACTGATGATATAAATGCAACCCTCCAAACCATAATTTGGAACAATAAATTCATCTGTATCGAGGGAAAACCTGTATTCTTCAAAACGTTGGGAGAAAAGGAAATTCTAAGAATAGGAGACCTAATTTCTGAAAACAACGAGTTAATAACCAAACGTAAGGTGAGAGAACTGAACCTTACTCCTCTGGATCTCTTTAGACTTGTATCCGTGGTAAACGCCCTACCAAGTGAGTGGCGAGACTTATGAAGAGGGTCGTACAAGGGGGGTCTCTGGCACGATTCACGGACGAAAAAATTGACGAATCACGGATCACGGATATTGAAATTTCATTTTCCCGAATCACGAAAATAAGAAAGAAACGTACTCTTTTATCCTGTTCTTACGCTTCAAAGAGTGTTTGAAGAAATCAAAATTGATTAAGGCTAAGAAAAGGCCGAGGAAAGGCTGCGTACTACAAATCGCATACCTCCATCATTCTCGAAAGACGACTCTAACCATTCGTCCATTTCGTGTAGTAACGGCCCGAAGAAACATCAAGTCGTCTAATGTATCTTCCTCGTCATTGTCCGAGGGAGGATCGTCAAAATCTGAGTCAGTGTCGTACTCTTCCTCCTCTTCTACCTCGGTTTCCTCTACTACTTGACTCTCTTCAATGGCCTCGTGTGATGTAGAAGACGTCATATCTTAAAAACCTCATTGACCTCATTATCTTATTAACCTCTTTATCTTATTAACCTTGATATTGTATTTTAATAAAGTTTAAACTTCGAGAAACTGAACCTCGGCCCGTGTTGTCGAGTATTGTATCTAAATGAATAAGTTGTTACCTTGTAAAGAAGATGTACTCGCTGACAGTAATGGCCTCTCCTCGTCCCATTGCTGTTGTGTGCTAATTGCGAAGGCCTTACTGCCGTCTCTTCCCTTTTCGAGCCGACAGAATTTAAGCTCGATAGAGGAGCCGAGGCCACGTTTCTCAGCCTCTGCCTTTAATCCGGCAAATTCCATGAACTTTTTGCTAAAAACTGGCAAAGACGAATGCTCATTTGTAATAAGAAAACGAACTCGTTCCTTCCCAAGGAAATTTAGTGAACCCACGGACTTTGGGTCCATGTAAAATATCACACACTCAATCCTCATCGTACTAGTCTCGATCTCCGATTGCGCTGCCATGTTTAAAAAGCGAAGGTCAACAAGGGAAGCTCTCGGCTACTTGGTAGTTGCGGATGCCTTACGAGACGTTACGATAATTATACGGAGGTCACATTTGATGTTTTTAGTCTTAATAAATCGTCCGGAGGTCTCGCGTCTCAAAATCACGTAGAATAAAATGGTGAAATCACGAACATCGGTTATTAATTCAAGCTCTTTACGTGTCACGCGAAACCTTCCGGTCACGGGTCACGAAGAATAAATTTATTACATTCACGTTTCACGGAAAATAAAATCAGCTAATCACGCGTCACGAGAATACCCCTGTACGACCCTCTACTAAGGGTCCTCTCACTCTGACGAAAGGACGTTTAATCTACAGGACCACATTGTTTTGAGTTTAAACGGGCACAAGACTCCGATCAATAAAGCTGTATCAAAAACTATTTATAAAGAACTCCGAAACAGAGTTATCAGTACCCCTCCTGCTCAAAAGAAATACAATAGCTCTTTTGTAAATGATACCCTTGATTGGAGCGAAATATATAGCTTACCACATCGTGTCACCTCCGATACAAAGCTGCGTGAATTTCAATTCAAACTATTAAACAGGTACCTGGCGACAAGCGACTTTTTAAATAAAATTGGTGTTTTGCCTTCCCCAGCATGTTCTTTTTGTGGAAAAGAAAACCAATCCCTCGAACATATCTTAATCTCTTGTCATTATGCCAAAGATTATTGGTCAGAGGTTGTTAAGTGGCTCTGCAATTAAGAAGTCAATGTTAACAGTCTTAATAACAGAGAAATCATGCTTGGAATGCCGGATTGTGAAGACGAGTTATTTGTCAATCATGTAATCGCTAAACAATATTTGTATGCATGTCGTTGTAAAAACACCTTTCCTCTTATTAACGTTTTCACTGCTAGACTAAAAAAGATTCAAAATCTTGAACTAGTGATTGCAAAGTCAAAGAGTAAGTTATCCGACCCTACTGCGAAATGGGGCAATTAAATTTCTAAAAAATACTGACTTATAATTCGCCCATCTAAGTACTACGCTTTAAATATTTGTTATGCGTATTAGGTTGACCGCATTGGGGTCTGTTGTGTGTTGTGATATAGTGTACGTGTGCTCGTGTGCGTGTGTTTCTGAAAGTAACATAAGGAATGCACAGTCAGTCTATGCCTTTAAAAGGCTTTTTAAAGACATATCTTTTTAAATTAATTTAATTTTAGCTAGTTCACCGATTTTATATTTTATCCATTGTAATTAGTAGTAAGCTTTTTTATATTTTATCCATTGTTATTAGTAGTCAAGCAATTTTTTATCGATTTTTTTTTGAAGTTGCAATTTAGGTTTTAATATTTTTATCTTGTAAAAGCATTGAGGTTCTGCGAAATGCGTGTATAAAAACTGTCATTATTATTATTATTATTATTAATATTATTATTATTAATGTTATTATTATTATTATTATTATTATTATTATTATTATTATAGTGTGAAATGTTAATAATCATTTAAAAGAATCCGATTTAGCATTGTATTGTAACGGAAAGAAAATGAATTTCTTTATAGTTATAATTTTACGAGTAATAAAACGAACTTTTTTTGCGGTATTAAGTGTTGTAGTGTAATGTATATTGTAAGTACTTTAATGCGTAATGCATATTGTAAGTAGTTTAACGTGTAATGTATATCGCAACAAGTTTGACGTGTAATGTATATTGTAAGTAGTTTAATGTAATGTAAACGTGTAAAGTGCTGTAGATTACTAGCAGAACGCTGTAAAACACTAAAAAATTACAAAAACAAAAACAGAAACGAGAGAATGAAATCGGGTTGGGAAAAGGGCAAAAAGGGGCTTTTCTCTTGGGGTTTTCCCTACATGGGGCTTTCCCTTACTGATTTAGGCACGAAATCGACCCGTGCGAACGTGTTATGTTCATAGCCCCTGGATTATGACAATGGATAACATTTCCGTTAAAAAAGTATTTATTTCACCATCTACTAGAGATGCTTCTGTCTGGTAGCCTTTATAGGATAAGGTGATTGCTCGATATTAGAGAACTTATCAGAAAGTAGGATTTATTGTTGGGCCTGTCAATCAGAAAAATCAAAACGAAACGACTCCATTGCTAAACACAGCGAAGGAAAATCACGGAATTTTATGCCTTCAAAAGTGTGAGTGTTTTGATGTTCGCGTGATTACAAACGAGTCGTGTGAGCAGCTCGTGTGTTTACCTCGAGCTTGCAAAAGCAATCGGTCACAAGAGAAGATCAGATATCGCTTTGCTTGCACATCACATTAAAATTTCGTTTTCCGTAGAGCAGCAAGAAGAAGAAGAAGAAGAAGAAGAAGAAGAAGAAGAAGAAGAAGAAGAAGAAGAAGGAGAAGAGGAAGAAGAGAGCCAGCGAGATTTTGTTGTGCTTTTGAATTCGTAAACAATTCAAAGAGGGTAAGTACATTATCTAAGATGGCCGTAGTATGCAACGTCGCATCCATCTCAGTCAGAAGCCTGTCTTTAAATAGATTCAAACTGACATGATCGCGGTCAGACACAAATTGTCGTATAGTTATATTAGAACTAGGATAGAATCGAAGTGGTTAACTAAGATATCTTGCAATCGTCTAGTTTTCGACTTGTTCAAAACACTATTCACAGCTAGTTCGAGGTATTTACCAAATACCGAATAAATCTCAGACGAACGTTTTGTCCACAAATAGACTAAAAGTGATGTAATCTCAGTCTGTACGTTGATGAGCCAAATCATGTCGAAACGCGCCTACTTTGAGTTATGCTCGCTGTTTTGGACTTTCATACCTTCTGGGTTTTCAAGCTTTATTAGTTCCCTTGTAAGAACTAAATCGTCTGTCTTTTTTATAAAGTAAAATCTCCATAACTGAAAGTTTATTTCCTCGAAGTCCTGCAATAAACAGCAATAAACTCGCCCTAAAGATAGGTTACCCTGCTTTATGATATCACATTAATTTTACCCGCGACAATCGGCGAATTCGGCAGTTTTGTGTTTCCCTTCACGGTTTGAGCTTGCGAGATTTTACGGTACATTTACTTGAAAATCTGGAGTTGTCTAATCCCAGCCGATTTTTAAAATGTCAGGTAGCGGGTCTTTGTTTAAGTGGAACGTGACTTTGTAGTCTCCACTCAATCTCATTAGACAGACTATTGCCCAAGGTTTTCGCTCTGCTCCTGGGTTGTCGAGGTTTCGCCTAGGCCAGTTTTCAGTATGCGAACTCTTTGTTGCTTTCTTGTTTTCCTTTGTTTTTTCTACCGATTCATAGACCGATTCATTCGATTAAAAAACAAGTTTGCATGACGTGACGACATCGCTTAAAACTGATAAAGATTTGTATGAGAACTGTCACAGCATGGGTGATTTTGCTTTATTTCAGCCAATAATTTAGTATAATACATAAGCGATGAAATAAAACAGCTTTTGCTACATCCTGTCAGCCCATCCCCCTTTCCCCCCCACCCCATAACTTGATACTAGAAGAAGGAACTTACCGAATAGCGAAAAAAATTTCGCCTGAGTGATCTACAATGTCCGATAGATTCAAACTGGTTTGAATTCGTGCGATTAGTCGCGGGGACATGTCCCTACAAACTGTGCTTGTCCCCTCGTGTGTATGGTTCATACGACCCGTCCCTGCGACCATAGCCTGTGAACAAGCTCTCTAGTAGGGTAAAGGGCGAATATAGCAAAGGGCGAGAACAAGCGAGACCTATCCCCTACCTGGGGAGGTCCCGGCTATGAGAGAGTGCCCATGAGTGTCCATGAGAAGACCAGGGGGTGATAATACTCAAATCACCGATTTGGCTCAAACTTAGCACAAAGGTTGGAGGTGATGAGTATATACAAGTTTTAAAATAACGTATCTGGTGAATATATTTAATTCTCACCTAGTTGTGGCTCCCCCCTCCCCCAAATGGCATTTTTGCATGGTTGTTGTCGCTGGTAAAGTAGCAGTTTGAGCCTGCATACCGCCAGCGGTTTTCTAAACCAACGATTTGTTGTCCAGTGGTTAACCAGTGCTATCTACCGGATCCATTTCTCCTGTTTAACTTGTCTCACAAAGATAACGAACAATTTCACTTCTCCTTACAATTTGGAACTGGTCGTGCCACCTGGAACCCCGAGACCTTTAAAACGCTCCATCGGCAAACAGTAGATACCGACTGTGGGTTGTCGGCCATATACCCTCTGTTTCTCGTTCTTGCAAGAGGGATGTAACAATACATCTGAAAAGGTTGAACGTCTCCAGCTCATCTGTATCGTCGGAGAGCGAACTTATGTTGTTGAGGTCAGGACATTTCGACGGGCAAGGACACGGTATGACTGTATGCCTAAAGCACCGGGACGTTTTGGGCTATCTTGGCGCCCTTCTCGTTTCTGTACACATCCATTACATGGGCTCAGAAAAGGAAAATGCGATGTCTCAAGAAATAATGATGAGGTGGAACAAGTTGGTTTCAGTTGGATAAGGTGAAGTTCAAAGTTACTGTTTGTTTATGTAGTTGTCTTCGGATATGTTAGCAAAATAATCAAAATATTTGCTGTCGGTAGTTCGAAGGGAGCCCTAATTCATTCTTTCGCTCATTCATCATGTCATTTAGGGGGATTCCCTATATAACGCTGTACAGGTATCGCACAGTATAAAAGTAACAGTGGCAAAATTCAGCTAAATCTCGAACAAAAAGTCACCTTGTCGGAATTTCTACAAATTCTCGTACCTGGTATTGGCTTATTAATTTTTCACTCAACTGAGAAAGTTTGAGCGAAAATGATAGCAAAAGCATTTTCAGTGATAGCGAATTATATCGATCAAGTTTCCATAGGGCGTGGCATGTTTTGACTGGCGTTCAAGTCAGTTGTTTAAAGGACTGTTTTGAACGGAGTTGGACAGTTGTCGAGTACATGAGTTGGTACGATATGTGAAGATAAACGGAGATGTTCAGCATTAGATTGTAAAAGGACATAAACAAGAAGAAGACATGGTCAGAATGAAGTGAGCGTGAAGACATTCAATTATCTTTGAGTGGCGACAAAAAAAGATTTTGAACGTAATGTTAACAGATTACCGTAATTTCCTGCCATCTACCCGCACCGCAGATTACCCGCACCGGTCGATTTTAGGCAAAAGGGGAAAAAAGAATCAGCAGATTACCCGCACTGGTGGATAATCCAAAAACAAAAGAAAATCATGCTAAAAAGTTCGAGAACTCAAATGTGAAACTTTGACGTGGGCGTTTCAAACAGGCATTTTTTAAATTTAACTCGTGACTCCGTCGACTCGTGGATACACTTACAGTAAATGATCGATGTTTGTAATACTTATTGAGTCAGTTACCTTTTTATAATGTTTAGGGTTCTGGTTTAGGATCAAAGAAAACTTTATCTATTGTTGTTGTAACAAAATACTTTTTTAGCGTGCAATTAGTATATTTCACACCCATTGTTTTCGATGTTCATTGAGAATTTAATAAATGACTTGTAAAATTCGGTTCGCAATATTCTCAAAAAAAAAATCTCAGGATCTACTGGGTCTAAGAAATCGCGTGAAACGGGAAAATACTTCCTAAATCAAGGCAGTGCTTGCTGTGAATAGTTCACTGATGCGGCGAGTATTCTTGTATTATTTTTATCGCTGTCAATGTTTTGTTTACACGCGTACCGACAATTATCTTTTTCATCACGTTCCACTTATTATGCGGCGCCATGAATTGAGCAGGTCCCTGAGATCTTTATTTGTCTCAGGTTCTACTCGGTCTAAGAAATCGCTTGAAACAGCAAAATACTCTATAACTTAAGGCAGCGCTAGCTGGGAATATTTCACTGATGCGTCGAGTATTCTTGCATTATCCTTTTTATCACAGTCAATGCTATGTTTACACGGCACGCGCGCAGACAAAAACGTACAGTAACAGCTTGTACGTTGTCTCCCAACCTGACTTGCACGTGATTCGAAGTGTTACAGCCAATAAAATCGCACATCGCAAAATCGACACGGGACTTCCCTTGAGCCTCGTGCCAAGGGCACGGGAAACAGGACAGTTAAAAAAACATGTCCATTTGTGACACCGATGAAAAAAATTCCATCGACCGAAACCTAAACGCTGGCTGACTACGTCATCCCGCGTAATTACTCGTTCAGACCTAAACTGCCTTTTCCTTTGTGCATGCGGTATAAATTGCGCTTTGTAATATTGTTCTTGGCATTTTTATCTTTCTCTTTCTCATTTGAAGAGGAAAAAAGATAATACGTTTACACGCCTTCATGGTTTCCTTAAAACCGTACCCAATTTCAGATCAAAACAGCTAAATAAAGCATACACTTTGGAGCGGCACGCACCTATATAGCTTATATAGTGGAAAGCCCCACCCAATGTCAGGCCACTAGTGCATCCCCCTGACTGGTGAGCGGGTGTATGGACGGACGGACGGACGGACGGACGGATAGAATCGATGTTATCTGCTGAATTTTTTTTAGGAATTTGTAATCTTTGTCGCCAAAATCACAAGGAGATGGCCGAGACACCGGCTGAAGAAAGAGTATGTAGCAACACATCTAGTCTGGTGAGTTTGCCTAAAAAATTGCCAAATGTTGTATCTGGGACGTACAAGGACGGATAGAATATTTGATTTTATTTAGAGCTTATTTTTCACTAAATCTTTATTTTATCATAGGAATCGACTGACTTTAATCTGTATACTCCTGCTGCATTACCAAGAACTTACATTTTACAGCGAGAAGAAACAGACAATAGCAACAAACAGGTAATCGCGTGACAAATTTTCTCGGTGGCGACAGTAATTTTCGAGGAAGATATTTTGCGAAGTTTAAGAATTTTCTTAAAATTTCTTCATTCAATATGGTGTCGCGAAATCCCCCGTAGTAAGGCTTTTTTTCACTATTTGTGCAAAACCTTCTTACGCAGTAGCGTATGCTTTTTCACAGATTTTGGAGATACTGTCACGAACAACAAAGGAGGATGTTCCTTCTAACAAGTCTTGCCCAACAATTTGAGAATCTGCAATTGAAAGATAACCCTCAAAAGATGAGTCCTAATCAATCACCAGGTGATCTTTTTGAACGGAGTCTCAGTCAAAGCTGCTTTGAGAGATCGAGTGAAGCTTGTGAAGTCTCGTTGATGTGCAGTCCTGACATTTCCTACGAAGAAGAATGGATTCTTACCCCGCAAAGTAAGACTAATTTGTCTTCATTAAGTGGATTTATAAGAAGCGTCAGTGGACGTGACGTTAGCCCTGCAAGGGGACAGTTACATCTGCCAGTAGGTGAAATATCTCCAAGTACTCGATATTACAAGAAGAAATCAAAACAAGTCTGTAAAATCGTCCTGGATTGCATGGCCACCTGTCAGTCACAAGCCTTATTTGAACTTATGACTGATGAAATAGCTCCAGATGAAAGCATACCAAAACTTGTTGGAAGTGACGTGGTACAAAAGCTCATAACACTCTACGAGGAGTCAAACTCTTGGATAACCAAACAGGAATTCTGTCAATATTTTTTCAGGATTATTCCAAAACTCAACCAAAGGAAATGGTAACAGGTTTGACCAAGTGACGGATTGATGAAGCTCGCAAGCATGCTGCCCTTGCTGGTCCAGGAAGACGAAAATCCATCGTACACGTTTGGACCCTGTTAAGGTAGACCATTTCCTTAATTTTATTGCCAGCCCATACTACTTGCAAGATGTGCGTATGGAACAAAAGTCCTAAAATTGTCGGATAAACAAAGATTGGAAATTCCTAATGTGGTACAAACGGTAACTGCATCGAGGCTGGTTGACCTTCACACCTCATTTTGTAAAGAAGAAGAGTTCGCGCCTTTGAGAAGGCCATCGCTGTTTTCCATACTTAACGTATGCGCTATTGACAAACCCACGTCGATTATCACTGAGTGTGTTTCTTTTAGAAACTTTAGTGTAGTTGTGTAACTTATTATCATATGCTGAATCCCCTGGAAACATTAACATTTTGGGTTATTGTCAATCACTTCAAAATCTTAGCAACTGAGGTACTTACTTATTCTTTGAATAGTTTTGTTTACTCTTTTCCCTTCACTTCTAAAAAGATTTGTGCAGCATCTGAGAAGAAATGCCTTGCTGGCTTAGACAACACCACCATAGAAGGGGTAATGGCAATTCAAACCTTGCAGGGTGTCGCTGAAAAATTATCTGAGGCAGGTGATAAGAAGTAACATAAGTCAAATTTAAACAGACACCCAAGCTACCTGTGTAATACTCAGCTCTCTTACCTACGATTCCTTTTCTGTTATTCGTCAAATGAAATACTTGGATTTTTCAGTTACCAACAAAAGGAATTTGGACGTCCTTCTTGCAACCTTCTGGGAACTGTTAGTGTTCTTATTAAGTATCCCTTTCCGACAAAGTTCGCCTCGAATTATGAAAACCGCAGTAAAAAAATACAGTAAGCAAAGCCGACTGTAGGAGGCAAGTTATTTTGCATTTATATATTTAAACTTCCATCCTTTCCGAACAAGTATAACTGAGGTACGCTTTTCATCGCTCTTAAATGGAGGGAAAAATTTTTATCTCGTAATCCTCTTTTCTTCTCACGAGAAATGAAACCTTGAAAGGCAGTTATTAATTCCTTAACTTATAGCTGTTGTAGGGCCGCTTGCGCACCGTCCTCGCGAAATCTACCCCTTCCTTCCGTTTCGGTGGCTGCAATACAAAGTGGCTGCTGACAGCCACTTTGTCAGTAATACTGATAGTATTGCACCAAACGACAGAAAATATATTCCTTACGTTACGCAGTGACTATAACATCCTAATTCAAATCGAATCGCTAAAAGAATCAGATTGCTGAAAACGCTCTGTCGACTTACTATTAATATCTTATTTCTAGACTTGTTTAATTCCAGGCCAATTTTGCACAATGTGTGTGGGAATCAAAGTTTTTGAGGAGAGAACATCTTTCATACATGTCTCCCTTTTTTGTTTGTCTTTTGCTTTGTTTTATCCACGTACCACTCAGGACAGAACAGCGACAAAAAATTGCTCACGACATAGAGTTCACCATCAAAAAGTACAGGAATAGAAAGCCCATGTAATGAGAACAGCCTGCCAAATCCAGCATCCTCCATAACATAAAAGCAACGCAAGTATTTTCGGCAATGGAGTACTTGTCACTACGGTTTAGAGAGATGCAGGCAGAATGGTACGGAAGAAAAGGTCGGCCCTGGCATGTATCTGCGGCAATCACGCTAAATGAAGATAAACAGTTTGAGGTAGCTTTTGCTTAATTTATTTGAGAGTTGCAATGGTGACAATTAAATTGTAATGTTCAATGCGTGGTCACGCAAGCTTTCAATAGGGCCGGACACACAATGCAACATTGAACGCGGCAATTTCAGAAACCAGCGAAGGCCCAACGCAACAATGTCAAAGAATGGTTGCGTAATTCAATTTACATGATAGTAAGAATCAAGGAGACCGTAGACATAACGTAACAAATAGTTGGATTTGTTATCTAAAGAAATAGAAAACGACCGCACTTTGCTAACCTGACTCAAAGATTTAAAAAGTTTCAGACTGTACAGTATGTGCGTTGTGAACGAATTTGCTGCAGAGTTTGAAAGTTTTGTTTTATCGTCTCTTGAAAAATATCAACAATTTTCGCATATGGGTCCTTGGTCCGCGACCCGTTGACCCTTGCGAACTTACATTTCGCAAAGCAGATAAAGAAAACCTTAGACAAATGGAAACGGCCTTTGTTTTTGCTGAATATTTTCAAAATGTTCTTTATACATGTTTATGAACGGAGTTAACTTCTCTTGTATACCTAGAATACATATAAGCTTGTAGTCTTGTAATTATTTTCGACTGCCCTTGGGGCTTGTGTGGGAGACTGTTGTCTGGAAAGTAAAACATATTATTTTATACCCACAACGACTTTCCAGCAAAACTGTAGCTTAGATATATCAAGGATAAGAAAGAAAAAATAAAATATTGTTAAAATTTTCATTCTCCCCCTTGGAAATTATTGGGATTCACAGGTACTTTTCATGCTGTTTATATGATTCGCAGACCAAGGACCACATTTGCGGACCAAGGGCCCGCGAGCGCGGTCACCTTTTTTCGAATTACCAGAAAAATATTTCAGTTTGGAACTTGCCACTTTAAAATTGTCTTGAGAAACATAAAAGCTATCTTCAGGGAGTTTTCAGCTTGCGACGTTTTGATTCAGGCAAGATATTGTAAGATATTTCTTGATACGATTTAATTTTTACTCGCGGACCAAGGACCACATACTGTACGATGTAAATCATGATGGTTGTTTGCGGTTAGGGTTACCATAATCCTTTATACCTTCCCAAACCCCCTGCCATGTTTGCATCACATTATGTAAGCCTGAACCCCACTTTCTTTTTCTTCTAGAAACAAATCTGTGAGAAAAAACCTTCTTATTAGTATGGATTCTGGAAAAAAAGCGCTTCAGATCCTTCAACGAAAGTCATTGATGACAGTCAAAGAAAAGCCTTTTCAGTAAATCATGACTGTTACAGTGGAACTATACTTATTTAATCTTACATCCCGTGTTCTTTTGATCATTTATTAGTCAAAGTAAGTTCATCCCTACATACATACATACATACATACTTTATTATAGCTCCCAAAGGGGCTCTTCCGCTATAAATACACAAATAATAATAAACTAATAACAAAAGATATATTATAGAAAATACTAATCTTCTCTAAAAAATATAAAATACTATTGTAAGAATTAAAAATTTCGAAATAATAAAAGCTAATAACGGGGAAATCTCTAAAGTTTTAATAAATAGTTATATAAATTCTTCTTGAAATGCTTTGTGTCCCTAGTTTTCTTAATATCGTCTGGGAGGTCATTATATGACTTGGCGCCTCGAAAAGCAAACGACCGCTGACCTATTTTTAATCTACATTTTGGTAAATTCAATTCATCTTTTTTCCTAGTATTTCTATCATGTATTTTTGAGCGTTTTATAAATTTATCACTTAGGTAATTTGGCATTTGCCCATGTAGACATTTATGAACCATTACTAAATCGTTTAAAAGCAATTTATCTTTTACACTTATCCAATTCAAAGATTTGAGGCCTTCAGATCCCTCCCTTGAGTGAAAACGTTTGTCCACATCTTTGAGCACTTCACTCAAAAATGGTTCTCTGTTTCTTCCATCATTGAAGATGTCCCCAAACAACTGAAGCAAATGCATCTCAGGATTGACGAAGCATTCTTGAGATGCGGGGTGCTATCATTGCGGGCCCTTGATGCTAACAATTCCAGGCATTTCAAAGAGGGTAGGCATCCCCATCAGACGATACGACTTCAGTGATCCCTAGTCCGGCAAAGACATTTGCGACCGTCGCATAGCAATGCGTCGATATTTGAACAAAGGAAACGACAGCATCTGTCATGAAGAAAGCTTTAGATTCCTACTGTGGTGTGAAGGGTTGTCGTGTATCTGTTGCTAGCATAGACACTAGCGAGCAAGAAATCACACAGCACAAATGGTCGGGAATCCAGTCGTTTAATAATTTGGAGATTCAGAGATTGGGAAGCAAAGTGTGGAAAGCCTACGGGATTGGCAAAGGAAAGCTGACGCGTAAGCAGGAATTGAAAAAGATGTCCAAGCCACAAACGAAGACTGGATTGACTGTGCATAAGCAATTCAACAACCCAGCAGTTAATACAGGTGCATTGAGGAAGACAAAAGAAAGGGTCCTCACATGCAAAGAAGCCACAAAGGAAAAGGAGTCTGATAATGATGACCGACAACTGCGGAGGGGATTTGCCTGCCCTGAGCTGGGATTCGTAGAAAGTGTTCGTCTCAATTAAATCCTTAGAACACCACCTTGATTCAGGAAAGCATTTTTATCGCATGTATGTGGAAAGTGCCTACGATGTCATTAAACGTAAGTAGGCATCTAAATGTACTTTAATTGGCACAGTAAAAGGTTCTACGAGCCATAAGAGTGAACAGGCGGAAGAGTTATCTCGTCGTGGCCGTGAGAAGGGGTGGGCCCTAAAGAAGCCTAAAGTTGGTGTGCGCTTTACGAAATCTGTGAAGGACTTTTTAAATCAGACATCCTTAAAAGGTGAGGAAACCGGAAAAAAAGCTAATCCATCAGAAGTGTCATCTCAGCTTAGGAACATGAGGACCATTGATGGGAAGAAAAAAATGTTTGAAAGGTCTGAATGGCTAACCGCGCAACAAATCGCAAGTTACCTCTCCCGACTAAGTGTTCTTGAGATGTGTGGTAGAGTGGCGGAGAATGAAGAAGAGAAAGATGAAGAAGTCGTCATGATAGAAGGAGTTTTACACCGACAGCAAGTAGCAGGAGAAATAGTCATTAAATAGCCTTAAGTACTGTTATAAAGTTAAAGGATGTTCTGTGATTACTACTTTATAGCGTTCATAGTAATTTCGATTCTTCTGCTTTATATGAACTCTTTCTTATATTTTTGAAAGCTCTGAATGTTTTCATTTTCTTGACGGATCTTAGATCTTGACTTTCCAACCTCTTAAAGGCTAATCCCGCATAAACTTGGTCAAGGAAATGGAAAGAAAATAACGACGAATATGACATGATTGTGTGTGAAGGCAGCCAATGACAATGATGCAAGCTCGCAATTTTATCATCCAAGATGGCAGACATACATTGTAAGGGAATACTTTCTTAGTCGAGTCGGGTTTTGACTTTCCATTTAACCATTTACGTTCTAAATTGCTTCTTATACAGTAATTTGCCCAACGTTCACTCTTATGGTTGGAAACTAAATTAGTACATCCAAACATTTTGAAACGTTGATCACGAGTGAGCTCGGAAGAACAGATCGAGTAGGACTGTTTTTAGCGGCCATATTTAGCCAAAGCGCTTAGAAACCATGTAAGTGTCAGATATAGCTTTTCATATGCCTTGTTATGCCTTAAAGTGTGATAAAGAATTCCTCTTGACAAAAGCTTTCCTATTATAATTTGTACGAGAGGTTGAGTTAATGCAGAAAACATTGCTGTTACAAATCTGCATTCACTATTTTCAATACCCCTAGCCTTTTTATATTTATAACGATACTTGCGTTAACTCGGTTTTTGTTTTTTAGTGTTAAGTTATACTATTAAGCAGATTTTATGAGTTCATGAATTTTGGTAAAGTCGCCCAAAATCGTTGAGGCGGGAGTATATATTTGTTTCATACAAACACGCTTTTCATTTGCGTATAGATTTTATTTAATTTTTGAAAGCTATGATATACTGCTTCAAACTCATACGAAAGTTATGCATCTAGCTTGTTTTGCACAGGAGTTATTTGGCAGTAAAATTACCCAATTTTAGGCAATGGCGAAAATGAAGAAAACAGCCCCTCGCTTAACGTATAAGCAGGTAAACAAATCAACATAACCAATTTAAATAAAACGTTGTTATAGCCTGGTCAATGTAGAATACAATTTTGTACATTTTATTGCCAGATCTCCAATCTTTTTGTCAGACTGTTTTAGTAAATGTAGCTAATTAACATGCATTAATTCATGCAAAAATTCCATTTTTGGGGGGGAGGGGGGGGGCACCCCACAACCCGGTAAGAATGAAACATTTTCACCTGTTAGTATAAAACTTGTATATACTCATCACCCCCAACCTTTGTGCTAAGTTTGAGCCAAATCGGTGATTTGACTATTATCACCTCCTCCCTGGATCTGCCTGATTTTCTCATGGACACTCTTCAAAAAAAAAAACCAATCAAACACCAAATCGCGAGCGTTCAATCTCCTCGTGTAAACATTACAAGGGACTTGTTCCTGCGACTAGTAGCCCCTTTGTGTGACCGCGTGGGCGTCTAGTCCCTGCGACTAGTTCCCTTGTGTCGACGATCGACTGAGGTACGGTCTAGCGTTCTTCAAATACATTATCACCAGGCGAGTGTTTTCATCATTTGCAGTGAAATAAGGGGAATACAAAAACGAAAGTTTTTGTGGTGTGGCGAGAATAAGGCGATCGACCGCTCCTTACGAAGCCACCATGAGCTATAGGAAACATGGATTTCGAGTTCTCACCGAAGGTTGTTTCAAGCAGACAGCGATAAAATATGTCGACACTTCAATAAAACCACCCTACCGTCAGTTCTGCTGTCCCGTCTCTTTGATTTCTACTTCACCTTCTGCAAATATCCCTGTTTCTCCTCGATTCTTCTGTGAGTTCGATGGTAGATGCTTATCCGCCGCCATTTTGAAAAACCACTCAGTCCCAGTTCTAGGCAGCTCACCAATGACTGGGTGCGCTATCTTTTCCAGGTTTATGGTTACGAGCTCGAAGGAAGATTGCACGACGGACTTGCATATATGGAAGGTCGTCGTGCAACGGATTAAAATTTGTAATTCGAATTAGGTTCTGTTGAGGAATTGGAAAGAGCTTTTTGCTCTTACCAGCTAAAGACGGATTTGAAAAACAATAGCGATTGTCTTCTCGGCTCTACGATTGGTCAGTGGCACAAATCTTCTAGCAACGGCCCAAGAGCTTCCCACCCAGTCAATTTTTATGGGCTTTCGGGGGTTCAGGAGGTTTTCAAAAGGCAGTGGGACTGAGAGATTTTTCAAAATGGCGGGCGGTTAGGCATCTACCATCGAACTCAGGGAAGAATCGGGGAGAAACAGGAGTATTTGCAGAAGTTGATGCAGAAATCAAAGACACGGGACAACAGAACTGACGGTAAGGTGATAGTTTTAACGAAGCGTCGACATATTTCATTGCTCTCTGCCTGAAACAACGTTCGGTGAGAACTCGAAATCTATGTTTCCCATAGCTCATGAAGCCACTGGTCACGACGCTGATTTGTGCTGGCCAATGCTGGGTACTGATTCACATACTACATGCAGACTGCCTTCCTTTGGAGTAAGACTAGAACTTATTGTAAGTTTTGCATATTTCTAGTCGAAAACGTCCCAAAATGGAGTACACCTCACAACAATTGAACTTCTTTCGAATGTGCTATATCGCCTTTAACTTAGTTCCGGAAGGACTACGAGAAGTCTTCAGGAAAGAGTGGGATTTCCGATACAAGACAACGCATGGAGAATGGAAAGAGACCCCACAGAATGGACGCAATGAAAGTTCAAGAAGTCGCAAGAAAAATGCGCGATTTCTTACGAGAATACGGACTGGTAACACGGCAGAGTGGGACTGTAGTTGTCTTTTTGTCGCACTTCTCTACTCAGATAGCATTGGCACCACTCTTAGTCCAGCCGTAGAAAAAGAAGTCAATGATCTTCGACAGGTTCGAAATGATATCGCTCATATCAATGAGGCTGAACTAACCGACGTCGAATTCCAGAATTGTGTGGCAAAAGTGTTAGCTGCATTCAACTCTTTGAAGCTTTCAGTTAAGGACGTCGGAACTGTAACAAATCAGACAAGCTTCCCCACGGCAGAAGTGGCGAACTTGAAGATGCAAGCTGATAACCTGAAAACTGACTTGAAGCAAGCAAAAGATGATTTACAAACAAAAGAAGAAGAAGTACAAACCTTAACATGTGATTTAGAAGTTGTCCAAAACACATTGCAGACAAAGGAGGAACAAGTTCAAACGCTTACCCAGGAGATTAATTCTAGAGTTGAGTCTTTTTGTAGTCTCACATTCAAGCCATCGCATGAAATCATTATCCGTCGAAACGAGGTGACAAGAATCATGGAAAAATTACAAGAGCTTGAAATCGGAAGTAAAGGAGCCGTCAGCACCATATATTTATCAGGAATTCCCGGCTGCGGAAAAAGTCAAGTTGCTCGTCAAGTTGGACAGGAGTTCTTTGACAAAAAGTGCTGTGAAAGTAAAGGTCTAACATTCGTTGCCACCCTGAATGCCGAGACTCTTGCAACACTGGCTGATTCGTACATCACTCTGGGTAGACAGGTGGGAATTACGGAATACACTTTAACTAACCTGGCGACCCCGAAGGTGGACTGTCCGAAGGAGACCATTCAGCATTTGACACGTTTGATTTTGCCAAAGATGAATCAGTTCTGCAACTGGTTGATAATTGTGGATAACGTTGTTGATCTACCTTTGGTGGGCAGCCATCTGCCTCCGACCGCCGGTGAAGAATGGGGCAACGGGCAGGTGCTGATTACAACTCAGGACAGCAATTCAATACCGTCCAATGCTCCCCATACTTACCACGAGTCTCTCAGTGAAGGAATGCAGACCGATGATGCAGTGGAGCTATTACAACAAGTATCTGAAATTCCAAATCAAGAACAAGCTGAGAAAGTTGCTGAGGTTCTCGACTATCAGCCACTTGCCTTAGCAGCTGCTGCAGTTTATGTACAGGAAGTTTTAACCAACGGTTCACCGAATTTCAGTTGGACAAGCTACCTGGAAGCACTCGGTAGTGGTGAACGTGAAGCAACAGAGGAACCTCTTGCAAAACATAATTTAGCGTATTCGAAAACAATGACTACCGCCGTTAAAATGGCAGTTGATAGAGCCGCAGAAAGCGACGAGGTTCTTCGTCAGGCATTTTATTTTTTCTCAATTTGCGCATCCGATTGTCTCCCGATTGAGGCTGCTGTTAACTTTGTGAACCTTCACGCAACAGGGCAAACGGAAGAGTTAATTAGGGCGAAAATTGTGAAATCCTCCTTGATTACATGTTCATATGACGAAAACGGGGTACCCGCCTACATAAGGGTGCATAACATTGTTCATGATGTGCTCAAGACTATTTTAAAACCTGGTGTGGAGTCCATACATACAGTTCAATGTTTGCCTGTAGCAATTAAGATTTTCCGCTCCTTACTGGAGGACAACAACGAACTATTATTTGCCAATGGGGATGTGTGCGTAAAGTTACGTACAGTTACGGTTCACTGCAAAGTGCTGCAAAAAATTCTTATGGAAGTGGTAATGAAGGGAATCATACCCTTAATCTCTCCTGCCGAAGTGGTTTCCTGGCTTTGCTCCACTGCTAAGGTTTGTTGTGACCTTAGTAATCCAGCTGATGCAAGTATCTTTTCCGCAACAGCCCTCGAGTTTATTAAGGGCGTCAGCAGCACACAGGAGAGCGCATTGTTGAAAGCGAAGGTTTTTGACGTGCATGGTGACGTTACTTCATTGCAGTGCCAGTATAAGTTATCGCTATCCTATTATGAACAGGCTAGAACCATCACAACAGCAATCTATGGTGAATACCATGAAAATGTAGCAACAAGTCATAGAAAATTAGGAAATGCTTACAGTGGCCTTGGAAATTACAGTCAAGCTAAAGAACACTATGAAAAAGCGCTGATTATCACAACAAAGGCTCACGGTGAGCAACATGCTGAAGTGGCTGCAAGTCATAATAACCTAGGGGTTGTCTACCATGGCCTTGGACAGTACAGTCAAGCTAAAAAACACTACGAGAAAGCACTAATCATTACTAAAAAGGTCAACGGTGAACAACATGCTCATGTGGCTACAAGTTGTAATAACCTAGGGATTGTTTACCATGTACTTGGACAGCACAGGCAAGCTAAAGAACGCCACGAGGAAGCACTGATCATTAGACAAAAGATCTACGGTGAACAGCATGCTCATGTGGCTGCAAGTTATAATAACTTAGGGATTGTGTACCATGACCTCGGACAGCACACTCAAGCCAAAGAACACTACGAGAAATCACTGCACATTAGGGAAAAGGTTTACGGTGAACAGCATGCTGATGTGGCTACAAGTTATAGTAACTTAGGGGCTGTTTGCCGTGACCTTGGACAGCACAGTCAAGCCAAAGAACACTACGAGAAAGCACTATACATTAGGGAAAAGGTTTACGGTGAGCAGCATGCTGATGTGGCTACAAGTTATAATAACTTAGGCACTGTTTACCAAGACCTTGGACAATACATTCAAGCTAAAAAACCGCACGAGAAAGCACTGAACATAAGAAAAAAGATTTACGGTGAACATCATGTGGATGTGGCTGCAAGTTCTAACAACCTTGGGAATGTTTACCTTCAACTTGGACAGCACAGTCAAGCCAAAGAACACCACGAGAAAGCATTGGTCATTATTAAAAAGGTTTACGGTGAACAGCATGCCCTTGTGGCAGCAAGTTATAATAACTTAGGACTTGCTTACCATAACCTTGGACAGCACAGTCACGCTAAAGAACATTACGAGAATGCACTGATCATAAGAAAAAATGTTTACGGTGAACAGCATGCTAAAGTGGCAGCAAGTTATAATAACTTAGGGGCTTTTTACCGTGACCTTGGACAGCATAGTCAAGCTAAAGAACACCACAAGAAAGCACTAACCATTAGAAAAAAGGTTTACGGTGAACAGCATGCTGACGTGGCTACAAGTTATAATAACTTAGGGATTGTTTTCAATGACCTTGGACAGCACAATCAAGCTAAAGAACACTACGAGAAAGCAATGATCATAAGAAAAAAGATATACGATGAACTGCATGCTGATGCGGCAGACAGTTATAACAGCCTAAGCGCTGTTTACAGCGACCTCGAACGACCCTTGAACAGTATGGCCTAGCCAAGGAATGCCTCGTGTCACAAGGACTATATCTCTATACCATTGATTCAGTGTTTTTGGTCTTTTTTGGAAGGTTATTGTGGTATAGAACTGTGAAATCCTTGTTAAAATGAATGTTTATCTAGCTATATGTTCGTAAGGTGTTTTTAACCGGCCGTCGCCATATGGCAACCGCCGGTTTATAGAATGGGCGTGTTTTTGTTTTTTGGTTTGTTTTTTTTTTGCGCCAGTTGGCTTAACATACGAACAAAGTGCTGTAAAGCTTGTGGTACGGGTACTCTAGAGCGGTACTGTATTATATAAGACGCATGCGCACATTAGTCTGGTAAATGCTACCTTCGTGTGTTCTTGTCTTTTAATTTACAGTATTTAAGATATGAACGGCGAAGGGTTGTTAAGTTTGGGGTTTCTGAATTTGTCTTGTATAACGCATGCGCAACTGAGTAAAGCAGCTAATAGGATTGACGAGATTGGCTGTGTTGTCTGATCTAGTTAGTGGTCAAAGTCAAATTTTTTTAGCGCAGGCGTTTTGTTATGGGAATTGACATTTTGAGAGATGTAAAAATGTGGAAGTGGAAGGATGTGTGAATGTGAGGAGCAGATCACGCTTCTGTGAATGTGATTTGCTTTGAAAGTTGCGTTTTGTATAGCAGCGGTGTAATATTGTGCTGCGTTAGAGGCAGCTTCCCTTGGCGTTTTATGGGGGGACGGTTTCCGAAGTGGATTGTAAGTTTTCTCATTGGGTAACCTGTATTTCGCAGAGGAGAGAAACGACAACTATGTTTGCAGCTTATTAGCGCGGTAAGGAACGGTGGCTTAGGAAGAGAAGGGACTGGCACTAGTATGATGATGCAATTAGTGGATTGCACCATCGATACATCATAGTTCTTGAGAAGGGAGAGAGATGAGTGTTTATTTGAGGGGAGAAGTTCAATTGCATAAAGACGAAGGAATCGGTCATTAATAAGGAGATCAATTAATAAGGTAGCTGTTACGAGTCTTTAGGATAGAAAATAACTGAATATTATCGAGCGATGCGTGTGGTTGGCGTGTGGTGTTCGCTGTTGTGTTGGTTGCAGTGGGTTTGAGATAATTCGTTTACGTTACGAATTCCGAGTCAACTTGTTTCCTTTTGCAAGGGGATTCCCGGGTTAGCAAACCGGATTTAAACATCACGTCATGAGATATGCCTTAACGTGCCCCACACTCTGACGATCTGCTCGAGCTCGTGTTTATCAACCGTTATATTTTGATTCTACTGCTATGTTCACTGTTTGTATTCACGGTCTAGGCACAACAGTAAATATTGCGTCGTCCCTGTGTAAGCATTCTCAGTTGTGGACGAATTTATACCGACATTCAACGTCTGAGTGAATTTGCATTTTTCAGCAGAAATAAAAGCGATAAGAAAGATAAGCTGAGTCATCAGAGTTTAAACATTACGTCATCCAGTAACGCTATATGTCAAAAATATTGTGTCACACAATCACACTTTCCGTCGCCAGTTCGTATAAATAGGGGATCGCGCTAACATTTGTGGAACCTAGGGGTGGGGAGGGTCAGAACGGCCGGTTAAAATGCCCATAGGGCGTTCTTGTTCAATATGGTTTAGATCGAGTGGAACTCGTTAGCGTAGGGTTAGAGTTCCAACCGTTATTGTATTTCGGTATTACGGACGAAAGCTGTTTAAATACAAGCTCTCGTAACTTCCCGTTTCTAATCAGCTTTCTGTAAACAGCACAAATCCAGGAAATTAGTTATATTTACTTATATTATATTACTTACAGTTTAGTGTAATATCCTAGAACCAATTTGTGTAATATCCTAAAACCAATTTTTAGTGTTATCAGCTGCCCTGCACAACCTGGTTTTAGGTTAGATTTCAATAATAGTTCCTTCTAGTTGTTTACTCTGCTGTTAAAGTAATTTTAGTTGAAATGTTTCCCGAACTATATTAGCATATTGTGAGCACATATAAGAAGGCCACATAACTAGCTTTCTTTGAATTACCCGAGTTACGACAACTACCTGAACTACTACTACGAATTACCGCTGAATTACCACATTTTCCGTACTGTACCATTCTGAGTTACCATAAGACGCTAGAGTGTACGTGTGAAGTATACGATTAAACAGTTTATGAGTTCCAGTTTTGTTCCTGAATCTTTCTGCTTTGCTACTGCGGACGAGTTGCAACGATCCAGTACCTTGGTATTCCGTAACAAGTGCCACGCAGCAAGTTCGAGTCCTCTCCGAAGCTTTTCCCCGTCGTTCCTCCGTTTAACAGCGCCCCAGCTGTATCAGTTACCTTCGCTCACCACCCGCGCATTTTGAAGACTACAACCCGCTTGGATAGCCAAAAACCTCTTGTTACAACGTCTTGTTACACTCGAGAAGGCACTAAACATTTATAATAATAAATGAATAAATGAATAAATTTACGATGGTCAACATACTTCTTTACGGTGATCAACATTCTTCTGTAGAAAGAAATTGCCAGAACTTGAAGGTTGTTAACAGAAAACTCAGTCAAGCTACGATTTAATGTTATATTATGTCAATTAACGCCAATTGTTCAACTTCCATGAGGATCTCAGAACTAGGCTTACATTCTTGTCACTCCCAGTGGAAGGTTTGTTTTCCAAACCGAAATATCGGACAGTTGTGAACGTATTCTATATTTTTTATCTAAGCTTTGTTATCTGTTTGATTTGGACTTTTTCGAACTGCCGTGTCAGCACACTTCATAACTTAGGCCGTTTGCCGGTACACCTCATAGGTTTGTCGCTGTGGTCTTGCGTATTCAGTTAACAGTCATACGTATAACTCGGTAAATTACGATCGTCCGGGTGAGGGTAGTCATGAGAAGGACTCTTTGAGGTGACATTGACTGACGTTTCGACAAGCTGAGCGGAAGTCATTATCAGAGTCAAGTGAATTGTGAATCGTCAGTAGATGTTATAAGTCTCTGGTTGTTGTCGTGATTGGTCTTAGCCTGCGTAGCAAGCGTTTCCGTAGGTTTTATTTTTCGCTTTTTGGCGGAGCGAAAATTGGGGCGAGCGGAACACTTTTTTGCGCTGTCCCCAATTTTCGCGCGTTCAAAAAGCGAAAAATGCTTCGAACCATACGGAAAGCCCTACAGAAACGCTTGCTACGCAGGCTAGATTGGTCGACAAACTCGAGATGTTATTGGTCGTCTGTCAGTTAAGCCGTGATGTTATTGGCTGCGAAGACTGTAAAACGTGATTGGTGCGTTTCGATCCGTCTTTGGTTAGTCAAATGTCCGTTGGTCTATTGTTAGTCAAATTAGGTCGGTTTGTCTATTGTTTGTCTGTCTTGCTGTTGTCGTCAATAAGTCGTTTGTAAGGTGTAGGTAATTGTTGGCAACGGTTCAGTGGTGTTTGTTCTAAGTTAGTAAACCAGCTTTCCAGAGTGATTCGTTGAAAGTAGTCCGTATTGTAGGTAACACATTTAGCAAAGTCCCAGTCGATTCTGTGGTTTGTCTTTAATTAAATGGTACTCAGCAATGTGATTGTTGATATCACCATTTCTCGTCGCTCGTTTTGTGTTCAGTCAGTCGGATGTTCAAATTTCTGCCGGTCTCACCAATATAAGTGGCCTGGCAGTCGCAGCATTTGATCTTGTAAACTGCTCCCTGTCTGTCGTTTGGTTCGTCTTTGTCCTTAACGTTCGTCAGTAGTTGTCTCAAAGTAGTAATAGGTTTGTGAGCAACGCGGATGTTGTAGGGTTGCAGGATTCGTGTGATAGTTTTAGAAGTCCCTTTGATGTAAGGTATGGTTGCAGTTGCCACAGGTGTCGAGTTAGTGTTCGTAGCATTCGGTTCGGAGTTTCTGTAAGTGTTGTGTCTAATAAAGTCGCAGCTGTAATTGCTCTTGCTGAAAACGTTGTCTAAGTACTTGATTTCGTTAAACTGTCAGGTGAATCACAAACTAGTTGCGCGCGTCTTGTCAAGGTCCGTACAGTGTTCTCCCTAGTTTTCAGGGTAACAGGTAAGTCAATTTTTTAAATCGGTAAAGCAGCCCTGTTGAGAATCTTTTTTCTACCCTGGAGTAGAATTGTCGTCATGAGACCCGTAATGTCGCCGGCATGACACTAGGCTCACACACGTCTCGAAAACCCTTCAAAACGGTTGACGTTTGTGATTCCTGTTACAAGGACCGTATTAACGTACAGATAAATGTCGAGAAGAAAAAGCTTACAGCAACCTAAAAAACGTACGGAGAAACGCCTAAAAGATTAAGGCATACATTGTACTCCTTACAAAGGCGTAAACGAAGAACGTCGAGGAGAAGACAATACTAAGAGGACCTTACGAACAAACCAGTGTACGGATATAGACGTCATGAAGATAACACTAATATCTTACGACAATGCTAACGTATGAAGAAATGTTAAGGAGATACAACTAACAACATTTTAATTACGGATATACACTAGCACACGGACAAACGTCGAGAAGATAACAATAATATTTCTTGAATATTCTAAAGTACAGAGAATTGTCGACAGTCGAGAAGATAAGACCTTACAACACTGATGTACATACTATCGCACGGAAAATGTCGAGAAGACTTATACCCTAGGAATGTACTAACGTACGGAGAAATGTTAAAAGATACGACTAACATCATACTAAGGTAGAAACGTGTGGAAAAACGTAGAGATGAGACCATTATCTAACGAACTTAGAAATATCGAGATGATAAGGCTTCGTCTAATATTGTACAAACGCGTGGGCAATTAGAAAAGTTACGTAGTACGTAGTACGACTGACATAAATCTTTTCATAATTCAATCCGATAATAAATCTTTCACGATCCCAAACTGTTGGATGTTTCTAATTGTTGTTCCGGCTAACCGGTAACAAGCGGTGCTACAAGCGGTAAACTTTACCGGTTACCGCCTGATAAGGAGAACACTGTCCGTATAGTCGTTGCTTTGTGAGAAGTAGGGTTGTAAGATGATTGGTCGAGTAGTCTCTCGGTATGTGTCGGTTTTCTGTAAATTGTCGTCCGTAGTTTGTTATTGTCACGGGTAACTAAGCAGTCTAGAAAAGGTATTTTACCATTTTCCTCGATCTCCTTAGTAAACTGTATGTCGGCGTTTTGTCTGTTGAGGTGTTCGTGAAAATCGTCGATTTCGTCTTTTTGTACGGTTGTAAAGGTATCGTCAACGTAGCGTAGCCAGAGTGGTAGCGTTCGTTTATAAAATGCGAGGGGTCGTTCCTCGATGTTTTGCATAACAATTTCTGCAACAACAACGGAAATCGGTGAGCCCATATTTGTTCCATGCAACTGTTTGTAGTGTTTGTCGTTGTACTGAAAGTAAGTAGAAGTAAGACAAAGGTTCAGTAAGCCCATTAAGTCGTCTGTAGGTAGCGGTAGTTTAACATTAGAGTTGTTGATGGCGGTCTCAGTGCAGTCTAGAGCCAGTTGAGGTGGAATACTGGTGAACAGTGATTTCACATCAAAAGACGCTAGTTTATAGTCGTCAGGTACTTGTACTGTCTTGATTGCGTCAATAAAGTTCTCAGTCGACTGTAGTTTGTGTCGTGATTCGTCGGTCAAAGGTTTAAGTACGGTGGTCAAGTATATGGACAGTTGGTAAGTCGGAGACCCGCAGAATGAGACTATGGGTCGCATGGGTATGTTAGGTTTGTGCAGTTTCGGTAGTCCGTAGAGTTTCGGTGGTTGTGGTACACGGCACCTCAGTCTGTTGTAGCGTTGAATGTCAGTAGCGTCGGTTTTCTTGAGGTCAAGTAGTTTGCTGTTAAGCTTACGTTGAAGTGCCGGCGTCGGGTCTCGTTTAAGTACTTGGTAGGTCTGTTTGTCGTTAACAACAGTCACTCGTCCTTTGTCGGCGGGGAGCATGACAATGTCTTTGTCGGTTTTCAGTCGTTTCAGTGCTTGTCGTTCGTCTTTAGTCAAGTTACTGTCAGGTAGAGAGGCTGATTGTATAGTAGAAGATACCCTACTTCTGATGTTATACTTGGTCGATTTTGATAGCTCCCTTTGACGAGACAGAACTGCCTCAACACTTGATACAATGGCCTACGTTTAGGTGTCACTGAGTGTTTGAGGCCGTAGGAGAGTACCTGTGTTTCAGTCTTGTCTAAGGGACGGGAAGAAATACTCCTGACCCAGTTGTCCTCTGGTTTTTGTCGCTTTTTATCTTTAGTACGTTGTAGTCGCGTTAGTTTCAGTTGAGTTTTAGTGCGGTGCTGTTCAGTTGTTTTGTTAGCTCGTCTGTCGGCAATTGTCAGTATAGTGTCGAGTAAGTCAGTCGGTATGAGTTGTTTAAGTTGTTCATTAGTCGTTGTTGTAGTTTGTCGTTGCAGTAGTTAAGTCTTCTGTGACAGTCGTTAAACTGCGCTCGGACCAGTCGTCGGCAGGTGGCTTTTACGATCTGAATGGCCTCTTGTGTGTTCAACGGAGACTTAAGTCGAAGTCCGGCCGGAACAAGGCCAAGGTCTTTGCAGCGGTGGTTGAACCAGAGTTGTTGTCGTATTCTTCTGACGTTGTTAGCAAGTCGTTCGTTCTTCCGTCCAAAGGAACGCGACACTTAAGTGTTTTGAACCCAGGAGTCATATCATAAGTCGGTAAATTACGATCGTCCAGGTGAGTGTAGTCCTGAGAAGGACTGTTTGAGAAGACATTGACTGACTTGACTGACGTTTCGACAACCTGAGCGGAAGTCATCATTCACAATTTACTTGACTCTGATGATGACTTCCGCTCGGGTTGTCAAAACATCAGTCAATGTGACCTCAAACAATCCTTCTCAGGACTACACTCACCCGGACGATCATAATTTACTGACTTGTGACATGACTCCTGGGTTCAAACCATTTACAGTGTCAGTTAACAGTTTTGAAAAATCTATTCCCTATTTAAGGACAGCACGCAAAACATAACCAGTTTTGCACCAAAACTGCTCAAACACCAAAAACAGACATGGTTCTTTATAGATTTTTTAAGGGAGCACCTCCCTTTCCTCGATTATCATAGAGTTATAACATGCCAGTATTTTGATTGATTTCTGCTTAAATTTAGCAGTCGTTACAAGTACATATGTATTTTGGGTACATGTTGTTTGTTTGTCGGTAACTGCTGTAGACAAGCCGCAACAAAACTGAAACTCGAGAATGGGATCCGGGTTTGGGAGAAGGAGTTTTCCCTCGGGGGTTCCCCTAAGTGATAAACGTAATCGACCGATGCATACCGCTCACAGCCTCGTGTGTGGCCAGCAAATAACTATGTTATCATGTTTATAACCCCCTGGATCATGATATGCGGGATAAAAAACAGCAATACTTTAATTAGCTGAAAGAAAGGTTTTATTTTCACTATTTACTAGAGATGCTACCTCTCGCTGATAGCACTACTAGGATATATGCCGATAGCTCGATATCAGAGAACCAATCAGAAATCACAATTTGTCGCTAGCTTGTAAACAAGGGAAAACGAAATAAAGCGTTATGAGATGCTGCTAAACATAGGGAATGAAAATCATGGAATTCCAATCTAGCAATAGTTGACCTTTCGGAGTGTTTTCATGTCGTGTGCTGGGTTGCACTTTAGTAGGGCCTGCATGCAATCTGTGCTAAGAGAAGATTAGATAGCGCTGTGGTCGCACATTACCAGCTTTCATTTTACTTTCCTTGCCGTTAAGCAGTGAAAGAAACAAGCTAGCAAGGAATTGGAGTACAGTTAAATGAGGGTCTGAATGGGGGTGCCTCGAAAACACTTAACACTTAATTTTTGGCCTCTGTAACATAAAACAGTTAAATTTTAAGCATTTTAACACTAACAGTAAAAAATTCACTGTAACAGTAAATTTCATCCAGAAAGAAACAAAATCGGGTCCAAAATTGTCGGAAAGCAGTCCGAAGATCATTCGAGCGTTTCCGATCATTTCCGAAGATTTTCGAAGACTACCGAACATATCCGAGGAGAATTCCGAAAATATTTCCACTATATGCCAAGGACAAACAGTTCATTCATCACTTAAACAAGGAAAAGATGTTAGCAAACGTGACGTAATCGATATATTCACATGTGAAAGATATATCTTTTACAGTGCAAAGACAGGATTTTTCTCAGAGAGAGAAATCCTTGTAATTCACTAATTTATATCATAACATGGGATATTATTTACCATTAAATGCTCAACAAAAATGACAGATGTAATTCCTTCCCTGCTAAACTTACATCTATATATATGACGTATATGAACCACGAACTTTTCAGCGCCAGTTTCCGTTATGCCCTCGAATATGAAAACTCTTTTCAGACATATTGCAAGCTTCAATCTGTCCAATCTGGCTCGAGGTTCAACTCTTTGTAAATTTGTGAGAGTTGTGAATTATTGGTATTTAGAAACTCAGGAAAAGCTGAATCAGTGGTTTTATAGAGCTTACACTTTGACATAATAATTTACCTTGCAAAATTGTTTAATTAATCATTTTCATGTCCGGTCAAAAGCTCATGGATGTGTGTCAGTTTCAGCTCAAAATTCGCCTTGCCAAATTTCAATGTAAGCTCCGAAAGCCCAAGAAATTCCGTCAGATGTTTCTTGACGGCTGCCACGCTGGATTGCTTTGCAAGGTCAAACGTGACCCTGCTTCTGTGCCTTTCGAAAGCAGAATCCTCTCCGCTTCTATAGAAGCTCACTAGAACGTTAACAGCACCGGATGCCGCCATGTTGTTTTCTGGCTTTTGACCGATTTGACCTCGAGTTCCAACCTCGTCGACCCCAGTTCGCATGCGACTCTGACCAAAGGATCGCAGGATAAGGATAAGGATAAGGATAAGGATAAGGATAACTTATTTAACGCCAGGAACACAGGGAGTGGTTGCCCAATCTCCCGAGCCAGGGGCTCATGATACAAGTGTTTGACAGAAAAAAATCCATTAAAAAAGCTAGCTAAAAAACCAAGAACAAATTAATACTTATCAAGGAAAACTAGCTAAAAAATACATATATTTATATATTAGTTAATAGATCTAGCTATAGAAGGTAATTAATTGGTACGCTATTGGTCTCCAGGTGTCCCCAAATTACTGATGTATGCGCATGGGTAGAAAAGAGACTATTGCAAAGTAGGGCAGCATGGCGATTGAGTGATTTTATTAGCGATTTCAGCAGAGCAGATAAGTATTTACAATGCTAAAAGACTATGATTTTTTCTACGAAAAATCTTCTAAACATTAAAAAGTATTTTCTCCGAAAACAGTAAACATTAAAATATTGGCCAATTTAACAGCAAACACTAAAAATTGTGGGCAAATAACACTAAACACTAAACCCCATTCAGACCCTCTTAAATACATCAACAATAAAACAAAGAAGGTAAGTAAATTGTCTAAGATCTTACAGTATCGATTCTCCATAGACTCAGAATTCGCGTCGATGATGCCACTATCATAGTAACAGAGAGAAGGTTTGCGAATTCACAGTCAGACTGGCAAGTGTTTATACCTATTATGTCTGTTATATTAGAACTAGAATAGAATCGAAGTAAACTAAGATTAACTTACATTAATCTAGTATTCGACTTAATCTAAATCTTTAAAACGCTGTCCGCAGTTAGCTTGCGGTAAAGTGATTCATGGGGGGAGGGGGGACGGGAGACTCAGGCATATACGTAAATGACGGGTAGGTGCGAATGGGGCCAATTTTCATAGCCAAAAAAACTCCAATAAGGCTAACACTGGATACAAAAAAGTCCTTTTGTCTGCATAAAAAGTTAATTATTTGAGTTCGAAATCACCTTAACTGAGGATAATTTTTGGATATATTTGCCGGTTGTCTTGTGCAGGCCTTATCAGTTTCGTTGTAAGACGTGTAAGAACTAAATCCTCCATCATGCTACACTGCAGAATTAACCTCGAAAACGCGAAGTTTATTGCTCGAGCGAAGAATAAGCTTTTTTGCTCCTTTACCTTCAGCGGTCAGCGAGGTTTCGCTAAATACGTAGAAGATTTTGTTTTCCCTATCAAAACAGTTTGACATGTTTGTGTTTACGAAATTTTTCTGCACTTTCTTGGAAATCTTCGCCTGGCTAGAAAATCTCACTAGAGTTCCTTTTTTCCGATCATTAACGAAAGCCGATTTCTTAGAACTCAGGAAGCCTTATTATCTTTTCATGAAACTTGACTTTTGTGGCCCTTATTCTACTTATGTCCAGGACTGAACTCTGCAACGATTTTTACGATTTTTCGCGCGCTTCAGTTCCAAACGTTACGATTTTTCGTTTCAAAGTAGCGAGATTAACAAATTTTACGTTTTTAGCGATTTTTCGATTTAGACATTCAGGATTTACAAATTAAACACCTTCACCAATGGAGGCCTAAAAATAATTAAGTTTTGCTAACAATGTTGGCAATTCAAGTGCAAGGAAAGTGTTAACCAATGTCTCTGGCTTTGGATGGTTTGATTCCAAATAGGTTTCAACTTTCAAGGAAAAAGTCGGACCGAAGTTTTCAAGTTCTTAACTTGCGTCTCGTGTAAAATTGGGTAATAACTAATTGTGGGTCCTTCTTGCTTTACTTTACTATATCTGAAAAAAAAGCTCCGCTCTATATCGACCGCCCCCTAGGTAATGTAGAAGCAGTTCATTTATGGGCATAGTGATTCAATTGTAAACTGAAAACGTTTTTGAGCAAAAATCAAAACAAAAACAACATGATATTTCCCCTTTAATCCAAAGACTCACATGCGCCAATTAATTGTCGATCAACGTTGTCGTGAATACGGTGGAAATAGACCACATGATGAATTAATGCAGACACGCTATCCACTGCCGCTACGCCGACGAACACAACATACCAAAATCTTGATTTCTCTGATTTGTCTATTTAATTTTTGTTATATTCGTCAGTCGTTACAAGTACATACGTATTTAGAGTGATGTCGATTATTCATTGTCGATAATTGCTAGCCTGCGTAGCAAGCGTTTCCGTAGGTTTTTCCCGGGGGGGGACTCCCATATGAAAGTGACGGGGATGCTCGTCGTCTCGCTTAGGGTTGTAAATTGCAGATTTTGGTCTCGCTTAGGGTGTTGAGGACGGAAAGCCAATATTTTTACCCACACGGGTATCGCTTAGGGTTGTGGGCTCCTGGAAATATCTATATTATACTGTGTTTCATGATCTCCCTTAGGGGTTAAATAAAGCCGGAGCCACGCCCAGATTGGTCTCCTTTAGGGTGTTAATTCTAATTTTCCGACGAGCATCCCCGTCACTTTCATATGGGAGTCCCCCCCCCCCCCCGGGAGGTTTTTCCGCCCGTTCGAGACATTTCTCGCTTTTTGGCCGCACGAAAATTGGGGCAGGCGCGACACTGCGCTTGCGAAAAATGCTTCAAACCTGCGGAAAGCCTTAGCTACGCAGGCTAGATAATTGCTTAAGACAAACTGTAACAAAACTGAAACGAGAGTCTGAAATCCGGGAGAGGGAGTTTTCCCTTGGGGATTTCCCTTAATTAGTGATTTCCGCGATGTCGGCCCGTGCATACCGCTCATATCCTAGCCTGCGAGCAAGCTCTCCGGGGCGATTTGGCGGCGAGGAGGGAAAAGGAAGGAGAGCTTGCAACTATGTCTCAGGAATTTGAATTTCTGCATCGAAAAAGTCGATACAAAATGCTGATTGGTGGAGATTTAATTTGGTAATGACGTGATCAATCTTCACGCGCAGAGGACAAACGTAAACGCCGAATGCGACGTAAACTAAAGCTAAAATTTTCGAAAATCGAAATAGCCTTCCCCAAACCTGCCATCAAAAGCGAAACTTTTGAATGTAACTTATACTAGAAATTGAAGGTTATGATGCTAGAAAGAGAATTAGAGTAAAATAGCAAGCTTTTTTTCTGGGATTATTTTTAGTTCACAGTGCACTGAATTTGCATACTGTGAGTCTCAAAATACTGAAATTGCTCGAGCGATGTGGGAAGAAATCGAACCTTTCTTTCGCGCACTTTATCCTTCGATTAAAATTGAAATAGTAAAAGAGGCTCATGTTGAAAGTCAATGACAATTGTAAAAGAATTTGTAAGAAATAGCGAACATAATCCGAAGTTATCTTTGTGAAATTTTGTTCGCTGAAGCCAAGAAAGTATTACTTAACACCATATTGATCAGGAAAAACCTCATTTGCATTTACTTTCAACACACATTTACATACGCGACTACAATACTAGTTTCGTCAATAGACCTCGTCAGTTGGTAGCCATAGTCAGGGACGGCGCGGCCCATTTTAAAGTGGGGGGACCTGAACTCGATAAGGGTATGGTGAGGAGGGGGGGGGGGTGGTGACAAGCCTCACGCAAATGTTTTTTCTGTTTAGTGACTAACAATGCATCTAGGACGAGTGTAAGTTGTCAGTTTATACCCATCATATAGAACATGCGTAATATAAATTGGAACATGGAAACACATGGACCATGCACAATATAAATTGATTGAAGTATATAGACCCATTAGTAAAGGACCAAAGCTAATATCAAACTCTTTGAACTAACCAGTGATTAATAATGCAGATACTTAGGGCACGTTTTGGTGGTCTTATCCGGAATAGAAGACAATATACAGTTGGTGTTTTCTCAGTATGGACACTATTCCCTTCCCTCAGTAATGTATTAACGACACCAAAATGAACGGAATGCGGTCGGAATGTTTTGGTTTATCAGAATAATAATACACGTTGTCGGTATGTCCTGAGTGCTGTTATTTCTAAACCGGAGCAGGAATAGCCAGGATAGCTCCAAAATAATCTGCCTGAGCGTTTTCTTTCATCTCTACACACATTTTAAGTCGTTTCCGGCACTTGAGGTGCAAATCTTTACGTATTCGCATTAAAGGGGAGGGGGACAGGGGGGTTTAAACCTCCCGCTTCCCGTACCCTTTAATCCCGGTTCCCGCCCTGTATTTTTCGGCTCCCGCCCCTTTGCATTTTTTCGATTGCGAAATATTGCGCAATGTTGCGTAATTTTTCCTGTTTTCTCCCGCTTCCCGCCACCTTGGGAATCCCGCTTCCCGCCCCCTCTTCTCCCGCCTCCCGTACACCTCCCGCCCCCTTTTCTCCCGGTCTCCCGCCCCCCTGTCCCCCCCCCCCCCCCCGTATTAAAGGTCTCGAACTAAAAAACATTTTTCTTGAGACTTGTTCAAGCAAACCTGTCGTCATATTACAGAATAAGGCCATCAAAGAAAGCTGAGCTGAGTATCATGAACTATATATTTCACCAACGTCAGTGTGTCGGTATGTCCTGAGTACTGCATGAATGCCTTATTTCTCATCGTTAATAGCGAGGAGCGACAGAGATCTTTCGGCAGCTATCCTAGTTGCAAAGTTTACATGCATATAGAGAGGCTTGACGTTAATTTTCAGCAAATGTCAAAGTACGCTGTTGCCGATAGTCCTATCTGGAGACAGACTGCAGTTCGTTATGCCGGGCCAGACAAAACGAGAGTCGACAAAAATTCATACCCTTTAGAGAAGAAGGGAGTCAATGAGAGTTCACGAGAGTTAGAGGCCAAACGATAGGGAGAATGTCAACTGCAGTCGATTGCAATTAAAACACTGAGCAGGTTCAAACTCTTCAAGATGCAAAAAATGAAAACGATGCGAACTGCGGAAATACAAATGAAACTACAACTGCGATGTCACGTCTTCATTTTATTTCTTCAAGATACAGTTCCTCAGAGCGCACGGGAGTTTCAACTAAACAAGCCAAATGGGAGCAAGGCGATTAGAACTTTTGAGGCCGGAGTATTCCGTTTCTATATATATTAAAAAAAATCAAAGTTCAGTTTCTACTGTGCAATAGTCATACGAAGAAATGTTTGTAGCTTCATTTCATGATTGCGTGACAACTGTCCTTGGGATCCGGAAATAACTCCACTCGCCTTTCGTGTTGATCAGTTGACCTTCTCCAACCTGATTGATTCGGACCGATTCCGTGATCTGCCTCAACATCACATCGTTATGAAACGTTCCTGTGACATTCATGGTGAAGCCTGGGACGTCACCTCCATGATTATCACAGGAATGTCTCGACAACACAGAACTTTCCTCCCGCTTTTCAAGAGCCCTCAGATGTTCCTTTCCGCGAGTGTAAGCACTTCTGGATGTTTCCCCGATGTACTTATGGCGGCAAACTTGACATACCAGTATTTAAGTAACACCGGTGCTGCGACAAGACCCTTTTCCGCCGAAAAAGGGTAAAGTTAATATATATTTTGTTATTAATTATTGTTATAGTTACTACTACTATTATTATTGTTGTTGTTCTGGTTGTTATTATTGATTATTTTGTATTTTGAATTTTGGATTATATATATATATAGCGTTATGGTTGCCTAGACACTAGGGTTATTCTCCGTGCAATATTATATGAAGTCGTCTGGACTATGGCTACCAACTGACGAGGTCTATTGACGAAACTAGTACAGTATTGTAGTTGCGTATGTAAATGTGTGTTGAAAGTAAATGCAAATGAGGTTTTTCCTTATCAATATGGAATCCGAAGTTAGTTTCAGTTCAAAAGCGCATCAAATTTGCATAGCGCGTGAAATCTGACCTTCTTTAACGTGTTTTAAACATGTTTGTTACATTGAATCTCGTTTCTTGTTTGCGCTGATTGGTCAAAATCTGACAGCTCAGACAACGGGGAGCCACAGCTGCGCTGGAGGCGGAATTTGAATTCCAGAGACGTAGTTGCAAGCTCTCCTTCCTTTTCCCGCCCCGCCGCCAGATCGCCCCGGAGAGCTTGCTCGCAGGCTACTCATATCCTAGTGTAACACTGGGAAAAAGTCATTCTATTATGTTCATGTTGAAAAAGTATTGATTTTTACTATTTAGAAGTGGTGCTTCTCGTTGGTACACTATACTAGGTATGCTGATAGTCCGATATTAGAGAACAGGATTTGTCGTTAGCCAGCGTTAGCCTGTATTAAAATATCGAAATCAAAAGGAAGCGTTACCGCGCAATGCTAAACATAGCGAAGGGAAATCAAGGAATTAGACGCAATCAACAGTTGACCTCTCTGAGTGTTTTGATGTGCGTGTGTGTTTAATCGCACACAATATTGGCATGAAAGGTCAGATATCTCTTTGGTTGGACGTTTTTGGTTGCACTCAGTAAATCGTTTCCTTTCCTTTGAGCACTGGAAGAAGAAGAACAAAGCTTGGGAGATTTCGGGGTGCGCTTAACTTCATCAACAGTGAAACAAAGCAGGGGCACCCAACGGTTCGTTTCCGGAAATATCTGTTCGGAAGGCCTAAAATCGCCTGAGATATTCGGATTCAGTTGCGGTGAAAGCTTTCACCTCGGACTTTCGTAGTAAGAGGACTCATTAGTTCCTGTTGTTTTCTTAGGGACAAATATGTCGTTTAGAGTGCAAAAAAGGTCAACTAGCATTTTCGGAGAGCCATCAGCAGCTCGGAAACTCGGCGGATAGGATTCTGTTTCCTAAAATTTTCTGTGGCCTAAATTTTCAGCTAAGAACGCCGAATAGACCAATCTGTATTAGCTTACACAAATATGCCTTTAAGAAGCTCTGAAACAATCTAAGAAAGCTGAAAATGATATCTCAAGTATTTTGCTGAAAGTTTCTCGTTAGGTGCCCCTGACAAAGAAGGCAAGTACATCATCTATTAAAAATTAGGCCTTTTGTCCCAACAGCTACACTACATTATATATACAATACTCTAAAACGCATCATTTTGAGTATTGCAATCTTGTCTGAGGTAATTGCTGTAAAACTTTGTCAGACAGGCTACAAAAGCTTCAGAACTGTGCCGCTCACGTGTTAACTTGTTCGAGTTATAAACTGATGTTAAGTGTCTAATACGACAACTCGGATAGAAAGATATGTGTACTCTGCGTCAAATTATATTCAGAAAGCCTTAGAAATGGTCTTGTTCCTGTATACTTATCTTCTAAATTTCTTGAACGTAATGGGACGCGCTATTCTTTATGGGACTGCAAACAACTAGTTGCCCTTTTCCCACGCTAGAGGCCCTGTTAGGGTAAATTCCGACGAGCGACATGGCCTTGAAACAGCGACAAAAGACAGTTGAAATGGCGACAAACGACACAAAGGTGGATTGAAACTGCGTCAGTGACGAAGACAAGAGCAAATACAGTAGTAAAATACCGACGGGGACATGGCTTCATGGAAATCAGGCTTAGGAAATAATGGGAAGGAGCATTGTAATGTTTAAATTAGTATTTTTAGGTCTTAAGAGGAAGTTTCCAGAAAAATCGAGCAAAAATGATTTTTTGCGGCAAGGCTAAAAAAAAGAGAGTTCGCTCATCTTCTGCATATAGGTAGCCCTTAGTAAAACTAAAAACGTTATGTTGTTTTTTTCTTCAAATATTTTTATTTTTCTGAGAAATACGAAATTTTCGATTTCACGTCTAGACTCGATTCAGAGGGTCTAAACTGGGTTGAAAATCGACCATTTTCATTCGATTCGCATGTCAAAACGATCAAGCGCAGAAAAAATTGAATCCAACCGGTTTATTGCATGACTCTTCCTTGTCCAAAGAAGCATAGTTTCAAGAGTTTTGGTTTAATCTAATTATTCAACGGTAAACAAAACCAAACTATTCTCACGCGCCATGAAAGTCGGTCGGTCAAAAGAATCGTCATTTTCACCATGTGCCATATCTCGGAATTCCTTGAGATGAAGGTATTTCGAATGTAGAAGGATGATACTTCCAAAATATGCAAAGTTTGGTTTGGGCCAATGATTAAGCACTTGTCAAAAAATTATTCAAAATCGTACAAAAACGGCACAAAATCACGCCAGCCTTCGAATGCGTGACCTAAGGTATTACCACCGTATTTGTTATTTAAATCAATTTTATCGCAATACTAGCAATACTAAGGAATAAATCAACATAAATATGTTCACCTTTGCTCGGTCTTGATGTCCTGACCGTTGCAATACGTTTCTGACCTGTCATTTCTTCAATGGCTTCCCGTTCAGTTCGCATGCTCTTGTCGACTCTTGAACGCGAATCCGTCTTGCGACTGGTGAATTTGAAGCAACCACTGCTAGGTTTTCATCCAAATATGTATCGTCATGATTAACGTGCGCTACTTGTGTTACTTGATTAAGCCATATTTCAGGAAATAACCGGCAAAGCGTTTTCAATGAGCCACTTTGCAGTGCCCGTTGGAGATGAATTATCACAGATTGGCGAGCAAACCGGGCAAAAGGTGGATTCAGCAATGGTATCCAGAGGTATGAGGACAGCCAAGGGACCGGTCATTATTTAGCGGGGGGGTGGGGGGGGGAGAGGGCCACTAAACTGAGAAAAAGTTCGGCCAAGAAGTTGTGGCCCTCCCTCATGAGAGTTTTAAAAATATCTGACCCTCCCCTGACTCGAATAAAAAAATTGTGACCCTCCCCAACGGCAAAAAAGTACAACAGCGGTTTGCAAAAAGGCCCAGCGTTTCCTTTAGTCAAAGGTGAAACTTTAATAGAATCAGAAATATATCAGATATCGTCCTTTCCATGGCCTAGCTGCATGTTTTACCTGAGATTTTGGTAGTACACATTATGATTGTCGTCGGACAAGGAAGTGATTCTCTTATGAGTTCATCTGAGCGAACACCGATGAACTTCTTTTACAATCAAGTGTATGAGTCATTTTTTGTTGAAAATGTTTCCTTCTTGGCTGTATCAAAACAAAGTTTTCTGAAGAGTTTCACAAGGAGGCAAGGCGCCATTACACTGTCCGCCAGGAAGTCGAGAAGGTGAAGAGCAAAACACAGCAACTGGACAACACAAAAAACCCTTCCACAGCTGGTTAGCTACTGAGGGAGAACCACACATTAAAGCTCCATGATTCCAGCATTATAACAAAGAACTTGAATGGAATCGATCAGGTGGAAAATCTCTGCAGGAAATTGAAGACAAAGTGAAGAGTGATCTGCAATCAGCCGGTCGATTCTTGCAAACGGAAAAATTTAAGCTCGCCGTAAAATGTCACATCATTTTGACGAGGACGTTTTTTCTGACCTGCTTCAGCTTAAAACAAGGCTGACTACCACGAGCTTGGAGAGAAAGCCTCGAATCTATTTCAGGTTGATTTGGAGCCTTCGGGAAAAAATCGCGATCCAACTCAAAACAGAACAAAAACCGTTTGGCAAAACGTAAAGCTATGAGTAGGTCTGAGAGGAAGTCAGCGGTTCTAAAAAAGATCGCCCCTGGTTTAGACGAAGAACCTCTCTGTGAAAAAAGTCACATAGAAAAAGAGCTTGAACTCAACAAAAGAGAAAAGAAAAATGGGTGGAATTATTGCTATACCGATATGATACACCTCGGCTAAGCAGTGAAGCGAAGAACTACCTCTCAGGTATACTAGGCAAGAATGGAGGAAATGCTGCAACTAGTAGTTACCACGGCGACGACGACGACGACCACGATGATGATGATCTTGATTATGATGGTGGTGATGAGAGCTATGATGAAGAAGATGACTGCAGTGTTGTTGAAGCAGCCGCAGTCCGAATAAGGCCAGTGCAGGAGTATTCTTCAGATGACGATTACGGTCCATACTGGGACAATTCCCCAACTTCCATGCCATACCTGGACAATGTATCAGACTAACTATCCAAAACAGAAGTTTTGTATATTTATATGGCAAATTTTATCCTTGTTAGGTGTTATTAGGTATAATAATCACTGAAAAGGCCCGTGCGAATGCTCGCAACTGCCAAATTTGTTGAGCGCAACATCGTTGCAGATGTGTGCTGAAATGGTTCAAACAAGTTCAAACAATATTGGATGAGACACTTGCAATGCTGAAATCTCTATGGATAGAATCGGTGCGTGTGCGCGAGTCCAGCATTACAATTTTGCGGCCGGTTTTTAGCTTCTTCTGAAATCTTCTCATGCATGTTGTATTTAAATTTTTACGAACTTTGTACAATAAATGAATGGTGTATAAATTTAATATTGTGGTTTATTAAACAGATACGCCTTTAAGACCTACCTTGTGTATTCACGATACATGTACTTTTATTCCATAGGCCCACATTTCACTTTTAATGCTGCAATCAATGACAAATTGAAAACCTACAATAGGTAGAGGTGACCAAAATCAAGAGATATTTGAGTTCAAGACACGTGGTAAATACGTATCTCCAAAAGAATCGTAGCCTTCCCCTTAATAACTTTTTTAATAATGGCCATCCCCTAAGTGGAGCTCAAAAAATAGTGATCCTCCCCCCAAATATAGTGGCCCTCCTCCTCCGCTAAATAATGACCGGTCCCTAAAGACAAGAACGGCGAGCGCCTTTTTAATAGCAACGAGTTTCTTACAAGCCGACAGGTTGCTAGTTTCTTTTCACGCCTGGCCTCAAAGCGAAGTATTGATGTTGGTACTGACTCTGAGTCGCAAAGTGACGACGAAGACCAAAACGAAGCAGAGAAGGAAGCCCGGCAGAGGCAGACCCTAAGAAACGAAGTGATGACTGACATTTCAATCCAGCATGCGCATCCAATCGTGTATGATGCTCATAACATCTGTGACCTCGTCAAAAATTCGAAGCTTTCAAAGTTTTCTATCAAAATGTTAGATGAAATTTGCTGTTCTTTTGGACTTGATGTATCAAAGATCAACGTCAAGAAAAAGAAGCCATAGATAGATTTGTTGACAAATGTTGTCATGGGTTGCCACTGCCAGAAGAGCGCTCACTGACTAGTGATGGTCACTTGTACGCTTAAACAGTGCAATCCGAGTCCCAAAATTTATTTAAATCTCTCGATATCTCTGGTATAAACAGGCCGCTGCTAAGATTATTTTCGTGTCTATGTCGTTGTCAAGTATGCGAAATTTAGTGTCCGGTAGCGATGCTTTTAGTTATGTAAACCATGCTTGTTATAATGTAATCGAGAAACAGAATTATCGGGTACAAGAACGGTGTATTTTTGACCATTTTTAGGAAGCCCAAAACAACCTTTATTTTATTTCATTTTAAACGCCAGAGCTTTCTGTTTGTATCGAAAGGAGGCAGAACCGGGACCGAATGTGTCATCTGTTGCCTTAGCAGAAAAAGGAAACAGAGCCTTGATCGTTTGTTAAAAAAAAACAACAACAACAAGAAAAATAATGGTGATTGTCTTTTTTTCTCTCTCTGATTTTGAACGTAAGCAGAACTTATAAGTTAAGCAAATCACGTAGTATAAATACGAGTTTGTAATAATTCATCTCCAAACACTTTCGAACCATCGGTTCAGCTGAAATTCAAGACCCTACCCCCACCCCCCTTAAGTACAAAAAGCTGTCACGCTTGTCTCGGAACTATGCAAATTACTTCGCTTTTTGAATAATAATGGCTTCCAACAGGCACTGCAAAGTGGCTCATTGAAAACGCTTTGCCGGTTATTTCCTGAAATACGGCTTAATCAAGTAACACAAGTAGCGCACGTTAATCATGACGATACATATTTGGATGAAAACCTAGCAGTGGTTGCTTCAAATTCACCAGTCGCAAGACGGATTCGCGTTCAAGAGTCGACAAGAGCATGCGAACTGAACGGGAAGCCATTGAAGAAATGACAGGTAAGAAACGTATTGCAACGGTCAGGACATCATGATCGAGCAAAGGTGAACATATTTATTTTTATTTATGCCTTAGTATTGCTAGTATTGCGATTAAATTGATTTAAATAACAAATACGGTGGTAATACTTTTGGTCACGCATTCGAAGGCTGGCGTGATTTTGTGCCGTTTTTGTACGATTTTGAATAATTTTTTGACAAGTGCTTAATCATTGGCCCAAACCAAACTTTGCATATTTGGAAGTATCATCCTTCTACATTCGAAATACCTTCATCTCAAGGAATTCCGAGATATGGCACATGGTGAAAATGACGATTCTTTTGACCGACCGACTTTCATGGCGCGTGAGAATAGTCTGGTTATGTTTACCGTTAAATAATTAGATTAAACCAAAGCTTCTTTGGACAAGGAAGAGTCATGCAATAAACCGGTTGGATTCAATTTTTTCTGCGCTTGATCGTTTTGACATGCGAATCGAATGAAAATGGTCGATTTTCAACCCAGTTTAGACCCTCTGAATCGAGTCTAGACGTGAAATCGAGAATTTCGTTTTTCTCAGAAAAATAAAAATATTTGAAGAAAAAAACAACATAACGTTTTTAGTTTTACTAAGGGCTACCTATATGCAGAAGATGAGCGAACTCTATTTTGTAGCCTTGCCGCACCTTGTTGAATTTTTGTGGAAACTTCCTCTTAAGTGGCCTACACACGTCAAACTAATGTTGGCCAACTCGTGTTGGCAAACTCAAATTGGTGTGTGTGAAAGACACAACAACAGGTTGGCAAACTGTTGGCGAGAATAGAGACAAGTTCTGTTTGTCGCCAACAGTTTGCCAACATGTTGTTGTGTCTTTCACACACACCAATTTTGAGTTTGCCAACACGAGTTGGCCAACATTAGTTTGAGTGTGAAGGCTGCTTTACGATTACCCGATGAATAACTAAATGAACAAATAAATAAACAAATAAATAAATACTTGGTATGCATAGTCGTGTCGATGGTGCCACTACCCTCAGTGAGAAGGTCCGCAAATACGTGATCGCGGTCAGACACTTGATACACGATTACAACATCGTGCTGAATTGCTATATTTTGTGTGTGGTTGTCTATCTTGTGTTTTCTTTGCCCACACGTAGATATAGAAAGCTCACTCTTTTGATGTTTCTGTGATAACAACCAAGTTAAAATATCACCTGTTGATCCTTTGCTAGTGAGTGTTCATTTCTCCGCTACGATCTACAGATTCGATACAGATCTTGTGTGTATGCATAGCACAACTTTTGTGTCCCGGAACAACTGAGGGCGGGGGGTTACTCCTCAAAAGTTTTGGTGGGGTCTTAAAACCTTACTTCTCTTCTGATCAAAAGCGGCCCTTTTCGCTGCCTAAATCTCTCCTTTTTGAAGCAAAAAGGACAAAAAGGGTAAAATATCTATTCCCTATTGCAGGGTGTCAGGAAGGGGTAAATTATTGCTTACATTTGACAGTTGTTAGAGGAACGTATGTATGTGCTATACATGTTGTTTGTGTGTTGTCGATGATTGCTGTAGACAAACTGCAACAAAACTGAAACGAGAAAATGAAACCTGGTTGGGAAGGGATTTTGCCTTTGGGGCTTCCCAACCAATTTAATATATTTTATGTCCAAAGCCCCTGGATTATGACAAGGATTATCAAGAATAATGTTTCTGTCGAAGAAAGTATTTATTTCATTATTTACCAGATATCTTTTGTCTGGTATCATTTATAGGACAACATAAGCTGACCCCTCGATATTAGAGAACCAAACAGAAAGAAGCATTAATCGTCAGGCGCGAGGCCTGTAAACTATGGAGCTCCATTTCCGCCAAAATTCGATGTTGATATTTGACATTCGATGTTGACATTTGACATTCAATTTGTTGTATTTTATGCCAAATTATTCAATGTTTCATTCAACTTAGTTTATTTTGAGTTCAATCGTACCGATTGTACATGCGACTTCTCTGTTCCCACATTCAACATTACGAATGCGATATGCTTAATCGGCGATTCTTTTTGGTTCAAATAAGAATGTCGACCATTTGCATTTAACATTTGAAGGTCCGTTTTCAACATTCTTGATCAGCTTTGATCATGTTTCCTTTCTGATAACGCAACATCCAACTTCTCGCATTCGGTGTCGTTCGACATCCTTCCGCAATCCAAGAAGTAATAACATCGCAGGCGCACACAATCCCCGCACCCTCCGGGTGAGGGAAGTGGCAAATAGCCCTCCAGTAGAGTGGAGTAGCGAGAATTTACCCTACCCCTAGACAATCGGATGTTGTTTGCATTTTCAACATGGCGGATTGAAAACATCTTCGCGCTGTTGGTCGCCCATTCGAGTTATTTCTGAAGTGACTAAAGAATGAGGTATGTACCGTTTAAAAATAATACGATAAACATTACCCTGATTTGAAATACCTATAAATACTTGAGACGTTTATTACTTTAATACCTTGTTGGTTTGCAAAATTGTCCCGTTCGAATAATTTGTCATTTAAGCTTAAGAGTTTCCTGCTTTAGCAAAAGTATTTGTTTAATGCTTTCTGCTTATAAAGGCGATTAAACGTTTCGAGACGATTCAAAATATCTAAACCTCGGCTTGCTATTCCTGTAAATGACTAGTACTTAACTTCTGGGACAAAGTATTTTCATGACAAAACATTTCTTTCCATAAAATTCAATTCATCATTAAATTGCCCTAGCAAATTAAATCACTGGTATGACTGATATGAATTATACGTGCGCTTCAACAGATGGCAGCTGACATACCGTACTTGTGTGATGCTATCCGAGATATTATCAGTGATATTGACAGATTTTGGGTGTCTGGAGATCCATCAACTGACTTTCAACCCATAATTTCTAAACTTGACCTTGTACAAAGAATAGCAGTTAGCCTTGATATAGATGATGTGGTTACAGAGCTGGTTGGACGTGCATTCAGGAAATTGGTTGAGACTGATCAAAGCAACCATGCTGGATACCAAGCTCCACTGAATTGTGGTGGAAGACGAGGAAGACCATCATTTGAAATAAATGAGGAGCAGCTTCAGTTTTTGCTTGAACAAGGTTTTAAAGTGCAGGACATAAGCAGCATTCATTCAAGGTCTCCCTGCTCCTGAACGAATACCGGGCCCACTCTTTTTATTTCATAAAGTTCCCTTGTTCCAGGACTGTTGAGAGGAGGATGTCAAGCTTTGGATTGAGTGTATCAGGTATCATATGTGCTTGTGTACAATTAATTACTTTGACAAGGTAAATGATTGTAACATTGAGAATATGGTGAGAGTGCTCGCCTCCCACCAATATGGCCGGGTCTGATTTTCAGACCCGCAGACGTCACCACATAAGGATTTACCTTCTTCTTAGCTTCTTCCGGGTTTGTTGTTGGTTCTCTGGGTTATCATTATCATAATTATAACTATAATAATTATTTTGATAATAATAACTAAACACTGTTGTTGTTGTTATTATTATTATGATTATGATTATGATTATTATGATTATCATTATCATCATTATCTTTATTATTATGCCACAATGTTTTTAAACATGTGAGGTGCGATGGCCTAATGGTTAGTGCACCAGCCTCAAATTGTGTGGTCCGAGTTTGAGTCACGGCCGGGGTCACTGTATTGTGTTCTTGGGCAAAACACTTTACTCTCATAGTGCCTCTCTCCACCCAGGTAAATAAATGGGTACCAGAAACATAATGCTGAGGGTACCCTGTGATGGTTTAACATCCCATTTCTGGGGTGTGTAGAAATATTCCTAGCCGCTTAATGCTACGAAAACCGGAATAACTCTGGCAGTGTGGGCCACATGGCTTATGGTTACCCCCAATGGTGACTTGGATACTACTGGTTCCTAAATAACAGAGTGACAGATATGCAGGCCTGTCAACTCCATTTTGCATAAATTTTCTTTCAGGCCTCTTGAACTCTGATTCTTTGTTTCAGGTATGTACAGTACTATAGATGACAGCCACTTGGATGCACTTGTTCAACATGCTTCAAATGAACATCCCGGAATTGGCATTCGAATGCTTAAAGGTTTCTTAAACAGTCAAGGGTTCCGGATTCAACGTGAGAGGATAAGATTATCACTGTTGCGAATTGACCCAATAGGCATAATGGAGAGGTGGAGACTAACTGTTAAGAGGAGAAAGTACAGTGTAAGGTTTCCTCTTTCCCTGTGGCACATAGATGGAAATCACAAACTCATAAGGTACTTATGTTGCCATTCCATTGGTTTATGGACAGTTTAGGTAAAGTACTTTCCGGGTTTATCACTGGAGTTTTCATTTTTAACCACACACACACAAAAAAAATTCTCCATAAAAGTTGGGAAGGATTGATACATATACAATGTATAAACAAAGAGAAATATTTCGTTTTTGATCAGTTTTATTGAATCCAGAGTCGAGACAAACATGATCACATCTCTACATTTTTTAATACAGTGGGACTGTGTGGTCGGCCTGTGTTTAAGTATGAGATACCACTGTCCTTGCTTGTCGCTCACAAGAAGTAATGTATACCAGATGTCACGCTATAAGACAACACAACTTTTGATTAACAGTCATTCAATACCAAAGTTGTCAGCTAATTTTGTTACTGTATGTTAATTTTTGACAATTTTTCTGTAAACTTTTAAGACATCATCGCCCCTGTATGCACTGCATGCCGTGTATTTTAAGATGTGTTACCTTAAATTTGTGCAGATGGAGGATTGTCATTCATGGTGGCATAGATGGTTACTCAAGAATACCGGTCTTTTTGAAAGCTTCAAACAATAACAAGGCAAGCACTGTTTTGGCATGTTTCCTTGAAGCTGTGTCAGAGTTTGGCCTACCATCACGGGTACGTTCTGATAAAGGTGGAGAGAATGTGGAAGTATCCACATTTATGCTTAACCACGTCCAGCGAGGGCCCGGCAGAGGAAGTATGATAACAGGTACAATACTGCTGTGTTAAAAAGTAGATTTCTTAATAAGTACTTTACAATCATAAGGATGCGGCTTATCTGCGGGTGCGGCTTATCTGTGGGTGTTTACGGTAAACAAAACAAAACAACTACCCAGCAATCATACCAACAAAGGACAATAGTTTCTACCCACAATAATCTTGTGCCCTTTTTTCTTGTTGTCGCAAAACCAATGCCATATCGTCAAGGGGGTAGAAAATTTTCTCTAGACAACTGGCAGTGAGCAATCATTTTACAAGCCACTGACTTCTCATCCAAAAATTTAACTAATCAAAAAATTGGTAAATAAATAAAAATCTCCTTGCATTTTTATGATTTTGAAAGGTAATTGCTCATTTATATGTTAGGTGATAATTTGGGATAACAGGCTAACACTCCCCTTTTTTTACTTCAGGAAAGAGTACACACAATCAAAGAATTGAACGGCTACGGAGAGATGTTTTTGGTGGATGTCTTGGTCTATTCTATGATCTTTTTTACGCCCTAGAAAATCAGGATGTGTTAAATCCAGATGACGAAAATCAGTTGTAGTGTCTGCATTATGTGTTTTTGCCAATCATAAACAGGCACTTGTGCAACTGGAAAGATGCATGGGTACATCATCCACTGCGGACAGAACGAAACAAAACACCCATGCAGTTATGGATTAGTGGGCTACAAGCCGCATGGGGTTCACAAGGTCCGGAAGATGAAGTATTTCAGGTATAAACACATTCGATTGAATAACCTTGATCACAATTAATATTGAACATCTATTTTCATATTATTGTGTCATCCCATTGCTCATTATTTGTATGAGTGGAAATTGAGTAAGTTGCAGACATTTTAATCTTTTTAAAGACTTTTGTGACTAAAATTTTATTTACGTTGGCTGTCTTCTATAATACTTAGTGATGATAATGATATGCGTCATAAGTTATGATATATCTCGAAGGGATCAAGTGAACTTTAAAAAAGGTTCTTATAAATTATAAGCTCAGTACTAAAGATAGTTTAACTCTTTCTAGGGTGATTATGCCAATTATGGTATCGACTGGCAAGGGCCTGTTCCTGAAACCTCTCCAGATTATGTTGATGTTCCTGATACAAACTGCCCATTTACTGAGGAGCAACGACGTGTATTGCCAAGGACAGAAAACTTAAGTTATATTGAGGGAGTTGAGGCATTCAGTTCTATTGTCAGCTTACTATGATTTGCATATGGAACACCAGAAAATCCAAAGCTGAAGACACAACAATTTATTTTTCAACATTCTAAAAAAGTTATCAAACATACTGTAAAAAAGAGAGAACAGTAAATTACCTCAAATTAATTATTAATACACTGAACTGGAACCTGGCATTTTTAAATTTAAATATAACTTTATGAAAATCAGTTAAACTAAACCATCTGCAGAATTAATTCTGCCAGTTGGCCAAATTATCTTCAATGCCACATGAATTACTTTCAATTTTCATTCTACAATAAATATTCATTGTAAAAAAAATATATATATACCGAACTGAAACAAGTGAAAAGCATATTATTAATATATAGATTTATAGATAAAGATATATAGATAAATTTTTTAAATTGTTTCCTTTGTTTTGGTATGTCTTTCATTTACTTTTACTACAACCATGATATGTTTGATTTGATCATGTATTTTTTTTTTAAGTATGTCTCACACGGACAAGCTCTAATCACAACCACCATCAAGGCATAAATTTACAACAAATTTGAAAATATTAATTTTAACATGAACTAGCAACTTCAGTTCCAAGAAAACACCATAGCCACTTAATCTATTAATGGCACACCTTTACAGAGATAGACTCTTCAATTTTGACCATCATGCGAAACTGAATCCTCGCGACCCAAACTTTAGAGCAATGTCCATATTTTTCTTAAAATCATCGTAGTTGGTGTGTTTAGTAGGCAGGACAATAGTCCTGAAACAAGTTTCAGCGAGCGGCAATACATTTGACCCATCGTCAAATTTTACCCTGAGCGAATCCTTAGGCAGAGTATCTGCACCAGTCCAAAAGTGAACAAGGGTAACCATCTGATAACCATCTTCACCTTAAAAGCAATTAATGCAGGTTTAAGATTGTATATATATTTTTTAAATTTTAAGCAAATTTAAGTTGCCACAGGTTTTAAAAGTCAGCTAAAGAAAATTAATTGATGACCTAAACAACTTAACTTTACTGTTGATATCCCCCTCCCTCGATACTGTTCTAATTAATCAAATGATTTATTATGAGTTTTTAAAGCTATAATAATCCATAATATTTTTTTGATCAACGCTACAGTAGTCCATTAAAAATTTCTATATTTCATTCATAAGCCTAATCCCTCCTGTTGTTTAGGACCAGGGCTAATACTTTTTAACAGAATTGATACAGTATTACAAAACAAAACAACATTTCAATTTGTGTCTCTGGTGAAAGGGAAACTATGATTTCGTTTAATGCGTCATTAACAATTTAAATGAAAAGTCCATGATTCAACATCTGACATATTGTTTTCAATTGATGTCTTACCTCTTGTTTCTCTTTCCAGTTCATCAATGTAGACTCCAAAGAACTCTGCAGTTCTTTCATTCTTTTCATTGCTATTTCTGTCTTCAAATGTCAATAACTCTTTAACCTCTTCTGCAAGGATTACCTTTTCCGCCTCATTAGGGAATACAGCCTTGATAAGGGATGGAGTCCTTCTCAAGTAGGTAATTAGCGAAACCTCCTCCATTGCTAGATAATAGGAGTATAATCGATTCACAAACTTGTCGATCTTGTTAGTCCACCCATAGATGCCATATCGTCTTTTTGGTGCTAATGTGAGAACATGACTGTGTTAATTGTATATGAAGGGGAAATGAATCCTGTTTATGTTGTTCCTGTGGTTCAACAAATACAAGAAGTTTGAATTGCAATCATTATTGGTTTATACTTAGACAATCCCACTAATCTACTTCCTCTGGTTTCCTACATGCCTGATTTTCAGTCAATTTGGCTGCACCTTGTCGACCTGTATTCATTTGTAGAAAACTTCAGTTTGGGACTAGTTATGAGTGAGTCGATACCAGTGATGCCATTCCAATACCAAGAAACCCTTCTCACCTTGTGCCAATTCATTTAATTCTAAACGTCTTTTATCAATCACATGGTAGACCATCAATCCCTCCAGAACCAGTTTCCGGTTGCCATACAGGTTGTCTGGATCAAGACCTGCCTCATACAGGTATGGTTCAAGAGATAATCGCGCATCTTGGGTATGGTTTTCATCATTGGGCAAGGAATCCAGCTAGAAATATAAAGGCAAACATTTTAAAGGAGACTAGGCAGGAGAAATAGTTTGCTAACTTGAAAGAATTAAACAAATATTTTCAGGTAAGTGGGGGCCCAATCATCTGGCCATGAAATAATAGGGGGCCCGCTCTCGAAAATATTTTTCCTCTACCTCTTATGGCCTGGCCTAAAAATAAGATGGGGGCCTGGATCCCTCCCCTAGATCTACCATTGGATAAGTAAATTTACTGAATCTTATATGCTATTCTATTAGGTTTAAGCTCCAGTAATCTCTTAAGATTTCATTAAAATTTCTATATTTACCTTAACAGCAGGTTGAGGTTCAACATGGAGGTCCTGATGCTCCCGCAAAGCAGACATTGCTACCAAGGCACCACATGCAAAGCATTCAATTACTGGGCCAGCATTTTGAGTCTGCATTATCACATTATAAAACAAATATTAAAATACAAAAATGTATTCATCAATGTACATAAAAGCCCATCCATCCTTTTAGACATATCATCAAATATCTGTTGCTTTTAAATGGGTTCTCTCCTAATTAATGTGTCCACATTATTTGACATTAACATCACCTCATTCTTTAAATTATCGTTTTAAGAACATAGCTCTTGTTGTCAATTTGCAGTTGTTGTGACTTGTATTTGTGAGCATTATAGATGTTACCACTCATATTAAATAAAATATTATTACTGTACATTGTCCAACTGGTCAGTGGACAAATTGAAGCATTTTGTCCCTTAGTTAGAACAATGTGTCCACATTACAAAGTATATATACTCCATAAATGACATCACAAAATAAGCTTCTTGTAGGTAGCAACCGTGTAATTCAGTAATTGATTAATTATTGTTTTCATTCACTTACTTCTCCTTCTGCCTGGTCTTCATAATTAATGTCAATATCCCTTTGAAGTGGCCTTATGTATATTTTTGCTTGGCCTGCAAAATCCTTCAATCGTGAAGGTGTGTAGGGTGGGTTGATGGGGTGGAACCCTGCATCATCTCCACCGCCCCTCTGGTGAAGCATCAGCTCGTATCCCCCAGCTGTCGCCAGCTTGGGGAACTTTTCGATCATTTTTAAGTGACAATGATCTGACCCTGATCCAACGTCGAATGTGATACTCCCATCCCCCAGACCACCGTTACAAAGTGCAGCTTTTTCTCTAACACTTGTGGGGGGTTTCGTGGCATCCTTCGATGCCAGGCAGACAAATTTTATAGTGCAAGTGGGGGGCCTCTTTCCTTTGGATTTTCCTTTGCCGGTTTGATTTGAAGTTTTGGCAGGCCTGCCAAAACTAAATAGCCTCCTCTGTTCTGCAGCTGCAGCAGCAGCTGCAGTGGTGGGCGCCATGATAGCTTGTGTTGATTGTGTTGGCACAGCTGATAACAAATTCAAATACAAATAGGAAAGTTCAATCAGAAGCATTTTTAAAACATGTATTTATGTTCTTACATTTTTTTTGGCACTGATTACAATCTTCTTCATTTCCAAAAATATTTAATATATATTTAAATTTTAATATAGGCTAAAACAGTGTGGCTGAGTGGTTAGAGTGCTGGACTAATTACCCAGTCTACATGTTCACAGGGCCGTAACCAGACCTTTGCAATAGATGAGGCAAGATATTGTTTGGAGGTTCTGAAAGCATCCTCCAGAAAATTTTGAAATCTAGTAGATCTGAAACCCTTCCTTTCTTAAAAATATCCCATGGCATATTTGTTGAGAAAAATCAATCTTGTTAAACCTAGGATTACTCCTGCTTCCCACTCGCTCATCCCCAGTGAACTGCCCCTGTTTCACTCCAGCAAAAGCTCTGTCACGCCCTGTTAACCTCTACAAAATAGCCAACTGGGATTTTTGTTTCACAATGGAAGCAGCCTGAAAAGCTACATTCAGGAATGATTAATAAATTGGCGATGATAATGATTTTAATTACTGATTTTATTCCCTTCACAAAAAAAGCCAACTTTTCCCTAACCCCTTAACAAAATATTCAAAAGATCTAAATCGCCGACAGGGCTACCCCATGAGCACAACGTAATCGAAATAGATTAAATTTATTGGCGACACCGTTTCTTTTAAGAGGGAAATTTGTCAGCTTGCTCCATGCTCCCCTTAGCCTTCCCGCCACCATGCGCCACGTGGGTATTACACAAGCTACTGTCCGAGTCTGCTTCATAACGAGCCAGTAATTGTAAATGTACATCCCATCACGATGTTTTAACTAAAGAAAAAAGCTTAAATGCGTTCGGAACGATTTTTCCGGTAACCTTCCCAATAGTCTTTATAATTCAAATTCCATATTGACGCTTGATGGAAGCACACTTCATATTCAAATATATTCAAATTAATTCGAGTAGTATCATTTTATAAGACAAAAGCTTACCTGTTGACGGCGAGGACGTCGTCGGTGAACTTGCATCGAGGGATTCCAAAGCCCTCAACAAGTTTTGGCGAACTTCGATGATATTGTTGTTGTTCATAATTATTAAATGCAGCAAACGAAGACACTCCGAAAGCGAGATCGATAGCTCTGACAGCGTGCTGTAATACGACAAGATTACGATTGTCTAGGGGTAGGGTAAATTCTCGCTACTCCACTCTACTGGAGGGCTATTTGCCACTTCCCTCACCCGGAGGGTGCGGGGATTGTGTGCGCCTGCGATGTTATTACTTCTTGGATTGCGGAAGGATGTCGAACGACGCCGAATGCGAAAAGTTGGATTTTGCGTTATCAGAAAGGAAACATGATCAAAGCTGATCAAGAATGTTGAAAACGGACCTTCAAATGTTAAATGCAAATGGTCGACATTCTTATTTGAACCAAAAAGAATCGCCGATTAAGCATATCGCATTCGTAATGTTGAATGTGGGAACAGAGAAGTCGCATGTACAATCGGTACGATTGAACTCAAAATAAACTAAGTTGAATGAAACATTGAATAATTTGGCATAAAATACAACAAATTGAATGTCAAATGTCAACATCGAATGTCAAATATCAACATCGAATTTTGGCGGAAATGGAGCTCCATAGTAAACAAGGGGCGACTGCATTGCTAAGGATAGCGAACGAAAATCATGGAATTTTAAGCCGTCAAAAGTTGACATTTCTGAGTGTTTTGATTGATTACAAACAAGTCACGTGAGCAGCTCGTGTGTTCAATTCAGGATTGCACGCAATCCGCTTTGCTTTTACATCAGTACATTTTCATTTTCCTTTCCTTTGAGAAGCAATAAAGAAGAAGACGAAGATAGCTAACGAGATTTTGGAGACCGCTTGAATTTATCAACAATTAATAGAGGATAAGTACATGATCTATGATTTTACAGTAAGCTCTATGAACGTAGCATGCAAAGTCGCGTCGACATCTGACACTAGTGTTTTCTCGCTGCATTTATGGGCTTTATTAGTTTCGTTGTACTGACGTGAATCCTCCTGCCTTAGTCTTTCTATATAGTAGATTTTCTATCACTCGAAGTTTTATCTCTCAAACTCTTTCATTCACCTCGAGCTAAAAATAGGCCAGGTCATCCTGCTTCATCATCCTCAGTTATCACAGTAACTTTACCCCAGGCAATCGGTCGTTACTACGTGGAATTTCAAAAATTATAGCCTGTTCCAGACGTACAGATAGTGGGGCGGGAGCGAAAAATAAACCGAGCGAAAGAGCGAGAAAAATACGAGGGGAGTCTTTCCTAGTCTCCCCTCGTTTTTTCCCGCTCTTTCGCTCGCTTTCTTTTTCGCTCGCGCTGCACTATCTGAACGCCTGGAACAGGCTACAAAAATTATTGTGTTTCCCTTGTCGGTTTAAGTTAGTGAGATTTTACTGTACAGGTTTACTTGAAAACCTAATTGGAGTTTGTTTCTCTCTTGATGCAAAGCGATTTCTCAGAATATCAAGAAGCCTTATTATCTTTTCGTGGAAATCGACTTTCGTGACCCCATCTCAATCAAGTCAGACAGCCCCTCAAATTTTCGAAACCCATTTCGTCTTAGCCTGCGAACGCAGACGTATTTCCGGCCGTCGCTTGTCTCCGCCGAAAAATAACGTCTGCGAAAACGAGCCCACGAGCGATTTCCATGACGTCATTTTCTGGGGACCAATCACAATCTGGTTCATAAAAGTCAAGAACTAAACTCGCGTGGATTGCGCGAGGCACACGAATACGCGTGTGAAACAAAATGGCGGAAGATGTGGAAAGATGTTTGGATTCAGCGTTTACGAAAGTCTGTGGGAGATTTGGAATCCCGAACCTCAATAAGCAGCAAAAGGAAGCAATAAAATGCATCGTTGAGCACAAAAAGGATGTCTTTGTGAATTTGCCGACCGGATTTGGAAAGTCGATGATTTTCCAGGGATTGCCAGAAGTGTTCTCAACGCTGCAATCTCCACGTGAGAAGAATATTGTGATCGTCGTTTCACCATTAGTTAGCCTTATGAAAGATCAAGTAAGCCGGCTAAACTCCCTCGGAATAAGTTCTATTTGTCTGAGCGATATAAGCACAGAATCGCAGAGAAAAGCTGTTGAAAGTGGCCAGTATTCCATTGTTTATGGATCGCCTGAATCGTGGCTGGGCGATGAAAGGTGGCGAAAAATGGTCACGAGCGACTGCTACAAGAAGTTCGTACGAGCTCTGGCTGTTGATGAAGCCCACATAATTTCGCATTGGTAAGATTTGAAGCTTATTGACTTTTACTTGAATCTTTCGTCCCCCATCCTTAGCAATTAGTGCTGAAATATCCTTCACATACGAAATAAACAACCTTATCAGTTTCTCTTTGTTGAGCAAATAACTGGAGCCCTACGTGTAGCAAACTTTTTATACCACAGCTCAGTGTTATCCTTTTAGTTGTAAACCTCTCTCAATTGCCTACATATCTGTATTGTGTTGTGGCTCATAAACTTTGGTTTCTAATTTTTTAAACCACTTTGGAATTTTAATTTTCTGTCTTGTATTTGTTTTCAAAATCTAAACAATGAAAATATAAACTGCTTTGAAAATCTAAAGGAATTATTTTAAAATCAGAAGTGCAGCATATAATGGTGCGCTAGTGCAGCAGTTCATTATCTTAACACCATTTATAAATATGAAATATTTTGTTTTTTCTTAGGGGTAAGTCAAAGTCCAATAAGCATGCAGCTTTCAGAGTGTGGTTTGCCCGACTAAATGAGTTCAGGTCATTGCTTCCTTCAATACCATTTATTGCCCTCACAGCGACAGCTACTGTCGACACAAAAGAAACAATTTTTGAGGTGCTTGCCATGAGAGATCCCCATGTTATCATGGAGAGCCCAAACAAAGACAACATTAGTTATGTTGTTACATCCCTGAACAAAAATGCTGACCTTGCACAGTATTTCTACTGGATAGCCAATGAGGTGATTGAACATAGCACAGAAGCTACAAGAACAATCATTTACTGTCAAACTATAAAGCAGTGCGCAGTAATATATTCAACAATAAAGTCAATTCTTGGAGAACATGCTATCGTTAACTCTGAGAATAGTGAGCAGCCTAAGAAGGTGGTCATTGAAATGCTTCATTCTTGTACCCCTGCATCCAACAAAGAGAACATCTTACAGTCCTTCCAAAAACAACAAGGATGTGTGCGAATTTTGGTAGCTACAATAGCTTTTGGCATGGGAGTGGATTGCAAGGAGGTCTACAGGACCATCCATTTTGGACCAGCCAAGAATGTTGAATGTTACATACAAGAGAGTGGAAGGGCTGGGCGAGATGGAAAGCAAAGCACTGCCTACCTCCTCTATCAGGGGATGCAATTAACCCATGTTGAAAAAGAGATGAAAGACTATGTCAAACACAAGGGGTGTAGACGGAAATTTCTCATGCAGCATTTTGATAAAGAACATTTGGACCAACACAACCCACATCACTTGTGCTGCAACAACTGCTCTGTTGTTTGCAAGTGTGGTCTTGAGAACTGCAAGGTTCTTAGTTATCCTGTTGACTTTAAGCCCGATGTTAATAAGCCTTCCAGGATACGTGATGTGACAGATGATCAGAGAAAGACGCTTACAAATGAACTAAACATCTATCACAAAAGTTTGATTACCAGCCTGCTCAAAAGAGATGCAAGTGGCAAATTAAAATCCTTCACTCATCCCAAGTTTCTTCTGGGATTTTCTGCTGTTCAAATTACCCAAGTTCTGGACCACTGCCAAGAATTGTTTTCAATCAGTGACATTTGCAACCTGGTTGAAATATGGGATTTGAAACACGCAGTTAAGATTTATGGAATTTTGCGAAGCATTTTCATGGACATGGGTGATGACACCCATAATTGCATCGAAGACAATGACTTGTCATATGAGGAGGAACTTTTGCCAGATGATTGGAGTGATATTGCCCTAGACGACGAATTGGCAAATTTGGCAATTGAGAATCTTAGCTTCTCTCAAATGGATGACTCAAACAATGCATCAATGGACAATGGGGCAAGTGAGGTACCATTTGCTGCCTTAAATGCAGTGATGAATTTAAGCTTTGATTCTGTTCTGCCTTGAGTGACTCTTCTTTAAATTAAATTTTAGCCAGCATACAGAAAGGACTGTATGTCCTTTCATGTGACCAAAGGGATGTTTAGCATTTGAGGTCATCCCAAGTTATGACACCCCCAAATTCAAAGTATCCCCAAAGGTAACCACTCATTGCTCACATTTAAATAAGGGAAATATACATGGTTTTCACTTTGTAGTGTAGAACTACTGTATGTGTATCACTGAATATTTTTTCAGATACATATATGGGGGTGACAGTGTGATGGGATGACTTCACATGCTGGCTTACTGAATAAGTGTCCCTTGTGATTAGTCGGAGTAATAACTTTGGTTCTGGTTTTAAGACATTCAAATGCTCTTAAACTTTGTAGGAAATACTCAACATTTATTTCAATATTTACAAACCTAACTGTGACATTCAACAGTTTAAGAATGCCACTTTAAAAGTTTATTGAGAGTTTAATGTGTACATGTATGTAGGTTGGTCTTATTCTTCAAAGATATACATTCAAGCAAAACATTCTTCTATATTGGTTAAATTTTTCTTCTTGTCTTGGTGATTAAAATAATCTTTAATATTAATTCGATGTAGATTTACAAATTTGCTAAAGAAATAAAACCTCTGTTTACAGTTAATTTCATATTAATTTTCTCTGAAAAGTGGAGGACTCCTGGACTCCCACCTGGCTAAAGGCCTGCAAAGAAACAACTTCTCTGGCTCAATCTTATAGTCCCTCATTTAACACTTATAAGTCAAGGATAGACACCTCTTAAAAATTGCCACGGGGCAATTTCTAGTTGAAGTGACCACTGTCTTCAACTTTGTCATTAGATCAATGATTAGGAAATTGATAGTTTATTCACATTATTAGCTAGATTTGTAGATCATTATTTTGTCCCCTCTCGGTTCTAATCAATTATGAATTTGTATTTACATGTTCCAAAAAGAAAACAATTTTCCTTACATTGTTATAAAAACATAAAGGGTGGTATCCATGTTTCATACCAATACAACAATGTAACAATGCAGTCAAGGAAACTTGACCTCACTCAGTCACCTCTTAATACAAATAAATTAGCACCTTAACCAGAACATACTAATTGGACTGCAACAGCAGCCTACTTGTTATTCTTTTGTGAACATGTAAATTGCCCTCCAAGTCTTGCTCTAGGCTCAAACACTTTTTGTTTTGTGCACATGCCAACAAGGCTTGGAGAGCAATATGCATGGACACAAAAGAATATCAAAAAGGCTGCAGAAGCACAGTAGTGTTATACTATCTGGCTTTATTACCAGACGAGAGCTTTTTCTTGTGCTCATTGATCCACACAAACACGTTAGACATGTCAAGATTTTCTAACACATCCCTCTGAAATCCTGTGAAATGCTTCAATTTGCGACCCTCTTGATACTTAAAAACATTGTTCTGTACCAGTTCCTTTAAAAGTTCATCGAAGTCTCCAGTTGGGAATTGCTGAACATGTTTCCCAGAACGTACAAATTGATGAAGACTTCTCTCGACTTTGCCGGTGATCTCTCTTACGGGTTGCTCTGCCTTCGAGATTCGAGTAACAGCTTTCTCATTCACATTTACGCCCAAGTTGCCAATTCCTTGTTTGTTGTAGTTGTTGCTGTGTTCAACTTCAAGATCATGAGGGATGTTCCTACCAGGGCCACCATGATTGTTCACACCTCTGTTCCACACAAGTTTTTCTGCCTCTTTCTCACTCAACCCATGGACAAGGAGCAACTGGTACAAGCTCTCCAGAGCATACTTGGTGCTATGTGAGCCATCTGCCTTGCAGAGTAGCATGAGGTACTTATACTGCCTAATAAGCCTTTCACCATCACCCTCAGACACTGCATCTAAGAAGTTCATAAAAAATAACCCTTCTGAGAGAAGTGCTGAGTTGTAGTTGAACATGTCATCAGTTTCTTTAGATGTTGAAGGTGTTGATTTTTCAGTTGTTGAAGGAAAATCATCTGGAATATCCACTGGTGGATCATGTCCCAGTCCATGTCTTCTACGACTCTTGCCATTGTACTTGAAGGATGCTGTACAGCCTGGAAATCGGCAAGGGAAGCGCCCATCTGGATTGAGCTCCAGTTGCTGTAACACTTCTTGCCTCTCGTGTTCTGACACCATGGCTTGTATTGAACCATCCATCATCTTCTCATCAATTACCAGCTCGTCAACAATCTTTGCAGCTGCGTTGTGTAAAAACTGAAGTTTCTGAAACTTGCTCTGGTTGATGAGATCTTCAGGAATTGGCAAATGGGTGGGCATGCCTTGTTTGCTATCTAAGCCAAGCACCTGAAAGGCAGCAGCAATAACACGCGATGTCACCAGCAAGATCATAAAATCTCTGTCTGCCCTGTAGGCTGCGTGAGGATCTTCTCGCACATTGCGACGATTAATCAAATTCCGGTCAGAGAACATGGTGCAGTGGTCATCTGAAGAACTTCCAGAGTAGAAACGTTTATACAACAGCTGTATACAGAAAATAGAAATTGGTTTTGAGCAATAAAAAAATAATATTTAATAAAATGCCTCCATTTAGTGCAAAAATATGCATGGATATTTGTCTATGATGATTACATAATGTCATCTTGATTTGGAAAAACCTAATTTGCATTTACTTTCTACACACTAATTTACATATGCGATTTATAAAACCGGTTTCGTCTAAGACCTCGTCAGTTGATCGCTAAACAAAAAAAACAAAAAAAAAAAAACAACTGACGAGGTCTTAGACGAAACCGGTTTTATAAATCGCATATGTAAATTAGTGTGTAGAAAGTAAATGCAAATTAGGTTTTTCCAAATCAAGATGATGTTTAGTAATACTTTCTTGGCTTCGACGATCAAAATCTCTCAGAGATTACATAATGTCTGTAGACAAATGTTTTAGCTGAATGAAGGCTGTGGAGTTTAAAATTAAATAGATTTGTCTTCACCAGGTGACATGTTTAGACCAATCAAATGAAATAAAAACTTTTGATGAGCTTCCAAATGGTCCTATATGAAATAGTCATGCATGTGGATTATGTAATGTCTAATAAATGAGCAGCAGTGTTTTATCACTGACTGCAATGAACGGCTTCAAAATCTTCTGAGGTAGATCAACTCATTATTGCACTAATATTTAGATTTGTGATCATTTTGGCCTAGAAAATTGGACGTAAAGTTTAGCCGTGTCTTTGTCAGATATGGACACTCATTAAACATTAATTTCTTTTGTATTTCCTTTATGAATTATTAATGAGTTTTTGAAGTGCTTTTTAAGTGTTGCAATTCTAAAAAAAGGCATGTTGAATAACTTTACCTCAAGGATCTTAACTCCTGTGTGCCAGTCACCAAGCTGGAGATTGAAGCCTTCCGAACGGTCTTCTGCTGTGTATCCATTGGAAACTGAATGGATGGCATTCACTGCCCTCTCGATGGACAACTGATCTCCAACACACAGCTGGCTAACAAACTTCTTCTCTCCATTCCAACTGGAATATGGCAGGTATAACTGAAAACTCCTTAGAATGTCTATGATATCTTCTGTGATGTTTTCATTCTTGAACAGCACACCCATTGGTAACTGAAAATACAGGTAATGAACAATTATTTTTAGCAACATTGAAAAAACCTTATTTACACAAGCTCCTGTCTCATAACTAAATTATGGTTGTTCATTGCATCTGTTTTTTGTACCCCTTACTGCTAGTGGAACTCAAAACAGTAAGCCCAGGAAACACCAGTAGCTTTATCCTAGTGTTTCTAAACCAATTAAGGTATGACCTGCATGCATTTGAGTGAACCGTATTGGCCACTTACACAGACAGATTTTTGGGCCATTTCCTTGGAATACTTGTGCGGAATATGCCTGATGCACACTTCTTTTAGGAAAGAGAAGCTTTCTAAGTGTTCCACAAGCATTCTAGACACAAGCACAATATAATTGTGCCGTTGTTTCTTCTGGTCCTGAACAGTTGGAAGGAAATTGATGTTTGGCACACCACTTATCTCTCTGGGTGAAGTATCGAGCTTGTTGCCAGAAACCCTGTTCATGATGATTTTGTGGTTGACCCAATGAAAATCCAAATTCTGATTCTCCTTGGTCATGTGCTTGCGCTCTATTTTGCCATCAATGTTATCAAATGCAATAGCAAAGCCTGGATGTAAACTTGACTTTGCCTCTTTAAGCTGTTTACGTGCATTTTCAATGTCCTGGGTACAGTTGTTAGAACAGCAGTGGCCAACTGTGCTACAGCTCTCGGTGAGCACGGTAACTGCTTCCTCTTTATCAACAACAACTTGCTCATCCTTGGACATCTTTTGCTGCAGATCTAATATTTCTTGGTCATGTTTTTCTCCAAGCACATCAAGTTTTGAACGTACTCTCACACTGGAGCATGTCACTTTCATTTTGGATAGTCTATCCATTGTTGCCTAAGAGGAATGATTCAAGAAATGGGATATAATTATTATGCGAAAAACAAAATACAAGGTAAGTGAGGATGGATATTGCAATACCCCCCCCCCCCTTCCCACATACACAAACACCCACTACTTTTGCAAGATTGAAACCAAGTATGTTTTAATAAGTACTTCATGTTTGAATGAGTTATTTGGGACTTCCATACCACTTCATAATTGACAAAATTAGGTTTATTTTCGTCAACTTTTATTAATTAGGACACTTTTAATAGGGAACATGCATCTCAACAACTTTCAATCCTGAACTTGTCTGTGCCCGAAAATTAAAAAGATGAAGAAAATGTAAATAAGTAGAAGAAGAGAAATGGAAAAGGGCAAAAATATAGCTAGCTGATTGGATGCCCTTGTTTAAATGACAATAATAATTACTTATTAGGATAAAAAAATTAACTTAACATAGGAGAGGAAGAGGTATAAATAAATTAATGCAGAGCAAAATAATGCTGGTATTGTACTTAAAGAAATTAAGTGCAAGAAGTCACTCAGACTATAAAAGTTGACAAATATTTACTATTGTATAAGAGAAAGGCATCTTTGGAAGCCAAAGTTACCAGATCGAATCCGCTACATCTAGGTACATCATTTCAAGTTTTCACTAAAAATATTAGAGAGGTTTAGCATGACGTTATCGGCAGACGGCAAACGGCAAAGATAGCTTCTAATTTTGAGTTCTTTTCTTTTGTCCGTAAATAAAGCACACAAAAATGGAATAACGTCTCCTACTATTCATTCAAAATACAAATAATCTCACTCTACTGTACACACAACTAAAGAGAGACGGCAAAAGTTCCATTTTTGCCGTTTGCCGTTTGCCGTAAACGTCATGCTAAACCTCTCTATTTATTATTCTATCCTCACCTCCAGAGATCTTGACTTCAGAAGAATACCAATAACTGTGGCGCAGGCGTTCATATGTGAGTTGCGCTGTTTCAGAAGGACTGACCCTGCTACTGCTACGCTTGGAAGCCAATCAGGAGTTTCCTTTTCAACGCAAGCACTTGTCATCAGAAATGCATAGAATATCGGGGCCCTTGCTTTCAACTCTTGGCAAGCCCTCGCGAAATCGAAATTCACTATTTCCTCCTTTGTATTAGCCCTGAAGATCGAGGGCCGTTTTCTAGAACAAAGTTCATTCAGTTGCACAGTCATCAACTTGAGAACCTTTTCCACGACCATTTGCTTCAGTGTGTCACTCTTCAGAACCGCACTAGCAATCCGCTGTTGAGGACCGTGCACAATTGCTTTGCCAATGACTGCAAGATGGTTTTCTAGTTCACGTTTATAGGTTTTACCACAGGGATAAGTCACAGAAATATGAACTTGCGTCTCAGACGATTCTTTTCCAGACACTTCTTGCGGTTCTTGCACTACTGGTTTACTGCGTGGAGTTGAAGTCAGCGATCCACCGAAGACTTTTCGGAGAAAACCACTATTTGGCGTCCCAGGTATTGGGCTCACACCACCAAAAGATAACACAGGCGGTCTGGCAAAAGAGGTAAAAACAATTCCCGACGTTGGAGGAGGGAAAAATATCGCAGCAGGACTAGCCTGCGAACTGACATCTTGTGCGGAATTCTCACGTTGACTACTGTCGAACTTTAGGCTTTTTTTCGCCTCTGGCACTCCAGCCGGTTCTTTCGCCAGCCTTTTGACGCGTACAGATTCATCCGATTGAAAGACCTGCTGTATTTCTTGCTGTATTTCTTCAACCTTTCTGAGAGCATTTTGTAAGCGGACGAGCCGATTATAACACTTCGTTCGACAGATATAAAACCTTTCTCTCTCGACGTAAACATTCACATCCACTTTGGTCGCCCTGAGAATTAAACTTGGAATATCCACTGCACTTTTCCCCAGCACTCTAATTTTAGATTTCGGAAGTGAAAAAGTGTCTTTACATAAAAAGCAAAACTCATCCGAACGGGTCAATTTCTTCGGTGTTTCGCCGTCCATCGTTTGCCGTCGCGTTCGCGATAGATGCCAAAGCTACCATTCTCGCCTTTCCACGCGCGCGGGAATTTGAGCCAATCTAAAACTTAACGTAATTGGTCAAAAAGAAGACAAAAGGATTGACGTCATGGAAATCGCTCGTGGGCTCGTTTTCGCAGACGTTATTTTTCGGCGGAGACAAGCGACGGCCGGAAATACGTCTGCGTTCGCAGGCTAATTTCGTCTCGGCCAGTTTTTATTATACGTACTCATAACTGTTTCCTTCAACAAGTTTGTGTTTTTCTACCGATTCAAATGGCATATGCTGTATTTTTAAGGGGTTTATTTCTGCAGTGAACAAGTTTTGCATGACGTGACGAAATCGATAAAGTGGCGTAACCCAGGGAAACCTTCCGTCGATTCCCGGGGGGGATACTCCCTTTTATTAAAAACTGGACTAAGCCATTTCTATCATTTTGATTGGCTGAACGGAGCTAGGCTATCAGCTCATATACCTGTTGTGACCAAATATGGTCTCGACAACAAAGTGAGCTGAAAGTTTTTTCCCCGTGAGCAAGCGCGGCGAGAAAAATGGACGAGAAAAATCACGGAAGAGCGACTTTAAATTAAGCAGAAATTCCAACAGCGTCACTGAGACAAATCAAAATTCTTCCGGACTGCCTGACTCCTTGGGACAAGAAACTGTGTACAAATAGAAATTTAAGCATTTAGCGTTGTGTTTACAATCATTACGTCGATCATTTAAAAGCTTACATTTTATAAACGGTAGGTTTTGTCAGGAAGGCTTTCCACTCCGAAATATCAAGACAAGACATAACATAAAACACAGTAAAATGGGAGAGAAGCATTAACTAAAAACAAAAATCAAGAAGCAATCTAAACAAGCACAGTTTAAATCCGCCTTGAAAGATGATTGCAACGATGCAAGAAAAATCAATTCTGTAACACATTTCAGAGCCAATAATTAGAAGATTTTTTCCCCCCAAACTTGTGCCACTTCGTTCACATCGGAACAGTTTCATTGATTCATTCAGCTTTGGAAAGAAACCCTGCAACACTTCCCAAAGTTTTGGCTCCTTTTTCGCTCGGTCATGTGACCGATTCTCGTTCCCTTTTTTACTTTTCACGTTTTTTCCCTTTCTTTCTTGATTTTATAACATTATTACAGGGGTTGAGTTTTTAATAAAACAATTATTCTACTCGGGCTTGCTGGATATCGAATGATTATAACCAACTCGCCGCTACGCGCCTCGTTGGTTATGTATCATTAGATATCCAGCGCGCCCTCGTAGAATAATTGCTAAATAGAGATAGGTATGTGCGGCGCCAAAGGGTATGCTTTTTGAGCCGTTGTAGTCTAAAATAGGGTAAAGATTTTGACCGTTTTGGTCTGAAATAGGGTAAGGTTTGTGGGATCTGGTCTGGAACTGAGTATGGTTTTTAGAAGGAGTTACTTTTTTGTTATTATCTTCCTTTGGGAAGTGTGTTTTGATTAATAACAAAATTTGAAGTCCTTCTCAAATGTCTGCGCAAACTGAAGCAGTACCTGGGCAGGTCTGTAATAGGCTGTCGAATTTTGGGTCAGGTCTGAAAAATGGTAGGGAAAATCACATATTTTGGTCTGAAATAGGGTGAGGGTTTCAAGGAGTGAACCGCACACCCCCACTCAACTTTTCGGAGGCTGACCCCCCGGAGGCCGGTTTCGGCTGCAATTAGCACAACAACGTTCACCTTTCGAAGCTGTTCTGCGCAATACTAACCATTCGCGACCGCTGTGAATCATAAAGTTCCGTTTTGGGACTACCAGAGTGCTGATGACTTTATTTCAAAAAACAGTTTTAGAATTAACGAAATAAACGTAGGTTTGCTATATTTTGTGTCTTGTTGTCTATCTTAGTTTTTCATTCCTCCCTCCCCTCCCCCACCCCCAATCACTTCTTAACAAGACGAATCTCGCGCTTTTATCTCGTAGAAATCTGAGGGCGTGCCATTAGACGCTGAAAGCATTTTTGAGCGTTTCGTTATTCGACGTCTTAGTAGGTGAGATATAATTTCTCTATGAGTCGGTAGCCGGAGCCCGTGGGACGTAATCAAGCAGAGAAAGTATCACACTACGCTTGGATAGGTGACAAGCTTCATTTTCCTCGCATAGAGTCTTGTATGGCCCGCGTTTTTCAAATCTTACCTGTTTGGTGACCAAAATAAACAACTTTCGCTGCCCAATCGCATCTCTTCTTCCTTATTTTGTAGCCAAAATGGTAAAATATCTATTCCCTATACCGGAGTGACAGGCGAAGGCAAAATAAACCCAATTCAGGGCAAAATATTACACGAAAACGGCTCAAGGCCACAACCTCTGAGGAAATTACAAATGCAGCTGATATAAGGAGTATATAGCGCATACAGCTTAATATATTAAAATGTAAAGAGTACACAACCCCCTCTGCCATTGTTTAACATAAAGCTTTACGCCCACAATTACAAAGACAACTTGCCAGGATCTTGCTTTTTTTTTCTGCTTAAATTTAATAGTTCTTACAATTATGTTTCAAGTATGTATGTTTTTGGTTTTCATGTTCTTTATTTATTATCGATAATTGCTGTAGGTCAACTGCAACAAATATCAAATCCGTTTGGGAAGGGGTATTCCCTGCATGGGGTTTTCCCTTAAGGTAACTGATTCCTAAAATCAACCCGTGCATACCGCTCATAGCTTTGTGTGCCGGAAAGACCGTCATTTTGGGGTAAGACTAATCTGTGGAACTGCAGACCACGCAACCGCAGATGGGCTTTTGTCGATTGTGCTAGCATAATTTTTGGCATAATTTAGCAAACCGAGTCAAGGAATAACAGCCGTTTTTCTTATTATTTTAATTTTTATTATTTTTATTTGTATTGGTATTTTTTGGTGTCGCTATCGTGTACGAGATAAGAGATTTTTTGAGCCCACGATACTTGACCTTTCATAGCATGGTGATGAAATGACCCCGAATGACGCACGGATTATTTTTGTGTTACCCGCGGTACTTGACCTTTTATAGCATGGTGCATGCATTAATTCAATTTAATGTAAGTAGTTAACCAAAAAGAACACTGAGCGCCTATGTGGCCTGTAGAGAACTTGAAGCGGTAGGAAATTAAATTCGATAGCATAAGGCTGTGGATGAACGGAAGCTCTCTATAATTCTACAAATGTTGCTGATTGTTGCTGTCAAAATATTATAAGTATGTGATAACTACATGTACTCCCCATAAATATGCAGTAGATTGACGTAGATAACACTGCTCTAGTTGTTTTGAATTTTTGAGCCTTTAACAGGCAAGGGTTCCATTTGGATCTTAACGAAACGAGTTCTAGTGCAGGCTACTTGCAGCCTCTTGTTATAACAGCAATGCCGTCCATTGGCCCGGGAGGAGGGGTAGCAGTTTCATTTTGAATATTTAATTAGCTTCATCACTGAAGGCAGCGAATTCGAAGTTCAGCTATTCACAGGAATCCATTGACTTCTTTTCTGAATTCGAGAAAATGGACACTAAAAAAGGAGAAAATTATCTTAAAGATTCAAAGCTAGCAAATCAGGAACGTGCTTCAACAAGCTAATGACGTAACCTATTCACCTAGCTAGTAAGGAGTGATGTGCAGTTGTGTCTGTTGGCCGCACAACACCAAGAAGACTAAGTCAAGTGACATACGACGACGACGATAATGAAAAACAAAAAAGGACCATTTTATGAGTCGGCGACGTGCGCATACGCGCACGACGCCGCCTAATAAATCTAGTCTAATGCACTTGTGATCGGCTTCCAAGGGAGTGGGGGTGGGGACCTCAGGCTGACATGGGCACTTTACTAATTGTCCATTATTGCATTTCCCCACCGGTGGGGGATTTTTTTTTTGTAGCAAAGTCCCCAATATTTTAGGAGGAAACCACACAACCAACATGACTTGGAACGCTGAAGGTGGAATTGATTTTAGTTCTTGAAGAGTTATCCAACACTCGAGACAATAAACATCCTGATGAAAAATTCAACTTTTATTTTATTTTGTCCCGAATAGCCCACAAGCTTTTCTAAACCTCTCCCACTACAACTGTATAATTATGTATAGGCAAACGATAATAAAGAACATACTATGATCGTGGTTCATTTGCTGCATGCCTTTAAACATAACGCACTTTACTTAGCGCGCAAAAGACCAGACCTGGGCTTAGGTGCCTCGTTTAAGTTCTTTGAACGGTTCTTTTTTCTTCGCTGAATTTTCCGCCAGCTATTCCACTGTTCTGTTCATAGAAATAGTTGACAGATGTTCTATTTCATGCACAGAAAAAAATGACCGATGGATTTTAACACACACCCTCTCGTTCTCGCCCGCAAACTTTTCATCAATCGAGCGAAAACATGACACAACTTGCTCCCAATCTCCTCTCGCTTTGCCAGAAGTTAAGTCCCTACATTTTCCCCACCACAGTAGTTCAAATTTGATGCAAAGTTCCCGCAAAGCCCGCAAAGTCCCCAATTCCCCCACAGCACATGCAAGAGCGTTGTCAACATTCAATGTATTGCTTGTCGCGTAACTAAGCGGATGTAAAAGATTGACTTAATATTACATGTCCGCAGCAATTGGTAACAATTCACTTTGATGTACAACGGAAATTGCTAATGTTCTCAATTAAATATTTCAGGCGATTTTAGGCTTTCCGAACAGATATTCCCCGAAACGAATCGTTGGATGCTCTTGGTCACTGTTGAGTCTTAAGCAAATGCAATTGCTATTGTGTCTTGTCAGGCAATCCACCTGCGAAAGAACGTCCGACAGATAATCGGCCATTTTTGGGAATCAATATTAGCCCATTATTATTATTGTCACCAAGAAATCTCCATTGAAAGACTGTGGTAATAGGGAAATCACAGTTGGAAATGGCACCTGAAACGGCAGTCAGCGGATATCAATATTCGGCAGATATAGTCGAGTCCCAACCAGAAAGAGAATTAAACAAATATCAATGTAAATTTCATCATTACAACTGATTGTCACATATTTTTATCATGTGATCCATATACCTCCAAAGGCAATTGCAACAAAAACGGTCATTTCTCTAGGTTCCACAGGTTCCGCGAGTTCCGCAGGTTCCGCGACCTGCAGTTCCACAGATTTAGTCTTGCCCATCATTTTGTTTTGTTCGTAACACCTGGGTTATTACAATGGGTATCAAGAATAATATTTCCGTTGAAAAGAGTATTTATTTCACCCTTTACCTAGAAACGCTTTTGTCTGGTAGCATTTACAGGATATAAGCTGATTGCTTGATATTAGAGAACCAATCAGAAAGTAGGATTTATCGTTAGGCCGGCCAATCAGACAAATTCAGCCCGTCAAAAGTTGACCTTTCTGTGTGTCAGTTCGATGGTCGCGTGATTACAAACGAGTCATGTGAGTAGCTGGCCGTGTGTTGCACGCAATTCGTCACAAGAGAAGATCAGATATCGCTTTGCTTGCACATCCTTTCCTTTGAGCAAAGAAAGCTAGCGAGATTTTGGAGTGCGCTTGAATTCTTCAACAATTAAGAGAACGTGAGTCTGAGTGGTTTTAGAACAACATATCTGACACAACACTACGACAGAGCAACATGAGCGCCTGTGCGACTCTCTCCCCACCCCTCCCCAGCAGTTCCGCCGGGACCTCAGAGCAGCTCCGACCCTCCCTGGGTTAGCCTACCCTTCACTCGAGAGTGTCCTTCTAGCTAGATAAAGCTCTGTGCACAGAGTCAAGCGATCAGTTTGCCCTGAACAGAAAGTTCACACTTCTCTTACAGATCTTTCGCACAGCACAGCTAAGATTAAGCCTCACTATCCCCCCCTGAGTGAGTCCCAGACCCAACTTTCATCACTGGTCACAAAGCTTGGTCCCCGGGGAGCACGGTGGTGTGCCCTTTGACAGTCCCCCCCCCCCCCCTCCCTCACTTTTGGCCGGCCGCAGAAGGCTTAGTCCGCAGGACAAAGCGAAAAAGTTATGGCAGTTTTTCAAATTTGCTCAGAAGTACATTATCTAATATTTTACGGTATTCTCTAAACGTAGTATGCAAAGTCGCGACCACATCTGGCGCTAAAGCAGATTCAAGGTTTACAAATACAGGATCGCGTTCAGACATAAATTATTAGGCTAGCACATTCCTGAATTGGCGGAAGTCACTAGACTTAGTCTCCGCACGGGCTCTAAACAATCAGGCTCGTTAGATTAAAAGCTAACCTCTCAAATACCGCACAATTTGCTCGTGATATTACCTTTTTTCCATCTACAGCTATGACGTAACCAGATAGAAAAAGTAACCGTAGAAAGGAGCGTAATTTTGTTGTTTTGAGTTTCGCAGCGTATTGAAGTTAAGTAAAGGTAAGCGTTGAAATGTTTATTTCTCAGGGAATATTGACAAAATACCTTAGAATCACTGGTCGGCATTCGAACAATGGCTTTGTTGTTATCATGAAGTAAATTAAAATGGACCTACATCGTTGTTTAAAAATAGATCGCAATTAGCCTGCACTCGTTTCGTTAGGATCCGAATGGAGCCCTTGCCTGAAGGCTGAAACAGTTGTCGTGAATGCCTAAGGGTCGTACTTAACGATATCACGGTTTAAGAACGATTTATTTCTCCAAGTAAAGCCACAGGTTTTCTCCTAAAGAAAGAGTCGTACAGAGGTCACTTGTTACAAACAAACGAAGTTCTCAAGTTGCATACATACATTTAATTCCTTACATACCGGAAGTGCAAATTGTCCATAACAGGTCACCGGAAACCACGAACTACTAAAGTTATAAGGTTTAGAACCTTTTCTCCTTAAGAAAAGGGGAGAGGGGAGGGGGGGTGAGAGACTATGCGCCGCCTGTAAATTCTTCAGAATTTCTTGTTTTAGAATAGACTCGAAGTTAGCTAAGATTATCTTCCATTCGTCGAGTATTTGACTGTTCAAAACACTGCCCGCGGCTGTAGCTCGAAGTAAAAATAAACCGTACCAAATACGGTGCAAATGGCAGACGCAAATGTAGTCCACAAACAGACTTAAAGTCTGTATTTATCCATAGATAAGGTCAAATATGTGCAGATGAGCAAAATCATGTCCTCCGCAACGCGCTTACCTTGAGTTGTGCTCGCTTTTTTTTTCACTTTCACACCTTCTAATCCTCGGACACCCAGGGGCAGATAGTGGGGCGAGGGAATGTACGAACGGGCCAAAAAAAAACGTGCACAGGGTCCAGAGGAGCGTAGTTCAAGCAGAACGTTTAGTTTTCGCTGCGAACGGACAACCGACATAATTTGCTGCGAACTTGCGTTACTCGCGTTACCTATATTTTTTACCGCAGGTCAAATTACTGTGGGCTCTCGGAAAGCTTCGCTTTCCGAAAAAAAGCCGTTGCCCTTCGCCCTTCCGGCAACGTGTTAGGCGACCGCGGAAGAATGGTCTGCGGTTAATAGCAAATTTCAATATGGGGGACGATATGGCGTGCGAGCGCAAAGATCGAGATCGAGAAATACAGCGTCTGGAACAAGAAGAAAGCCGCTCGAATTGGATTCACAAAGGTTGCATTGGGCAAATTTATTGATCAAAATGACGAGGTTATGTAGTTTACAAGGTAAGATGTACGAAAGATAATTCTTGCGTACAAATGTAACTCCTCTGGACCCTGTGAACGTGGGCGAAGAAAAATCCTTGACTTTTCTTCGCCCACTTTTTTTTGCCCGTTCCGACTTTCCGTCGCTCCACCCACTATCTGGCCCTGAGTCTATCTACCCCTGGGTGTCCGAGGATGACACCTTCTGGATTTACAAGCTTTATTACTTCCCTTCTTAGAACTTCCTCTGTCTTTATGTAAAGTAGAATCTCAATAACTGAAACTTTTAAGATTCCACGAACTCCGCCAATAAGCGGAAAAATGTGAAAAATGTGCTCGTTATAGCGGGGGTTAATTATATCGGGGTTCTTTTTCATACATTAAGAATATAGAGAATATAAAGAATATGGCTCGTCATACCGGGTCTTCGTTATATGGGGGTTCGTTAATCGTGGTTCCACTCTGTATCATATTATATTTACCCCCTACAATCCTCGTGGAGGGCGCGCTGGTGTAGTGGTTAGCGCGTTGGACTTCAGATCTGAAGGTGGGTGGCTCGACGTCCAGTCCCTGCCAGACGAGAAACTTTACCCCACATTGTCGCTCTTCACCCAGGTGTATAAATGGGCACCGGCGACATACTGCTGGTCACGGGTAATCCTGCGATGGACTAGCATCCCATCCACGGGGGGGGGGGGGGGAGTAGCAATACTCTCAGTTGCCTCATGCTACAAAAACCGGGTAAAGCTCCAGCTCATGAGGGCGTCCTTGGCTCGAGAGCGACTTATGACAATCCTCAAATTCGGCAATTTTGTGTTTCCCTTGACGGTTTATGTTTGAGAGATTTTACTGTTCATTTAAATTTGACTTGACTTGCTATTTGAAAATCTAACTGAAATTTTCTACTACTAGGCGATTTCTTAAGGCGCGGACACACGATGCATCATTGCGCCCAACATTGCGTCACGAAGTTGCACGCAATGTTGCAAATGATGAACACACGATGAAACAGTTGCGCGTGATGTTGCAGAAGTAGAAGCCGATTCTACTTCTGCAATAGTTGCAGGCAACGTTGCGTACAACAATTTCAAGGGTGGGCACACGGTGCAACTTTCAAGTTGCGCATAACGTTGCGCGCAATGTTGCACCGTTTGTGCGGGCCTTTAGAACGTCAGGAAGCGGGTATTTGTTTTCGTGGAATGTGACTTTTTGGCCTCAACTCAATCTAGTCAGACAGACTATCGCCTCAGGTTTTTGTGTTCGATTTCGTCTAGGCCAGTTTTCAGTATGCTCACTCTGTTATTTCCTTTGTGTTTGTTATCGATTCAAACAATATTTTCAGTATTTTCAGGGTTTCATTCAAATGCGAGAGCGAGTTCTGTTGCATGACGTAACGAAATCGCTTAAAATAGCGCGACCCACAGAACGTAGTTCGGTTGTATAGCACCACAGGCAGACCAAGCTAATCTTTCGAGACTGACTTGAGTGACACTAAGTATGTGACCATTGAGATGTGTATGAGAACTATCACATGTACAGTATGGGTGTTTTTGCTTAATTTTAGTCAATAATTTACATATTTAATGACATTTTTGCTCTATCTTGTCAGTCCATCCCCCACTCTCCCCCCACCCCGCTTCCTGATACTATAAGACGGAACTTACTGAGTAGCAAACAAATTTTCGCGTGTGTGATCTGCAATGTCCGATAGATTCAAACTGGTTTGAATTCGTACGACCAGTCGCGGGGACTTGTCCCTAGAAAGTGTGCTTGTCCCCACGTGTGTATGGTTCATAAGGCCACTCCCTGCGACCACATTAAAAAAACAATCAAAAACTAATTCACAAGCGTTCAATCTCCTCGTGTAAACATTACAGGGGGACTTGTCCCTGCGACTAGTCCCTTTTTGTGACCGTGTGGGCGTCCTGCATAAAGGCCCTGTGACTAGTCCCCTTGTGTCAGCGATCGACTGAGGTGCGGTTGAGCGATCGCCAAATTCATTATCATTAGGTGAGTGTTTTCATCATTTCCAGTGAAATTAATGGAACACGTAAAGCACACGAAGGGTGTTGGGTGTGGCAAGAATAAAGTGATCAAACGCTCTTTACGAAGCCAATGGGCACGACGATGAGTCGCTCTGGCCAATCCTGCACAGTCTGCATGTAGTATGTCAATCAGTACCCTAAGACCGGAACTAATTATAAGTCTTGCGTATTTCTAGTGAAGAACGTCCCAAAATGGAGTACAACTCGGAACAATTGAAGTACTTTCGAATGTGTTATATCGCCTTTAACTTGGTTCCGGAAGGGCTACGAAAAGTCTTCAGACAAGAGAGGGATTTCCGATACAAGACAACAACGCATGGAGAATGGAAAGAGACGCCACAGAATGGCCGTGATTTCTACAGCAATGAAACTTCAAGACGTCGCAAGAAGAATGCGCGATTTCTTGCGAGAATACAGAATGGTAACACGGCAGAGTGGACTGTAGTTGTCTTTTTTTCGCAATTCTGTACTCAGATAGCATTGGCACCACCCTTAGCCCAGCCGTAGAAAAAGAAGTCGATGATCTTCGACAAGTTCGAAATGATATCACTCATATAAATGAGGCTGAACTTACTGATGCTGAATTCCAGAATTATGTGGCAAAAGTGTTAACTCCATTCAATTCCTTGAAGCTTTCAGTCATTGTAGCTGATGTAGAAGCAGTCAAAAACAAGACGAGCTTTCCCACGGCAGACATAAGGAGCTTGAAGATGCAAGCTGATAATCTCAAAGCTGAATTGAAGACGAAAGAAGAAGAAAACGAAGCCCTTACCCAGGAGATTAATTCCAAAGTTAAGTCTGCTTGTAGTCTCACATTCAAGCCTTCAAATGAACTCATCCGACGTTCAACTGATGTCGCTAGAATCTTGAAAAAAATACAAGACCTTGAAAACGAAAGTAAAGGGGCCGTCAGCACCATTTATTTAACAGGAATTCCCGGCTGCGGAAAAAGTCAAATCCCTCGTCAGATTGGACAAGAGTTCTTTGACAAAATATGCTGTGAAAGTAAGGGTCTAACACTCTTTGCCACCCTGAATGCCGAGACCCTTGAAACACTAGCTGATTCGTACATCACTCTGGGTAGACAGGTGGGAATGACGGAATACACTTTAGCTAACCTGGCGACCTCCAAGGTGGACAGTCCGAAAGAGATCATTCAGCATTTGACGCGTTTGATTTTGCCAAAGATGAAACAGTTCTGCAACTGGTTAATAATTGCGGATAACGTTGTTGGTCTACCTTTGATTCACAGCAATCTGCCCTGACCGCCAGTGAAGAATGGGGCAACGGACAGGTGCTGATTAGCAACTCAATACCGTCTAATGCTCCTCTTACTTACCACGAGTCTCTCAGTGAAGGAATGCAGACTGATGATGCAGTGGAACTATTGAAACAAGTATCTCAAATTCCGAACCAAGAACAAGCTGAGAAAGTTGCTGAGGTTCTCGAATATCAACCACTTGCTTTAGCAGCTGCTGCATTTTACGTACAGGAAGTTGTAATCAGTGGCTCACCGAATTTCAGTTGGACTAACTACCTGGAAGCATTCAGACGTGGAGAACGTGAAGCAACAGAAGAACCTCTTGCAAAACAGAATTTTGCGTATTCGAAAACGATGACTACTGCCGTGAAAATGGCAGTTGACAGAGCCTCAGAAAGCGACGAGGTTCTTCGTCAGGCGTTTTATTTGTTCTTACTTTGTGCACCGAATTCTCTCCCGATTGAAGCTGCTGTAAACGTTGTGAAATTTCTCGGAGCAGGGCAAACAGAAGAGTCAATTAAGGCGAGAATTTTGAAATCCTCCTTGATTACATGTTCATACGACGAAGACGGAGTACCCACTTATTTAAGGATGCATAACATTGTTTATGATGTGCTAAAGAGTATTTTAATGTCTGCTGTGGAGTTCACAAACAGATTTCAACTTTTGTCTGTCGCAATTAAGATTTTCCATTCCTTACTGGAGAAAAACAAGAAACTGTTATTTGCCAGTGGCCATGTGTGTGTCAAGTTACGCACAGTTATGACTCATTGCAAAGTACTACATGAAATTCTTAACATTAATTTTGAAGTAACAAAAATCTTATGGTAATGAAAGAATTAACACACTTAACCACTCCTGCCGACGTGGTTTCCTGGCCGTCGCTGAACTGCTGAGGTTTGCTGTCACCTTAGTAACCCTGCTGATGCAAACATTTTCTCCTCAACGGCCCTTGAGTTTGTTATTGACTTTAACGGCACAAGGGATGGCGAATTGTTGAAAGCGGATGCTTTTAATGTGCATGGCGACGTTACGTCATTGCACTGTGAGTATGAATCATCACTTTCTTACTATGAAGAGGCTAGAACCATCAAAATAGCAATTTATGGTGAAGACCACGCCAATGTAGCAGTCAGTCATACAAAATTAGGAAATGCTTCCTGCATGGACCCTTGGTCAGTACAGTCGAGCTAAAGAACACCACAAGAAAGCAATGGTAATTAACAAAAAGATCTACGGTGAACACCATACTAAAGTGGCAGTGAATTATAGCAACCTATAGTGACCTTGGACGGTACAGTGAAGCTAAAGAAGACCACGAGAAAGCACTGTTGATTAGAAAAAAAGGTTTACGGTGAGTAGCACGCTAAGGTGGCAGCAAGTTATAATAATTTAGGAACTGTATACTTTAGCCTTGGTCAGCACAAGAAGCTAAAGAACACCACGAGAAAGTACTCACCATTAGAAAAAAGATTTACGGTGAACAGAATGCTGATGTGGCCCTAAGTTATAACAACTTAGGAACTGTTTACAGTGGCCTTGGACAGTACAATCAAGCTAAAGAACACCGCGAGAAAGCACTGATCATTACAAAAAAGATTTACAGTGAACGACATGCTGATGTGGCAGGAAGTTATACTAAGTTAGGGGCTGTTCACAGTAAGATTGGACAGCACACTCAAGCTAAAGAGTACCACGAAAAAGCACTGATCATTAGAAAACAACTTTATGGTGAACAGCATGCTGATGTGGCAGCGAGTTATAACAATGTAGGGAATGTTTATCGTAAGCTTGGACAGCACTGTGAAGCTAAACAACACCACGATACGATAAAGCACTGATCATTAGAAAAAAAGTTCACAGTGAGCAACATTCCCTTGTGGCAGCAAGTTATAATAAATAAATGTAAAGAAGATCCTCGCAGTTATTAACGCAACTTATGCAGTTGCGAAAAGAAAGCCAGTAATAACTGCGAGGATCTTCTTTACATTTATTTCTTCATTCCGCAGTTCAAATATATGAATTTCATATATTCATAATTTCATCTTCATATTTCTCGGGTATATTACGAACCAATTTAATGACCAGCTCCCAGTTGGCTTCATAGCTCAATTGGTTAGAGCGCTGCACTGGTATCGCAGAGGTCAGGGTTCGAATCCCGCCAAGCCTGATTTTTTCAGTTTCTGGCTTTCTTTTCGCAACTGCATAAGTTGCGTTAATAACTGCGAGGATCTTCTTTACATTTATTTCTTCATTCCGCAGTTCAAATATATGAATTTCATATATTCATAATTTCAAGTTATAATAACTTAGGGAATGTTTACCGTGACCTTGGACAGCACAGACAAGCTAAAGAACACCATGAGAAAGCACTGATCATTAGAAAAAAGGCTTACGGTGAACAGCATGCTCAAGTGGGAGACAGTAATAATAACCTTGGCAACGTCTACAGCGACTTTAAACAGTATGTTCTAGCTAAGGAATGCCTCGAGAAGGCAGTAAACATTTATAAAGCGGTTTACGGTGAGAAACATGCTGCTGTAGAAAGAAGTTACCGGAACTTGACACTCGTTGATAGGAATCTCAGGCAAGCTACAAATAAATGTTGTATTATCTAAAAGAAACCCTAGTATTTCAACTTCCGTCAGGAAATCGGAAATATTATTTCAGAGTTAGGTTTGTGTCAGTGACTGACTGTCCGGCAACTCGGCAAGTTTACAATTTAATAAAGTTAGGAATATAATTTTTTTTTCAGAGATGTAAATAAACATGTATATTTTGTAAGTGTATTCTTTATGAGATACTCTTCTTCTCTCTGTGATTTTTTCCACCCGCTGGACTTGCAAGCCAACATTAAGGAAAGGGTCGAAAAGCACATATATTAAACTAACTAATTAGGTATGATTCGCGAAAACCAAAATTGCTTTTGTCAACGGTAAGGTTACGGAAGTAATATGCACACAGTTAGCTATGATTCTTACCTTTATGTAGTGCTGAAATTAAGTCCGGCGCTCGTTTTTTCTTACATGGGGACGAAAGACAGGTTTAGATAATGGCAAAACACGCGCGCAGAAAATTTGCGTGTCTCCTGAGCGGGGTCCACGCGCGTTCTCCATTACGAGAACGAGCTACTTTCGGATACCAGAGACAAACCTCCCCCCGGGTAACCCTGGGCGAGCTAATTTTTCACCTGTTTCTTTGAAAAGTTCAACGAACCATTTACATGAGGAACTCCAACTCGTCTCGGGGAGGCGAGACAACTCGGGGGGCGAGCTGTCTAACCTCGGCAGGTAGGGTAATCCTGGCAGGCGGAACAACTCCTTCTCACTTTTTCTTTGTCACGTAACGTCTGGTTTCTGGTTTTAAAACGGCTAAATCAACAAAATATGTACTCAATTAGGAAATTTTAGACGAACGGAGGCTACAGAGATCAAATCAACAAAAAATTCTTAGGGAAGAGTGCGTATTGAGGTCATGAATATCAAAGTAAGATTTCGGAATAGTTTAGTAGGGTCATGTTTATCTCGGTCAGCCGGGCCAACTCATAAAAACGCTCGGTAAAGTTGTCTCGGGGAGGGGGGGGGGGAGGATTGTCTCGGGTACCCGGGACAACTTTTCTCCACGTAAATGGGGCCTTAGAGCAACTCTAAATTTTCACCTACCTGAAGTACAACTAACACCAGTTAAGGATTACAAACATTCAACAAAACAGCAATCTGAATATATATTTAGCCTATATATACTTAGCTGGGTTTTGGAAACGGTGGCTCCTAATTGGCCATTTTCACCGGAACGACGCCCAAACCAAGGTTTTATGTTTCCAGTCAGCCTCAAAACTACACGAAAGAGAAATGAGAATTACATGTAATTAAAGGGAAAGGAGAAAGACGGGAAGAGAGCGAAGGAGAAAAAACATAACTTTTTACGTGCATATTTTTTATATTGGCGACTTTGTTTGAACGGCAAAATCCACTTGCAGTGCAAAAGTGCAGACGCTTCGACCGAGGAGCTTCCTGGTAGATATCTATTAGCCACAACTGAAGTAACAAGGATTAAAGATTTTGAGGAGGATTTTAGCCGTTCTATTTTCCGGGCGTTTTATTGCTGCGAGTTTAATGTTTACTTAATCTCATTGCAGAAAACGTTCTTTTGCGAAGGTTTGGACATTTCGTCTTAATTTAGGAAAGATGCATTTGCTCGGACGTTTAATTTAGCGGATGGTTTTCTTCCCCGAAATTTCAAACATATTCATTTTTTCATACGTTTTGTTTTTCCTGGGAACATGTCTGAAATGTGTTCGAACAGGGGGCACCGCTGATGCTACGAACTCAAGCGATATAAACTTCGACGCCGATCTTGTTCGCTGAAGTCGATCAGCTTTCGGTTCTCTGGGCAGTTCCGATTATGTCAGCTCTTCGGATTGATTGCCGTAATTTACAGTTTCTGCTGGTCAAGAAGGTGCGGGTTACGTGGCAATTTTTAAATATTGTGCAAATACCAGTGCCGCAGACTTCAAAGCGGAGCTTCCAAGCGGAGCTCCATACCTATACTAAGAAGCATGCCGGTAATTTTTTATGGTCATGGCAAGCAGAATGGCTCGCGGGCGCGTGCGCCGTCCGTACGACCGTACGTCGCATTCCATAACATTCTTATATGAGGCAATTTTCGCCCAGCTTCTAGCCAATGGCGTGCGAGGAATCTGCGCATACGTTCTGCGCTTCTCGGAATATTCAGGTTTCTTAAGGAATTTGCCCACTAATACAACTATGTGGAAAAGGCAGATCTTAGCAAGGGCTATTAGAATCCAAAAAGAAAATTGGGGGGAACCACGCATTTTTCAGGGATATTTGAGCTTAAATTTGGAAAGAAATTGCTATACATTCTTTGTATTTTAACACTTTTTTCGAATTATGGTTGCTTAATTATCTCTGAAAAATGCGTGGTTACCCACATTTTTCTTTTTAGATTCCAATAGCTTTTGCTAAGATCTGCTTTTCCCCCATAGTCACAACCTTTACAAAAATAACTCTGTATTAGGAGGCACCGTCCTTAAAGGAGAAGGTTACTCCAGAAACCGTATATTTTTTGTACTCACCAGTAAAAAGACCACACTGAGTTGAGTTACTGACCGTTGTTTGAACTTCCATAGTGCATCCGATCCCAATGAAATTCCTCTCCAAAGAAGCGAAAAATTCATCATCGGGCGCCGCCATTTTGGGTAGCGCTTAGGAACCTGGCCGCTTATTCGTGACGTCAATTTGTCCCAATTGAAATTGGCGCGAAGCTCAAACGCAGCTGGCCAATTTCAAGTGCATAGCTTTTCGGCTGCTCTCATTTCTTTTTCGCGATGCCGTTGTGAACTGAAAAGGGAGCTGAAGCAACCACGACGGCAACGCCAAGGAAAACGTCACTTTAAAACTGACTTTCAAACATTTCAAACTTGTTTGCGATAGTTTCAACTCGTTCAATCTGTCATTCCGCCCAACTTGTCAGCTCCAAGATGATTGTTTGTATTCCGATACGATGGCTGCGCTCAAACTGTTTCGAACCAGAACCTGCCGGTAATTTCGAGGACGATGAAAGTGGAGATGATTAAATGAAGGAACGGTTAGAAGGTACATTTTGGTGCACTTGTGAAAGATGTGAAGTGATGCAGAGTCAGAAAGCAAAGATAGAACGTACACTTCGAACGAGTAAGAGTCGTATTTATAGTTGGTTTCAAAGCAGTCAGCATGAAAATGCTCTTTAAAAACGTAGACATTTTCCAGTTTTTCGGGAAAGCCAAATCCCTTCTCATGGCGGAGCTGGTCGAGCCACTGACTTGCTAGGTCTGGATTTCATTTCTTTCCTTATATTTTTCAGACATATTGTTACAGTCTGGGACTGTGTAAGCAAACACGACGGTGACGGCTGATGAGAACGTTGCAAAACAAAAGATTTAATTAGCAAAACAATGACTCTGCACGTGCGATACAGATTTTGGTACATTTATTAGCTGTCCTCTGCAAAACAACAACGTGAATTGACCAAATTCAAAGTTTTGTGTAGAACGTTTACATACGACAGTGATTTTTCTTTTTTCTACCTGAACTGTAACGCCGTCCTTACAGAATCAGTTCCCGGATTGTTCGGCTACATTAGACAGACTGAAGGATTTGAAACTATCGCGAACAAGTTTGAAATATTTGGAAGTCATTTTTAAAGTGACGTTTTCCTTGGAGTTGCCGTCGTGGTTGCTTAAGCTCCCTTTTCAGTTTACAACGACACCGCGAAAAAGAAATGAGAGCAGCCTAAAAGTTATACCCTGCGAGCAGGGGTTTCCGGCACACGAGAGGACTGCTAGCAGGGTATAAACGCTATGCACTTGAAATTGGCCAGCTGCGTTTGAACTTCGCGCCAATTTCAGTCAACTGGGACAAATTGACGACACGAATAAGCGGCCAGGGGCCCGTTTCTCGAAACTCCCGATAACTTTTCGGGCCCGGTAAGTATTTTTTTGAGCTCATTTATTTGTCAGCTATTGGTAATCATTGGCCCAAACTTAGCGATCTGCTTCACGAAATTATAAAGATTTAAGATTTAGCTTTCAAAATCAATAAAAATTGTATAGCTATTGGAGAATATTGTGCACCTAAAATATCTTTCGGGCCCGGAAAGTTATCGGGTGCTTCGCGAAACGGGCCCCAGGCTCCTAAGCGCTATCCAAAATGGCGGCGCCCGATGACGAATTTTTTGCTTCTTTGGAGAGGAATTTCATTGGGATCGGATGCACTATGGAAGCTCAAACAACGATCAGTAACTCAACTCAGTGTGGCCTTTTAATTGGTGAGTACAAAAAATATACGGTTTCTGGACTGAGCTTCTCCTTTAAGTCCATTTATATTTAAGGTTATATAAAATGGAAAGAAAAAGTTCAAAAGAATACTCATTTGTCTTTGAGGTGGAAGGCGAAAAGTTCAAGTTACGAAAATTGCCTTCGAGGTTCATCTCTGTTTTCTTCAGGGCGGAAAGATTGTCCTGTTCTGAAACACAGCCGAGCAAGTGAAGTTTTTAAAGGGTTTAGAGTACATGATTTTGAGCATTACGGTCAAAGAAATTACGATTGAAATGGGAATTTACTTTATGTCATTATATCTGTGTCATTTACGATTTATTTAAGTTGACTTTGAAAAAACTGTTAGAAAACGCACAGGGTCCAGAGGAGCGAAGTTCGAGCAGAACGTTTAGTTTTCCTTGCGACAGACAACCGACATAATTTGCTGCGAACTTGCGTTACTCGCGTTACCTATATTGTTACCGCAGGTCAAATTACTGTGGGCTCTTAGGATCACTGAGATCGACTTACACTAAGTAATACGACTTGTCCTTATTTTTACTCGGCACTTCGTGCCTCGTTCGGAAAGCTTCGCTTTCCGAAGAAAAGCCATTGCCCTTCGGGCAACGTGTTAGGCGACCGCGGAAGAATGGTCTGCGATTAATAGCAATTTTCAATGTGGAGGACGATATGGCGTACTAAGCGAGATCGAGATCGAGAAATACAGCGTATGGAAAGAGAAGAAAGCCGTTCAAATTGGATTCACAAAGGTTGCAGTGGGCAAATTTATTGATCAAATGACGGTTATGTATTTTATATGGTAAGATGTACGAAGTATAATTCTTGCGGATAATTCTTAACTCCTCTGGACCCTGTGAAAACGCGCTCAGATTTGAGACAGATGTAGTCTAGAATATTTTGTGCTTACCCGATTTTACTTGCGTGGACTGATGAAGAAAGTGTGACTCGAATTTCATTTTAATAAGTAAAAACTGATGGGTTTTCGAATAAACTTTTTCAAAACTGATTTCTTTGACCATTATTTTGTGTTTGTTTAATCAAAACACTTCGTCAAAGCACAGTGAGGGACCGTCAACACAACAGCACTGATTTAAGTGTCCCTGTCTGAGAAAGTGTTGCAGGGGCCAAAAGTGGTGGTCAACCGATTTGGCTGAAACTTGGCACAGAAGTTGGGTGTGATGAGATATTTCAAAAGCCACTTTAGCTCTCTTCTCTGACGTTTAGTTCTGGAGTTTTGGGGGGGTCCCATTTGTTGCCCTTTTAGCAACAGAAATGCAGCCTTCCAGGGGGCATTTTGAAAGTGCTATAATACCCCATTGGTAAATTGTCCTGCCAATTGAATTTGACCATGGACTCTACTATAATGGAGCTTGTACTTCATACATGTAACTTTGTTCTCAATTCATTAAACAGAGAGGGGCCTGGGGCTAGAGTTGGGTCAAATTTGAGGTCAAAATCACTACCCAAAATTGCCATTTTTCAAAAAATCATCATATTTACCTGCCTTCTTGCATAACTTCCATATCTATACCAGTATGTACTTTAGTGACCCAATTATCAAAATCAGTTGAGAAAAATTTGGCTTATCAAGGTTTGTCAGATTTTTGGCACGAACACTCCATGTCTCTCTATGGCCATGCAGGATGAAATTTTGAGCATAATTCATGCCATAAACAAACCAAATTTTTGACAGGAAGCCTTTATTTTGTATTTGGTGAGTGAAAATGAAACATTAAAGTGCCACTGGGACCAGAATTTTGGTATTCCATATTTTTGTATTTTTGAAAATAGCCTGTGGTTGTTAGTCACCATGCCAAATTTCAACTCATTACGATGACTGGAAGTCGCTTTTTTCGGACGGTTTTTGTCGAGATTTTACGGCCGCCATTACTGGCCCTTGTTCCGGAAGCTGGCTTGCGAATTAGCGGAAGTGACGTTAGAGGCTCACCTCAAACCAAGTCAGGCTTCATTCGGTTACTTGCCGCGGGAAATGTTACCGTTGTCGAGGGAAGATTTCGTGCCAACTGTTTGCTGTACGGCCTTGAAATTTTTGTTGCTGGAGCAGTTATGAAGGGTATTACTTGTGTTGCACAATGCCACAACAATAAATCCAACCACCGAGGTGGTATTTCGGTTCATCAAAGCCTTGCGAGCGGACCCGCAATGGAAAAATGGATAATGTTCGTACTCACACACAGTGCAAATTTCACCCCGAGAGGTATTTTGTCGGCTGTTCTGATCACTTCACGGACGAGTGTTTCCAGAGGGCTGTTCATGTCGAAGGATCCCAGAGGTCGATTCTTCCATTGTCCATTCCAACTACATGGAAAGAAAGATCCGGGAAAAAACGAGACGAAAGGTACCTAATCTTAACGCAGTTGAGGTGATAGTTTGTTTGTTTTTCAACGCATCCACCATTGTGCAAAACTTATTTTCTTTTAACGTATTTTAAAATTTATTTTGCTTGTGCAAAACCCTTCCAGTTCTGCCGTCTGCTAGCGCGAAGATCTTCGGCGTGGTCCTCATAAAATGCATCCTGGGCGAATGCAGGACCGCCGCGATTAAGCCAATAGTTTGTATTGCTTAGCTTTTTTTCTTTTCTTTTTTCTTTTTTTTTTTGATTCCGCGTGTGTTAATTTCAAAGCAGTAATCGCTTAGAAGTATGGACAGTTATTTTATAGCATACCATCCTGAATGTCGAGAAACTTTTCTCCTTATTCCCTGTCGCTGAAGAGTCGATTGACATTATTGGTCGAAATATATAAAGGCTTCGATCATGTCGATAGGTCGGCTCGTCTTGCGTGGAAATTTAAGTTAGGAAAAAAATATCACACGCCACTATTTGTCTAAGGGTTTTACAATGTTATTTCTTTAACTGTCATAGCAATCTTAGTAGATCAGTGAACTACCAAGAAAAATGATTAGATATCAAGTTATTTTTACGCAGGGAATAAAGCAAGTGAAAGCTTCGTTTCCTTGGCGGTCCGCATGTTGTTGTTGTTGAGCAGCAGAAAATTTTCGTTGTGGCTTTGATTTGCACTACAACTATTTAGTTTCCGGTCACACAAGGTATCCAGTCGTTAAAAGAAGGTCTTGGTTTATTTCACTTTTTTCGGCTCAAGTTAAGAATTCTACAAAAACTGTTGAAAATATTTAGAAACGCGAAGCACTTGTGTTTCAATGTATTAAGCGACCACTGTACCATGATGGACACGATAAGCTTCATGAGCTGACTGCCAGATGACTACAGCATTACGGCTCTTCAAGAAAGTTTCCCATACTATGCTAAGAATGGCCAAAAATCTCAGTGCTTTACAACATATAATGAATATAAACAACGGGAAACAAAATATAGCTTCTTTTATTTCTCCAACGAGGCGAACAATAAAATCGATCAACCGATGCTTGAGAATTCGCGAGCATCAAATTCTAGAGTTTTTATAGGTGTTTTGTCTAAATTTCCAAGCTTAAAACACCAATTTTTCGAAGAGCTGGACAGCCGTTTATCCGTTGGATAAGAGTTATCCGCTCTTTGAGCAACTTGTTCCTGAACTGTAATCACTGTATAAGCATTATTTCGCCCATATTTTGAACTCCCGCCAATAAGGCGAGAAAAACAACTTTGAACAGTTTGTTTACAAGCTTATAAGCTGAAATCTCCTGACATCAGTTCTTACATCGTAGGTAAGAACAATTCTTCATTTGCCGAATTAAATGAATCCTCTGATGCTTCGGAAGCTAAAGACTGTTCCGAATCGTAGAAATACTCTTCAGAGGTTTCGCAATCGACGGTAGGCATCTTGAGTCAAAATTCACAAGGAAACACGAGTGAGGTGAGCCTCTGACGTCACAAGCTATTAAATTGCGCAATCGCCCAGGAACACGTTTTCAGTAATGGCGGACACATTTTACGCAACTTTGGAGCTAAAAATATTAGGATGGACGGTTTCTTGTTCAGTTTTCTGGGTAAATATAGACACAACGCGATATTCTGCGACAGAATTTGGCGGGAATAAACCTACGGATTTTCGTCTCAGTGGCACTTTAAAGCCTAATTGGTTTCATTGTTTAGAAATACCCCGACTCACATTTTACAAATGCTCTAAGAAGGCCTCTGATTAGCACTACAAACACCCAGATTTAGCAAAATAAGGGTGATTTCTTCCCTTGAAAACCCAGCACCCATCATAAAACACAAATGATGATGTTCTCACATAGATATGACAATCTTTTTAAAAGATGTTTGAATTTTTCTCTGATTTACATTTTTCAGGTCATATTTCCATGCATACTATACTGGGACTATACTCCTGGCTTGGAAAGGCTCCACATTTTGTCAGACCCATTTTTCTTCCATACAAGATAAAGTGAGGTATATGAAAACGATCGTTAACAGATAATCTACGTCTGACCATTTAATAGCCTGAATAGCTCTTGCAAATAACCATCAGTACACCAGCATGACCATACCTGGACTACATAGAAGCTGCAGTGAGCTACGACCAGGTGGTCTGTGATCCATCAGATTTCCCAGGTACTTTAACGCTGAATAAATGGAACCATCCAGTAACAGAAGGAATCCACAGTTAGGAGAGCTGGAAAACAAAGATTTTGCATTGCTGTTCAAATAAAATACTCCATACAAAGCCTCAAGATGATGCGATTGTTATTGTATCAAAGGACAAGGACAAGTTTAATATTGATAAAATTAATAAATGAAATTGACATTTTAAGCGAGAAAGTTTCGATAACACTTTTCTTCAAAACAAGGGTGGTAATGTCACATGTCTTTTGTGTTTTTTTTTAATTGCTTTGAATACGTATGTTTTATATGTTTAAACATATGTATCCAAAGCTGAATTACAAAAAATGCACAAAAGGCATGCGACATTACTACCCTTGTTTTGAAGAAAAGTGTTATCGAAACACGGCAGTTTCTCGCTTAAAATGTAAATTCCATCGAAAAGCTTCGATGCAGCATGCTTGCAAAGATTTCCAAGTTCACTTATCGTCGACAAAACGGGTAAATAAAGGAAGACTGTCGAGTTTTAAGCTCAAATCATGATTGCGTGATAAGCATGTGCACAGCTAAAGCTGGATGTAAACAAACAACGCCAACAAAGGAAAAACGGCTTTAAAACTATTCTTATCAATGTTTTTCGAAAAAGGGGTTGTTGCTATGAATAAAGTGTATTTTTACCTTCCAAAGTAAGCATTTTAATCAACTTGTTTGCCCTCCCTTTCAACAATTTGTTAAAGGTTTGTTTCTCTTCACAAGAACCCAGTAAATTTTCGCGGGAAATCTTCAACCAATCACAAACCGGCATTTTCAGATGACAATATCGTCAAATATCGTCGGTCGTCTCTCTGCAATCCAAAGAGTCCCTTGGATCGCGATAAAAATTATTTGTGCACGTGTATGATCCCTATCTGATCTTTTGAATCACCTGCAGCTTTAATTTGGTATCACCAGGTCTTCCTCTCGCCCCTGACGCACCTGACTCCTTGTACTTGTCCTTTAACCATGCAGTCATGTCATTATCGCAAGACAACAAAGGGTTCATTCCTGTTTCGTGCACAGCCCATGACATGGCACCGCACTGATCATTTACCCCTCCAAAGGAACAAAGCACCATCGTAAAATTATCCTGAAACATATCGCTTTCTACAATTTCTAACACCTGATAAAAGCACGAACATTCACGCTTGAAACGGGAGAAGAATGGGAACTCGGTCCAGTCCCCATTCTCTCACGTCCAAAATGGCGGGTTAGTTGATACAATAACAATCGCATCATCTTGAGGCTTTGTATGGAGTATTTTATTTGAACAGCAACTCAAAATCTTTGTTTTCCAGCTCTCCTAACTGTGATTCCTTCTTGTACTGGATGGTTCCATTTATTCAGCTTTAAAGTACCTGGGAAATCTGATGGATCACAGGCCACCTGGACGCAGCTCACTGCAGCTTCTATGTAGTCCATGTATGGTCATGCTCGTGTACTGATGGTTATTTGCAAGAACTGTTCAGGCTATTAAAAGGTCAGACGTAGATTATCTGTTAGCGATCGTTTTCATATACCTCACTTTATCTTGTATGGAAAAAAATGGGCCTGACAAAATATGGAGACTTTCCACGCCAGGGGTATAGTCCCAGTATAGTATGCATGGAAATATGACCTGAAAAATGTAAATCAGAGAAAAATTCAAACATCTTTTAAAAAGAGTGTCATATCTATGTGAGAACATCATCATTTGTGTTTTATGATGGGTACTGGGTTTTCAAGGAAAAAAATCACACTTATTTTGCTAAATCTGGGTGTTTGTAGTGCTAAGCAGAGGCCTTCTTAAAGCATTTGTAAGATATGAGTCGGGGTATTTCTAAACAATGAAACCAATTAGGCTTTAATGTTTCATTTTCACTCACCAAATACAAAATAAAGGCTTCATGTCAAGAATTTGGTTTGTTTATGGCATGAATTATGCTCAAAATCTCATTATGCATGGCCATAGAGAGACATGGAGTGTTCGTGCCAAAAATCTGACAAACCTTGATAAGCCAAATTTTTCTCAACTGATTTTGCTAATTGGGTCACTAAAGTACATACTGGTATAGATATGGAAGTTATGCAAGAAGGCAGGTAAATATGATGATTTTTTAAAAAATGGCAATTTTGGGTAGTGATTTTGACCTCAAATTTGACCCAACTCTAGCCCCAGGCCCCTCTCTGTTTAATGAATTGAGAACAAAGTTACATGTATGAAGTGCAAGCTCCATTATAGTAGAGTCCATGGTCAAATTCAATTGGCAGGACAATTTACCAATGGGGTTTAATAGCACTTTCAAAATGCCCCCTGGAAGGCTGGATTTCTGGTGCTAAAAGGGCAACAAATGGGACCCCCCTAAAACTCCAGAACTAAAAGTCAGAGAAGAGAGCCAAAGTGGCTTTCGAAATATCTCATCACACCCAACTTCTGTGCCAAGTTTCAGCCAAATCGGTTGACCACCACTTTTGGCCCCTGGAACACTTTCTCAGACAGGGACACTTAATTTGCACAAGCATCACTTCAGTGATTTCGGCCAAAAGTTGCTTTGAAATTTGACTGTCGAGTCCATCTCTTTGGGCAATTGTCGATTTTATTGTCCTAGAAGTTTTCAATCAATTGAGCGACTTTACATGTTAACAATAATTTTCTTGAAATGTTTGAAAAAGATTTCAAAATAGCCTTGGAACCCGCTTCGAAAGGAATTGCTTGCGAGTAACTTCATTCGATTTAGGGGAAAATTAATTGAATGCTTTTTGCTTTCCAAGGCGAAAAAGTGCTTATCTGAATGAAATTTCATTTATCTAAAGGTTTCTAGTCCCTTCTTCTGTGTTTATTCATTTAAGGAATTTTCATTAATGACCATTCTGATAAGAAAAAAACTGAAGTTTATGTTTTAATATGTACGCCTTTTAAAGTTTAGTGCATAATTCTCAATGTTTTTCTTTGAGCAATTCTTTTTTCGCATCTGGTTTGTTTTATTTCAGTTGTGGAATATTTTATCTTCCTTATATCGTTATATTTTTTAGTTTCTTTATTTGAACTGAATGACATTTCTGTCCTAATTTAGCGACTAAACTTAGACGATTCATTGAGTAAGCTTAGTGTGGCACGAGTTTTCGTGTTCGTTTTGTTTTCAGCCTCTAAGCCATTTCAGCGTGTCTTTAGTTACAGATCGGAATGAAAACAATTCTTAAGTAACTATAAGCGAATCATTTTTCGATTAAATCTATTTTGTCTAAAAAGAGACCCTAAAAGCTTCCTAAAATTAGTTCAGTGTGTGTTCTTGAACGCGCTCGAATAACTGATACTTCGCGGGCGAAAAAGTTGTGACATTTTCTTTCTATCATTTTACGTGTGCTTGAAAGTTTCGGAAAACACTTTTGGGTAATTTTTGTCAGTAAAATGGTTGACGCCGGGGCAATATTATTTATTTTGGCAAAAATTTTTCGCGGTACACAGAACTAAACAGCCAGAGGGATGCATAGGAATAAGTGAGAAATGTGTGTTTACATTAAAAAGTCTGTCGAGTCGCTACCGGGAGCTACCTAAGCGGTTCATTAGAGCGATTGTAATGTTACAAGTAGTCTTATTGAACTTAAAAAGCTTTCAAAAGATGCTACAAGTAGAGCTGTCGGTGAAAGTCGTGCTGAAGTCTTCTCTTTGAAGAAAAATAAGTCAACTCACTATTTCTTCAGCACTCTCCATGTTTTCCCTTGTTGTTGTCCACCTTTTAGGCGAATAACCGCACAACTAAATCATTATGTATTTTACGGGCCAATAAGTATGAAAGAGAGGTTTCAACTTCGTCTTTACAATCCACAAATGCACTCCAATATTTTCAAATTTAAGAGCGTTAAGAGGACCAGGATAAAAACACAACAATTTACGAGTAGAAAAATAAGTTCTATGATAGCACGACCTTTCTCTTTCTTTTAGAATACTTTCAAAATGAAAGTCATTCGAGTGTTTTTAGATTTTTAGTACATAGAAAGACACTGTATAGAGGACAACGTTGATGCAAAGTACCTGTTAAGTTTTAGATTTAGCCAGTGTTTAACCTAACGTGAAACCGACAGTTTCAGTCAACCACTCGGGAGCAGTATTGTATTCTGATTTTAGGGGAAGGGAAACTGATGAAAAACCTTTCCTTTTCCTGGCCTTTGTAATTATTTTGCCCTTCAGTGATTAGAAGTAAACAAATTGTGCAGCAACTTTGTGGAAGAAAAACAAAAACGGTGCCTAATAACCCCGCCGATGGTATATAAAATCTTAAAAGAAAACTTTCCTCTCGGTTTGGAAAATTGTCAATAGCTGTTATAATTAAACTGCAGCAACAGATGTATTGAAATCCGGGTCTACTAAATTGGCACGGAAGCAAACGACTAGCCGACTTTGACATAAACCTCCCAGTGGCAATCTAGCCGAACGAAAAAGAACAAAAGGAAACCATAACACGAAAATTCGACTTTCGGTAAGGTCAGAAAATAATGAGGTCAATAATGAAATCTTGTTCTAAGGACTAACTTACGTCATATTTAACGACTTCAGTGAGAGTAGTTTCAGAGGTTAACAAGTACTAGCGAAAAAAATGTGCAGCTTCGCTTTAAGGCTTGGCTAAATCTATATATTATAAATTTCAATTTTAAAGTAACTGGTAACAGTAGCCTGTCACGGCATAAGGAAACTGCAGCACTGTGTACGCGCACATGCACAGGCGAGGCTGGGTTTCCACTTTTGTTGTGCAAAACATGAATTTATTGCCGGTAACTGGCTTTACTTTCATAAATAAAACAACCTAGTATAAAGCATGGACAGCTTCAGCATCAGCGTATGTCGTCACTAACGTGACATCATTGGCTTATAATGCTGAAAATATTACACCTGCAAAAATCCAGGGGAAAAGTTCCTTCACCACTCACTGTGTACTACGGCTGGGGTATGAATTTGCTTGTACGTATACCTCGACCGAGGGTTAAGGACTTACTGCTTCTGTCTCTATATCAGGCTTATTATAAAACCAAAAGAAAATGCTGGTGATCAGCAATGGTTTCAAAAAGGCAAGGTCGGCTCTACTCTCTACAACCCACGTAGATCCCATTAGTACATTTGACCGCTGTATTGTTCCATGCTAAAATTACTCGGCATTAGATAACATCCACCTGAACTATATCCTCCTTTTATGCTTATCCCACTAACGCTAAAAGAAAGGCCTCAACTTCATAGTCTAACCTCAACCTAATGATCGTAACTGTATTGACTTTGATTTAGTGTTAAACAGCCGAGGTCTTGCGTTAGTAGCGTTGCTGGAATGGTCTCTTGCCTTGCAACACGCCCCAAGACACAGACTAACAAGCATTACGCCACAAGAAGCATGAAAACTGACCCATTTGAAAACAGTTAACATTATATGAGCAAACATGTTCTCTCAATGTATCATCGGTTCGGCCGCCAAACGTTTTCGGTCAGTTTGTCGATGAACATTCCGTTCGTTTGCACATTTCCCTCGCACTTTTACGCTCATGAGCCTGCAGATGGCTCAGCGGTCCAAAAGATGTTTAACTCACCATAGACACTATCGGACATTATTTTGTCACACGAATGACTTCCATGTTTCTTCACATAGCCCTTCCGCCTAACCAGGGGTTTTTTTTTCAATTCCCACTCCTGAAATGTCGCTCTCCACTTTGCTCTATGTCAGGCAAGGCTTTTGCAGCTACTATGTTATTCTACAATTGCTATGTTTTGCTAGTCCCTCATAAAAAGGACAATGTTCTGAAGTCCTTTGTGAAGTATTATGACGCAAACAGACCAATCGGTCGCTAGTGGCGATATAAGTTAAGTCGAACTGTCGTTTGCAAAAGTAACTACTGTGACCCAGTGCAATCAGCATCGGAATTCTACAAAGATCTATAGTCATTGTAAGTCCATGAAGGGTCGTGAGTGAAATAACTCACAGTTATCAACAATGGCTCTCTAATTCCGGCATCCTTTCCTGGCATCAGTTTGTTTCCGGTTTATCGTGAGCGAGAAGACGCACAGCTGAAGTTCACCTTGAATGAAAACACCCACTTAGAGTCATCGGAAGTTCATCATAATTGAGACAATCGACCCAGAGTTTTTATCGGAAGTTGGTTCGGAGGAACGATCATCCAGCGACATAATTTTCGGAAGTTCGTCGTGAGCGGCTGACTGCTAATGGAGCTACCACGCTTTCTGTTGTCCATTGTTGTCTCTTCTGTAAAACTGTTTCGGCCGGAACCAGAGAGCTGCAAATCAAGTTCACTGAGTGTTCTCTTCTATCACTCTAAGATTCTTTTGCAAGTCAACTGTGTTGTTATTAGCCGACGTTGCATTCACCAATCCACTGCTATCGCATTTAAACTTTTCCTTGGTTTCTAACAGCGCATTTTTTTTTCATGGAGTGGTTTTTTCATCTGTAGACTTGTCCGCGTTTTTCTCGCCCAGTGACCACACTATGCGTGCACTCACCCCGTACTGCTCAAGCACGCTGTTCATCGAGCAAAAAATGCTCGACACGAAAGCGAGACCCACAAAAGCCAGGAGCATGAGTATATAATCAGTATCGTGCTTAAACTGCGGCAAAAAAATCACCAAACCCGATTGTACTCAAAGTTGTAAAAGTAAAGTAAAAGCACTCGATGTATGTCCACTAGTCATCTCTCACTTTGACCTCAAGCGCCATAAGTGGCAGCAAGAAAATCACAGTCAAGAAGATTGTTGCTAACGCTACTTTAAGTTCCACCTTTTCAGGACGTGTTTTCTTCAAAAGGCGACTTTCAAATGTGGTGATCAATTCCGTGAATATTTCTGTAATCTTGTCCCCGATGGCTTTGAGAGTCAGGCAAGTGCCGGGCATTCCAAATTAATGCGTTTAAAAACGCAAAACAGACGGCCTTGGACTGTCTTGGGAACAATGTTGCCATATCCTAAAACAAAGAAGACTGAATTCAGTCAAAAAATCCTAATCTCATTTTACTGTCGATGTTTCTCTTTCTTCATTGTTTACCAAGCTTAACATTTACCATCTTTCATGATTGTATTGAGTTTGTAGGCCAGGATTTTTCAAACATATTGGTTAGCTGTAATTCTCCCATCTGAAATCGCTCATTGTCACAAAAAAGTAACCAAAATGAGCTCTCAGGGTAAATATTAAGTCTCTAAGAATATGAAACAAACATTAAGAAGCAGAAGCTCTTCACTCTTTCTTGCTGTTTTGTGATTATGGAATGGAAAATAAGGGGGGGAATCATAGCAGGAGAATCATGTCGGGAAAATTCATTGGAGCCACACACAACCTGAAAGCGGCTACTAAGAAAATTGCAAACTTGAAAAATCTTAAAAGTCAGTTGTAACGTTTCTGTAAGTCACAAAGTCTCAATCCCCGTCAACTATCCTCGTCGATTGTCCATTTTCTTTTTCTTATATAAAATAAACCAACAAAATGTTATGTGATGTCACACCTGTTTTTATACAAACTCAACAACCTAGAGACTCTAAGGCCACTTTAGATTTTTAATGTGCAGGTTTAATAAGCTTGGAAATCTTGAAAGATATGTGCACTTGATATGTGTGGCTTCCCAGCCTGCATGAAACTACGTGTTACATATATAACAATGTCAATGCATGTAAAACTGAAGTTTAAAAAACAATGAGTGACGAATACTTCATCCTAAACAGATGTGAAAAGCGCATTATCAAGAGCAAAAAAAGTCTTGTTTGCAGTCAAAAATTTGCTTTTCAATCGCGCTTGGGTCCTCTTGATTGCCGAAAGAGCAAGAAAACGCTAGCGATATGATGCATTTTTATTAAACCAATTTACCAGATGAAAAGAACTATGTACGTAAACCAATTGTACGTGTAACGTACCAGAAAGGTATAGCAGTCAATGGCCATGCAGCCAATCAGAGACTGCCTTTTGATATAAGACAGGAAACCCAGGGGCTTAAGATCGGACCTTCGTGATCGTCGATTCCTGAAAGTGACCTAAAAAATCTCTTATTTGTATTTTTTATTATTCAGTAATTGAGGACCCTTCTTTAAACCACTTTGCGATGTATGCCTCCTCATTTGAGATTAATTGTTATTATTATCACACAATATTTAAAGTCACCTATACCAGACTGCACTACTGGAAAGTACGCTTTCAGGATTTCGTTTACAAACTCAAAATAATAACTTCAATTCCTCTTTGCACATTATAAACAAAGTCGCAGGAATGCGCTGCTCGAAAGTTTGCGTGTTATTTCATAGTCACAATTAGCAGTTGAAAAAAGTTAATGATTACAGACGTATTACTGATTACTTAACGTCAGCTAAGATCACAGATCTAAAAGAATGCGTGGAATGCAAACTGAAAAATAGAAGATTGTAACGATTGCGTTCTGAGGGTAGGGACATGTAGGACAATCTGTCGCCGGTGGGGAATGTTTGAGATCTTGGTCGATCTTGACCTGAGGCGAATCATGATTGGCTCGCCATGATTCCCCAAAGTCACGAAATTATTCTGGAAATCTGCGCATGAATTGAGTTTACAGAAGAAATACACACTTTGTGAGATATAAACAATCGCAAAAAAGCAGAGGATTTGCTAATTTCCATCATCGCTTTGTAATTATAAGAGAATCGAGAAGGACGAATCATAGCCACCGAATCACGCTTAAAAAACCCGGGTCTACACATAGTAGTGAAACCAGCTATAATTGACAACCGCTCTTTATTATGAAAGCATGTACATCAAGGGAGGATAAAGGGCATGAGAGCTACTCCACCATGTAGGCCCTATCCCCCGTCGTAATCCCTCTTATTAACGATGGGAATAGGGCCTATATACTCTCTTACCTCCGCTTGTATATATGTAATTCCATGTACATGCTGAAACAAACTTCAAAGCAACAAAGGGGTGAGATCAGACTACTATCAGTCCATTTGTGATCTCACTCACTCACCCACCCAACCCATGAACGAATCTCAACAGACCATACATGGACCGCAACACTAGAGACCATGTCCTAACCAGGTTCTTAGAGAAGAAAATGACTGCACATATTTTGCCCATGAAGAAGTTATCAGAGGGGAGAGGAACATACAGTTAAATAACATATCTCCCTATTTTTTCCTTCGTTTTTCTCCCCCCTCCCTAATTTTTTTGGCCACTTCTCCCTCCTCCCTAATTTTTCTTTTCCTCCCTGATCAGTGTTTTTAAAGGGTTTAAATTCCCTACAGTAGGGTTACTGTTACTGAAAAGCTTTCGGAGCCCTCAAAAGCTCTGATTACGGTTAGAGACATATTTCTTATTTAGCATAGTTTACAAACTCACGTTTCAAAACTTACAAACTCACGTTTCAAAATCACGTTTCTGGGCACAAATGCGTTTGTTTTTGCTGCGACTTGAATAATACAAACAAAGGAAAATGTCTAAAAAATATAACTAATTTTAATTTTCTCCCTTCTCCCTTTCCGTACTGGCTCTCCCTTCTCCCTATTTTTTAAAGTCGTTTCTCCCGTCTCCCTAATTTTTTTCAGGCCGTTTCTCACTCCTCCCTAAACCGTTCCTCTCCCCTCTTATCATAATGACGATCGAAGTCATTATATGAACACAGTTGTCGTAAGGCTGGGTTTCGCTGTATTCAATACGAGTTGTAGGAGGCGGGGCTAACGGCTTAACGTCACCGTGTAGTAACACGCCATTTGAACAAGGCAAGATGGTGAGGACAGCCACCCATGAATAAGTGATAATAATATCAAGGTAATCATATTAACGTGGTTGCGATAAGGAGGGGTTTCACTGTATTCAATATGAGTTGAAGAAGGCAAGGGTAACGGCTTAAGGTCGGTGCCTCCTTTTATTACTGCGCATACGTTCTCATCGGGCAGAATGCGTGGACATCATTAATTATTCATGACCGCTGAAGCGGCAAATTTAAATGGGAGCGCGCTTTGAAAAGCCCGGAATAAGAGAAGAAAGGGGCTAAATTGGTTCAGTAGCGTTGGTAAAATTCGTTTTTCTGATTCCAGAAGTCATAACTGAAAAACCCACGCGCGGCTTTTTGAAGAGGAATGCTGTATCTGTCATTTTGTCTTTAAACGAATGAGTTTTGCAAAGTTTAAAGACTATCCCTTTACACTTGAAAATGCCAAAAAAAAAGGGCCTTTTTCGTATGGAAGCCACTTTCAACAGCGATTTTCTTGAAACTTACACCGACTTCCAAATTTCCACACACGGCAAATGGAAGATTGGTCTTTTCTTGAACAGAATCCGTTTAAACTTTGAAAATTGGTGAACAAGAACCACTATCCCTTTCAGTTTTAAAATTTTAAGTTTGAATAAGTTCCAAAATGGCGCGTCTTGCCCGGGCGAGCTATTGTTCTGAGGCCCACGACTGAATAACAATGGTTGTCAAGACTATAGCAACACCCTATTCAACAAAACTACTCAGATGTAAAATGTCTCGTTAACTAGTCAGTTGCCACGAACTTTGAAACTGATCTCAGTGCACCAGCTGATTTATTTATGTTCAATGTGCCGATCAGACCGCAAGATGAACAAGGAAAACGAAAATGCCCTAACAGATATCGCTTATTAGACAAAATATTTTCTTTTAGCAAAGAGAGTCCAGACCTGCCAACTCTCACGGTTTCACCGTGAGACTCACGGCTTGGGGTATCAACTCACCGTCTCACGATTTGGCCTCCAAATCACACGGTGAATCAGAAAATCTTGAAATTGCCAAACAATTCAGATAGTATGAAGCAATATTGAAAAATCCGTGTTGAAAATGGCCACATTTGTCACATCTAATGTTTGAGGGAAACCTAGGTACAATTCCAGCCTCATTCCCGTGAAACATAGGTGCGCTTAGGTCTCTGGAAGGCTACAGCTGTGAACAGTAAACTCAACCTGGCTCCTCGCGTCGACAGCAAAACAGAAACTGACTCTTCAAAATATGCGGCAAAAGAATACAATAGGTGCACAGATAAGGTAAAGAATACCTTGAAACAAGAAATCTACCATTTTTATTTTCATTTAACACATATTTTGGAAATCTCCAGGTTTGAGGTCCCAATCTCCAGGTTTTTTCTGGGCTGTTTTTCAACATCTCCAGATTTGCATGTTTTGGAGGTTGGCAGGTCTGAGAGAGAACACAAAGGAATTCAAAGCCACAAGAAATGGTTTCTGTTCGGTCGCTGTCAGTACGATTGCTAATAGAAAGGCGCACTGATCACAGTCAGTCTATAAACTAGCAAATGTTTGTAATAGATGCAATCACGGAACCGCTTGTGTGTCGCATATCCTAATGTTCGCTACGATCGCTGACCACGATCGAGTTTTAGATATTTGGCTCTGTTAGGGAATGTAAACTTACTTACCCAGAAACAAAACATTACAGTTTCTGCCACTTGCGCACTTAAACCACAAAGCCCAGAACAAACAAGCGAAATGCTGAATTTATTTACGACACAATCATCTCGCTCTCGCAATGATGATTCGACATAACTTTTTTTCTGTGTTGTAACTTTTGCCCAGACGGAACCACTCTAAAATGCCCATGCAATACTGGATCAAAATGGAAAACCGTTTCCTGAAATCTTCTACGTGAAATATGCGCATATGTCAGTGATATGTTCGATTTTACGAAACAAAAGGTTAAACAATAGCGCGCTCCATTCATTGTTTAGTTTGTCGGCTACTTCATGATAATGAGTATCGCCGTGCGTTCATGGCAACCAGTGAATTAAGTTCTTTCTAAGCGTTTATGAATAATAACGCGCGATATGACAGATCTACAAACTTAATGTCCCGAGAACAATAGGCATTCTGCGCGATGGTGCATCTCGGGATGGTTTGAGAAACTCGGGTTTTTCAGAGGACTCTACCTACTAACACAAAGGTATTTTTTGCACAGTTTACGACTTTGCGGGAAAAGAACATCCTAGCAAGGGCTGTTGGAATCCAAAAAGAAAATTGGGGTAATGATGCATTTTCCAGAGATAATTGAGATTAACATTCGAATAAAATACCATACATTGTTCTGTATTTTGAAGCCTCTTTAGAATTATGGTTGCCTAATTATCTCTGAAAAATGCGCACATTTTTCTTTTCGGCCTCCAATAACCATTTCCTTATAGTCATAACCTGTGTGAAAATACCTCTGTATTAGGAGACACCGTCTTTAACGTCACCGCCCAGTAACGCACTCATTTGAACCAAGGCAAGATGTTGCGGACAGCCAGCCTGATCTTACCAGCTACCGTCCGGCCAGGGCGATTATTTCTTTTACGCCTACTTGAAGATGGCGGCCGAGTAACGTTTTTCAAGAAGAAGAAAAAAATCAACTGTTTTTAATACACAATTCATACACCAGTCGGACCTATAAGCCAATTCAATGCTGATGTTGGCTTCTCGACTTAACAACATGCTAATCGTGCGAACCGAGTGACCCTTTTTTTTTTGTTTTGTTTTGTTTTGTTTTGTTTTTTATTAATTCTTAAAAACTTTCCCTAAACACATAATCTAACCTATCGGGAGAACACAAACACTGAACCAGCAGTTAACTTAATTTAACCCCATGCAAAACGCAAATGGCGGCCATCTTAAAGTGGATGTAAAAAGAAAATTAACAAAGCCAGAAGCTTTCCAAAACTTTCACTCATAAGTATACAATTATATCGATTGTTATTTTTCACTCACAGCATTTACAGGCATCGTATAGCCCCGCTGTACAAACGAATCGCAGGGGCAGCTCAGTGGACGCCGACAGTCTGGGCATGCATATCTTCCAAGGCCAATCCCCAGATTTAGCTAAATTTTGGCTTAAATGATTTTTGAAACCTTTGAATGAAGTTGATTGCATTGTATGATACTGGGTACGCAGGGTTGGCGTACATCTGTTAACGTTTATAGAAACTGGGTGACCTATATCTTCGTAAAAAAATACAGCGTGGAGTGCACGTGGAAAGGAACATCGTGCAGCAGTGTTAGCCTGTGATAGTGTACATCGAGGTCAGATCTTAACCTACCGCTAAGCTGTTAACTCCTAGCTGTAAACTAGCATTTTGTCCATCAAAAGAATTAATGTACAGTTACATTATTCATTTAATAGATCATTTATTTGACCATTCACAGAATTTAAACAGTCCAAGGAATCTTGAAAATTTCAACGACAGTGTTTATTGTTAAATTCTTTTTCTTGTTCGTTTTTGGCGCATTGTATCTCAAATGAGACCGTAGAAGCGAGTCGCAGAGTATTTTCCATAGACTTTCGTGGAAGGTTCTAGGTAAAAGGTTCTTGTTTTGACAAGTCAGTCGATCAGTCATGGACTCTCGATTGTTTTAGCGACCAGCGTACGTATTATGTTATTTTTACTCTTCAGACGATAGCCCCACATATATCCGATAGGCCAGTGGGATAAAACTTACAGTCGAAAGTGATTTGAAGCATAAGGTGAGCGTCAATGCCAATTTTGCCTCTTAAAATTCATAGTTTCGTCTTCTGTTGCTCAAAGTTTGCAACTGGTTTTTGCAGCAAAAAAAACTCCATCAGTAAACGCCATTTACTGTGTTAGTTATATTTTAAGATATACCTAGCAATGTAGAACGTTATGGATTTTGATTAACGCTCGGTCGACATCATTTAGAAGACTGCTCAAGACCCTGCAGCTAATTATATGCAATCTTGATGTTTTCAAACGTCTTTGTTTCATACTTTCAAATTAGTATTTAGTGTAATATTTCAGTTGCGAGTTTGTTTTTGAGTGTGGATTTTAGAGGTGAGCTATGAAATGAAAATATGTATTAGATGAACTACGCTGGCCTGAAACAGGGTCAGACTTTTGCGAACAGAACTACCTGTTTGAAGACCTTCTATTTTTTCTGCGCGAATAAAAAGCCAGGGGGGTGAGGAGCGTCGGGTGTCGGGGTGGAGGAAACAGTTCGCCTCGCGCACTCTAGCACTATCGTCAATAATAAATGGCTGTAATAATAAACCGGAACGAGAGATCCCTACCTAGTAAACACCATGTAATGCCGACCATAGCTCCTCCCCCCCCCCCCCCCCCCCACACACACACACACACACGCTAAAGTTTCAACGTGTGCAGTCGACAGGAACAGCGTACGGCGAGCTTAGCATGTTCTAGTGTTGCCATCAACGTCGGATCTATTCCGCCGACCAAATAATTAACTTCCTGGCTGTAAACTGGTAATTTGCTCACCGAAAGAATTAATACACAGTTCATATTACTCAGTTAACAGACAGTTTTCTCTTAGTCATTCAAATAATTATCAATGCAGATTTTTATGGAATCTTGGCAGTTTTCAAAACAGTGTTAAATTGGTAAATTCCATTTCCATTTCTTTCTTTTTTCCTTTCTTTCTTTCTTTCTTTCTTTCTTTCTTTATTTATTTATTTTATTTATTTATTTATTTATTTATTACACAATTTTTTTGGCGCACTGGACACCATATGATCATGAGTAACTGTAACCGTAATATATAGATTTAGCCAAGCCTAAAACCGGAGCTCCACTTTTTATTATTATTATCATTGCTGGAACTTATTCATTTTTATAGTAATTACCCAAAAAAAAAAAGAAAGAAAAGAAAAAATGAAAAAAAAAAACTTCCTCCCTCTGGGATTCGAGGCCACTGTTACCACTATCGTTGGAATGCAAGGGAATCGCTCTAACCTCTAGACCAACCTGCAATGTCGTCAAATCAAGTCCTCATTTTAATGCTTAAACATCTGTTTATTGATCGCAGCTCGGTCGACTAAATAGGCGGGTGGTTTTCTAAGAAAATACGTTCGGACCGCCACAAAAACCATGGTTATGGACAGAAAAAACAAGAAGGCACTAGCTTTGCTATATTTTGCGTCGGGACCGCTGCGAACTGCTGTGAACTCAAGCGTTATGCCTATCGAGTTCGCAGCAGAACCGACAACAAAGATGAAGTCCTAGAAGGCAAATTTCGTAACTTGAATTTTCGCCTTCCACCAAAAAGACAACTGAGTATTCTTTTGAACTTTTTCTTTTCATTTTAGATATTTGATATTTTTTCTCAAGTTCTAAACTTCACTTCTGTCGAACTGAATCGTTTTGCTAAACAAGCTAAGCTTTAAAAAAAATACTCTTTTTTCAAAAACGCCGGTTGCCCAGAAGCACCGCGCGATTTCCCGCCAAGAAAAGCATAGGCACGCAATGCGTGCAGAGCCAATGACATTTTGTTCCGCCATATGGTGAAATTTATGAACATAACCTATGGGTTTCACGCCACTGCTGAGCGGTCCCCTCCTCCTTCCCCGACAACTTGCGGCTAATGTAACATGTCTTCACCAGAGCAAGGAATCAACATATTCTGTTATCATAAAACAGGGTAACGAGCAGCGTGACTACGTGATCGTTAATTATAGCGTGACATTAGAATTGCCTGCGAAGTAAATAAAGCTCTTCGTTTCCCTTCTCTTCAAATACAACATATCCTAACACGTCTGTTTCTTACATTTTTTATGTATTCAACTCCTGATAGGCGTGAAAAAACTTGCAAAATTCGGTAGGTCTCCATAAGAATGATTTGTCACTTGTCACTTGTCAGAAGATGAGCGAAGGCGTCTGGCAGGTTCATAAACGCGCAACAGTTCTGTCAGATAGCTAGGAGCTAAACTGTTTAGGACCTTAAAACATACAAGATTTATCTTGAAAATTATTCTCTGTTCTACAGGTAACCGGCCGCCGCTCCTTAAGAGTCTTGGTAACATGATCAAACTTACGCAAGCAAGCAATTGCAATCACACGCGCTGCTGCGTTTAGAACACTTTGCAATTTGTTAATTTCATACTTAGGTAGGCCGTATAAAAGCGAGTTGCAGAAATCCAACTTAGACCTTACAAAGGAGTGAACAAGGACTTCAGCCGTTGCAGTATTGATATACTTACGAATCTTTGCTATATTTCTAAGATGATAAAAGGCCCCCTTAACTATATTTTTGATATGACAAGACATCCAGCTGGCTTCTTCAAGAATAAATAAATTGTATTGACCTTATGCAAAAACCACTTGCTTCTCAGCTAGGGATTCTCATTATTTATCTTTGGCTTTATCTTTCTTTTGTAATTCCACCAGAAAGCGAAAAAAAATTGACGCCGTCAAGCTGGTCAGAAGTCAAAATGTTCCTCTACGGAAGCTAATAATTCCGCTTGGCAAATAATAAAGAAAAACAGAAACAAACAACATGTGCGTGAATTCACGCACTAACGTAGGCCGTAAGATTTCATTTTGTGAAATTTGAAATTTAGTTTCTCGGGCTCCCATAAGAAATTGTCTTTGGGGTTATTACAGATAACAAAATACATCCATAGCTCTCAAAAAATGTAAAAAAGAATACGATATGCCTTAAATTATTCTGGCACAAGGTTTTTGTCCACTGAAAATTAAAATTACTCAATTTCCTAATGGATTCCGTCTTAATGCTTTTCATGCACTTTCGTGGAAGGTTCCAGATAAATGCTTATAATAAGTGTTGTTTTGACAAGTCAGTCGACCATTTCTAAACTCTGATTGTTCTGATGAATGTATTATTAATTTACTCTTCAGAAGATGGCCTATTGGTTAATATGGGGCTACACAGCAACTTGCTGTCCAAAGTGAACTGAAGCATTACGTGTGCGTCAATACAAATTCCGCGTTTTAACATTTTCAAGAAATTGATTTCGTTTTCGGTTCTTCAAAGTTTCCAGGTGTGGAAGTAAAGAAGTGGAAGTAAAGAAGACTCCAACAGTTATTTCTCCTTCGAAAAGTAGGTATAGAGGATACCATTTACTTAAACATCGACTTACTGTCGTATTTAATGAAAGCATGAGGGATCTCAAGCGAAGTTTGTTTTCTGATTGCAGTTCTGCATTGAGGTGTAAAGACCACTTAAGAAGAAAAGATCACGACAGCCGTGTGAATGAATTCAGGGTCTGTTAAGGTACTTTATGGCGCCTTTGTGCTTTGATATTATTCTATTCCCAAGAAGAAGTTGTCAACCTCTGAATTTCTCAGTACATCGGCTGAACATGTCTGCGACAAGAATAGACTGACAGCGATCCACTCAGACAAATTTTTAGTACCACGAATACCTTTTTCTCTCCTTTTCTGGCGTTCTTAATAATGCGTAATCGGCAACAAATCGAAGGACCCGTAATTTGTTGTGAGTGGACTCGAATTTTTTAGCCACACAATTCCTAACTGAGCTGAGAGGGGTTAAAACTTTAGAATTCAGTTGTGAGACTTTAGCGTTTACCTTCGGATTGTCTTGGCTGTTCAAAATAAGTCAAGATAAGGTACAACAGACTGCCTGTTCATATTACTAACCATTTACTGTCAGTGTTAGTTTAATAATAATAATTTAATGTTTATTCGGCGCAAATTAACATATGGATATGATCAAATGCGCCTTACATCAAATTAATTAAAAACCTAAAAATTTACGATAGAAATATATATATCCTAAAATGTGAAATGTTGTAGATTTTAATTAACTATCAATAATTCAAGATACATCTAGATATCAAGGGACATACCCTAATTATATGCGTGATTGATAACATTGTTTTTATTATTATTTAATACTTTGAAAGCTATTTTTAGTTTGTTATTTACGCTTATTACCCTGTTATTTTCACAAGTCAGTCGACCATTTCTGAACTCTATTGTTCTAGTGTACGAATTATGTTAGTTTACTCTCCAGAAGATGGCCTATTGGCTATTATGTGGCTACACAGCAACTTTCTGTCGAAAGTGAATTGAAGCATTACGTGTGCGTCAATGCAAATTTTGCTTCTTAACATTTTGAATTGGTTTCGTTTTCTGTTCCTCAAAGTTTCCAACATCTCACAGTGAAGGCAACTCCAGCAGTTATTGCTCTTTTGTAAAGTACGTATAGAGGCCCCATTTATTAAAAAATCTCCTTACTCTTGCATTTAATGAAAGTATGAGAGATCTCGAGCGAAGATTGCTTTCTGATTGCAGTTCCGGCATTGAGGTGCAAAGAGTACTAAAGCCAAAAGATCACGACAGCCGTGTGAGTGGATTAAGAATCTGTCAAGGTATTTATTGCCCATTTGTGATTTAATGTTGTTGTATTTGCTCTGAATGTCTCAGAATTCCGGGTGAATATTCCGGCGACAAGAACAGAGACAGCGATCCACTCATCAGAGACTTTTGTAAAACAAATTCCGTTAGCATCACGGATACCTTTATATTCGTAATCTTTACTTTTCTGGCATTCTTAATAATGCATAATCGGCACAATCGAAGGTCTCGTTTTTGCAGGTAACTCAATTTTTCAACCGCACAATTCCCCAAAACTGAGAGGGATTACAACTTAAATTCAGTTAAAACTCCATTTTTCAACCGCACAATTCCCAGAATCTGATAGGAATTATAACGTTAAAATCCAGTTGCAAGACTAGGGTGTATACCTTCGGGTTGCTTTGGCTGGTCAAAATAAGTTAGAATAAGATAAAAGAGACTGTAAATGTTACTGGATCAAATCATTTACTGTCGGTGTTAGTCTTGTTTTAAAATATATATCTGAAAATGTGGAATGTTATAGACTTTAATTACCTATCACTAGACATCATTAAGAATTCTGTTCAAGACTCATCTAGATGTCAAGGGATAAACTCTTGATGATAAGCGTGATTGACAACATTTGTTTTTTGTTGTGTTTTAATATTATTATTATTATTATTATTATTATTATTATTATTATTATTATTATTATTATTTCATACTTTAAAAGTTATTTTTTTCTGTGTTATTTAGCTTACTACCTAGTTAATTCGCCCCGGCTCTCTTCGTATAAAATACATGTACAGTATGTGGTCCTTGGCCCGCGAGTAAAAATTATAATCTTGAATATCTTACCTGAATCAAAACGTAACGAGCCGAAGTTTTTCCTGAAGATAGCTTTTATGTTTCTCGCGCTAATTTTAAAGTGGCAAGTTTCAAACTTAAATATTTTCTTTGTAATTCGAATAAAGGTGACCGTGCTCGCGGGCCCTTGGTCCGCGAATCCCAATAATTTCCGAAGGAGGATGAAAATTTTAACAATATTTTATTTACTCTTTCTCATCCTTGATACATCTAAGCTACAGTCTTCTTGGAAAGTTGTTGTGAGTATAAAATAATATGTTTTACTTTTCAGACAACAGTCTCCCACACAAGCCCCAATCGCAGTCGCTAATAATTACAAGACTACAAGCTTATATGTATTCTAGGTATACAAGAGAAGATAGCCCCGTTTATAAACATGAATAAAGAAGATTTTGAAAATATTTAGCGAAAAAAAGGCCGTTTCCATTTATCTAAGGTCTTCTTTATCTGCTTTGAGAAATGTAAGTTCTCTAGGTCGCGGACCAAGGACCCATGTGCAAACATTGTTGATATTTTTCAAGAGACGATGAAACAAAACTTTCAAACTCTGCTGCAAATTCGTTCACAGCCGCAGAAATAGGTTTATCTGTAATCTTGTTTTTCAAAAAAAAACACATCCTTCCGTTGCGTTTCGTCGGTGCACAAGCTAAGTAAACATGACCATGTAATTTACGGAGCCGCAAAAGCAAACACTTCAAAAAAGAAAAATTGCCCTACCTGTCAACAAACTTGAATTCTGCGCCTTCACCAACAGCGGGAAAGCCGAAACATCGTCATGTGGAAGAAGACTAATCAATAAATCTCTGGACACATTCGTTTTTGTTGTATTCTATTTAACGAGCAAATACTACATCATGTTCGAAAAAGTCGCGGACAAGGACCTCGCGAACCAAGGAACAGTATCAGTCGAAATCCTGTAACTTGGGATTATTAGAGGCAACCGGGATATGCTCTGTGTCAGCCAGGAGAGGGTGGGGTAGTGGGGGTAATTATTCAAAATGGCCGCCGCCAGCGATACTTCTTTGGTGTGGAAACATACAGCATAATTGTTTAAAACAAAGTCTGATCATAACGATCTACTGAAATACGTTAAAAGATTGAAATAATGCTATCAAAAGTGGCATAGAAGGTTTCTGAGAAAGGAAAATTGAAAAGATAATTCTGAGGTCATAATTACGCAAATTAGAAATTTTAATTAATTCACATTTGATGATTGCATAGTTGTAGCTTATTTTTTCACTACTATCGTCTCAAGCTTTACACGAGACGACTATAAATTATGTTTTCTAATTGGCAAAAGAATGCACATCACTGCATTGTTTTTGCTGGGGGCTGATAAATGGCCAGAAATGAAAAAAAACAGTCGTCTTGAATTAGCTCTTGACTTATGCAGTTAAAAAATGGAAGCGCTACTGATTGTCCTTTTTTTTTTGGATAATTATTTATTGTTTATCCACTTTATCAACCACAAGAGTAACTAAAGAGCCACAGATACCTATTGCAAATAACTCCACTGTCTGAAGAGGATATGGTTGATACCCAGGTGGCCATCGTGGGTGTTACCTACATGCACAACTCACTTATAATTTGCTAAAAGCATGTGGAGATATACACATTTTGTATTCACGAATTCGATTCCGGTACTTGTATAAGAAAACACACTGGAACCGGATATGCAGATTCATTCCTGAAAGCATTAAATGCCAAGGAAACCTTCCATGCACACCAGGTTAGTACTCGTACGTACTTTATGTAATACTTCTATGCATCGCATCTAAAGTACAAAATTCTCTCAGCGCGAGACCGAGCCGCGCTGAGTTGTGCGAATACTAAGGGCGCACCATAACGATTGCAATAACATTTCTGGCAGACTGAAGGAGTTTGACGTCCTCGCCTAGGATAGCTAGATCAACCCATCGTTAAAGGAGACACTTCTGTTGGAAGACTTAAAAAGTAAAAAATGATATTTTATATCCTAGAATTGCAACGGGGCACGTGTCCTTGGTTTGCACCTAGATGAGATAATAATGCTTAAAGTTGACAAACTATCGAGCGAGTTGTACTCTTAACGGATTGTGCTACTTCATACCGCAGACGGTGACTGGTTCCAGACGGTGTTTGAAGTCGGTATCGGCTAACAAACTGGAATGCGGACGGGATGTTTACTCGGTACTTTATGTAACCCGCGTAGTTCAGTGTGTCAAACAATAACAGGTGCATTGCATGCACCATGTACTAGATGCGGCACCATGCCGTGTTTTACGGAAAGACGAAGGTGCATAGCTAGATCGCTATAGAGTATGCTCATTGATGCCACATGTATGCCCGCATTGCATATGCTTGCACAGACAATGTGCAGACACAAGCAGACTTAAAGAATTAGAGCTCATCGTTACTTCCAGTATCTGATAACAAGGTGAATAATGCACGAAAGACGTTTTTCAGAGAAGATGTTAGAAAACAAATTACTACTTCATCGCACAAAAGTCCCTTCCGTAAGCCCTCATTTAGACTCTGACAGGATACCCAGCTGGCTATTTGTGGGCCTGGTGCTCTTTTAACTGTTCAGTCCAACAAAATTCCGATGTAATTAACAGAACGAATCAGTTAATCGAGAGCTGTAAAAGCTATAGACGAAGGAGTAAATTTGCCAATGAAAATCTGTATTGGAAATAACTGTGCTTGTGTCGTTACTGTGGGTGACTTAAACTGATGAAAATGCAAAGTGAAAGGACAAGTAACTGAATCAACAGCGTGCGTAATGACGTGTTTCTACGGTCTTTTACTGCATCATAGTTCTGCCATGAAACAGTTAAACAGGTAAGCTTGAAAATGGCCACCGAAATTATTGAGGAGAAAACGAAACTGTGGTTAAATGATTCGACCAGTGTAGTTGAATTAATTAGATGTCTAATTTGCATAATTTGACCTAAAATAAAACGATCTCCTGAATTCAGTTAAATCAGCCCGAAAAATGTTAATGTTTTGTTTTGATGGGAAATTAAACATGCAGACATAACTAAAATGACAATTCAACACTGTATCAAGTTAATTTTGCTTCATTTTTCCAATAACAGTCTTTACAGTCTGCAATGGCGGCCATATTAAAAAATTCCCCCCCCCCTTCCCAGCTGCCACGGCTCCTGTCCAGATTGCCTCTAATCTTTAAAACGTTCCCAACGATACCTATAGTGTGACAAGTTTCATGCTTTTATCATAAAGTGCAGAATAGTTTCATCTATCTGCTAGACTATGTGCCATGCGAAACAACTTGGCGTGCAGCGGAACGTATCGAAACGTGTAGAATATTAAACAGCCTAGGATAATAATGGCAAGACGGGCGGCAGCATGGACAATTAATGAAGATGTCTTGAATTTGAAGATATACATATCTATTTTTTAACGTTTTCTGGTCGTTATCATCATTGTAAGTCCCTTTTCGCTCAGTGTCGCATAGGGCGCGTCTGCATGTAGTATGTCAATCAGTAACCTCAGACTGTAACTAATTTTTAAGCTTTGCATATTTCTAGTGGACAACGTCCCAAAATGGAGTACACCTCAGATCAGTTGAACTACTTTCGAATGTGTTATATCGCCTTTAACTTGATTCCGGAAGGGCTACGAAAAGTCTTCAGACAAGAGTGGGATTTCCGATACAAGACAACAACGCTTGGAGAATGGCAAGAGACGCCACAGAATGGCCGCGATTTCTACAGCAATGAAACTTTAAGAAGTCGCAAGAGGAATGCGCGATTTCTTACGAGAATACAGAATGGTAACACGGCAGAGTGGGACTGTAGTTGTCTGTTTTTCGCAATTCTCTACTCAGATAGCATTGGCACTACCCTTAGTCCATCTGTCGAAAAAGAAGTCAATGATATTCGACAGGTTCGAAATGACGTCGCTCACATCAGTGAGGCTGAACTTACTGATTTTGAATTCCAGAATTGTGTGGCAAAAGTGTTAGCTGCATTCAATTCCTTGAAGCTTTCAGTCATTGCAAATAATATAGAAGTAGTCAAAAACCAGACGAGCTTTCCCACGGCAGACCTAAGGAGCTTGAAGATGGAAGCTGATAATCTCAAAGCTGAAAGGCAGACGAAAGATGAAGAAAACGAAGCCCTTACCCAGGAAATTAATTCCAAAGTTAAGTCTTTTTGTAGTCTCACATTCAAGCCTTCGCATGAAATCATCCGACGTTCAACTGATGTCACAAGAATCGGGAAAAAAATACAAGAGCTTGAAAACGAACGTAAAGGAGCCGTCAGCACCATTTATTTGTCAGGAATTCCAGGCTGTGGAAAAAGTCAAGTCGCTCGTCAAGTTGGACAGGAGTTCTTTGACAAAAAATGCTGTGAAAGTAAAGGTCTAACACTCGTTGCCACCTTGAATGCCGAGACCCTTGAAACACTAGCTGATTCGTTCATCACTCTGGGAAGACAGGTGGGAATAACGGAATACACTTTGACTAACCTGGCGACTTCGAAAGTAGACAGTCCGAAGGAGACCATTCAGCATTTGACACGTTTGATTTTGCCAAAGATGAATCAGTTTTGCAGCTGGTTGATAATTGCAGATAACGTCGTTGATTTATCTTTGGTGCGAAGCTATCTGCCTCCGACCGCCAGTGAAGAATGGGGCAACGGACAGGTGCTGATTACAACTCAAGATAGCAACTCAATACCGTCCAATGCTCCTCATACTTACCACGAGTCTCTCAGTGAAGGAATGCAGCCTGATGAAGCAGTGAAGCTGTTGAAAAAAGTGTCTCAAATTCCGAATCAAGAAAAAGCTGAGAAAGTTGCTGAGGTTCTCGAGTATCAGCCACTTGCCTTAGCAGCTGCTGGGTTTTATGTACAAGAAGTTGTAACCAGTGGCTCACCGAATTTCAGTTGGACTAGCTACCTGGAAGCATTCAGCCGTGGCGAACGTAAAGCAACAGAGGAACCCCTTGCAAAACAGAATTTAGCGTATTCCAAAACAATGACTACTGCCGTGAAAATGGCAGTTGATAGAGCAACAGAAAGCGACAAGGCTCTTCGTCAGGCATTTTATTTGTTCTCACTGTGTGCACCCAATTCTCTCCCGATTGAGGCTGTCGTTAACTTTGTCAAAATTCGCGCAACAGAGCAAGCGGAAGAGTTAATTAGGGCGAAAATTGTGAAATCCTCGTTGATTACATGTTCATATGACAAAAACGGAATACCCGCCTATTTAAGGGTGCATAACATTGTTCATGGTGTGCTCAAGACTATTTTAACGTCTGATATGGAGTTCACAAATAGAGTTCAATGTTTGTCTGTAGCAATTAACATTTTCCGTTCCTTGCTTGAGAGAGACAAGGAACAGTTATTTGCCAGTGGAGACGTGTGCGTGAAGTTACGCTCAATAACGATGCATTGCAAAGAGCTGCATGAAATTCTTACAACTAATTTTGCAGTAACGGAAGCGGTAATGAAAGAATTAACACACTTAATCACTCCTGCCGAAGTGGTTTCCTGGCTTTGCTCATCTGCCAAGGTTTGTTGTAACCTTAGTAACCATGCTGATGGAAATCTCTTTTCCACAGCGGCCCTTGAGTTTATTAAGTACATCAGCGATACACGTGACGGCGACTTGTTGAAAGCGCATGTTTTTTATGTGCGTGGTGACGTCACGTCATTGCAATGCGAGTATGAATTGTCGCTATCTTATTATGAACAGGCTAGAACCATCAGAACAGCAATATACGGTGAACAGCATGCTGATGTCGCTGCAAGTTATAATAATTTAGGGACTGTTCACCATGACCTTGGACAGTACAGTAAGGCTAAAGAACACCACGAGAAAGCACTGATCATTAGAAAAAAGCTTTACGGTGAACAGCATGCTGATGTGGCTTCAAGTTACAATAACCTAGGGGTTGTTTACCGTGACCTTGGAGAGCACAGTCAAGCTAAAGAACACCACGAGAAAGCACTGATCATTAGAAAAAAGGTTTACGGTGAACAGCATGCTGATGTGGCTTCAAGTTACAATAACCTAGGGGTTGTTTACCGTGACCTTGGAGAGCACAGTCAAGCTAAAGAACACCACCAGAAAGCACTGATCATTAGAGAAAAGGTTTACGGTGAACAGCATGCTGATGTGGCTTCAAGTTACAATAACCTAGGGGTTGTTTACCGTGGACTTGGACAGCACAGTCAAGCTAAAGAACACCACGAGAAAGCACTGACCATTAGAAAAAAGGTTCATGGTGAACAGCACGCTGATGTGGCTTCAAGTTACAATAACCTAGGGGTTGTCTACAGTGACCTTGGAGAGCACGGTCAAGCTAAAGAACACTACGAGAAAGCACTGATCATTCGAAAAAAGGTTTACGGTGAACAGCATGCTGATGTGGCTGCAAGTTATAATAACCTAGGGGTTGTTTACCGTGGACTTGGACAGCACAGTCAAGCTAAAGAACACCACGAGAAAGCACTGACCATTAGAAAAAAGGTTCATGGTGAACAGCACGCTGATGTGGCTTCAAGTTACAATAACCTAGGGGTTGTCTACAGTGACCTTGGAGAGCACGGTCAAGCTAAAGAACACTACGAGAAAGCACTGATCATTAGAAAAAAGGTTTACGGTGAACAGCATGCTGATGTGGCTACAAGTCATAACAACCTAGGGATTGTTTACCGTGGCCTTGGAGAGCACAGTCAAGCTAAAGAACACCACGAGAAAGCACTAATAATTAGAAAAAATATTTACGGTGAACGACACACTTGTGTAGCAGACAGTTACAACAACCTTGGCAATGTCTACAGCGACCTTAACCTGTATGGTCTAGCTAAGAAGTGCTACGAGAATGCCCTGAACATTTATAAAGCACTGAGTTTAAGGTAACCAACATGCTGCTTTAGAAAGAGGTTACCGGAACTTGACACTCGTTGGCAGAAATCTCAGTCAAGCTACGATTAAATGGTCTTAAATGTTGTAGTGTAAAACAACGCCAGTAGTTCAACTTTCATCAGGAAATCGAAAACATTATTAAAGAAATAAAAAACACGCCAAGTGCATTGTGAAGTTAGCACTCAGGAATTTTTCAGAACACGAGAGAAGTGCTTCTCGCACTTCTCGAGTGTTCTTAACAAAAGATCCCGTGAAAGGAAAGGTCTAACATTCGTTGCCACCCTGCATGCCGAGATTCTTGAAATTCTGGCTGATTCGTACATCACTCTGGGTAGACACTTGGGAATTGCCAAATACACTTTGACTAACATGGCGACCTCAGAACTGTTTTAAAAAACAGTTCTGCAACTGGTTAAAAATTGCGGATAACGTTGTTGATTTATCTTTGGTTCGTAGTCATCTCCTTCCAACCTCCAGTGAAGAATGGGGCAACGGGCAGGTGCTGGTTACAACTCAAGATAGCAACTTCATACCGTCTAACGCTCCTCATACTTACCACGAGTCTCTCAGTGAAGGAATGCAGCCTGATGATGCAGTGAAGCTGTTAAAAAAGGTGTCTCAAATTCTGAATCTAGAACAAGCTGAGAAAGTTGCTGAGGTTCTCGAGTATCAGCCACTTGCCTTAGCAGCTGCTAGATTTAATGTACAGGAAGTTGTTACCATGAGTGGTTCACCGAATTTTAGCTGGACTACAGTCTCGGCGGTGAATAATTCTTGGGACATTTGACACCACTGAGGACGGTACCCCATCCTCGTTCAATGTTGTACAAGCCGCTGGCTTTTCTGACCAAAAAAATAGCACATTTCCTAGTCTTTTCATCAAAGGGGGAAAGGGGGAGAAGTCAGCAAGATGTCCCAAGATTATTGACCGACCCTGTATAACGTTAAAAAGGCATGTAAAATGTCACGTCAACGTAGGAACGGACCGTAAAATGTCTGTAAGTTTCTAGTGGTGGAAGTTCGCAATAGAGCTGTGTAATTGCCGTCTTTATTGTAACTTCTTACTAATTTTATAAGGCTGGGCCCTTGAGAAAATGGCAACACGTTAGGGTGCATTTAATGTAATTATGAATGCTTAGTAAACCTTGACAGCACGTCAAAGTTTCCGTTACGTACATAATCGCTGTACGACAGTCTGCATCTACTTCGTACTGTCAGTGGTTATGTTTCTCAGTCAACTGCATTGATTTCGTAAGTCTAGGAAGTGAACTGGTGCTGTAATACGAAATCGTAGGTTTCATTTTTACTCAAAACCACCATTAGACAACGAAAATGGATGCAGCTGCGAACACTTTTCAGGCACAAAGAGGGGGGGGACTCTCTTCTCAGTAGAAGGGTCGTCAGAAGTGCTTACTTGGTGACGTACAGTCACAGTACAGTAAATATTGCGCCCTGTCCCCGTTGCTTTAGTGAGTTCATTACTGCACCGTCCCAAAGCAGGTGAAAACATCTAGAGAATGAAATACATACCGCTAAGTAGGTCTTGGTTGTCAGTTACAAATCGTGTGCTGTATGACAAACCCAGTGAAAAGAGCTAATGAACCAACGGTTCACCATTTCACTGCCCAAAAAATTAGATTGCTATTAACTTCCTTTCGTACATTAGATTTCTTTGAAATCTGCCAACAGCGAAGAAAGTATTTTAACGCAGAAAAAAGGATTAGAAGCCAAAGCGTTCTTAAGGGAGATTGTTTTTATGGTGAACCGTCACTTTTACAAGAGATTAGAATTGATAAACAGTTCCTATGTTTTTGAGACGGTTCACCATTTTGAGTGAGCACTGTGCAACTTGTAGCGGACAAATTAACAAATCCATCACAAGCAGCTTTCTACATATTCTTAAGAATCGTTCTATTGGGAATCTAGCGCTATTGCACATCCCAGTGTTGTGAAATTGATGTGCGAAATGGTGAATCGTGGCGCTCACATGTACTCAGTCAAGTACCGGAGGTGTCTTATTAATTAGCGTGAGTTCGATGAGACTGTAAGGTAAGTCGTTCTTTGTGTATAAATACGTTCAGATAATCGAAGATTTGGAACATTTGCTACCTTGAATGGGTTAATCGTTCCCTTTTCACGCTTTCTTTGTTCCGCAAAATAACAAACCCGAGCGCGGGTATTACTATCGATGCGATCTGAACAAACCATGGTAAGATTTCATTTCCACTGTATCAACATTTCTCTCGCTGTGTATCTTTTTATACTTTCAGCCTAAGTTATTCTAGGATGTCTTGGAACACGTACTTTCATGTTTCATTTGGCATTCTTGCGTTGAAAACCCCGAAATGACGCTCTTAACGTCGTGACACATCTGTCTCCCTTTAGCGTGACTGCAATGCCTTGTCTATAAAATTACCTGTTGTCGCTTATCACACAGTCTCTGTAGCCACCTAGAAGCATTTAGCCGTGGCGAACGTGAAGCAACAGAAGAACCTCTTGCAAAACAAAACTTTGCTATTCGAAAACAATGACTACTGTCATTAAAATGGCAATTGATGGAGCCTCGGAAAGCGACGAGGTTCTTCGTCAGGTGTTTTATTTGTTCTCGCTGTGTGCACCAAATTCTCTCCCGATTGAGGCCGCTGTTAACTTTGTGAAATTTCGCACAACAGGGAAAACGGAAGAGTTAATCAAGGCGAAAATTGTCAAATCCTCCTTGAATACATGTTCGTATGAAGAAAACGGGGTACCCGCCTATTTGAGGGTACATAACATTGCTCATGGTGTGCTATTTTGACGTCTGATATGGAGTTCACAAATGGAGTTCAATGCTTGCCAATTACAATTTTCCGTTCCTTGCTTGAGAGAGACAAAAAAAAAACTGTTCTTTGAAGTTACGCAAAGTAACGACTCATTGCAAAGTGCATGAAATTCTTATAACTCATATTGCAGAAACGGAAGCGGTAATGAAAGAATTAACACACTTAATCACTCCTGCCGAAGTGGTTTCCTGGCTTTGCTCATCTGTCAAGGTTTGTTGTCACCTTAGTAATCCTGCTGATGGAAATATCTTTTACACAACGGCCCGCTCTGGCCAAACGGAGTCGCAAGTTGTCGCAAGTTGAAAACTTGTGCTAATTTGCGACTCCGTTTGGCCATGACTTGCGTGTACTTGCGATGACTTGCGTTCACTTTGAGTCGAGCTCAAATTTGCACGCAAGTGAACGCAAGTTTTTCGCCGTTTGGCCACCCATCACAAGTCGACGCGAGTTGGTCTCAGTATTGTTTTCCTTTGTACGGGCGCGCGTGCAAGGCTGCACTGAAATGGCTTTCTTGCTACTTGCGTTGAACTTGCGTGTACCTGCGATTCCGTTTGGCCACTCATCGCAAGTTGGTGTTCACAAGTTCACATTTCCTAACTTGCGTTGACTTGCGACTCCGTTTGGCCAGGGCTTTAAGGTGATTCCCTTCAATTGCATTGCGCATTCTTTCTGTGCCTCCATTTTCTTTTTTGCGTGATTAGCGCGCGCACGAGCGCGCGCACCTTCGGACCTTGATAGGTTTTCTATGAAAGTCTAACAGTTCAGAGAAATAACAGGTCGTTTTCTCCTAAACGAGCTCGGTGACCCCCATTTTTTAATTCATAAATTCAAATGGCACAAAGCCGAGTACAATATATCGCGATTTGAAGGAAAGTAAAAAATTCAGCTTTGAGATATTTTTATTTAAGTGCCGAAAAGAACACGTCTTTAGGTACAGCAGGGTATGTACGCACTCGGCAAATTCTTTAATTTTTTTCATATCCTTAATTCCTGTTCAACTAAAATGGTATACAATGCAAGATAAATCTCTATTTTGTTGAACTGCTCCAATATTTCAATACAAGCAATGACGTTTTGAAGCAATTATAGTTCTCATTTCTGATTGCTAGGGTTTCTCAAGAAAACCTTACGGGTCGTATAATTGCTATCAATGGCTATCCATGTTGTGCCAAAACAAGCTCGGTGACCCCTGTTTTTTATTGCATTTTGGATATGTTCTAAACATAATTACCAGTTGGACCAAGTCTTAGAAAATTTTAATATTCCTTCTATTTCGATGCAGTCACATTAAGTACATCCGCAGCGGTACAAGTGATGGCGACTTGTTGAAAGCGCAGGTTTTCGATGTGCATGGTGACGTCACGTCATTGCAATGCGAGAATGAATTATCGCTATCTTATTATGAACAGGCTAGAACCATCAGAACAGCAATTTACGGTGAAGACCATCAAAGTGTAGCAGCAAGCCAAACAAGATTAGGAAATGTTTGCTGTTATCTTGGAGAGTACAGAGAAGCAAAAGAACACCACGAGAAAGCAGTGATCATTGCAAAAAAGGTTTACGGTGAACAGCATGCTGATGTTGCTGGAAGTTATAATAACCTAGGAATTGTTTACCATGACCTTGGACAGCACAGACAAACTAAAGAACACCATGAGAAAGCACTGATCATACGAAAAAGGTTTACGGTGAACAGCACGCTGATGTGGCAAACAGTTACAACAACTTACAGCGACCTTAAACAGTATGTTCTAGCTAAGGAGTTCTACGAGAATGTGCTGAACATTTATAAAGCAGTTTACGGTGAGCAACATGCTGCTGTAGAAAGAACTTACCGGAACTTGACAATCGTTGATAGAAATCTCAGGCAAGCTACGAATAAATGTTGTATTATCTGAAGGAAACCCAGTATTTAAACTTCCATCAGGAAATCGGAAATATTATTACTGAATTAGGTTTTTGTCATTGACTGACTGTCTCAACTCGGCAAGTTTACAATTCAGTAAAGTTAGGATATAATTTTTTAGAGATGTCAATAAACGTGTGCATTTTGCAAGTGTTTTCTTGACGAGGTACAGTTCTCTCTGTGAATTTTTCCACGGCTTGACTCGCAAGCGAACATTAAGGAAAGGTTCGAACAGCACATATAACTAGCTGATTAGGTATGATTTGCGAAAACCAAAATTGTTTTCGTCAACAGTAACGTGCATAACGTTAGCTAAGATTCTTCCCTTTACCAAGTGCTGAAATTAAGTCCGGCGCTCGTTTTTTCTTTCATGGAGACAACCGGGATATCAACAACGGGATATGACGTCATAAGTCGGCATGGAAAATGCGTCTTTTTCGCCTTTATTCACTGAAAAATATTAAACTTTGACAAAGAGCGGCAAAGTTTTTAGTAATGTCATTTTATAGTATGAAAAATTTTCAATTTTCTCATTTTTTTGATAAACTTTAATCTTGAGTAATGCAAGATGTCCGCCATTTTGGAAGACGTCACTGGCAGCGCCACAAATCATAATAGCGGAGCCTTCGGGCAAAGCCCGCCAGCGGAGCTCCATAGCTAAGGAAATTTGTTAATCTATCGATCCGAAAAATTTTGGTTGTGACGTCAGTGTACGCCCGTACAGACTTTGGGGGAGGGGGAGGGAAGTCCCAAGGCAACCCGCGGGAACTCACGCGGTGCTTTTGGGCAACCGGCGTTTTTCTTGGCGGGAAATCGCATGACCATCGTCGCTTTTGAAAAAGAGGTTTCTTTAAAAAGCTTAAGTTTATTTAGCAAAACGATTGTTCGACAGTACTGTAGTTTTAAACTTGAGAAAAAAGCATTTAATACCTATAAATGGAAAGAAAAAGTTCAAAAGAATACTGGTAGTAGGCGAAAACTTCAAGTTACGAAAGCTGCCTTCAAAGGACCTCATCGCTTTGTTTTCTTCACGGCGGAGAGCTTGTCTTGTTCTGAAACACAACCGAGTAAGTGAAGTTTTTAAAGGGTTTAAGGTGCATGATTTTGAGTATTTATTACGGTCAAAGAAATTACATTTTGAAATTGAATTTATGTCATTAGAAATGTGTCATTTACTTTTGACTTCAAAAAATTATCAGAAAACGAGCTCAGATTTGTGACAGATGTAGTCTTAGAATATTTTGCCATGCTGGAAGTGTAATGCGAATTGCATTTAAGTATAAACTTACGGGTTTTCGAATAAACTTTTTCAAAAATGATTTCTCTGTTTATTATTTTGTGTTTGTTTATTCATAACAGTAGGTCAAAGTACAGTCGCAAGGCAACTGCACAAGCATCACTTACGGCGAATAATTGCTTTCAATTTTAACTGTCGGATCGGTTTGTGCAATTGTCGATTTTCTTGTCCTAGAACTTTTCAATAGTAATAATCTTTTAAGCGAAGCAGTTGTCGGCTTAAGACTATTTTATCCGAAAAGCTTCCGAAAAACAAGTTTTTTTGCGTTCCTCAAAGCGCCTAACTTTAAATAGGCTTACTTCGCATCCGCAAAACTTATGCCATAATTTAAAGCGTGTTTGGTGTTTGCTCGTTTTCAATCTTGATGGTATAAATTTTGACCAGACTAATAGGCGCAGTTCATGTTATTTGTTAACTGAACATCCGAACGCGATGAAGATAACCCATTTACTTCAGAATAAGTTTTATTTTGTTGTTGTACATGAGCGCCGTTTCAAGTTCATTCAAGCCAACAGCCAATAATCCAAGGAGATTTGACAAGCCTTGACAGTTAATGACAGGATATGGAAACATTTAAAAAAGCAAGCAAGACTGCTCCTGAGTAAAATATGTGTTCAATTTGATGCCCGAAAAAAAAAATTAAGCTGTGCTCAGCCTCTAGAATGACCTTCGAGCTTGGTTTTACAAAACAGATCCTCAAAATATTGGAGGACAATTCGGAACACTTTCGGGCTTTTTAAGAAACACTTTTCGAAAGGGAACGAGCCAAAGAAAGCCCCGAAATATATTTCAGAGCGAAAAGTTTCAGGACTATTTTTGAGAAACGAGCACCAGTTTATTCCTTGGAGGCTCCGCTTTTAGGCATGGCTAAATCTATATATTATTTATATTATCTTGTAGAGCAAATCATGAGTTATCTATATAAAGGTGAAAATATTACTGCAAAAATCCAGGGGGGAAAGTTCCTTCACCCTTCCCCTTTGTACTACGGTTGGGGTATGAGCTTACTTGTACGCCAACCAAGGGATAAGGACTTTTATTACTGCTACCGTCTCTATATCAGGCTTATTTTAAAACCAAAAGAAAATGCTGTTGATCAGCAATGGTTTCAAAAAGGCAAGGTCGGCTCTACTCTCTACAACCCTTCGCCTAGTATATTTGCCCGCTGTATGTTTTTAAATGACTCGGTATTAGATTACATCCACCTAAACTATTCCCTCCTTATATGCTTAGCCCAAGCTAACGCTAACAGAAAGGCCTAAACTTCATAGTCTAACCTCAACCTAATGATTGTAACTGTATTGACCTTTAATTAGTGTTAAACAGCCGAGATCTTGCGTTAGTAGCGTTGCTGGGATGTTCTTTTGATTGCATCATGCCCCGAGAGTAGAATAACAAGCATATTACGCCACAAGAAGCATGAAGACTGCGCCATTTAAAAGCAGTTAACATTATATGAGCAAACATGCGAACAGCATCAGAATTCCACAGAGATCTATAGTCATTGTAAGTCCATGAAGGGTCGTGAGTGAAATAACTCACAGTTATCAACAATGGATCACTAATTCATCCTTTCGTGGAAACAGTTTATTTGCAGTTTATCGTGAGCGAGATGACCCACAACCAAAGTTTACCTTGAATGAATACAACCCACTAAGAGCAATCATCGGAAGTTCATTATATTTGAGATAATCGACCTAGATTTTCTATCGGAAGTTGGTTCGGCGGGACGATCATCCAGCGACATAATTTTCGGAGGTTCGTCGTGAGCGGTTGACTCGCCGTTCAAAGCTGATTAGGAGGTGAACATCCCAAGACTAATGAAACTTCCACGCTTTCTGTTGTCCATTGTTGTCTCTTCTGTAAAACTGTTTCGGCCGGAACCAGAGAGCGGCAAATCAAGTTCAGTGTTCTCTTCTATCACTTTAAGATTCTTTGGCAAATCAACTGTGTTGTTATTAGCTGAAGCTGCATTCACAATTTCACTGCTATCGCATTTAAACGTTTCCTTGGTTTCTAACAGCGCATTTTTTTCATCGAGTGGTTTTTCATCTGTAGACTTGTCCTCGTTTTTCTCGCGCAGTGACCGCACTATGCGTGCACTCACCCCGTACTGCTCAAGCACGTTGTTCATGGAGCAAAAAATGCTCGACACGAAAGCAAGACCCACAAAGGCCAGGAGCACGGGTATATAATCAGCGTCTTGTTTAAACTGCGGCAAGTAATCGCCAAACCCGATTGTACTCAGAGTTGTAAAAGTGAAGTAAAAGCACTCGATGAATGTCCACTCGTCGTGTCTCACTTTGACCACAAGCGCCATAAGTGGCAGCAAGAAAATCACAGTCAAGAAGATTGTTGTTAACGCTACTTTAAGTTCCATCTTTTCAGGACGTGTTTTCTTTAGAAGGCGATTTTCAAAGATGATGATCAATTCTGTGAATATTTCTGTAATCTTGTCCCCGATAGCTTTGAGAGTCAGGCAAGTGCCAGGTATTCCAATTAATGCATATAAAACGCAAAACAGACGGCCTTGGACTGTCTTGGGAACAATGTTGCCACATCCTAACAAGAGATGAGGAATTCAGTCAAACAAATCCCAGTCTTATTTTACTGTCGATTTTACTCTTTTTTCGTCTTGTCGAGCTTAAAATTTACCATCTTTCATGATTTCACTGTTTTATGTAGACCTTGGTTTTTAAACATATTCGTCAGCTGTGATTCTTGAATCGCTCATAGTCTCAAAAAAAATCACCAAATTTTGGGCTGACGACTCTTTTTATGCACAAATTTTGGTTACTTCCTTGAGAAGAATATGAAACAGCCATTCAGAAGCGGACAATCTGCACTCTTTCTTGCTGTTTTGTCGATTATGGATGAAATATAAAGGGTGAATTATAGCTGGCGAATCATGTCTGGAAAATGCAGTGGATCCACAAACACAAACTGAAAGCGGCTGTTAAGAAAATAGGAAACTTGAAAAACCTTTAAAGTCTCAATCTCCGTCAAGTGTTCTCGTCCGTCAAGTGTTCTCGTCGATTGTCCACTTTCTCTTTCTTTTGTAAAATAAACCAACAAAATGTTATGTGATGTCACACCTGTTTTTGTACAAACTCAACAACCTAGAGACTCTGAGGCCACTTTAGATTTTCAATGTGCAGGTGTAATAAGCTTGGAAATCTTGAAAGATATGTGCGCCCGATATGTGTGGCTTTCCAGAATGTATGACAATACGTGTTTACATATTTAACAATTATTCGCCTGGCCTTAGGCAAAGTAAATATTGGCGAATATTTACCGAGCCGAGGTAAATATTCGCCAATATTTACTGTTTTAGTATAATTTTGAGGCATGGACATCAAAAAGTAAAAAAAAAAACAAAACAAAACAAAAAAACAGCTAAAACTTGACAAACAGCACACGATAAAGTGGCTTAGCTTAGTAGCCGCGCCTGGAAATGTTATATTCACCGGGTAGCGCGGTAAATATGGCATTAAAATTATACTAAATGACAATGTCAATACATGTCAAACTGAAGTTTGCAAAACAATGAGTCACGAATACTTCATCCTAAGCAGGTGTGAAAAGCGCATTCTCAGAAGTTTGCAGTTTGCATTCAAAAGTTTGCTTTTCAATCGCGCTTGGGTGCTGTTGATTACCGAAAGAGCGAGAAGACGCTAGCGATATGATGCACTTTCTTTTAAATCAATTTACCAGATGAAAAGAACTCTGAACCAATTGTACGTGTAACGTACCAGAAATGTGTAGCAGTCAAGGGCCATGCAACCTATCAGAGACTGCCTTTTGATATAAGACAGGAAACCCAGGGGAGTGTCCGAAAAAATCTCTTATTTTTATTTTTATTATGGTTCACGTTCCTTGTGTGACACCACATGATTGTTGGCAAGGTGTTGCTTTGGGTGAGCTCTGTTTGCTGGGACACAAATAATGAAACATCTGTATGGGATAAATTTTGGCCACGGGTGTGGCCGTTTATTTAAATCAAGCGCGGAAAGCTGGTAAAACCCAATTTACAGGATATTAGCCTAGCAAAGGTCAGGGCAAACCTGCCACAACCCAGGACGAGAAACGAGTGGCAGGGCAGCCCCACCCCACCAACAAAAAATAAATAAATAAATACATAAATAAAAAATAAAGGTACATGTAAGTTATTATAGAAACTGTCACAAGCTGACTACATGGCCCTGCTCATGCAGTCACGTGAAAAGTTACCACATATTAAACTAGAGTAGCCTTAGTGAACAAACTTATTATAGTAGCAATGATTAGAGAGGGAAGCAGGGATCTGCTCAGACAATCGTGAACATAAGTTAGCATGTCCTGAGAGTTAACCGAAAATGCAAAGGGTTATCTGTTCTTTGCCAGAGAAACAAGTACAAGATGACTATATGGCCCCTGCTCATTCAGTCACCTAACAAGTAACCACAAAAATAGAAAAGCTATACAAAAAATGGAAGCATGGCCTCTGCTCATTCAATTAGGGAATAAGTAACCATATCAGGAGAATCACCCAAGAGAGTAAAAATTACAAGTATATGTAAGTTACTAGAGAAACGAGTACTAGACTGGTAGGCAAATGTATGGCCCCTGCTCATACATGTTACGTACCACAGTTAAAGATGGATGCATGGCCCCTGCTCATGAAACCACCAAAAAGGTACATCTAGTTATTAGAAGTAATAATATAGCCAATATATTAGACAAGCCTAAAAGTGGAGCCGCCAAGGAATAAACTGGTGTTCGTTTCTCAAATATAGTCCTGAAACTTTTCGGTCCGAAATATATTTCGGGGCTTTTTTTGGCTCGTTCGCTTTCCAAAAGTGTTTCTCAAAAAGCCCGAAAGTGTTCCGCAAACCCCACGATTTTGAAAAACCCGTTCGTCCACGAACGGAGTTTCCTGATTGGCGCGGCATGGTATTGTTGATTGCTAAGTGATAAATCCGTCAATCAAATCAGGTATGTTCATTTGAGCGTGACCCGCATGAACGCAACGAACTGGTTCTCGATCGGGGAATTCTTCTATCACTATTTTTACCTGAAGTTCCTCTCAAGATCAAATTTGTCCTGATCTGACGGCAGATCTCAAAGACTGGCGGCAAGCTTTCTCCGACACGGAGGAATCTACACGAACATTCTTGCGACAAGGACTGTTGCCTGATAGAGTTTGAAGCAGCCGTTTACACATGTTGATAGACTGTTTTGGCGGAGTTGGGGAAACAGCAGACTTGCTACCTATCGCACTCCGAATAACTTCGAAAAATGCCCCTAAATTCCGAATTTTTCGAGCACAAGAATTGCAAAGGCATACGGTCCGGAAATAGCTCCAAGTTTTGAACAACTTTTACTCCTACCGCTCTGCAAAGATCAGCGAGAATTGCTCCATAAGAGTGCTTTCTTTGCGACGCTTTGAAAAGGTTTTCCGAAGAAAATAAACCTGATTTTCGAGGCTGAAATTTAACTGTGGAATTACGACAAATCCTGAAGCGATCGCTTAGAGTTTGTTTTGATTTTGATGGAAGTAAATTTGCATCCTCCGGTGATCTGTTATTCGTAAAAAACTTTATTCACCAGCTGTCACACTGTGAATTTATCCAACTGCGAAAGTGGCAAAGGGGCGTTTTTCAAAATCATGGGTTTGCGGGCAAGCGTTTCTTTTTCTCGCCTCCCCTCCCCCTCCCCGCTACTTCCCTCAGTGTTGCGCTCGCCCCAATTTTTGCGCCGCCAAAAAGCGAAAAACGCCTCGAACGGGCAGCCGAAAACCCCACGGAAACGCTTGCTACGCAGGCTATGTTTTTAGAAGCTTTTCGGATAAAATAGGTTTAACCGACAACTGCTTCGCTTATAGCCCATCGGGAAAATGGCCGGACATTTACGCATAATAATGAAGTACCATGGCGAACCATTCAAGCATGAAATGCTCCATAAAAGCGACACAATAAGAGAGAAAAGGGACGAATCTGGCGAAGTTTACTCACTAAAATCGCTATTTCGAAACACTCACAGGCTACTTTTTAAAGATGAAACAGCGGATTTTTGTAGTGAAAGGGCAAATCTACAACGTTATGTAAAAAATAGGAAAATACAACGAGAACAACTTCCACACTTTTTGCTTTCAAAAATGTGTATTTTCGGGATTTTTACTATGGCTCCGTGGCTCAAGGGCGTCTGTTCTTAAGTACCCTAATGTTTCTCTCCACCCATGGGAACCTAGCAAAACGCTGGCTGGGAGGGGGGAGGGAGGGAAGGTAATCCTGCGGTGGACTAGCATCCTATCTAGGGGAGGAAATCCGAGTTACTTGTGGCACTTGGTAGCCACTAGGGTCGTGAACACTTTGCTTTTACTTCAATCGATTGCAACGATTATAAATCAGCTAAATTTTTCGTTAGTGCATCCGCATTCAGGAAAGACGTTCGATTGCGGAAGATGTCCGCCCACAAGAGATTCTAGTTGAAGGGTTGAACGTAGAATGAATTCAAACTGAATTTGATGGAGGTGTTCGATTCAGCCAGAGTGGTCGCCTAACTGAAATTATAGTACAACGCTAAATTCGGCGTGCTCCAATTGGTCGAAATCGATCACGTGGCGCGATAGTATCTCTCCTCCGCGGGCGCCTATCAGCGCATAGTGGCCGTTGTGGCAATTTTCCCTCAAATTTAGGGTTGTACAATAAAAACAATAGAGTTCTTCTGTCTCAGGCCCTATGTGTGCTAGGTTCCCTCGGAAATTTTATGTTCAAACTTCATATAAGCCTTCGAACTACGTTCTTGGGCTAATATTTGTTGTGAACATCAAATTTCCTCGTGCGACCTTATCACACGATAGTGCCTTCGACAGAAGAACCCTATTGTTTAATTAAGCTTGATCCCAAGAGAGTATGTTCACGAGCGGGTGCTTGCTTATGGATTCGAACGAATCTTAACTTAGGAACAAGAATTTGTATATATTGAGCGCTTAAGCATAAACTTTATATTCAGCTTAAGAGGCAATGTCCACTAAGACCGAGCGAAATCGAAAATATGTGGCACATGATGAAAAATCAAAATTCTCCGTTTTTCGCCCAGAGATACCTTATGGTAGCTCTAGAAACGTGGTGGCATTTTTTGTTAAGAAACTATTTTTAAACCTCCAAAAAAAATAAAAAACCGCTACCGCACTACGTGTCTCTACAAACACCCCGAATAAACGCGAATCATACCTTCTCGTAAACTTCGCTCTGTTTAATTCGCGTCATGGAACAATCCTGTTTTGAGCTTAGAAATTTGCTGTTGAAGAGTTAACAAGTAATTTGAGTCAAATTATTCTTTTGTGGATTAATTTTCAATGTCATGGCAGGCTGCTGAAAACCACTAAAATTCGCTTGCTTTGAATTCTCAATTTGGCACAGTTTTTCAAGAGAAAGTTTCCCTCCCCGGTAAAACACCGAATCACTTGAAATTCAGAATTCTTGAAAGACGAAATACCATTCTAACATCAGGTTTAAAAATTAGTTTCGGGCTTTTTATCAGCGCCGAGTACAAACGCTCTCAAAATCCCGATAATTTCAGCATTAACACGTCAACAGTTGGCACATACCTCCGACCAAATAACCGAAAATGTGGACATTTCTTCTATTTTGGTTGGTATTCGGCTGTAATCCACAGCAGAAAGGTAATGTCTAGCTCACCTGAATATGGTATTGTCTAAATATCAGGTTCTGTGCGTACTCTTTCATAATAACCATCTTGGCGTCCGGGGTCAACAACATCACTGAAGCATCGCGTATTGGCAATCAACCCAAGTGACTTATTTCCATCCCGCCTGCTTTTGTTAAAATGAAGAATCTTCAGGAATAAAATGATTTTTCCTTATTTGAACTTCAAAAGAGTTTTCTCCTATAAGACGTCTTTTCTTGATCTGTATTCGTTGTAAAATTTCGAAAGCTTACAAAGCCTGTTTAGTTTGAGTCACGCAACAAAATGTCACGCACTTGATTTTACCGGACGTCGGGTTTGACTTGGAGGGGGAAATGCACGGGAAACAAAAAAAAAACAAAAAAAACAACAACAACAACACAACAACAACAAACAAGCAAAAAACAAACAAACAAAAACAAAGCAATGAGAACTTTGAAAATCTGTAGACCCAAGGACTGATTACCGTCAACTGCCGCTTATAAGCCCTGGGCTTATACAACTTTGTAAGGGGTTTTGGGTGGGCTTATAAACGGAAGGGCTTATATCCGGGGGGGCTTATAAGTTTCGAAAATGAGCCACAGCAGTGTTGATCGAAATACGTTTTTAATTTACCAGTTTTTAATTCACCTTTGAAACGTCACAATAAATCGAATTCATTTCGATTTTAATTTAACAACAAAATCAAAACTGTAACAACACGAACGTAACCGGAACGTAACAACACAAGCTCAGAGTTCATCTTTGCAGTGTTCTGTGAGAGTGCTTAATATTAAGGAAACAGGGAAAACTAGAGGGCGAATCATTAGAGGCAGTGAAGCCTTGCCAAAACCTTGCCTGTTACTAGGGCTTTGAAAAAGAAATTATTATTAGGTCTCTATGTATTGGTCTTTTCAAAGTTGGTCAAGACAGGAGTGAGAATGTAAAAATGTATGTTGAGTTTACTCAAGCCCAAACCAGGGGTGTGGCCAGGGGTGCCGGAACCGTCCTTTTGGTTCTTTATAAGCTTGTGGCAAACCTAGCGGATTACAATTTTATACATGAAACTCGAAATTAAGTTGAGTTTGAAACTCAACTCATGTTGAAACTCATCCATGGCTAGAAATCTCGGACATCAATAGGAGGAGCTTAGGTCTGGCGGTGAATTGACCTGCCAATCACAGAATATAGATTCTTGCACGCTATTGGCTAGGATAGAACACACCACTTTCCTTGACCAAAATGGCGTCACGAACTCGCGGTAAGAGATCTGTTGGCTTTTTTGCCGATTTGCACTGCCAAACTACGGCAGATTTCTGTTTGATATCGTCAAAGCCGAAGAGGAGAAGAACAGTTGACCATGGCCGTTTCTTTGAAGTGGATCGAATAATTTCAAGCCGCGAAGGAAAGCAGGTTAGTTTGTGTTTTGTTATTTGACGTTTAGGCAAAATAAATCGCAACCTACTGGCTAAATTTGCCCTACGGATGCTATTTTATTTAAGCAAGAGGTAATTCTTAACTTTTCTCGTCTAATGAAAGACATCTACAGAACATAAATTGATTTGGGGAGATGGTACGGGAAGAGGTTTGAACAGTTGATCGGTTTGTTTGTTCTCGTAGACACTTACTGTAATTAGTATCACGCATGTAAGGAGAATATGAATGTTTAGTGCTCTTGAATGTTGTGTAGACACGAACTTCTGACAAACTAAGCTAAATTTATGAACAAATTTTCTAAATGGAACATATATAAACTTTTCTCACTTTTAAGGGGGTAGAATACCTTGTCAAATGGAGGAATTTTAGTCCCTTTGATGCTTCATGGGAGCCAAAGGAACATCTCAACCAGCCATGTCTGAAGTATGCTGTTTAAATTAGACTAGTGTGTATTTGAAATTAGATCTTAACTTGAAAATTTTATTGATAACACACAAAGCCCTAATTAACTAAGCAGAAGAGTTCATGAAAGAACTCTTATTTAGTTAAAATTTATTTGTAGAACACCATCCTAAACAAAGAGCTGTCCCTTATCAATGCACTATGTAATTTAATAGTACTAACAGTTTAATATTTTCTTTCTTTTCTATTTTATTATTTGTAATAGCATTGAGTATTTGTAGGATGCCCTCAATACATAGTATAATTTTTAATAGTTACATTAAGTAATAACAGTTTCTGTACTAGATATTATAAGGATCCCAAACCAGAAAAGAACTTGGTGTTAAATGAAGTTGCAAGACTAAGAATAGCCATTGGTACTTCCCTTGACTGAACAATATTTTTTTTCATGTAATTATATCTAAGATTATACAACCTCTCTTTACAAAATTGTAAATTTATAATTTGCCTGCTGCATCAGTATATCCAAAACATGAAAATTCTGTAGTTGGTAAGGAATAATAAATATATGTGGGTTGTTAGTAACAATTTTTCTTTTTCTTCAACAGCTATTTTAATCGGCCAAATCCTGAAGTGAACCTTATTTTGGAAGAGGTTGGACGACTGCGTGTTGCTCTTGCACAGTCGCTCAAGTGCCCAAGGACAAGGCAACGTCTCACAGTTGAATTTCAGGGAGACGTCTTTTGTTTTCTCTTCAAGGGAAAAGGAGAAAAGGATGGCTCATGGCAAGTGTTACAAAGAGGTGACTTTTGACACCGTTTCTTTCCAGATCATTGGGACTGTTTATTAGACCCTCATGGACAGGGAACTAAAGTCCATTTCCCTGTTAAGTTAAGGCATTTCATTTCCTGGTCTCCAAAGGGACATATGGTGGACACAAGATCAGGAAATGTCATGCCATCAGCTAGGGCATTTCAAGAAAAATTGTCCATGAATTTCATAAAGGTAGCTGCCTGATATTGACATTACAATTTCATTTTATCTCAGAAATATTATTATTGATATTTATCAAAGTCGGTTTCATGTTCTGTTTATCATGCAGCCACTTCATGATATCCAAAGCAATTAATACAATGTGAAATGAATCATTTGAAATTAAAGAATAATTCACAAAGCTGTGTCAAGGAAGTCACATGAGGTTCAGTCCTCATCAGCATGTTTTCTTTTTTTTTGACTTAGAGTTTTTTTTCTTTTTTCTTGATTGTGCTCTCCTGGAAGATTGCTCATTTTGTGTGCCCATCTCTTCTATGGGGACATCATTGTGTTGGGTGCTTATGCATTTTTTCTTGACCTCTGACATGAGAGCTTGTTTGCCGTCGCTCCAAAATTCAGAATTCCTTTTTGTATAGTTTCTTTTTCTTCTTTCCCTGCAGCTAAGGGATTGCATTCTATGTTCTGCCCTAATTACCTCTGCTGGACTGTCCCAGTTATTTGATTTGCGCAGAACAATGCTACGTGCTGTGTCATTGTTCTTTTCCACACCTCAAGAGAAATTAAACAATGTGCAATTATTCGTGATTTCAAGACATTAAACCAGTTTCATAGAATGATAAAGCAAGAGAAAGAGTCCTTAGAAATAAATATCTAAAAAATTGCCTTGATTGGGTACTTGAAATTTGTGTCACTGTAAATTAAGCACTGAAGAATGCTTGCTTACAATGTTAGCAGCTCATTTATACATACCGATATACCGATAGTTGCTATGCTTTGATCCTATTAGTATTTAGAATCTGTAAACATCTGTACTACTAAAAGTTTTACCTTGACCACTAAACTGTTTCACATTCTCAAACTTGTCAAGAGAGTCTTGCAGATGATAGGCTGCAGCATGCATGTAAGGTGTTACATTCCTGTTCATGTATCCTTTGCGTTTGTTCGCCAGGGTGAGGAATAAGGTTATCCAGTTGCGTATCTGTGAATGTAAGATAAGCTTTTTCTCAATGCCCATGCTTTTAGTATAGCTACCGTGTTTAATAACACATGTACACATGTGGATAGACACCTACATGTGGACACCGACATGCACCTTCACTAATTTTTGTTTGTGTGTGTGTAGGGGCAGGATGGGGTGGAGGTTGAAACAGTTTCAGGAATATTTACATAAATGCATGCGTTGTGCTTTTAAGTGGCAAACTCACCCTTACACCATATGATTCTTTGTTGCTGGGGTTCCTTGAAGAAATGCAGTTAAAGTAGATGTCAGAAAAATCCTGCAAAAACAATTTAGCATATGTGCTCATTTGCCAGAATGATTGTAAGTAATAGGCATGGCCATATTATTTGCATTCATTATATTATTTTTATTATGAATGATTAAAAAACAATTCATTTTTTTAACTATGAGAGGTTTGTTCTCACCATCCATAGCTTTACCACCGTGTCTTTGCTGTCTGCGTGAATGGCGTCGGTGGATTCTCTAAGTTTTGTTGGCAAGTTACGAAGCAACTTCTTTTTCTCATCACCCATAAGTGATGTCCAGTCCATTTTCCCCATCCCTTTTCCATCGCCATCTTTTTTTCCCCAGACACTGAATGTAACCCCACAACTGTTGATAAGCTGAGTTAGCTTCCTCAGGTGTATTCCCTTTGGCTCCCCTCTCTTTTTGCAGAAATCATCCTTGTCATCTAACTCCATAGCATCTTCAATAAGGTTAGACAGGAGAACATCAGTAAATCTCAGAAGAAGGTGGAGTTCATCTAGGATTATGTGGTCAAGTGGAACGTTGAGTAATGGAGATTCCACGCAGCAGTACTCGCCTGTTTCTGGATACTTTTTTATGTCGTCTAAAGTCAGTGACATGGGAGGCTTCTTGTATGTGTCATGAGGCACTGACATATCCCACCTGCCAAAAATCAATTATCAGCTAAAAGAATGCATATTCACTAATTGGACATATATTTCTAGATGTGGCTAAATAAAAAATGCACTCTCTGAACATTTTTATTAATGTAATTGTCATTCATTGTTGATGTTGCAATCTAGCTTGTTCCGGGGTACCTGTCATAATTTGTGTTGGGGATTATGGAGGGTGGTGTAGAAGGTGGTGTGGAGGGTAGTGTAGAAGGTGGTGTGGAGGGTGTTGTGGAGGGTGGGGTAGAGGGTGGTGTGGCTGGCATTGTGGTGGATGGTGTGACAGGTGGTGGGATAGGCTGTCCAGCACTTGGTTGTTTGTCTTGCTCTGGGGAAGGTCCAACTGAGAATTTTGTTCCTTTGTGGTCACGGAGCTGCAAGCTGTCAAACTCCAATCCAAATAGATTAATAAACCACAAAGCTTTTTGTGCTCTGGTATTTAATGTCTCAAGTCTTCTTTTCTGTTGTTTTCTTGAAAGTTCAGTGATATCTTTCATGTGGACAGTACGTGGCTGATCGTGTTCTTTCTCTAATTTTCTGATGTATTTTTTCATTGCTTCATTTTCTGCTTTGCGTGTTTCGATTTCCTTTCCCAAAGATTCTTCTTTTGAAGAAAGTTCTTCCTGAAGCTCTTGAAATAGCTTCTCCTTTTCCTCCTCCAAATCTTTGTATTTTGCCTTCCATTGTTCCACTTCAATATTTAAGTCATCTAAGAGCCTTTGCATGTCCAGCAGCCTCTCCTCGAAGTCTGAAATTTTGTTTTCCAGTTCTGCTGCGGTGATAACATCACCCGCCAGGACGGTGATGGTAGTCCAATTGTTAAGAAAATTGTCACGCTGCGACTTTGACCCTTTTTTGTTAAGCTTTTTCTGCTGTTGTTGGGCTCGCCAGCAATGCCATTTTAGTCGCTCTTTCATTCTTTCAGATTCGGGATTTATTTTTAGGGCCGCGTTAGGTATCACCAAGTTTAATAGGTCTACTTTATTCGTTTGGTCTTCAAAGCGTGACCAGCGAATAAGGAGCCTGTTTCGGATCGCCAAACTGTACAAAACTTGGTTCGCAGAGACGGCTTGTTCTGCGACGTAATGAAGCATGTTTGGAGGGATTCCTCCATTTATCAGGAGATCAATGTCCTCCAGAGCCGGAGAAATGTCTGACATCTTTACAGCGTTTTAAAAAACAATATAAATCAGTCACGGTCGATGCGTAAGGTTTGCCGCGTTTTTTCCCCGCCACTTTTTTGAATTTTTAAGTTTATTGGCCCCAGATTTACTCGGTAGAAAAAATCGAGAGCTAATTTGATCCCTGGAAACCCAAAGAAGCGGTTACAAAGTTTATTTGAAGAAGAATATGGCGGCGAGAGGCAGGAGAAAGAGCCTCGAGCGAAGCCTTTCTTCGCGGGATTTTCGCTTCATGTCACGCTTTCGGGGAAAGGTAGCTACGCTGTTTTGAGCGAAAATAAGTCGCAAAACCGTGGCAGTTACTTATTTTTGTGGATTTGTGTTGGTTGTGCCTGAAACAACGTTGTTTTGAAAGAAGAAAACAGATGCAACTTTTTAGATATGTCTTCGACTATCGCTGGAAATCGGATTGCAATAGACCTCCTTTGTGCGAAATTAGAGACAACATGGGAGCCATTCATGGATTTTGGACGGTTTTCTTTCTGGCGCAAAACCGTGGCGATTATAATTTACCGTGTCTTAATTTTTATGGCAAGTTCGAGGTAGATGGATATTGGACACGGGCGAGATGCAACTTTGTGCAATTTTTACAAGGTTAAGAGGTAAGAACGATTTTCTTGTTGTGGTCCATACAAAGTCTCTTTTTAAACACGGCCATTTTGTGGGATTACGCAATCTTAATCGCCTATCTATTGCGCGTGCGTGTCCATAATTTCTCCACATGATGACAAGGAGTCCTAATGTTTAGGGCTCTTTGTCGCTTTCTGCCTGATCTTCTGAGCAGTGCAGGTGACGAAGGTGGAGAACCATCCTTGTGACGAATGGCTAACGCTCGAAACGTCAGCTTTCAATCTCTTCACGGTGGCTCAATTTACCTTATCAACTCAGTTGATAAATACAAAGTTTTGTGTTTCGCTTCCCCACCGATGCAGCACCACAGTCTCTCTAGAAACTAACCCCCTTGTTTGTCAAGAGAAAGTTGGTTGTGCGATTTTTCTCCGTCTTCTCACGGTTGAGGAGAACGAGCTCGGTTTCGCTTAGAGCACTGCATCAGATGAAAGGGGCCTAAGTTTTCAGCGCAGATATTGGTCTTATAGGTCCCACGCCATATGCTCTTCATACACGGACGGATTCCTTCTTTAGAAAACTGTATATTCACACCATCGATCTTCCAAGTGGCAACTAAACGGCTTGCAATGGACGCGCACCGGATGACACTTAAGGATGGTTCTCCACTGGGATCTTGATATCGTGTCCGGACGGTTTAGGAGGACAAATGTATCCCACTTAGTCTCCGACGGCCTTGCGGTCGCAGGCTCCCTTCCCTCCATGGGGAGGGAAGGGAGCCAAGAGTTTGACCACCACGCCCAGCTCTGCTCCTAGTACTCCTGCACAAACTATGGTGGCCCTGCAGGCCCTGCAGTGGTAGCAGCCAGCGCTGTCTTACCGGAAGCTGACTGTCTTCAGGGCTGGTATGGTAGTGTTAATCTGCTTAATGACGTCTGCCATCACAGCGAGGAATGCACGAAAGTGGGTATGAGAAAAAAGTGTAGTTACCAGAGCCCACTGGAGGGAAGACACCGATGTGTTGCGAAACAGCTTTGGACTCCGACTTGCCATTTGCACGGTCTGCTTTTCTCACTTTCCCGTTCGAGGCATACTTAGACAGCCCTGGTAGAACTCAACATGACCAACGTCGATTAGTTCCCTCTGCGCTATTCCCAGACAAGAGCGATGGACTGGGTAAATGGTCCATGTTAATACTAATTAAAACTACTTTTGCGCGTGCTAAAAGAAAATCAACGAAGCTCGACTTCTGAGTGGATATCGCTGATTCCAACACTGCAAGTGTGACCCGAAAAGTCTTTTTTTGCAACTGGAATAGCAACTGCTTGTTCATATCGCTTGTAAGAGGTGCAAACGCCTGCAACTAGTTTCTGAAAAGAATAAGTGACCTCTATTCGCAGCCAAGGGAGATAATGGTTTGATTGGCTATTGTACTCGGTGACAGGGGTCCTGACTGCGAGAACTCCAAAGAACCTATCCTTTTACAATGGCGCGATATAGAGGAAGCGCTCTACAACTGCTTCGTGTTAAATCTGGCGTTTTCCTTTTTTTCTTTTTTTTTTAACGAAAATTATCAGTTTTTGAACATTTTTTCAAAGCCGATCCGCACTTAAGACATTTTGTCTAGTTTCCAATAATGCCGCACCTGAAATTCTCACACGCCTGATTTCCAACAAGAAAATTATTTCCACAAATGGCAGCTTCTCGAGGCGCCTTCCTCGACGCAACACTGGTGGCTTGCAAATAATATTGAAATCCTTCACTGTGAAATTAATTAGACTTGAAAAGTCGAACTCTTGAAAAGTCGAACTCTGCATAAGATATAAAAAAATATATCGATGTTTGCTATTTTAGACTATCGGAAGCCAATACTTTCTGCTTCTAGTGAACACGTGACAATTTTTCCTCTCGCCAGAGCGTCACAAACTGTACATCTATGTAATCTGCAACTTGTTTTGCACAGGTCAGAATTGTGTGGTGAATACTGAGTCCCGTCATATGTAGTATCACTCTATTTTACTGGTCGAAAGATATTTCAGGCATAACTTCGGCGGTGTAACATGACACCAAACAGGAGGACGGAATGTGAGTAAACAAACACAGTTGTAGCCAAGTGCTACGCATTGAAAACTTACGATTATAGAGAACAGTGAACTTAAAATTTTCAGGAAACTTGTAAAAAAACAAATGGATGCCTTCTTTGTTAGCCTTCGATATGCTTTAGTTTAAATCATGGGAAAAAATCAGCTATCTCTGCGGTTTGTTTTTACATCGAGGTAGTCCGGCATCTGGGATGAAAACGGGAAACGGTCATTCCGGTCGAGTTGCTGAAACAAACGCCATCACTATTTACATCGCCTTCTATCTTGTATAATTTCTTTCATAGCTTAAGTTATTTCAGACGTCCTAATCTTTCCATTTTTTTCCCATTTTTGCAATCCCATCACCAAAACCTATCCTGTGACTTGACCACAACCCGTTGCGTGATAGACAAATTTAGTTAAATCAGACCATAATAACAGTGCGGTTTCTGAGATGAATGTGGAGATCACTGCAAAGCTATTTAGTTTCTTCAAGAATTAACACCGGGAGATTTTAAAAATTCATTTGCCATTCGTTAAGGGATGTGAATGTGTTGGCGGAGTCGTTATTCATTTAATAGTTGAAAGTCAATCTGGAGATACCAGGGGATAACGGTCGATTCCACGCGTCAAGATGGCCCTTGGACAGTACACCTAAAACTTGACAAAACCTGTCATTTAGACAAAATCTTATTCAAGGTAAGCTAGATATGACCTTTATCCTGTACTTTTCATCCAAATACCAAAGGAAACAAGGAAAAAATTCCAAGTTTTCGGCTATTCGGTCGGAGGCACGAGCCTATTGTTTGTACTGGTTGACAGGTTAATGCTGTGATTATCGGGATTTTGAGAGCGTTTGTACTCGGCGCTGATAAAAAGCCCGAAACTAATTTTTAAACCTGATGTTAGAATGGTATTTCGTCTTTCAAGAATTCTGAATTTCAAGTGATTTGATGTTTTACCAGGGAGGAAAACTTTCTCTTGAAAAACTGTGCCAAATTGAGAATTCAAAGCAAGCGAATTTTAGTGATTTTCAGCAGCTTGCCATGACCTTGAAAATTAATTCACAGATCTAAAACAGGACTCAATTACTTCCTACACACTTTAAAAGCAAACTTCCATGCTTAAAATGGAGGTTTTCTGGGGTGCAAATCAAACAGAGCGAAGTTTACGAGAAGGTATGATGCACATTTATTTCGCGTGTTTACAGGACACGTGTGGCGTAAACATGTTAAATTTTTTTTCGGGCTTAAAAAAAATTTCCAGGAAAAAAATGCCACCACGTTTCTTAGATTGCCATGGGGTATCCGTGGAAAATTTATGAGGGAATTTTATTTTTCATCATGTGCCTCCACTCGCTCGATGTTACTGGACATCCCCTCTTAGGTTTTGTAATGCTAATATTTGTTGCGAACTTCAAATTTCCTCGGGCAACCTTATGACACGATAGTGCCTTCCACAGAAGAACTCTATTGTTTAATTAAGCTTGATCCCAAGAGAGTATGTTCACGAACGGGCGCTTGCTTGTGGGTTCGAACGTATCTTAACTTAGGAATAAGAATTTGTATCTATTGAGCGCTTAAGTCTAAACTTTATATTCAGCTTAAGTTTTGTAATGCTGCTTTTGATATAATCCCAGTAATTTAAGGTGTGCTGTCACTAAACGTGGTTTGTACATATGTGTAATTAACGCAGCCATTTTTCTCCCATTTGTGAAGGAAAAAAATTATGAAACCATTTATGAATCGAACCAAATTACAGACGACAATGTTTAGATGTAATTCGGTATGACAATTTTTTCAAAAGTGTAAAAGAAACCCGAAAAAATCTCAACTTTGGTTACTACCATTTTCGTTCAACCCTGAAGCGTGACAATTTTTTCGCGTATGTTTACGTTTTAAACGTAACGGTTTTGTCTGGTTACGTGTCACTTTAGGCAATGAAACCTTGTCGGTTAGGTCGCGAAACTGACAAGGTTCTTGGCGCGGTCGTGTCTAAAAGTACACACGAGTGACCACGAGTGACCACGAGTGACCACGAGTGACCACGAGTTGACCACGAGTGACCACGAGTGACCACGAGTGACCACGAGTGAGAATGCATCAAAAAATTTTGTTGACGTCATGATGACGTCAGCATTACATCATTTTTATCAAATAATCACTATTTAACGGCAAACGGACCGTTTCTTCAGACCTTAGCAGCGGAAATCGACATTTACGCCATGTCTGAATGGGGAGGGGGCCTAGGGGACAGACAGGGAGGGGGAGGGGGGAGGGGGGAGAAACCTCCCGCCACCCGCACCCTTTAATCTCGGTTCCCGCCACTTTTCTCTCACTTTCCGCACACTTAAAGCAACGCTTCCTGCGCTTCCGCCTCCCGTACACTTCCCGCCCTCTTTTCTACCCTGGCTGCAAGCTCTGTCCACCTCCCTTCCCATCCCCAGTTCCGAAGGGCGAAAAAAGAAAGAAAGAAAGGTTAAATGAGAAATAATAATATACGAGTGGATATGCATCAAAATAGTTAGCAAAGGTCATTGTGACGTCACCATTACATCATTTTATCAAGCTATTAATGTTTAGCCTCGAATTGATCGTTTGTGGAGAATTAATTAACCCTTTCCCGTCCGATTTTTTTCCTTAAAAAACGCATTTTTTACCGTTAAAGCGGTTTTTTGAGTGCTATGTTGCCAAATGCCACTAAACTTTGCTACAAAAGCGTTTTCTTACAATTTAGCTAGATTTTGAGCCAGCTTCTGTTGTAAATTGTACAATATTTTGATTTCACGCATGCGCATAAGCCAAAATTTGGACTGATTTCTTTTTTTTTTTTTTTTGGCGGATTCATTTCCAATTTTTTTCTCGCTTCTTTTGCTTTCCTTTTTCTCTCCCTGTCTTTCTCTTTATCTTCTACACCTTATCCCCTTTCTATCCACTGGAAAAGTTTTGGCCTCAGTCCTTCAAAAAACCTGGAAATGGAACATTGATCAACTAGGTGACTTGGCCTATTTTACCACCAGCTTTGCACCCAAATTTGGACACGTTTTTTCTGGTATAGCTCTGCCAGAATTTGGTCGATATTCAAAATGGACACACATATTGATGGATCTGTCCTTGCTGTATTAGCTGCTTATCAAAACAATTTGGTAACGTCAAAAATGATGACGTCAGGAGTGGTTCAATGGTTCCCGACGTTAATGTCGGGAAAATACTAGTCTTGACGGGAAAGAGTTAAATAGAAAGACTACCTTACATTTTCCAAGACCACAAGTGAATGCATGATTGAAAGAAAGAAAGAAAGAAAGAAAGAAAGAAAGAGAAAGAAAGAAAGAAAGAAAGAAAGAAAGAAAGAAGATGGAAATCACGAATACAAAAATAAAAATAAAAACGTTTTCTGTGAAAGTACGCAGGAAATATTTTAGCGAGAACTTTTCCACCAAAAAAACAAGCATGGAGAAAAACATAGAATTGACAGGGAGTGACAATTTCAACCATCGTTAATGATTATTATATGCCGGAGCCCAGTTGCTCCTGTAATATGACATCAAGTTTTTGGCTTTTAATTGTTTAACGAATATATGTAGTGGTTTACAAAACGATATAAATTTCTTATATCAGCATTATAATACCTACAACTACAACAGTCTACAAAGAGGAAAACAAGGAAGTGAGTACGTCCAAATCGCTTTCAAGTCGGGCAAATCCCGCGCGACGCTAAACACTGCTACTGGTAGAAAAAAGATGTTATAGCAACTAGGCCGACGATGGGATTTTTCCGCCTATAATTAACTGGAACTGGCAAATTTGTCAAACTGAACTACTTTATTAAGAGTACTATAGAAACCAAACTGACCTTCGAGTGACAAGTCCTAGACACTGTTAAACACACCTTTGGACAAAAACCTGAGAAAATTGTCGAGGCTGTTAGGATTGTAATTGATATGAATCGTTTAATTCCATGCAAGATTTTAGCAGAAGCAAAAGTGAAAAGATTTAGAGAAAAGCAGTTAGAATTTTTCTATATTAACAATTTTGCCCGATTTATGTCACTCCCGAAATTGTTTGGATTGCATTGCTTTACGTAACACGAAGAGCCCTCAAAGCATTATTGCTTCCAGGCCAATTTCAACACCATCAGAAGAGGTCTTTAGTTACAAACTACTTAATAAACTACATGTACACCGGTCAACCATAGTGATCATAGGAGTTAAACAATGTTAAGGTTAAAGTCAAAGGAGCTGATTTCAAGCTGCTGGCCATACTTTAGTCTTTCATAAAATGTGCGATCCACCTGCACGGAACCACCAAACACAGGATTTTTCCTGGCAATGTGACTGCTTATAGGGTGGTAGTAGGTATTCGTAAAATCGGGACTGTAGACAAATTGGCCTTTCTCATCGCGTCCTCTTAGCCTCCTGTCAACATTTTTGACGATAACATTGTTTGGTGGCATACGGTAATTCTGGGAGAATTCTTCACCACATCCATAGCACTTTTTTACTGCTGGTGGTAACTCGCAGAGTGTATACTGGTATGCAGAAAAACCAGAATGCCACTGCAGTGTGATTGGCTGATGAAGACTCTGGTAGGGGACGGGTGATGGAGTCGTTGAGATGCAAACTTGCGCTTGAGGTGTTCTGAAATTGGCGTCTGTATTCCAAGGTTGCGGGGGTTCTCCAATGTAGTTACGTGCATTGTCGCGTAATCCTACTTACCAAATGCAAGCAGCCACAAATCTCCAGGAAAATGATATTTCGCAAATGCAGTCCATTGTGTTGATGTATAGGCGTGAAATCTTCTGAGAGAATGTTTCTCTTAAAAAGGCTGATCGAGGACATACAACAGCGGCAGCAGCGGCGGTGATAAAAAAATATGTGACGAGTAGTAAGAATGTACCGGCTCGTGCGAAAGAAAAAATTTGGTCAATTTCGTAGCGTGAGAAATTCCACGGGGGTAGTTATACCGAGACTCAGAAGACTGTAAGTGCTTATCTCAAACTAGCCTGGTGCCGCCCAGGCGTTCCCTTCCGTATTCGCTGTTATAGCGCGAATATTTATTTCTGTCACAAATTTCTCTTAATCTAGTTTCGCAAAGATTTATCTTCGAGAAATTGAGAGACCGGCATTTGGCATGTTTGGCAAGGCTATATTTTCACGATTTGAGAAAAAAATAGGTGGTCAGTGGCATTGTGTGTTTGTTTGTTTGTTTGTTTGTTTCGTTTGTAATTGAATATGGACCTTGTTTTATATTACACACGGTTTCGTCGATTTCCTAATTTTTTGTCGCAATTTAATGATATTTTGAACAAATGTAGGAAATCATTCTTTCTTTCATCCATTCACTTGTGGTCTTGGAAAATGTAAGGTATTCTTTGTATTTATTTAATTCTCCACAAACGATCTATTCGAGGCTAAACATTAGTAACTTGATAAAATGATGTTATGATGACGTCATGATGACGTCTGCTAACTATTTTGATGCATATCCACTCGTATATTATTATTTCTCATTTTACCTTTCTTTCTTTCTTTTTTCGCCCTTCGGAAGTGGGGATGGGAAGGGAGGTGGACAGAGCTTGCAGCCCGGGTAGAAAAGAGGGCGGGAAGTGTACGGGAGGCGGAAGCGCAGGAAGCGTTACTTTAAGTGTGCGGAAAGTGAGAGAAAAGTGGCGGGAACCGAGATTAAAGGGTGCGGGTGGCGGGAGGTTTCTCCCCCCTCCCCCCTCCCCCTCCCTGTCTGTCCCCTAGGCCCCCTCCCCATTCAGACATGGCGTAAATGTCGATTTCCGCTGCTAAGGTCTGAAGAAACGGTCCGTTTGCCGTTAAATAGTGATTATTTGATAAAAATGATGTAATGCTGACGTCATCATGACGTCAACAAAATTTTTTGATGCATTCTCACTCGTGGTCACTCGTGGTCACTCGTGGTCACTCGTGGTCACTCGTGGTCAACTCGTGGTCACTCGTGGTCACTCGTGGTCATTCGTGGTCACTCGTGGTCATTCGTGGTCACTCGTGGTCACTCGTGGTCACTCGTGTGTACTTTTAGACACGACCTGTTGGCGCCATTCGAACATGTTTTGTTCACGTGCTCTGAAACTTTTCAGGTTTTCCGTGCACTTGAGCATGTTTTGTTCACGTGCTTTGAAACTTTATGGTCCGCGAAACGGCCAACATTGAAATTTGTTGTGCTCCAAACTGCACTAACTCCTCGGTGATTTGGGAAAGGGAGATAGATCAGTAGTGGACTTTCAATACTTCGATGAGTTCAAGGTCATCTTCCCGTAATTTTTCAGATGTCAGGCCTCTTTAGGCTTTGCTAATTTTTGCATTTCGTCGCAGTATCTGTGCCATACAGATTTTGCGGTGTTTACGGTCACGCAACTCGTTGCAAATTGTCTAAAACTCCGCGGAATTTTACCCGTAACTTGTTCACCCCCTTCACTCAGTCCCTCACTGTTATTAAAAAAACATTCTGTCAATGATGGAGCATTTTAAATCTTGATCTAAAGCGACTTCTGGACGGTAAACTCCTTCCAAACTTGTTAACTTTTCTCATCTCCTTCACTGCAAAAAATTAAAGACTTTCATGCGGCAAAACCTGAAAAGTCTCAGAGCACGTGAACAAAACATGTTCGAATGGCGCCAAGAACCTTGTCAGTTTCGCGACATAACCGACAAGGTTAAAATGTAAACATACGCGAAAAAATCGTCACGCTTCAGGGTTGAACGAAAATGGTAGTATGTCCGATTTCCTCATTTCTAAAATGGGTTTCTGCCTTGGTGATTACTGTTTTGGAAAATGAAATTGTTATTGCTGGGCGTCCTATGATATGGATACGCTTTTTAAGCTTTTGAAGCTTTTCTAAGAAATCGCTGTCTTACTCGTTTTAATGAACAGATATAAATGTAGGACGTAAGTGATGATTATTGTACATGTAAGTAGTTACAGACAGAAAAGTAGATTCTAAAAAGAGATAAATATTTATGAAGTAGAAGGGTATTTTAAAATAGTTAAATTTTAAACACGTTGTTTGTGCACACTGCGTGCTGGAAGATTCTTAAAGTACGACTGTGCTGTTATTTAGGGTATGCGCTTCCTTCACTTTCTGTTTTGCAATTTCTGTTGTCTAACATTTTATTACAACACCAGAAAATTTAGTAAAGAAATTAATAGCTTTTTTAATCCAAGATCGCCTCAGCATTTGGCAAAGCAGAACTGCAGAGTATTCTTTTCAACTTTGCTGCTTTGGCAATTTATTGATTGCAAACGCCGCAGTTTCACGCTTCGAAAGCGAAGCTTGGTGATTTGCTAGTCTGGCGTCAACATGCATAAGGGCTATTGAAACGGTTGTGACTAGAATGTATAGCTCAGAATGAGGTCATCTTTTTCACTTAAATTTACATGAAGTATCGTATTTCACGGTTTAAAGAAAAAGAACGACAAAAATCAGCGTAATGCGGAATCGAAAACGAGTCGTTCGCTTCATAACCGATGTCTACATCCGCTGCACCAGCAAGAGCTATGTAGCTGCCGAGAATCGTAATTTTTAACATATTTATGTAAATCAGTGCTTAAGCCTAACACGGGAGATCAGTGCCAAACCCCAAATGGTAATCTTTGCTTAACTAGAGCGACGCTCTGTTCTCTCAGCTCTCTGCCTAATAAATCGGGTTGGTTGGGTTCCAAACGATGAGGAATACTACATCATGTTAACTTCGTAAGGTGTCTCACCTGATTTTGGCGTATCCATTCTAGTCACAACCACTGGAAAACCCATTGGAAATGGCCTCTATTTTGAAAAGCCCGCGTTTAGCATTGCTGACCGATTTGAGCGGTTACCAGCATCCTCGATGGTGGATGCAAATTTAATCGATGAAATGATTTTAACTACTCATACTTATACCATTACTCGTTTCTTAAGTGGCCAATAGAGCAGTTTTCATTTGAGTTATTCAAAACCAAAACCAAGTGGCACTGGCTAATCGACTTTGCAAGCAGCGCAATGAACGAATCAGAAATTGAAGCAAAAACATACCTGCAGTCATGTGCAGTGGCAAGCGATGCCAAAACAAAGAAAGAAAGATAGTCAGGTCTCACGACTGGTTTCAGTCTCGTATCCAGAGCCCTCAGGCTTCTTGTCCAGCGGGTGATCGCCCGGAAAGACTCTGGGGTAGTGAAAAAAACACCAATTTTGTGATTGGGTGCTCACTGTAACGAAACTAAGAAGCCTGAGGAGTCTGGGTACGAGAAAAAACTGCTTTCAGTTTTGGTTTTACTTCCAATCGGTTAAAAAGTTTCGCGTAACCAAAGGCATAGCATAGCAACTGAAGGCGAAACCAAAGAAAATGCGAATTACGTTCGACACTCAAATGAAAACTGTTTTAATAGAAAAATTTTACAGTGTGAGGCATCGCGTTCTACGGATGATCCATATCCGGGATTATCCCACATTCTTCCCGGTTGGAATCCCTGGAATCCGTGTTGGAATATACTGAAAACGGACACCTGCAGACTGATAATTATCATAATTGCCAATACAAATACAGTAGAACCCCGGTAACTCGAACTCTGAGGGGAAACGAAAAACAGTTCGAGTTAGCGGCGGTTCGAGTTAATGGGGTCGATTGAATATTCAATTTGCCATGCGAATAATTGATAGTTTACTGATTTTACAGCTATTCCGATTTGCAAATTTAAAACTTATCTCGTTCGAAACTGTAACACGATTATGCATAGCATTCTTATGATAATACAGTACTGTGAATGTAACCCATGGTACGCTCAAGATCATAAGATCGGGAAATGACTGTCAAATACGTGAACTGTTCGTTGCACTGATTAAAATCAAATTGCTGAAGTGTTAGTTTTAGTGTTTAAATCCGACTACACGAGAAGAAGAGCTAATGGGATATTTCAATTTCATCCGTGGTGAGTTGCAAGAACCAGAATTCGAGTTATCGGGGTAAATTTTGATCAAGGGAAACGAAATGTAGTTCGAGTTAGCGGGGAATTCGAGTTATCCGAATTCGACTTAACCGAGTAAAAATGACTGAAAAGTGGGGTCAAATCCAAGGGAAATGGGAGTAAGTTCGAGTTAGCGGGGAAGTTCGAGTTATCCGAGTTCGAGTTACCGGGGTTCTACTGTACTTAGTTTTTTGTGAGCATTTTAAGACCTTCCCGGTTAACCACTTCCGGTCCAGGGAACGTAGGAAATGGCGTTTCAGAGATTCCTAGGGGGCATGTCCTTGGACCCCCTTAGAAGTTCGTACCTTCGACACTCACGTCCCCTTGTTTCACCTATAAGTGCGGTACTTTAAAATGTTACCCAAAACCCTGTTCGTTATATCAAGGCTCTACTGTACGCGTGATTATTTTCGGGTTGTGTAGTATTTTTTGCAAGCCGCGAGCTTTGAAGAAATTTCCCCGAGTATGGCTATAAAACAGCCTAATATGGGGTTTGATGCTCAGTGCACAATACAGTTGTAAACCTGTCAAACTGAAACAGTACAGTGTATTACACTTTCGTCTGTTACGTGTTCTCTTCTCCTTATATGGTAAAATTACGTTGTAGAGAAATAACATAATTCTAAGTTTTGAATCTGTGAATGGAATCTTTGCGCGATCGTTTAACCAAAAAATATCTCTTAGCAGTACGTTCCTTTAGTTGTATTCAAAAATAAAACTGTAAAGGTGGCTTTAACTTTTAGTGTGAAAATAAAATCCCAAAGTGTGATACTTCAAATGATTACTATAAATGAAAATACATTCTCGTGCCCAGTTGAGGGGAACATAAATTCGGCCCCCCGGATACTGCTACGCTACCCTTAACTTTTCTCAAGGTGTTGGTTCAGTTATGTTGTAAATAGTGCTTCCAACTTTTGAGTCCGTCGATGAAATCCTAGAGTTGGACCATCTAGAAGCCACTGAGTAGTACTTTCTCATTTAATTGTTGTTTATCAAGTTGTTTATAGTTTTGAGTCCGTGGAGTAAATCTTTCCTGAGAGAGTGCTAACATTCAAATGGAAACTATTAAGCAGTAGCAGTATGTTTCGCGATCTTGTACGAAGGTTTGCCAATTTTGCGTTTTGGCTTTGTTTTAAGACGCCGTGCAGTTTTTTAAACATTAATTTTAAGTAGTGGTCCGCATAAAAACTAGGCAGGCAGATTGCAAAATCGATTAAAAGGTGTTAGCTTTTAATTATTAAATTCAATTAAATCCGTGAATCTGATTGGTCGATATCAAAAAATCGCCGAAAAATACAAGAAAAACGTGACAAAAACAGCATTTTTTGGCTTAGTTTTCCCCATTCCCCTGTGTTGTTCCTCACGGCCAAAATTCAGCATTGTTCTATGCGCCAATCAAGAGTTAGAATGGAAAACGTGCCAAACACGCGATCTTCATGCGACGCCATGTTGGATCTGCGATCCGAGAGTGGAGCTAAATGACCTTTAATGGACTCGTATTTGAGTATCTTGGCCCGTAAGATCTTACGATTGTGGCTGCAGTTTGCCTAACATTCAAGCGATTTGTATTTGATGGAAGGAAACTGACTGCACAAACACTTTTAGTGTGAAAGAATCATCTCACCTTGGCTGACACGTAGGAGACACGGGAAGACTTGTTTATCAGAAAGGCCCGCAAAGAGGCTATACAAAATCGACTCGTCTGCAACGTGCATTTCTTCTAGCTGCTTCAGAGGAATGAATTTTATGACTACTTTTGTCTGCCAAGCGACTGCAGATGTCGAAGATACCAGGTTGTAAGGAGTAATTTCGCGAAGGACATGTTCGCGCGAAGCTAAATCGTCGTTCAGGAGCATTAGTACACATACAAACATTACGCCTAACGAAGAGTTTAGCCTTTTCGGTATCGCTTGTTTCTGTTCACTGAACAGTCTTTTGCAATAACAGGGGACTAATATTCTGAAGAGATTGTATTTTTTGAGAGACCTTCCCACGATCACAGCGTAGAGACAGTGGACAGCGATTATTTAGTATTTTGAAGCAGTGGATATTGTTTCAGTACTTCATATTATTGAAAATACCTACCCGTCGCACGTAAGGGGTAATGTAAGGTAGATGGAAGTAATATTCTCTGACAATTACAGCGAGGTATTTTAATTATTTGTTCTGTTGCAGTTTTCATAGCGCAGCACAGAGAGATGGTTCGTGACTCTAGCGCATTCTACGTACGTGAGCGCGATTTGTTGCTGTTTTCGATCACCAACTTGACAGTTCCTTTGTGAAAGCCGAGCTAAATAATTTTCACGCGGTCGCTGACTGATGTATCACTGTACTAATCCTGATGTAATTTTATACAAGTTTAACTTCCTCGCTTTTGGCGCATAGGAATTTTCCAAAATTTAGATATGTTACATTTTTGAATGTATTGAATGCGTAGCCGAAATAAAACGTTGTTTGAATGGATTACAAACTATCTTATTTGAAATTTGAAATTCAAATTTCGCGCTTTTCGCTGTATTGGCCAATCAGATCATTCAGATTTAATTTGATTAGAGCAATTAGCGCCTGAAAAATAACTGCCGCTATTGCAGTGGCCTATTGTTCTTTTGCCTAGTTTTTACGCGGACCATTACTTAATAAGAAACAGTCAAGCTGTCAGAAATGACGGTGACTGTGATGTCAAAGCAACGCAGTATTATTCACAGAAGCATGCATGCTTTCTTAATTATAACAAGCCAAGTTGTGAGACTTTTCTTCATTTTTTGCTGCAATGGGTTTGATTGAGTAAACAATGGGGTCATTTCCAACAAGAGCGTTTCAAGACAACGTGGTGATCGAAACAATCAATTCAGACGAACATACGCCTAAGATATGGAGAAAGAAGAAGATTGTACCGAGAAAACATATTTCAACGGCACCTATTCGCAGGCGGGCTGCGTTTATCAAACCCGAGAAATCCCAGCGGTCAACTACAAAGTTCGTCGATAAAAGTATGCTTTGGGTCTGTTGGACGCCGCGAAGGAGATTCTCGTGGCCAAATGTTAAGAAATTGGAAACTAGGAGCGAACAATTTTCGAACAATAGATAATGCATGGTTGTATTCAGGAGAAGATAATTGCGCGAAGAAACGTTTTACAAAAGGACAAAGCTGTGTATTTTAACAACAGAAGTCATCAAATCATAATAATCGAACCATAAATATTTGCTAGGAGGTATGTAATAGATAAGGATGGATATAGCTTGAGAGGGATTAGATGTTACGAAATTATTTAGTTTTTGTACCTGAACCGTGACTGCGCCTCTATTGAAGAAGAATTAAACTCAATTTCTCGAAACATTTGAAATCCATCTTGCGACAACAGTCTTTGCATAAATAATGCAAGAGTGGCGGCAACTACGACTTGAAAGCTGGACAAGAAATCAAGGTGTCATAAATTTGAAGATATACAAATTTATTTTTTAATGTTTTGTCAGGTCAGGAACATGATCGTAAGTCCTTTTCTAGCTCAGTGTCGCATAGGGCGCGAACGTTTGTGGTAAAAAAAAAGAAAGAAAACAAGGAAAAGTGCTATCTTTTTGCTGTGGAATCTATTGGTAGAAAATGCAGTTGGTGTGAAGCTGGTTGCAGACGAGCAAGTTTTCCGTGATGTTGACAAGTCTTTTTTTTATTTATTTATTAATTTTTTTTTGTTTTTTCAACAACTGGTGCCAGGTTTTGAAAAATTCCCCAGAAAATAAATTGGTGAAATAAGGGATTGTCAGGGAAACTTTTGGTGCGCTGACAAGTTTCTTGGCTTAAAAAAACTGTTCTGCGAGGATTTTTTTCTGCCGTCTTGTGCGGGGAAACAATTTTGAATAAAAATGTGTTGGTCACCTTTTTCCGTTTAAAAGAATATAACATGCTGACAAAAAAGAAGCAAAGCGCTGGTTTATATCACACTCTACCTGTCCAGCATAAAAATGTCCAATTTCTGTTATTTCTTGGGAACTCTCAAGTTGAATTCAATGTAAAATTTGCTACTGATGACGTCACAGCCCCAGCAGCGCCACAACCGTAGGCCACAACCGTATAATATACCCGTTTAGCGGCATTTATAAATATTCTTTAGTTGTAGCTCACAGTAGAAGGTTTGTTTTTAAACCGAAATATCGGGCACTTCTGAAATATTATATATTGGTAATCAAAGTTTTTTTCAGTATCTGTTTGATTTGGCCTTTCTAGAACTGTCGTAAGGATCTGCCCTTTATATCTGATGTTGTCAAGTATTTAAATGATCTAGATCTACAACAAATCCCGGCACACAACATAGGTCTGTTGCTGTGGCCTTGCTTATTCAGTAAACAGTTTTGAAAAATCTAGTCCCTATTTAAGGATAGCACACAAAACATACCTAGTTTCAGACAAAAACGACTCAAACACCGCAATCAGACATGCCCCTTTACAGATTTTTTAAGGGAGCACCCCCCCTTTTCCTCGATTATCATAGAGTTATAACTTGCCAGTACAGTATTTTGATTTATTTCTGCCTTAATTTCACATTCGTTAAAAGTACTACCATATTTATTTGGTGAACATGTTGTTTGTTCGTCGATAAAGTAAAATAAGCCTGTTACTAAGGAAAAACGAAACGAAGCGTTACGAGATGCTGCTAAACATAGCGATGGAAAATCATGGAATGTTTGCGTGACTATAAACAAGAGAAGATCAGATATCGCTTTGGTTGCACATTGCAGTTTCGTTTTCCCTTTCCTTTGAGTAGAGGAAGAAGAGGAAGAAGAAAGCTAGCGAGATTTTGGAGTGCGTTAAACTCGTCAACAATAAAACAGAGAAGGTGAGTGCATTATCTTATATTATCTATGGACGTATCCTGCAATGTCACGTCGATGTTGCCATAATCTTAGTAACAGAGAGAAGGTTTGCAGAAATGCATGATCGCAGCCAGACACAAGTTATTATGCTTCAAACATGAATATAGAACTAGAACAGAATCGAAATAAACTAAGATTATATTCCATCATGTGTCTGGTAATCGCCTTGCTCAAAACACTGTCTCGGAGATTTTACTTTTTCTCAGATAATATTTTCTTAGAATTAACGAGATAAAAGTCCTTTTGCTTTATTTTGTGTCCTGCTGCCTATCTCTGGTATTTTCTTTGCCCATTCTCCCCCCCCCCCTGCCTCCATCCCCACTTCTTAACAAGACTAATCTTGCGCTTTTATCTCGTAAAGCTGAGGGCGTGCCATTTAGTATTCTGATGTTTGTGTGGTAACAAACAAGTCAATTTTGAATACGAAGTCGGCGAGCACTTTTCTAATACCTACAATATTACCTGTTGACCTTTTGTTATTGAGTGTTGTTTTCTCGATCTACGCTAAAGCAGACGTAATCGATCTGAAGATCTTGGGTCAATTGGCGTGCGTATGACAACTTTCATGACTCGGATTGATTAGCTGCGCGGGGGTAGGGGAGGGGGGCAAGGAGGAAATAAAGGTCCCCCCAATGTGCTTTGCGTGAATCCAATAGGTTCGCTTTTGACAGTTTCGTAAAAGGTTGTTCTTGGCGCGTAAAATAGAAGGATTTTGCTTGGGTTTTTCTCATTCTTCAAGGTCAATATTAGCAAATCTTTTGTTTTGCATTTGTTTTTGGTTATTTGAAGTTCCCATAGCCGTAGAATTTCTAAACACATTCGTGGTCAGAGCTATTTTTCCAAGCCTTTATTTGGGAGCCATTTGGCGTGAAGACGCCATTGTTTACGTTTTGTCCTTCGAGAAAGGTATGTTAAATTCCATTTCTTTTGTAATATAATGGATACATTACCCTTTTGAAGAGTCCAACCTCTGATTTAAAGGTTAAAGAACGGTAGCAATCGCAATGTACTCTAATGTACTCACGTTTTCAATGAGTAAGGACCGAATTTAAATTACTAAAAAATTGGCGCCAACCGTCATTTTCCTCGACCAGTGTCACAGCAGCGAGATGCTTTTGATTGCTAGTCCTCGCAATGTTACTGCAGCTTATCGGCAGCTGTTCGCTTCCTTGGCACGTTTTTATCTGTAATAAGGTTCTTGTGATACTGTATTCGCCATATCGCTATCCCCTGGGCTGATTTCAATTTATAAAATGAGGTCATGTTTGCAAGTTGTATGATTGATTTGTGACCTTTCTGCTTCTCAGTTCCAGATGTCGTGAGTCAGGTCTTCCAGCATTGACACGATGCTGTGCACGAGGAAATCCACGTACCCCACTAACAGACGAAGTAGTATAATTTAAATACAATCACTTTTCGTTAGCTAATTTTAAGTCCTTGTTTGTTTATTAACAGCGCATGAATTATGCCGCGTTTTACTCGGTAACAAATTTGTACTTACAGTTACACGGTACTATAAACCTCTCATATAAATAATTTTTTTCTCTTTGTATACTCAACCGATTTCTAAGTTTAATACGCCATTTGAAAGCTAAGAAAATGTAGATTATACTGTACACAATGATTTGAAGCTGAAGAGATGTTAAATAACCCAAATTTTATGGCGTGTTTGACTAAGTTAGTGTCGGTTTGTAACGCGATCCAAACAATGCCTATGCGGTACCTATATGGGGCCATTCCATTTAATATCCACAACCCCCCCGATGGAAGAGATTTTCTGAGGGGCCCTTGATCGTCATTTCTGAGGGGGTCGCTGCGTCGGCGCCTTTGATCTTTTGAATATTTCCGAGGGGGTTTGGAAAAAAATTGGCTTTTTTCTGAGGGGAAAAGAGAATTTAGGCAATTTCTGAAGGGGGGGCACGTGTCGGCACTTTTGTTCTTTGATTTCTGAGGGGGTAAATTTTGATTGACCTCTTCCATAGCGGGGGTGTGGATATAAAATGGAATGGCCCATGGTGCTATAAGCCTCTCACATAAATAAATTATTTTTTCCTTCTATTCTCAACTGATTCCTAAGTATACGCCATTTAAAAGGTAAGAAATGCAGATTTCTCTGCACGCAATGATTTGGAGTTGAAGGGATGCTAAATAGTAACCCAAATCTTATGGCGTGTTTGACTGAGTTAGTGTCGGTTTGCAACGCGATCCAGACAATGCCTTTGCGGAACTTCCGCGGTTAAAGGCTATAAACCTCTCACGTAAATATTTTTCTCCTTCTATACTCAACCGATTCCTAAGTTTAATATGCCATTTGAAAGCTAAGAAATTGTCGGTTCTACTGTACACAATGATTAGAAGTTGAAGGGATGTTAAATAACCCAAATCTTCTGGAGTGTTTGACTGAGTTAACCGTGTCGATTTGTAACGCGATGCAAACAGTCAGTGTCTTTGTAATCACACAGCGCTATGAACCTCTGACATAAATAATTTTTTGTCCTTGTATTCTCAATCGATTCCTAAGTTCAATGTGCCATTTGAAAGCTAAGAAAATGTAGATTCTACTGCAAACAATGATTTGAAGTCGAAGATATGTTAAATAACCCACATTTTATGGCGTGTTTGACTAAGTTAGTGTCGGTTTGTAACGCGATCCAAACAATGCCTTTGCGGTACTTATATAATGCTGTAAACCTCTCACATAAATAATTTTTTTCTCCTTCTATTCTCAACCGATTCCTTAACTTAAAATGCCGTTTGAAAGCTAAGAAAATGTAGATTCCACTGTATACAATGATTTGGAGTTGAAGAGGCGTCAAATAACCCAAATCTTATGGCGTGTTTGACTGAGTTAGTGTCGGTTTGCAAAGCGATCCAAACGATCTCTTTGTAATTACACAGCGCTATAAACCTCTCTCACAAATATGTTTTTTCTCCTTCTATTCTAAACCGATTCATAAGTTTAATACGCCATGTGAAAGCTAAGAGAATGTAGTTTCCAGTGGGCACAATGATGTGGAGTTCAAGAGATGTAAAATAACCCAAATTTTATGACGCGATATTATGTTATGATCGAGCGGCAGAAAGACTTCCATCGAATTTGCGATCGATTCCCCGCATCAGAGAAAACACATCAAACCGGACAACGGCCAGTTCGCTGGGAAAGCTGAGTTGCCCAAACACAGGACATACACAAAGCGCGGAAGACTATAACATAGAATTTTCTTCTTCTAAAATCGAGACAGCGCTGCTACACAAGCTTGCCATTTCACACGCTGTTCATCGCGTTCAAGTCCAACTGTGAGATCACGTGGGCAACGACCGGTGATGATATAATTGGTCGCAAAGCATTGTGGGCGGACCTTTCTTTCCTCCTTGGGAGGGGGGCTTACTCCTCAAAACGTTCGGTGGAGCGTGCGGTCCTCGTCTTTCGTCTTTAAAACCTTACTTGTTTTCTGACAAAAATGTACGACTTTCGTTGCCCAACCAAAATCGCAAAATATATATTTGTTATTTCAGAGTGGTAGGCAAAGGCAAAATTTACCCCAATCAGGACATAATGGTCAAAATATATGTTAACCATTTCTAGACCAAAGGGGGACAAACCCACACCCTCTAGCAAGCCACGTGTAAATACAGCTTACAAAAGGAGCACACTTAAAACCCTCCTCCACATTGTCTCTCTCCACCCAGGTGTTTAAAGGGGGTACCGGCTACATACTGCTGGGGGTAACCCTGCGATAGACTAGCATCCCATCCAGCATTCCGTCAGTTGCTTCACGCTACAGAAACCGGGTTAAGCTCCGGCAGTGTGGCCTCCTTGGCTCGCGATCGTGTGGGACTTAAATCTACATTTTTTCCTGCTTGAATTTTCACAGTTTTTACAAATTTGGCATACATATTGTTTATTGGGAGCGGGAAGGGGTTTTTCTCTTGGGGGTTTTCCTACATGGGGCTTTCCCCAAACTGATCCGTGCATGCTGCTCATAGCTTCGTGGGCAGAAAAACAATCATTTTGTTTTGTTCGTGACCCCTGGATTATGACAATGTTTATCATGTTTAATATTTCCCTTCAAATAAGTATTTATTTTTATTACCATTTTCATAGAGATGCTTCTGTCTGGTGGCATTTTTAGGGCATAAGCTGATTACTCGAACCAATCGGAAAGTAGGATTTATCGTTAAGTCAGGAAAATCAAACCGAAGCGACTGCATTGAGAAACATTGCGAAGGAAAATCACGGAATTTTAAGCCGTTTTAAAAAAGTTGACTTTTCTGGGTGTTTTGATGTTTGCGTGATTTAAGACGAATCATGTGAGCAGCTAGTGTTTTCAATTCGAGCTTGCACGCGATCCGTCATAAGAGAAGATCAGATATCGCTTTGCTTGCACTTTCCTTTCCTTTGAGCGACGAAAGCTAAAGCTATTTTGGAGAATGTAAGAACATTGAGTTAGACTTTACAGTATTCTCTAAACATGGTATGCAAAGTTGCGACCACATTTGTCGCTATAATCTCTAGCAGATTCAAGGTTTACAAATAATGATCGCGGTGAGACATGAATTTAATATTATAGAATAGAATCAACGTTAGCTACGATTATCTTCCATTCATCTAGTATTCGACTGTTCAAAACACTGCCCGCAGCTGTATTTCGAAGTAAAGATAAACACTACCAAATAGACCCAAATACGGTACAAATATCAGACGAAGGTTTAGTCCACAAACGTTTTAAAAACGGACTAAAAGTAACGTGATCTTAGTCTGTATTTATCCATAGATGGGGAGGACAAAGTCCTGTCCATACGCACCTACTTTTGAGTTGTGCTCGCCCCCTTTTTTTCCTACTTTCTCACCCTCTGGATTTATTAGTTTCCTTGTAATTAAGAACTATTAAATCCTCTGTCTTGTTGTAATGTAGAATCTCGATAACTGGAAGTTTATTCCGCAATCTCCTGCAATAAACTCTACCTAAAAAGGTCATCCTGCTTCCATCAATAGAACGAGGTGCCACTGAGGGAGGGACTGGGAAAATGTCTTCGTTATAACGGGGGTTCGGCCGTTGTATCGGGTTCTTTTTAAGACAGTTTGCTATTACTGGGCTGAAGAATATGGTTCGTTATACCGGGCTCTTAGTTCTATCAGAGGTTCGTTTAATAAATCGGGGTTCCGCTCTGTATCACATTAAGTAATGGTCCGCGTAAAAACTAGGCAAAAGAACAATAGGCCACTGCAATAGCGGCAGTTATTTTTCAGGCGCTAATTGCTCTAATCAAATTAAATCTGAATGATCTGATTGGCCAATACAGCGAAAAGCGCGAAATTTGAATTTCAAATTTCAAATAAGATAGTTTGTAATCCATTCAAACAACGTTTTATTTCGGCTACGCATTCAATACATTCAAAAATGTAACATATCTAAATTTTGGAAAATTCCTATGCGCCAAAAGCGAGGAAGTTAAACTTGTATAAAATTACATCAGGATTAGTACAGTGATACATCAGTCAGCGACCGCGTGAAAATTATTTAGCTCGGCTTTCACAAAGGAACTGTCAAGTTGGTGATCGAAAACAGCAACAAATCGCGCTCACGTACGTAGAATGCGCTAGAGTCACGAACCATCTCTCTGTGCTGCGCTATGAAAACTGCAACAGAACAAATAATTAAAATACCTCGCTGTAATTGTCAGAGAATATTACTTCCATCTACCTTACATTACCCCTTACGTGCGACGGGTAGGTATTTTCAATAATATGAAGTACTGAAACAATATCCACTGCTTCAAAATACTAAATAATCGCTGTCCACTGTCTCTACGCTGTGATCGTGGGAAGGTCTCTCAAAAAATACAATCTCTTCAGAATATTAGTCCCCTGTTATTGCAAAAGACTGTTCAGTGAACAGAAACAAGCGATACCGAAAAGGCTAAACTCTTCGTTAGGCGTAATGTTTGTATGTGTACTAATGCTCCTGAACGACGATTTAGCTTCGCGCGAACATGTCCTTCGCGAAATTACTCCTTACAACCTGGTATCTTCGACATCTGCAGTCGCTTGGCAGACAAAAGTAGTCATAAAATTCATTCCTCTGAAGCAGCTAGAAGAAATGCACGTTGCAGACGAGTCGATTTTGTATAGCCTCTTTGCGGGCCTTTCTGATAAACAAGTCTTCCCGTGTCTCCTACGTGTCAGCCAAGGTGAGATGATTCTTTCACACTAAAAGTGTTTGTGCAGTCAGTTTCCTTCCATCAAATACAAATCGCTTGAATGTTAGGCAAACTGCAGCCACAATCGTAAGATCTTACGGGCCAAGATACTCAAATACGAGTCCATTAAAGGTCATTTAGCTCCACTCTCGGATCGCAGATCCAACATGGCGTCGCATGAAGATCGCGTGTTTGGCACGTTTTCCATTCTAACTCTTGATTGGCGCATAGAACAATGCTGAATTTTGGCCGTGAGGAACAACACAGGGGAATGGGGAAAACTAAGCCAAAAAATGCTGTTTTTGTCACGTTTTTCTTGTATTTTTCGGCGATTTTTTGATATCGACCAATCAGATTCACGGATTTAATTGAATTTAATAATTAAAAGCTAACACCTTTTAATCGATTTTGCAATCTGCCTGCCTAGTTTTTATGCGGACCACTACTTAATATTACCCCCTACAATCGTCGAACTCGCAATTTTATGTTTTTCATTGATGGTTTGTGTTTGCGAGATTTTACTATTCATTTATTTGAAAATCTAACTGGAATTTAGCAATGCCAGGCGATTTCTTAGAATGTCAGGTAAGCAGGTCTTTGATTCCGGGGAACGTGACTTTGTGGCCTCAACTCAATCTACTCAGACAGACCAGTGCCTCAGGTTTTTCTGATCGATTTCGTCTGGCCCAGTTTTCAGTATCCACACTCTTTGTTCCTTTTTTTTCTTGGTATTTTTTTTCCGATTCAAAATTTTTAGATTTTCATTTGAATTTGAAAACGAGTTTGCATGACGTGACGAAATCGCCTAAAATGGCGTGCAGGCAAACCAAGCTAATCTGCTGAGTTGCGTGACATTAACTATGCGACCATTGATAAAGCTAAACATGTGTATAATGTGTATCTTTTTTCTCTTTTGAAACCGAAATGGTAAAATATATATTCCTTCTTTCAGAGAGAATGACATCGGGCTGGGAAGCGGTTGTTCTCTCTGCAGTTTCCCTGCATGTGGGTGTCCGCTAACTGATCCGTGCATACCGCTCATAGCTTCGAAAGTGGAGGGAAAAACAACCATCATTTTGTTATCTTCGTGACCCCTGGGTTATAACAACGGTAATCATGATTGATATTTCCGTTAAAATAAGTATTTATTTCACCAGTGACCCGTGTTGTAGCATTTATAGGATATATCAGAAACAGTAGGGAATTATTGCCAGGCCTGATCATGAAAAACAAAAGGACTACATTGCGAAAGGAAAATCACGGAATTTTAAGGTGTCAAAAGTTGACATTTCTGAGGGTTTGGATGTTCGCGTGATTTCAAACGAGTCATGTGAGCAGCTCGTGAGTTCACCTTGAGCTTGCACGCAATCCGTCATAAGAGAAGATCAGATGCCGCTTTGCTTGCACATTACATTTTCATTTTCCTTGCCTTTGAGCAAAAAAAAAAAACTCACAAGATTTCAGAGGTGCGCTTGAATTGTTCAACGATCAAAAGAACGTAAGTACATTACATTACCTTAGATTTTACAGAGTATTCTCTAAACGCGGGGTGCAAAATCGCTTCCCCATCTAGTCTGGCTCCATGATCTTTGGCATGCAGATTCAAGGTTTATAAATACATGATCGCGGTCAGACATAAATTATTACAGAACAGAATCGAAGGTAGCCAAGATTATCTTCCATTCGTCTAGTATTCGACTGTTCAAAACACTGTCCGCAGCTGTATCTTGAATCGAAGATAAACACCACCAAATACGGTGCAGGTATTAGACTTAAGTCCACAAATGGACTGAAAGTACGTGCTAATCTAAGTCTGTATTCATCAAAGATAAGGTCAAATATGTTCGAAATATGTGCAGATGAGTAAAATTATGTCCCGATATGCGCCTACTTTGACTACTTTGAGTTATGCTTGCTGTTTTGCGACTTTCATACCCAGATTTACAAGCTTTTTTTGTTTTCTTGTAAGAACTCGAAATCCTCTGTCTTGCTGTAAAGTAGAATATCAATAACTGGAAGTTATTCCGCGAACTCCTGCAATAAACTCGCCCAAAAAAGGTCATCGTGCTTCATGATGGAACCCTGATATAAGAAAGTGCGAAGGGACTGTGCTCGGTATGACGGGGGCTTGTAAAATGCCGAATAGAGTACAGTGCCCAAAAGAGTACGACGCATAAATTATGACTCATTGTGCAATATCTGTCTCAGCAGGAAGCAATTTAGTCTCACATTGTCATCCAACGCACTTGACTTACAACATTCTTAAAAAGAGATGGCTAAAAATACCCCTGTAGTCGTTTGCGGAAGGAACTCTGATGACATGTGGCAAAACCGAAAACAAAAATGAGGCTATAGTCAACCTCATAACATACTACATAGACTATCAGCAGTCTGCTTGCACGTTGGCATTTTATATTATTTTCGAACTCACGCTGGCTGTGCGAACATTGTCACCCGGTGTCTAAACTGTGTCACGTAAGCTCTGCCAGGCGTTTTAAAAAATCGTCTAACAGCTGAAATAAACAAACAGACTGAAGTGTATTCTTTTCATTACCTTTGACTGGAAAACGCGTACAAAAACCGAAATTACGTTTACAAGTGTACATTATGTACGCGATCGCTTGCGAAACTTGTAGCTATCATTCTGATAGACCTAGAGAAGTTTGCGAAAGCAAGAATGATAAGAAATAAAGCTTGCGTACATGCATACCCTTACGAAAAAGAGATTGCCGTGACGTTTTTTCAGTTGCACAACTGTCGGAAATATCCCCATATAAGAACCTTCATTCGCCAAAATGTAACCCACAAACTCGAGTTCCGAAGAAACAGAAGAACGGAAATACCGCGAATCAAGACAAGCAAGGCAATCTTGAAAGTTATCATGAATGACAAGACACCTGCGACATCCGATACAACAACAGGTGAGGTTGAAAAGCCACTTTATACTTTTGACTGTAAGCTTATATAACGAACCATATTCTTCAGCCCAGTGCAAGTACTGTGGTGGCCCTTCATCATAAAAGAAGAAATTATGTAGAATGGAGTGCACCTCGCTCGCCGATTTTTGTTTTTGCCGGTATCAACCAGCAAAACTTCGCGAAGCAGTCTTTGATGACCAAAATATACCGGTATTGTCCTCTGTTTTTGGTCATAAAGGACCGCTTCTTGCCAGGGGCCATATCAATAATGTCCTCCTGTATCCTCTCCAGAGGCCCGTAAGAACGGATAGGGCGGGGCGGAGGGGAGATAGCATGAACGAAGTATGTAGTTGGCATGCCGGGCACGATTTCAAAAATTCCTTGAAAATGGGGTACCCGCCTATTTGAGGGTACATAACTTTGTTCATGGTGTGCTGAAGACTATTTTAACGTCTGATACGGAGTTCGCAAATAAAGTTCAGTGTTTGTCTGTAGCAATTAAGGTTTTTCTTTCCTTGCTTGAGAGAGACAAGGAACTGTTATTTGCCAGTGGAGATGTGTGCGTGAAGATACGTACAATAACGACTCATTGCAAAGTGCTGCATGAAATTCTTACGACTTATTGTGCAGAAACGGAAGTGTTAATGAAGGAATTGAGACACTATATCACTCCAGCCGACGTGGTTTCCTGGCTTTGCTCAACTGCCCAGGTTTGTTCTGACCTTAGTAATCCTGCTAATGGAAGTATATTTTCCACAACGGCCCTTGAGTTTATTAAGTACACCAGCGGTACACGTGATGGCGACTTGTTGAAAGCGAAGGTTTACGATGTGCGTGGTAAAGTCACATCATTGCAATGCGAGAATAAAGTATCGCTATCTTATTATGAACAGGCTAGAGCCATCAGAACAGCAATTTACGGTGAATACCATCAAAGTGTAGCAGGAAGCCATTCACGATTAGGAAGTGTTTATCTCGACCTTGGACAGCACAGTCAAGCTAAAGAACACTACGAGAAAGCACTGATCATTAGAAAAAAGGTTTACGGTGAACAGCATGCTGATGTGGCTGCAAGTTATAATAACCTAGGGGCTGTTTACCATGACCTTGGACAGCACAGTCAAGCTAAAGAACACTACGAGAAAGCACTGATCATTAGAAAAAAGGTTTACGGTGAACAGCATGCTTCTGTGGCTGCAAGTTATAATAACCTAGGGGTTGTTTACCTCAACCTTGGACAGCACAGTCAAGCTAAAGAACACTACGAGAAAGCACTGATCATTAGAAAAAAGGTTTACGGTGAACAGCATGCTTCTGTGACTGCAAGTTATAATAACCTAGGGGTTGTTTACCGCAACCTTGGACAGCACAGTCAAGCTAAAGAACACTACGAGAAAGCACTGATCATTAGAAAAAAGGTTTACGGTGAACAGCATGCTGATGTGGCTGCAAGTTATAATAACCTAGGGGTTGTTTACCGTGGACTTGGACAGCACAGTCAAGCTAAAGAACACTACGAGAAAGCACTGATCATTAGAAAAAAGGTTTACGGTGAACAGCATGCTGATGTGGCTGCAAGTTATAATAACCTAGGGGTTGTTTACCGCGACCTTGGACAGCACAGTCAAGCTAAAGAACACTACGAGAAAGCACTGATCATTACAAAAAAGGTTTACGGTGAACAGCATGCTTCTGTGGCTGCAAGTTATAATAACCTAGGGGTTGTTTACCGTGGACTTGGACAGCACAGTCAAGCTAAAGAACACTACGAGAAAGCACTGATCATTAGAAAAAAGGTTTACGGTGAACAGCATGCTTCTGTGGCTGCAAGTTATAATAACCTAGGGGTTGTTTACCGCAACCTTGGACAGCACAGTCAAGCTAAAGAACACTAAGAGAAAGCACTGATCATTAGAAAAAAGGTTTACGGTGAACAGCATGCTGATGTGGCTGCAAGTTATAATAACCTAGGGGTTGTTTACCTCAACCTTGGACAGCACAGTCAAGCTAAAGAACACTACGAGAAAGCACTGATCATTAGAAAGAAGGTTTACGGTGAACAGCATGCTGATGTGGCAGACAGTTATAGTAACCTTGGCAATGTCTACAGCGACCTTAAACAGTATGTTCTAGCTAAGGAGTGCTACGAGAAGGCACTAAACATTTATAAAGCAGTTTACGGTGAGCAACATGCTGCTGTAGGAAGATGTTACCGGAACTTGACACTCGCTGAAAGAGTTCTCAGTCAAGCTACGAATAAATGTTGTATAATGTAAAACAACACCAGTATTTCAACTGTCATCGGGGAATCGGAAATGTTATTACAGAGTTGTTTGTGTCAGTGACTGATTGTCTCAACTCGGCAAGTTTAAAATCCAACAAAGTTTATAGTTTCCAGTGTTCATAGGAATTTCGATATCTTTTTTTCAGAGATGTAAATAAACGTGTATATTTTGGAAGTGTTTTCGTGATGAGGTACAATTCTCTCTGTGATTTTTTCCAGCGCTGATATCAATGACTCGCAAGCCAAGATTAAGGGAAGGGTCGAACAGCACATATAATAAAGCTAATTGTTTTTTCTCAACATTAAGGTTAAGGAAGTAACGTGCATGAAGTTAGGAATGATTCGAACCTTTTGGCAAGCGTTGAAATTAACTGAAACTGCAGCATCTCAAAGAGGACAGCAGAGGGACAACACTGAGAACAGGAGAGTGAGTGTCTCTCGGAATGGGTGGCTGTTCTGTCCGCCATAGGTTCCAGAAGTTAAATGGCCCAAAGTTATAATTACAAGCCTCTGCCCCCCCCCCTCCCTCACCTACTCACTATTCCTCCGACAAAAAAGCCCATCAAAACGGAGTCCCAACCGTCTGATTTTTAGACGCAAGCTTTCACGCAGTACTCTAAAATTTCGGACCTTGTTCTTTAGGAATTGAAACTTCGGACAAAAATTTCAAACCCTTTTTGGCAAAATTGGGAAGTTGTCTCAGACGATTTTCTTGATCACTGAAGCTACTTAAACGGAACAAAACAGTCATTATAACACTGTGTTATTGATCGTAACTAAAAGTCGGTGAAGTATGATCGTTCGGTTGAGTGTAGTCCTGAGAAGGACTGTTGGTGGTAACATTGACTGACGTTTCGACATCCTGAGCGGAAGTCTTTAGAGTCAAGTGAATTGCGAATCGTCAGAAGATGTTATAAGTCTCTGGTCGTTGTCTTGATTGGTCGACGAACTCACGATGTCAGTTTGGTCGTCTGTCAGATAAGCCGCGATGTTATTGGCTGCATGTGAAGACTATAAAACCACCAACTGTACACTAGACTCGCTCTCAGTCGCTCTTTTTGTTTCTTGCATAGGGACAAAATAGACGTTCAGGTGGCAAAACAGGTGCGCGGGAAAATTTCCATGCCTTGTGAGCGTGGACCACGCGCACGACCTCCGTAAAGAGAACGAGCAACTTGGAGCAAGTCTAATTTTACCCCTACCTGCAGTACAACTAACACCAGTTAAGGATTACAAATATTCAACAACACAGCCATCTGAATATATATTTAGCCTTATATTAGAAAATTGGCCATTTTCACAGGAACGACACTCAAACCAACAAGAAAAGCCTCAAGGGCAGCCCGAACCCCAACCGTACCCCAGGGTTAAGAAATGTTGGCATCACTCAAGATACGAACCCACGTGAGGAGCTTAACTTACTGCGCGTGCGTTTCATGTAAGACACGAACGGCTACCACAAGGTTAACAGCGGTTAACAAGAACGAATCGGTGACATTCAAAGCTCGCTAGTCGTCCTTGCTCTCGTCCAAGGGATTTTGATGCCATTGAATTGCTAGCAACTTTCTACACCGACTTTCATGAAAATTTTGGCGAATCATCAAAGCTAAACGACCGAAGATAATGCTTATATTTACCGGAAGTTTGCGACGAGTAATTGTTGGCTGAGTGAAAACGTCTGGGGTAAGCGTCCAGACAAAAAAAAAATCGAAGAAAGAGAGAAAGAACACGACAGAAAGAAAAAAAAACGGGTATTACTAGATCCGGTCGCATTGGCGACGACCGGCTAATGAGCCTCAAAACCACGCAAAAGAGAAAGGAGAAGGAAGGAAAGAGAGCGGAGGAGAAAAAAGACACATAACTTTTCACACTCATAATTTTTATGGTGGCGACTTTTTTGAAAGGCAAAAACCACTCGCTGTGTAAAGGTGCACGCGCTTCGACTGAGGAGCTTCGTCTTCAAAAATGTAAGTAGATAAGTATTACCCAAAACTCAACAAGGATTAAAGATTCTGATAAGAGATTTAGTCGTTTTATTTTCCAGGCGTTTTGTTGATGTGAGTTTAATGTTCACTAAATGTCATTGCAGAAAAGGTTCTTTTGCGAAGGTTTGGACATTTTGTTTTAATTTAGAGATGATGCATTCTAATTTTCTTAATCATCTGCCGTTTTCAGTAGTAATCTGTTTATTCCTTAAACACATTGTTGCAAAGTCTGATGACAATCGGTTGCTGGAATTAAGGGATATGATGTCATTAGTCGGCATGCAATCAAGCCATTTTTGAACAAAAGTGCGTTTTTTCGCCTTTATTCGCTGAAAAAAGTATAAAACGTTGACAAAGAGCAGCAAAGTTTTTAATTATATCATATTATAGCAATTTTTCTCATTTTTTGAGTAATCCAAGATGTGGCCGCCATTTTCGATAGAGAACATCATGAGTTATCTATATAAAGGTGGAAATGTTATAACCGGAAAAACCCAGAGAAAAAGTTCCTTCACCACCCGCTTTGTACTACGGTTGGGGTATGAGTTTGCTTGTCCGTCAACCGATGGTTAAGGCCTTTTTTTCTGCTACCGCCTCTATGCCAAGCTTATTTTAAAATCAAGAAAACGGATGGTGAACAGCAATGGTTTCAAAAAGGCAAGGTCGGCTCTACTCTCTACAACCCGCGTAGATGTGTCTAGTATATTTGGCCGCTGTATGTTTTGTTCCATGCTGAAATCAGTTTGGCATTAGATAACCTCCACCTAAACTATTTCCTTCTTGTATGCCTAACCGAAGCTAACGCGAAAAGAAAGGCCTAAACTTCATAGTCTAACCTCAACCTAATAAATGTATTGACTTTGATTTAGTGTTAAACTGCCGAGGTCTTGCGTTAGTAGCGTTGCTGGAATGTTCTTTTGTCTTGCAACACGCCCCGAGACTAGACTAACAAACATTACGCCACAAGAAGCATAAAGACTACGCTATTTAAAAGCAGTTAGCATCATATGAGCAAACCTGTCCAGAAAAATCTCTAAATATATCATCAGTTCGTCCGCCAAACGTTTTTTTTCAGCTTGTCGATGAACACTTCGTTCGCACATTTCCCTCGCCCTTCTACGTTCGTGTGCCAGCGGATAGATGGCTCAGCGGTCCAATAGATGATTAATACACCACAGACACCATCCGACATTTGTCACATGAATGATTTCCAGGTTTCTGTACATGGTCCTTCCACCTAACCTGGGACGCCTTTTTTCCAATTCCCACTCCTGAAATGTCGCTCTCCACTTTGCTCTTTGTCAGTCAAGACTTTTACAGTTTCTATGTTATTATACATTTGCTATGTTTTTGGGTGTTTTGTGCAAATAAACTATTTTGTTGGGTAGAAGTCCCTCATCAAAAGGACAATGTTCTGAAGTCCATTGTGAAGTATTATGACACAAAAAGATCAGTCATTACAAATCCGTCGCTAGTGGCGATATAAGTTAAGTCGGACTGTCGCCTGCAAAATTAACCACTATGACCCAATGCGATCAGCATCGGAATTCCACAAAGATCTATAGTCATTTTAAGTCCGTGAAGGGTTCGTGAATGAAATAACTCACAGCTATCACCAGTGGATGGCTAATTCATCCTTTCGCGCTCTTGCAACATTACAGTTTATCGTGAGCAAGATGACTCACAACTGAAATCACTTTGAATGGATGCAACCCGCAATCATCGGGAGTTCATCATAATTGAGATAATATCGACCCAGATTTTTTATCGCAAGTTTTTCCGGAGGGACGATCATCCAGCGTCATAATTTTCGGAAGTTCGTCTAGCTTGAGAGGCTGACTCGCCGATCAAAGCTGATTAGCAGGTGAACATCCCAAGACTAATGGAGCTTCCACGCTTTCTGTTGTCCATTGTTGTCTCTTCTGAAAAACTGTTTCGGCCGGAACCGGAAAGCGGCAAATCAAGTTCAGTGTTCTCTTCTATCACTTTAAGATTCTTTTGCAAATCAACTGTGTTGTTGTTAGCTGAGTTGCATTCATCAATCCACTGCTATCGCATTTAACCGTTTCCTTGGTTTCTAACAGCGCATCGTTTTCATCGAGTGGTTTTTCATCTGTAGACTTGTCCGCGTTTTCTCGCGCAGTGACCGCACTATGCGTGCACTCACCCCTTACAGTGCTCAAGCACGTTTTCATCGAGCAAAAAATGCTCGACACGAAAGCGAGACCCACAAAGGCCAGGAGCACGAGTATATAATCAGCGTCTTGCTTAAACTGCGGCAAGTAGTCGCCAAACCCGATTGAACCCGAACTCAAAGTTGTAAAAATAAAGTAAAAGTACTCGATGTATGTCCACTCGTTGTGTCTCACTTTGACCACAAGCGCCATCAATGGCAGCAAGAAAATCACAGTCAAGAAGATTGTTGTTAACGCTACTTTAAGTTCCACCTTTTCAGGACGTGTTTTCTTCAAAAGGCGACTTTCAAATGTGATGATCAAATCTGTGAATAGTTCTGTAATCTTGTCTCCGATGGCTTTGAGAGTCAGACAAGTGCCGGGTATACCAATAAATGCGTATAAAACGCAAAACAGACGGCCTTGGACTGTCTAGGGAACAATGTTGCCATATCCTAAAACAATGAAGAACTCAGTCAAACAAATCCCAGTCTCATTTTCCCGTCGATTTTACTCTTTTTTCGTCATTTATCGAGCTTGAAATTTACCAGCTTTCATGATTTCACTGTTGCCAGTTATAGGCCTGGGTTTTTCAAACATATTCAGCGGCTGTTATTCTCCCATCTTGAATCACTCATAGTCTCAAAAAATAACCAAACTTTGGGCTGACGACTCATTTCATGCCAAAATTTTGGTTACTTCATTTAGAAGAATATAAAACAGTCATTAAGAAGCGGACGATCTGCTCTCTTTCTTGCTGTTTTGTCGATTATGGATGAAATATAAAGGGCGAATCATAGCTGGAGAATCATTTCTGGAAAATAAAGTTGATCCACACAAACAAAGTGAAAGCGGCTGTTTAGAAAATTGCAAACCCGAAAAATTTTAAAAGTCAGTTGTAACGTTTCTTTAAGTCACAAAGTCCCAATCTCCGCCAAGTGTTCTCGTCGATTGTCCACTTTCTCTTTCTTGTGTAAAATAAAGCAACAAAATGTTATATGACCTCACACTTGTTTTTATACAAACTCAACAACGTAGAGACTCTGAGGCCACTTTAGATTTTTAATATGCAGGTTTAATAAGCTTGGAAATCTTGAAAGATATGTATGGCTTCCTTTGAAAGATTTGTGTGGCTTTTGAAATGTGTGGCTTCCCAGCCTGCATGACACTTTGTGTTACATATATGAAAATGTTAATACATGTCAAACTGAAGTTTACAAAACAATGAGTGACGAATACTTTACCCTAAACAGATGTGAAGTGCGCAATCTCAGAACTGAGCAAAAAAAAAGTCTTGTTTGCACTCAAACGTTTTGCTAGCGCCACGATGCATTTTTGTTAAACCAATTTACCAGGTAAAAAGAACTGTGCACATAAACCAATTGCACGTGTAACGTGCCAGCTGTACGTGTAGCAGTCAAGGGCCATGCAACCAATCAGAGAATGCCTTTTGATACTGATAAGACAGGAAACCCAGGAGTTTAAGATTGGACCTTTGTGATCGTCGACTACTGACAGTGACCTAAAAAATCTGTTATTTTTTTCCTATTACCTTGAGTAACTGAGGACCCTTCTATAAACCACTTTGTGATGTAGGCCTCCTCATTTTATTATTATTATCACACGATATTTAAAAAGTTACAGTCACCAATACAAATTAACAGACTGCACTACTGGAAGGTACACTTTCAGGATTTCGTTTACAAAGTAAAAATTACAACTTCCTCTTTGCACGACATAACAAACAATATCTCAGGAAATCGCTGCTTAAAAGTTTGCGTTTGTCTTGAATAGCCACAGCAAGAAGTCGATAAAAGTTAATGATTGGAGGCACATTACTGATTATTCAACGTGGTGTCATAAATAAAAGATTAAAAGTAAACTAAGAATGTCCGCTAAGATTCAAACTGAAAAATAGAAGATTGTCACGATTGCATACTGAAGGTAGGGACATGCACGGCAATCTGTCGCCGGTGGGGAGTGTTTGAGATCTTGGTCATCCTTACCGTAAAGATTACGAATTAATGAACTGCAATTTGGAATAAGCTTGATACAAGTTCAACAAGACCTGGTATGGGAAACTCACGTCCTCTTTTTTTCGTTTATGAAACAAACTTTGGAGCAATAAAAAGGCCGCATGGTCCAGTAGTGTGGGCGCTGGACTTGTAATCTGGGGGGGGGGGGAGGGGATCGGTTTAATATCCTCCTCCCTACCACCCGCCTGTGTAGAAATTTTCCTTGAACCCTCTTGAAATAGTTGGTTTTAATGAGGTCATGTAGGACTTCATCAGTCATCTGTTATTTGTTATTTACTTCTTATTAACCGAGCGCGAGGGCCGTACTGGGAGTATATTGCCCGAGGTCTTTCTGGTACGGACCGAGCGATGCGAGGGCCGTACAAGAAAGACTGAGGGTGATATTCTCCCAGTGCGGTCCCGAGCTAGTGAGGATTAAAAAGAAGTTTATTATAGCGGAGCCAGCGCGCCAGCGCGTCAGCGGAGCTCCATTGCTAAGGAAATTTGGTAACCTATCAAGCCAAGAAATTTTGGTAGTGACGTAATAGTCACGTGACCGTCCGTCCGTCCGTCCGTCCGCACCACAGGGTTACCAATACACTTCATACACTGGATATAATCCTGTGCTGAATCCCGTGTGTTTTTGGCGCGAAATCGCATGTTGACCCGCGTTGTAGCAAAACAAGCAAAGACAACAAAAGTCAAAAACAAATTTGTTAATGGAAAAAAAGTTCCAAAGAATACTCAGTTGTCTTTTTGGTAGAAGGGGAAAAGTCTAATTTAGGCGAAAAAAAATTAGGCGATAAAGTTCAGGCGAAAAGTTCAAATTTGCCTCGTCGGTTCTGTTCGAACTCAGTCGGCACACCGCTTGAGTTCGCAGCTTTTCGCAGCGGTTTCGACGCCAAATATAGCAGAGTTACTGCTTTTTGGTTTTCTCTGTCCACAACCATGGTTTTTACGGCGTTCCGAACACATTTTGCCAGGAAAAACACCAGCATTTTCATGCTGATAGGCAGCTTGTCATGAAGAAAGAAATAAGTACTAAAATTAACTTCAAAAAATGACAATAAACGCTCATGGCCTAGTGGATTAACATCCATCTAAAGGTGAGGGAAATTATTAGAATTGTGACAAAACACAAGTGAAATTATTTCCTAATTTCACGAGTATACCATTTGATTACCTATTGATATCATGGGTGACAAATTACGCTCACAATCATCAGGGTTTTGACTTGTTTTTCGTGTCGAGAACTCCAAGCATTGAAAAGTTTAAAGCACACAGATTGGCTAAAGTTTACATTTTTCTGAGTGAAATAATGAAAAAATCTAGTGGGAAGTTTTTACCACGCTTTGACGATTTCGTTATTTGTAACCGACAAAAAATACACCAGACTCTGAATTTTTACTTGAAAAGTAACAAAGCAAATCGCTTGGCAAAAAGGTTATCCGCGTTTTATCCGGAAAATTCACTGAATTGAGCACCACGTTGCTCCATCGAGCAGAGGCACAACGCAGCTTTTACAAGATGTGCTGTGATTGGTTGACAGATTTATAGAATTAAAATATTTGTAAAAATAATAAAAGAAATGCAAGAAATAAAAAAGTAATAAAGAAGGAAATAAACCAAATAATTGTAAGGATGGAGGAAAGGGGAAGAAGGCACGGGTAACGTACGTCACCAATTGTTCATAGCAGCTTTTACTTTCTCTCTTTGCCTCCTTATCGTACAGTTCAAACGCGAAGTATGTAAAAGAGATTTCAAGTCATTGATTTTAATATACTGTATGAGTAAAGCAATAAAGTTGCTTCACTAAGAAAGAAAAGGTGATGTAATTTGAGAGACTGAGAATCGCCTACCTTTACTGCAAACCATGTCTTTCACTGTGCACTATTTCAACACAAGAAAGGAGTTTGCTTACCTTCTCATCAATAAGAATTATTTTGACAGTTTTACTTGAATCTGACGTTTGCCATTTGCCGTAAACTTGATTCTAAATCTCTCTATCATTACAAATTAATTAACGCAATAATTACTAATAAAGTAATCTCTGTTTACACATTAAATATCTTCTAGTCCTTGTAGCCCTGTAGCCCTGTAGCCCTGTAGCCTTGTAGCCCTGTAGCCCTTGTAGCCCTGTAGCCTTGTATCTCTGTAGCCCTTGAAGCCCTGTAGCCCTGTAGCCCTGGCATCCCTGTAGTCCTGGTACCCCTGTAGCCCTGGTATCCCTGTAGCCTTGTAGCCCTGTAGCCCTGCATCCCTGTAGCCTTTGTATCCCTTGTAGCCCTGTAGCCCTTTGGCCTTTGTAGCCCTGTAGCCCTGTAGCCTTTGTAGCCCTGTAGCCCTTGTAGCCCTGGTATCCCTGTAGCCCTTGTAACCCTGGTATCCCTGTAGCCCTTGTAGCCCTGTAGCCCTTGTAGCCCTGTAGCTCATGTAGCCCTGTAGCCCTGTAGCCCTGTAGCCCTGTAGCCCTTGTAACCCTGTAGCCCTGTAGCCCTGTAGCCCTGTAGCCCTGTAGCCCTTGTAGCCCTGTAGCCCTGTAGCCCTTTTAGCCCTGTAGCCTTGTAGCTCTTGTAGCTCTTGTAGCCCTGATATCCCTGTAGCCCTGTAGCCCTTGTAGCCCTGTAGCCCTGTAGCCCTTGTAGCCCTGTAGCCCTGTAGCCCTTGTAGCCCTGTAGCCCTGTAGCCCTGTAGCCCTGTAGCCCTGTAGCCCTTGTAACCCTGTAGCCCTGTAGCCCTGTAGCCCTGTAGCCCTGTAGCCCTTGTAGCCCTGTAGCCCTGTAGCCCTGTAGCCCTGTAGCCCTTGTAGCCCTGTAGCCCTGTAGCCCTGTAGCCCTTTTAGCCCTGTAGCCTTGTAGCTCTTGTAGCCCTTGTAGCCCTGGTATCTCTGTAGCCCCGTAGCCCTGTAGCCCTGTAGCCCATGTAGCCCTGTAGCCCTTGAAGCCCTGTAGCCCTTGTATTGTAGTCTATGTATTGCCTATATATTTTTTGTATTTTTATTTATCATTTGAAGCCCGTGTAGCCCGTGTAGCCCAGTAGCCCGTGTAGCCCTGTAGCCCTGTAGCCCTGTAGCCCGTGTAGCCCGTGTAGCCCTGTAGCCCTTGTAACCCTGGTATCCCTGTAGCCCTTGTAGCCCTGTAGCCCATGTAGCCCTGTAGCCCTGTAGCCCTGTAGCCCTTGTAGCCCTGTAGCCCTGTAGCCCTGTAGCCCTGTAGCCCTTGTAGCCCTGTAGCCCTGTAGCCCTGTAGCCCTTTTAGCCCTGTAGCCTTGTAGCTCTTGTAGCCCTGTAGCCCTGTAGCCCTGTAGCCCTGGTATCCCTGTAGTCCTGTAGTCCTGTAGCCCATGTAGCCCTGTAGCCCTGTAGCCCTGTAGCCCTGTAGCCCTGTAGCCCTTGTAGCCCTGTAGCCCTGTAGCCCTGTAGCCCGTGTAGCCCGTGTAGCCCTGTAGCCCTTGTAACCCTGGTATCCCTGTAGCCCTTGTAGCCCTGTAGCCCATGTAGCCCTGTAGCCCTGTAGCCCTGTAGCCCTTGTAGCCCTGTAGCCCTGTAGCCCTGTAGCCCTGTAGCCCTTGTAGCCCTGTAGCCCTGTAGCCCTGTAGCCCTTTTAGCCCTGTAGCCTTGTAGCTCTTGTAGCCCTGTAGCCCTGTAGCCCTGTAGCCCTGGTATCCCTGTAGTCCTGTAGCCGTGTAGCCCATGTAGCCCTGTAGCCCTGTAGCCCTGTAGCCCTGTAGCCCTGTAGCCCTTGTAGCCCTGTAGCCCTGGTATCCCTGTAGTCCTGTAGCCCTGTAGCCCATGTAGCCCTGTAGCCCTGTAGCCCATGTAGCCCTGTAGCCCTGTAGCCCTGTAGTCCTGGTATCCCTGTAGCCCTGTAGCCCTGTAGCCCTGTAGCCCTGTAGCCCTTGTAGCCCTGTAGCCCTTGTAGCCCTGTAGCCCTTGTATCCCTGTAGCCCTTGTAGCCCTGTAGCCCTTGTATCCCTGAAGCCCTTGAAGCCCTGTAGCCCTGTAACCCTGTATCCCTGTAGCCTTTGTATCCCTTGTAGCCCTGTAGCCCTGTGGCCTTTGTAGCCCTGTAGCCCTGTAGCCTTTGTAGCCCTGTAGCCCTTGTAGCCCTTGTAGCCCTGTTATCCCTGTAGCCCTTGTAGCCCTGTAGCCCTGTAGCCCTGTACTCCTGGTATCCCTGTAGCCCTGTAGCCCTTGTAGCCCTGTAGCCCTGTAGCCCTGTAGCCCTTGTAACCCTGTAGCCCTGTAGCCCTGTAGCCCTGTAGCCCTGTAGCCCTTGTAGCCCTGTAGCCCTGTAGCCCTGTAGCCCTGTAGCCCTTTTAGCCCTGTAGCCTTGTAGCTCTTGTAGCTCTTGTAGCCCTGGTATCCCTGTAGCCCTGTAGCCCTTGTAGCCCTGGTATCTCTGTAGCCCCGTAGCCCTGTAGCCCTGTAGCCCATGTAGCCCTGTAGCCCTTATAGCCCTTGAAGCCCTGTAGCCCTTGTATTGTAGTCTATGTATTGCCTATATATTTTTTGTATTTTTATTTATCATTTGAAGCCCGTGTAGCCCGTGTAGCCCAGTAGCCCGTGTAGCCCTGTAGCCCTGTAGCCCTGTAGCCCGTGTAGCCCGTGTAGCCCGTGTAGCCCTGTAGCCCTGTAGCCCATGTATCCCTGTAGCCTTTGTAGCCCTGTAGCCCTGTAGCCCTTGTATCCCTGTAGCCCATGTAGCCCTGTAGCCCTGTAGCCCTGTAGCCCTGTAGCCCTGTAGCCCTGTAGTCCTGGTATCCCTGTAGTCCTGGTATCCCTGTAGCCCTGTAGCCCTGTAGCCCTGTAGCCCTTGTAGCCCTGTAGCCCTTGTAGCCCTGTAGCCCTTGTATCCCTGTAGTCCTTGAAGCCCTGTAGCCCTGTAGCCCTGGTATCCCTGTAGCCTTTGTATCCCTTGTAGCCCTGTAGCCCTGTGGCCTTTGTAGCCCTGTAGCCCTGTAGCCTTTGTAGCTTCTATATTGCGTAAATATATTTCCATTTTTTGTATTATTTTTAGGTCTGGGGCCCTCATTGCTGTTATTTTTCAATAAAATCCCTGTAGCATGTGTCACCCTGTAATGCATCATTGAGTCGTTATAAGTGATAAAACAGTTTTTTCTTTCACATTTGCAGCTGATTTGCAGCTAACATCTGGCACATTTCCAGGTCTTCAGAGTTTCGGCTGTGCTTTTCATTAGCCCTGCGCATCGACTATAAAAGAAAAGATAAATATACCATGACATTCAAGTTATTTTTTTTAATAAAATATCTATGCAATTGTGGAAGGTAATGCATTGACATCAGTTTGGAAATTTAAAAGGACTTTCCTTTCTTGTGAAGTGATCTCAGGTATGCTTTGAAGCCCTGATAGGTTATCAAGGCAGACAATAGGTTAACAAGAGATGGAACTAAGGTGATTTCATTGCACTGTATTGCGCATCCTTACTGTTCATAATGTATTGCATCATAAGCGCCAATCTCGTCACTAGAAATTCCGATCATTTGGTGCAAAGGCGGAGAGCTCTGGTGGCGAGAATACATTAGCGCTAGTTATGAGTGCGCGCACATTAAAAGCATAGCGGGTTTTCTACGTGGATAAGCTTGCATGACAAATTAATAGTAATAATTATTATCTCCTGCAAATGGTATGTTTGGTTGATTGTTATTGAATAAATGGCTCTATATACCAAGTTAAAATAGTTTCCAGGTGAGGTGAATTTGTCTTTCAAGTTGGGATGAATCGGCCTAATAATGCTGAAAATGGCCCCTTGAAGTTGCATATCTCTACTTCCACTATCGGGGTGAAAAATCTTTTGTATTTATGCTATCCTTTAAGAAATTTGCAGTAGGTCGCATCTATCTTATTCAGGTAATGCCTTGAACCTGAATAGCCAGAGGAACACCCCAACTCTAGCACGTCATCGAGAAAATCATCATCGAAACTGGAGCTCATCTCCAACAGGGCAACAAATACGATATTCAACCAACCGGCGGACGTTAGCTGCGCTGTCAGTGAGTCTGCAAGTGTTTTCGTACCTAAACCTGAACCGTTAGTGGAAGACTCCAACTCTGGCATGTCGTCGAGAAAATCATCATCGGAACTGGAGCTCATCTCCAGCAGGGCAACAAGAACATTATCCAACTGCCCTTCAAGTGAGTTTGTATTTGGGCCCGAACCTGCACCTCAACAGCTGGCGGAAGACCCCAACTCTAGCACGTCAAGAAAATCAACACTGGAGCTTATCTCCAAAAAGTTACAATTGCCATAAGAAACAACAAAGGAAACACACTTAATGATTGACAATTTCAACGCAATTTCTCATCTTCGAGTCCCTGTGGTTAGTCAAGTGGGCTGGCCATCAGAATTTGCTCCTGACGAAGGAAAGTGTGGGCGGTGCGAACCGCTACTTGGGCCCCTCCGTACCCATCCCGGGTCAAAGGGGGAAAACAAAGCCAAAGCGTATCTCGTCACTAACATAAAGCCCTTCCGGTTGATACCCATTTATGTCAGATTTTGCACCAATTCAAACTGCAAAGCAATGCATCAGGCTGACACACTTAAACTAGGTGAGCCTTTTATATTAATACAGTAGAATATACCAGGGTATAAGACAATATTACTAAACCATCAGCGGGTTCGGCCTAACGCGAAGGATTATAAAGAAATTAATATTTACTAATACCAAGAGGCTAAATAGACAATACAGTTTATTTGATACACATCTGTTGGATTCTCTCTGCGCTTCTATAAACTCAATATTGTTTAAGTAATTGTAAGGAATTGGCTTCATTCGCTCATGTTCGTCAGGCATGTTTCAGCTCCCATAGCCTTGTTGCGTAATCGTCTAGAGACAAGAAAATTAGTCAAAGAAAGCATCGAACAACGAACGCTAGATGGCAACCAAGAAGTAGAACTACCATAGGACATCTACCCTGCGCAGGGTATATAGTTTACCCCTAGCTCGAGCCCAACAAAATGAATGCACTCTAAGTTTTTTAGAAAACGCTTATCAATTTCGAAGTAATTCTACATGCAAGAGTTAATAACTTTCGTATTTTTTTATCTTACTTCAGGTCTCTTTAACATAAGTGACAAAGTGTTGGTGTCATTCGACATCCTAGAAGAATGGAGGGAGCACTTCAGGCGCGGGAACCCAATATCAAATGTGATCGATTCAAAGGTCTCGTTCTTGGCTTCAAAGTCACAGGTGACGCGAGATTCTTGACGTTTGAGGCATTAACTCCAAGCATAGTTAGTCCTCTTCTACTAACTATGCTTCTAGAGACCGGGATTCTGTTATCTGTGGAATTTGCGGGATCGCGGGAGAAATTTACCTTGGCGACGGCAACGAAAAGAACTGTTGCAGTAACAAGCATGTAAGTAATCCTGCACTCAGTAAATCGTGGCATTAATTGAACTACTGGACTGTTGATTTTATTAGCATTCCTTTTTTGGTGCAATGTTTTTAGTTCAACTGAATGCTCTCTTTACCAACGTTAGGTTAAATTCCCCGAACAAAGAGAAGAAAATGTAAGGGAACAAACAACGTCAAAAACACTGGTGGACATCGAAAGTTTTATTGGTTAGAGAAAATCACCTACACAAGAGTCCTCACTGAGCCAGACTTCAATGCTGAAACCTTACCACCAGTTATTGCGCCTGCACTTAGAGCAGAACAGGTGTTAAATATACTGAGGCACAGAAGAAAAGCGTTTATCTGTCTGCGAGGGAAACCGATGGTTAGTGAGTAATCGAGAAGTGAGGGCTTTAGGGTAACGGTCAGCTTTCCTCCGAGTACCCTGTTTAGAACAAAAGAAAACTACTCTCTTCTCCTTACCACAATTTTCTAAGTGATGGTAAAATTTTATTAATATAACCCAATTACGATTTGAGGGACCGTCAAAAAGACGTAGCTAGTGGCTAGTGGCTACAGTATGACCACAGTTATACTGTAATTAAACTACTACTTCCTACTTTACCTGTATATCAAACTTTAAGACAGAGGAAGAGAATTTAACATATGTCTTAGTAGTTGAAATGTTCATTTCCCAGTTAATATAGCAGCTAGTATTTTCGAGAAGCATGGTGAAATCAGCCCTCCTTTAAAACAACAAATTTTACCTGGTTAATGCTGGCTTAGTATTTTAATTTTCTTTTCGCTCATATTAAACTAATATAAACAAATTTTGGTTCAAACATTAACTGGTACTGTTTTCTTTTCTTTCTTCCTTTCCTTTCTTTTTTTTTCCCGTGTCTCTTTTTTTTTCTATTTTGTTATTTAAATTACTATTTATACATATTTAGTTACAGTGAACTTAATTTTTTTTTTGTACTTAATTACTTATTATTTGTCTTATTTTACTTTTGTCTTCTTTTATGTACAACCTAGTCAAAGCAATTTAATTTTTTTTGTAACTACTCAGCTCGTTTAGTTACTTCTATTCTGGGTGGTTTTTTTGCCTATTTTAGTTAATTTAGTTTATAGTGTAATTTTTTTTCTATTTAATTTGGCAAAATAAAATGGTTGTTGTTGTTATTGTACCGGTGAACAGGTGATCAAGCAGCACTCCATGATCTCATCAAAACCGGCAAGATCCACATGAACTGTTTAGAGCAATGCAATGCAGAGCACTGAAGAACTTTTGTAAGGACTGCAAAATCGCTTATTCTGGAAGGTCGCAGGTAAATATCACATTATAAATAATGGTAATAGGACTGAGTGGAGTCCAATTCGGTCTGTAATCATAGGAGTGATTAACAAAATCGGACGACTGCGTAGCGGGAGTTCGATTTGTTTAATCACGATTATGACTACAGACCGAATTGGACGACACGAAGTCCTGTTACCAATTAATCATAATTATCATAACAAAATTCGAGAAATAAAAAGGAGAAAACGTACCGGAGAAGGAATAGACAACAGTTTTATTTGCAAAATACGTTAAAAAAAAGCTTATTCAAGTGTAATTGATCCATTAGCGCACGCGCTCTGACGCGTACTGTCCAATTACTTAGGCATGACGCGTACACTGTCCAATTACACTGTCCAACTGCCCTATTAATGCTCAAATCATGGCTGGTGATAGCCAATCAGATTCGAGAATTTTGTTATAGTTATGATTAATAGATAAATAAGATTACATGCAATATAATTATTGACGAATCTCTTCTGTAAAACCAACACTTCCCATAGACCAAATAATAATAATCCCCCACCCCACTCTTAAGCCCTCCGTTATTTTTTTGTAAAGCCCAAATTAGTGATTTCCAAAGATCTTTTACCCTGCTTCTCAGTACACGTATCCACTCACCCTCGTCCACGTCTAATATGTTCGCAGGGAGGAAGGGGGGTGGGGGGGGGGTGTACTCTTCCAAATGTATATACGCGCATGATCCGCCTAGATCGGGAACGGCCAGGTATCCACATTCCAGAAGTTTCCCAGAACGGGATATAAGATTTCAACGCACGAAAAACGGGGTATTGCAAGCTAAAACGAATCTAGGGCGGCGTAGAAAATTGGCCTTTTTTTGAGAACGGGGTATCATTTTGAAGGCAAGTTCCATCATTTAACGGAGTTCAAATTCAGTGGAGAACGAGCAAGAACGTTCATGATTCCAATGGCGGCAGGAATAGGGAGAACACAGTTTAAAAAAAAAATGAGGCGGAAATCACCATACAGTTGGAAGACACCTGGTCCGAGATATGGAATGCCAGTATTGCTCCCCTGCCCCTTCAAACCAAAAAAGTCTATAAAAATGTTCATTTTTAGATAAAGATGAAATCGGACTTGCTGACACTGTACAAAGGAATCTTAAATGGCTTTTGTCCTTGCCATGGCTATAAATAAGAAAGTTGGCAAAACCGGCGGGTCTTACCATATGGTCTGCAGGCATGGGGTAAGCTGTGTAAAAGAGTTAACAACTGTTTACAACATTACTTGACGATAACATTTTACCTTTAATGAAATAAACATGAGCAAAAGTTCAACAAGTGACCTTTTTGCCTTGGGTTTCTTTCAAATCCAATCCAGTTCACATAAAAATGAATCAATAATCTGTTCCTAGGCAAAGACCCTGATTTCTCTAGAGGACAACACATGACTTGACAAAGTGGGTAATTTATAAAGGCCCATGCATTGTTCTTAGGGCGAGGGTCATTGGTAAGGCTCTTTGCTTATTGTTTCATTGCCCTATTGTGCACCATCTTGTAAGAGCTGAGAGCTAAGAGCTTTACATGAATAACTCATAATGTGTTAGGATGTGATGTATCCATCTGAGGGTTTTTTTATAAGCTATTACGATACAGACGCGAGTGCTTTGCTAGAAAATTGGCCACTTGTAAAATTAATACAAAACTACACCCAGGACCCTGGAGACATATTTTCCATATACTCAGTAATAAGGATATCAATGATGTCCCATTTGCTAACATGTTTTTGCCTTTCAATTGTCCAGTGAACTAAATGCCGCCTTGAAAATCTTGGGAAATCTTCAAAATTTATTAAGTAATTTGTTTTCTCTAAATAAAAGAATGCTGCATGGCATCTTGATGATGCAAAATAAAAAATATATAATTATATTTTACTTTCTGCACTCATTTGTAAAGCATTGTGCAAACTCAATAAAAAACTAAATAATAAAATTCATATCTTTGTACTATTGTAATCTAATTCTAATCAGCTACCTGTAGTTGTGTGTCATTATTCTTATTAATCTTAACTAAATTGATTTCATGATTTTTGCTAAAAGTGAACATGAAGTAATAACATGTACGAGGGTACAAGAAATTAAAAAGTGAATTAAAAAACAAGCATCTTCAAGGCAAATTATGTCATCATCAGGGTTGTTGTATCAACTACAAATTAAAATCAATGATACTTAGTCAAAACTATAATAACAGTATTCAATTGTTTGGATTCAGCAGCCTTGATTTGAGCATTTTAATTAGTAGACATCGTGCCTGAAGTTATTGGACAGTAAATGTCACTTAATACTCACACAGTAATAATTATCAAGGACAGTTGCCATTGTAATGTAATGAGTCTGTCCTTTTTTTGAATCTCAGAAAAAAAAAACTTGAGCTTTTTTGTGTAAAGTATAACATAGTTATACTGCTGTTTTTCATCAGTATTTTAATTATGATTATGATTAGCTGGTAACTACTTTCCCATTGTGAGTAATCATATCCGTGATTAGACACATTGGATTGCTGCTAAACAGACATCTGATTTTGTAACCTCTCACATGATTACCTACCAAATTGGACTACACTTACTCCTACATGTATTCCCGGGGGGTACTCCGGATTTCAAGTGTCAGGGATGATGGAATGGGTGCAAAAATCAAAACCCAAAAAAATCCCTAGGGCTTCCACTGAAAACTCCCCCAAAAATCGCAGGACCAAAAATTAACCCCCACAAAATCCCATGCAGAGTGAACCTCACATTTTAAATCCACAAGTCACAAGCAAAAGAATTCACTACAGCAAAAGGGAATTGCAGTGACAATAAAGCCAGGCAATAAACATAAATTATGGATGAGAAATCAATTGAATAATTTGAAGCATTGTTGGATACACCTCAGGACACTTTGCAGACTATTATGGCATTATGAAACAGATGCAATGTAATGCAACACCATCATTAAACTACCATAAAACAAGTTTGGTTGTACTTTATTTGCAGAACTACACAGCTGGGATACATGGGCACTACCACAAATCTTCAGATTGTTTTGATTACCCAGAAAGATCCCTACTTAAGTCAAGCTACCCCAAAAAATACTTGACAAACTTTCCTACCCAAAAACTCCCGGAATTGAAAATTTCAAACTCAAAGAATCCTTTGATTATTCCCAACACTTGAAATCCAGAGTACCCCTCCCCCCTAGGCACGTATTGCCACGACGATCAAAGGTTACTAGGCAACAATTCAGTAACTAATCTTTATAATGTACATTTTCAATGTCACTTCTTCCACCAGTGCACTGTGGCGTCCAAGACATTAATAGTATGAGTCTGTTCGTGATGCAGCAGATCTCTACCTGTCTGTCAAGTACCAACCAATTCTGCTCATAAATGACTCTCCATGTGGTTTTGTGAGACATTTGCAGTGCAGAGACCCTGAAAAGGCGAACACGCTGTGGGGAGAATTTTCTGGTTGTCTTCAGCATCCAGAGTATGCAATGACCATTAAACGGGTAAGGAAATTTTGATCAGTCTTGCTTGCTGTAAGTTGGAATAAAAAAGAACGTGATTTTAAATGTATTAACAATAATATTATTCATCTGAGTGGGGGAGAATAGGGATGGATATCTACTGAGATGTGAAGCTGTGACAGGGGTGGATAAAGAATTTCTAAAAGAGGAGTGCAGTGTGTTCTCAATTTTAGTTAAAACTACAGCAAATCGGTTTACGCATTTTTGTGTCCCTGTGTATTAGACTATTTGACTCTAACTATGGTAACCACTAAAAAGTCTTTTCAAAATAACCACTGCAACCCACCCCTCCTAAATCTACCCCTACACTGAGGGTAAGAAAATGTTTATTACTCAGTGCTATTAACCAACTCTGAGTAAAAACTTGTTTTAGTATACCAGACATTGAGTTGCAGTTGCATATCTGGAGTTTAAGTAACCAGGAGCATAAAGCATGATTTATTTTTCTGTGGTATACACTGTACATACTAAATAAATATAGAGCAGTAGTAGTGTTGAATTGTCCTGTAACTTGTTGCCTTTAATCAGTTTTTGTTTCCTTATGTACCTTTAATTAATTAATTTGGGCCCACAGTAATTGGTTCTTACTGTTGTGGTGTCCCTGCCTGGTTTTGTAATTGTTTTCAATGTTTTTTATATATGTAATTCCCAGGCGAAGCAAAATAAATAAATAAAAATAAATAAATAAATAAGAATATCCATCATTATAACAAGCACTCTTGGTTTGATTTTATCTCTCATGAAAAATTTCCTAATTTTTTTTATTAAAAGGACCACAATTTTCCAGAAATTGTACCAGCGGAGTACAGAACCGGCGAAACAAAAACATTAGTGCTGGTCAAGTTGATCCCCCCTACATGCATCCGTACACAGGAACTACAAGGAGGTTTTTGTGGTTCAAGACCGCTTCCATGCATCAAGCAAGCCACACAAGTCTCCTTTGTGCTTGTTTCATAATATTGACCTTTGCCAGCAGGCATTTACTGTGTTGCCATGAGCACTGAGAATCCGAAAATGCCAGAAAAAATCAACGGTGGTTAAGGAGTACCTGTGACCAAAATTTTGGCTTGCACTTTCTGTTCAATTTTCTGATGGACTTCTATCAAAACGAGGCCATCGTAAAAGCCCAGAAAAATTCACTTCAATTTCATTTAAAGTGTGGCCAAAAAATTTCAAGGGACAGGTTCCACAGATTTGCCATTGTCAGCGATGACTAATGATTAGTAACATGGTTCAGGTGTACAAACGATGTTAGGCATATATGAATTGCAATATCTCTTCCATGTTTACAGCTACAACATTGTCCCTTCACACAAATAATAACAACATGTTGAACTTAACAGATCTGCCAAAAAACATGGATTTTTATTGAATTCCATATTTTTTCATCTAGTCATAGAGGTTCATTTTCTATGCATATAAATGATTTCAAATGGATTTTGAAGTTCTTTTGAATAATTTCATATTAGCATGTTATGCATTTGTACATATGTACTGTGCTACTGATCTAAGGCCACATCCACGTCACAGACGTTAGATGTTACTTTTATTTTTGAGCATTATTTGTTCTTGTAGTTTGTGTATGCTCGAGCCCTATTACCAGTAATATGGATACTGAACAGTGAGGGGGACCGTAGAAAGTATTCGTATTAATGGATGTCTGTCTTAACTAAGCAGGCTGTTTTTATAGAAAAAAAAACTTTTATTCTCACAAAATACTAAAGAAATAAAACAGGATATTAGCATGGTCGTGATAAACATCTCTAACTTACACAAAGCCATTATTCTGCAGACTATGTCCTTTGATACACTCAAAATTCTGGCAATGATTTTCTTGTAGTTCTGTACTTTATCTGTTACATGTATGGTTAATGATTATATGTGATGATACTACAGCACAGTCAAGTTAAGGTTAAGATACTTGTGCAGCATGAATTTAAAGAGGACAATCATTAACATATCAGTCTACAACTATTTTGTGCATGAAAATATACGGTTTTGATTACACATGTAAACAAAAGGTCTTAGGCAACATAAGTCAACTGCTACATACATTGATATTTTGTGAAAGTGTGGGTTTTGTGTGTACTGTTAGAAAGCAGTAGAAGTATTACTGCTGACTAGGTAAAATTCAAGTAGCTTGCTTGTTGTTCATAATTAATTTGTTCTTGTATTTTGGCATATAGGTAAATAGTTACACATGTATGGGTTACACTGTATGTCAATTGTAATGTGTCAATTGTAATGTATCTGTTCTGATTTAATTAGCTGTGATTGAAATCGGGTCTTGGAATGACCAGAACTATATATACTACCCACAAAAGTATTTCACCTTTTTATCATTTATCAAGGTTTTGGTAGCTGTTAATTGTTAGAAAGCAAACATACATAAATTAAAGTGTTTATGGGAAATTCAGTCTTTCTTGTGGAAATTTTGTAAACAAAAACCGCCTGATCGCAGGTTAGTATTTAAAAAGTGACATCTGATTGAAACAAACATGTCAAGTTAAAATGTAATCGCATTATCACTTCAGATATAAATCTGATAACTTAAAGGAAGCTGCCAGTATTTTTGACTCATTGTTCTGTTCCAAAATGTACGTAAAAGGTAAGCTTACTACAGACTCATAGGGAAGGAAACGACTTTTTTTAGATTGTCATGTTGTTACCATGCCGGGAAAATAAAAAAAAACAATAGTAAGAAATAATAAATTGTTGTCATTGTTATCGCTTAATTTTTCCAGACAGAGATTGTGTACTCTCACTATAGGAGGTTTGACTGAAAATTTTCGTGGAAATACGGTAAGAATTTCTGACTGCGCGGGATATTTTAGGAAACGAGAAATGATTTTAAGGGTAATTCATCTTTGTTTTATCGCTTGGCATTTCTGAAGAAAGGTAGAATACTCTAATGCACGACGTCAAAATTATTTTACTCGACCTCAGACACTAATATCTAATAGTCCCAGTGATGGATTTTGTAAATTTCTTTTTTATATATAAGCTTATAACATAGTCAGAGTATGTTAAGCCTGACTCCAAACAAACATCGACTATATAATTTACACAGCTCTAAATATCGGGTGCAGACGGCCTAAACCAGTGTGTGCGAAGCCCTAACCAGTGAAACCGAAGTGAAATTGAAACATAAGAAAACTTACCTTTCCTATCCACTTCGTTCACTTCTAGAACGAAAAAAAAATTTCCGTATTCTGTTTGGTGGAGCAAAACACCGCCGATTCCAGAGGGTGGTAAAGGGGGGGGGGGGGGGGGGGTATAGATCACGTTTCACGAAAAATAAATCAGTCTTTTCACAATTCACGAAAAATAATAACGGAATTTCACGCTTCACGAAAAAAAAAGTTTTTTCTGACATAACATACCGTTACATTTTGAAAAGTTACATCCAAAGCAAAGCCTTGTTTGAGGTTTACACTATCCGTCCGCTTCGCGTTCTGGGCGCTTCAAAAAGGAAACCAAGCTCTGAGTTCTCTGTATGATGAACAGCACCATCTTCCTCCACTACAAAATCATCAGAATTGCTGTCGGATGAGTCGTCATCGTATTCGGATTGCTGATCGTCTCCTGGGTCCCTCGATGTAGACGCGCCTTCTCTTCCCTCGTCCTCAGATAATCCAGGTTGTTCTTCGAATTCTAACCGTTCTCCTTGATGGGTAGCGGTCTGATACATATTTAGAGGAAGAGTTCCAGCTTTATACTTGGTGGTTTCTTGTCGGACGGTGCGTTGTCTAACGCACTTATCTTGTGTGTTTGCCCAGTTTCTCATCAGATCTTGGTCGGCTGAACTAATGAAAGGGAGGCTTTGTTGCGACATTCTTGGAAAATCTTGAAGATGAATTAGTTGAATTTGTATTGAGGGCACAGGATAATACGATGTCGTGTGTCTAAAGTAAAAAGCTGACCACTGCGTCATTCGTTTCGCTGATTCGAGAGCTGTGCTCCCCAAATCCCTGGCGTAGTACAATTGCATACATGTTGGATGTTTAAAATGGGAAACTGCGTGGAGGTTCTCGACTTTCACGGTGAGGAGAGCTTCAGGGTTAAGGGTAAGTTCTGGATTGATCTTTGTGATGTTGCTTTGTAACCGTGCCAGTCCTTTATTAATCATGTGGACTGACTTGACTGTCTTGCTTGCAACAGTTCCTTCAGGTCCATTGGTGTGCCTGTTGCGGTCCAGTACTGTCTGTGCAGATTGAACGGTGCCTTGAAGGTACCCAGACACGGTTTTCATCATCTCTCCAGCTTCTTGCAGCGTTGAGGTGTGAATTCGCTTGTGCTTGTGGTGCGAAAATCACTCAAACATTTCTCTACAATGACTACGACTGCTTACATAGTTCTGTCGACCGAATTCTGCTCGTAAACGCGTAATAATAAGGACTTTATTACCGTGTCAAGCAAGAATCTAGCAGAGGGGATTCCCCGTTTGCGTGCAAACGCTATTAGATTCTTACAGTGACTGACATCAAGCAGTCAATGCAAAATGCAAAGCCAAATAATTCAATAAATTATTCAAGGTGCTAACATAACATAGGTCAACATACCTTGCAAAATACTTTCCCTTTCCAGAAAGAAAACCATTTCATTTTCCCATTGGTGTTGGGTCCGAAGACAAAAACTTTCTACAGTTCCAAGAGAACGGACTGTTCTCATAAACGAAGTCTCAATATTCTTACCAAGGCCTTTAACTTCGGCTATGGCTTGCACGCCGCAAAAATCTAACACAGTTTTTTTTTAAGACTTCGAGATCTCTGTAGGCTGTGGCGGAGAACGGAAAAAGGGATTTCTCTTTATGAATCAAAACTTTTTTGCCACCTTCGCTTAAATAAAAACCTATTTGGACCGTCACATTTGGTAAAACCTCGAAACCTTCTTGACGATTTTGTCGATCTTGTTCAGCTCGTGTTTCCGCCATGGTGGGTGACAATGATGGCTGACCAGGCAGGTTTGGCCAAAGGTCACCGAACACCAGAGCACACCACGTGGTCAACACAAGGATCTACTGTCCTGTCACGTCACGCAATATTATTTTTGTCTTCATTATGCATCAGTCAATTCCAGCTGCGCCCATCCCCCCCCCCCCCCGGGCTAACCCCCGGGCATTAGCATTTTTTTCTCTCGGATGGCAAATTCCCGGGGGTGGGGACACTTTAGCTGCCAAATGCCCCGCCGTGTGGACGAAGGAAGAGGGCAAATGCCCCGCCCCCGGGATCGTACGTCCCCAATCAACACTGCAGCAGTTTTCATTCATTGCACAATAATACCACTTTCAGCATTTTTATGTGTGATTTTTCATTTCTGTAGGCCTACCTCTCCGTTTTCTATTGTTTGTAACGGCACTATCCGATGTTAATAAAGTTAGTATAAATGCCAAGTGATGATATTTTAATACTTCACAGACAACAATACTACATGATAGTTGATTGTTACTTTAATGTTTTGTTTTAAACAGTTCACTAGTAAACAAAAATCTTGACATTATAAAAGTCTGTTGTAACGTCATCTGTTGTGAATATTTTAATAATATGCAAAAGTATAAAACGACGATCCCTATACACATGTTTAGAATTTAAGAATCATCGCGACTAAATTTTATTTAAATCCTTAAGAAGAATGCGTACGTCGATTCACGTTGATCGTTCCCGATCGATCTCGCTATATTAAGTGATAGTTGTGCCTTGATGAGCAATGAAGAAATGCATAAAATCGAGAAAACCTCCACGAGTTTGCCCAGTCCTTGGAAGACGATCCAATCTGCGACGAACTGCTGGTCCTTTGCGATAAAATCCTCCATGTTTGGATTTCGAGTCGGAAACCACATGTGTGTCAAAAGCCCGGGGGTTGGCAAATGCCCGACCCCCGGGCCGTGCCAAATTTTCTAATGCCCTACCCCTGGGACTGACAAGGCACGCAAATGCCCCGCAGTTGCCCGGGGGGGGGGGATGGGCGCAGCTGGAATTGACTGATGCATTACGTAATGACGGATGTCAAAAATAACAAAAAACATAATAAAAATCACGGTTCACGGCGAAATAAACATTTATTTCTCATTTTGTGAAAAATAATTTTGGAAAATCACGCTTCACGGCTACTATAGAAATCACGATTCACGAGAAAAAACATAGCCATTTCACATTTCACGGGAAAAAAAAGGGGCCGATCACGGATCACGAAAATACCCTTTACCACCCTCATTCCACTATCCGCCAGCAAGGGAGACTTTTGCCTGATTGGTTAATCATTTTCCTAGTACCCAGATTCCTGAGACGTGCGCGCCAATGAAATAAACAAAGATGGCGGTCTGCGGAAAAGATGTAGGTTTCATCACTTGATCACTTATTCTTACCTTTTTTTGCAAATATAACAAATCCAGGCGTTCAGCAGCGGAAGGAAATTTGGAAAAAGTATTTTAACGCGGAAAAACGAGTGTTTTGCTCGGGCTTTTGCATTTGTGAGCGGGAGAATTTTTCTTCGCACCGCAAGAAAATATGTTCCATGAAGTGAGGAAATTAGGAAGGATTCAAAGTTTTGGAGGACAGTAAGCGTTTAGCCTGTTGCCGTTTTCACCAAAGCAGGTAAGCTATCCTACTCACAATTTTAAAACAGTCTGCTTGCAACTTTTTGTTAGCTTTTGCTACATAACAGTCGATCAGACGAGCTTCCCTTCGATGTTTAAAAGGGCCGTGGCGGTCACTCAGCGGTCAAATAATCTCAGAGTGAAAGAGGTGTGAAAACCATAAAACACTTTAGAAGACCTACCATTAATCACTGGTTGGTTAACCATGTAGGCAAACGGGAATTATCTCAGCTAAAATAACTTAAAGTACAATATCATTTAAGTTCATACTTTCAGTAGCTGATAAAATATAAATTGCAGCAAATCTCGCTCAGTTTTTCCGTTTGATCTTAGTTTAGCAGTTTTGCCAACTTGTAGCCATCCGATGGACTGTTAAAGTTTTTGTTAAGACACAAAAGGCCATAAGTTGTGAGAATGCAGATGCAAAAACGTTTTGCTTGAAGAATGTTAATGACATGAAGTCAATGTTAACTGTTTACAAACATTGACTTTTTGGTTATTCAATTTGTAAAGCAAGTTTTGTCTCATTATTTAGTGGCCATTTTGTTGCCATATTTACACCAAAGGATTCCATGTTGAAAGTAACTCAGTTTTGTATGACTTCAGTTGTGTTTGTTACTAGTAAAGTGTGCTTCCCATCACTTTTTGCCTTTTTTAAATACCTTCCTGTATTTAACTATCTTGGTTTTGTGACTGAAGAGCGGTTATGTTGTGTAATTTAAGTCAGGGCTCCCATTGATGGCAGATGCTTTGACTTCTGAAAGGGCTGCCCTTTTGAATTTTAAATAAAGGAGTCTAATCTTAATTGCAACAGAAAGCCTTAGGAGATGTACTGTACACAGTTACCACCTTTTATAGTTTTCCATCAGTCATACCAGCCCCTGACAGTTCTTTTGTTTTGAAACCTTTTCTTTCAGGAGATTTTAAAGAAGACCAGCACCCAGTAACCTTGAGTATAAGTTCACGAGCTTACGTTGAGACGAGTTATTATTTTTAGAAAACATTTGTGGACCAAAGGATTCTCACATAGTTGTTGTCCTGTCATTAAGTTTTCAAAAAGCTGACTCCACAAAGTTCAATGAGTAAAAAATTGCAGCTCTTGACTTTAACTTATAATTTCCTATTATGATAAACCTTTCTATGGAAAGCTGCATTCATGTTTTACCCAGTGTTTGATGATATTGTCTTTTAACCTTGTTCAAAAATGGCCTCAGGATATTGCTTGCAAATGCAGGTGTTGCTTTTTTTTAAAAGATGTTTCCCTTGGTGACAGTTGATTTTGCAACTTTTCATTTTAAAATGTCTCCAGTTACTATTTAAGAGACACCAATGGCAAACGCGCTATTCCTCTACCCATACAAACCTTACGAAAAATAGTTTCAGTTACTCTAGAGCATTTCTTTGGAATAGCCTTCATGCTGAGCTGCGACAGGTGAAGTTCAACTCTCTTGGGGCCTTCAGGGCTGGCTGCAAGTAATATTCTTCTGAAGATCTCTCTGCATGGAACTTATGTAAAGTAGGCTCGTAGTCTAATTAGGTTTTGTCATAATTTTAATGTATTATAGCAGTTTTTGTATAGAAATAGTGTTTTTAAGTCCTGATGAGTTGACCGTGGTTAAACAAAGTTATCCATTCATTCTTAATTTCAATCAATAACGAGACTGTTCACTTTTTATAGGGTAGGGGCAAGTGGATTTTTTTTAGGGGAGAGGGGGATGTAAAACAAAAGGGACACCTGAAAAAAGAGTGCAAATAACGGTTGTTATCCTCATGAGTTTATAATTATGTTAAAAGGAGAAATGAACTTTCTTTATTTCATGATCATCCAAAACAAATAGACCTCTGAGGGGTCCAAATCAATTTTTGGTCCATAAAACTTCATTCCCCCCCCCCCCCCCTCCACTCCCAACTGGTCTCACTTGCTCTAGGTTTTCATCAGATATTTGAGAGTTTACTAAATGGAAGACCATGGCAGCTGCAAAAAAGTCTGGGTACAATATCTTCGCAAAAATCATTTTAATTCCTTTGTCATATCAACTTCTTATTTTTGCCTTAGCTATGTGTTTCATTTTTTAATGTCAGAAATATTTTTAACCCAAAAAGTGGTTTTTGAGGCAGATGCCATTTTTTACCTCCCTCTTGTAAATGAATTTGTCTTTCTTCCCGTTTCAAACACAAATAAATTATCTTCCAATGGGACAAACATTACACATTTCCATTGAAGTTCAACTTACTTTATTGATAAACAGTACTTGCTCTTGCATTGAAGTCTGTTATGATAATGAAGAACAACAACAGGAAGGCAAAACTTTTGCCCGCTTATCATAACTTTTCAATTTACCGTCGCCCATTTACCGTCAATTTACCGTTGCAATCCCTTGCTGTGATTTTCTTCACGATGTATTATTGAATGGCCATAGTGTTTTCTCTCAAAAACTGAGTTTATACCTTCCTCTAGATGTTTAAAGATAATTATGTAACCTGCACACAGATGGCTCCTATTTCCCTTGCTTCCTTTGAAGCAAGGGAGATGTCTGCACAAAGGCTTAAGATAATGTTGTTGGCATAGGTTAAGTTACCTATCAATAATTTTAGCAGAGTTTTGACCAAAAAAACATCCACAAAGTCCTTGTGACACATTATCTTTAATAAGGGACTAGTAAATTTTAGTAATGTGTACATTTAAGTAATAAAAGCAAGTAGGAATTAAATAAAGCCCAGAGAACCATTAGCTACAATTTACATACATTTCTGTTTCCAGCACACTGGTTGTACACACAGTGCCAGGTGATGTTAATGTCTGGGCAACTATTCAAAGGTTTTGGTAGGCAAAGGAAAACTTAAAAGTTTAATAAGGATGCAAAATGTGCTGATGAAAGTTCTGTGTCTATGAATTTGTAAGAAGGACAAAAAAGTAGTCATTCAAGTATTCAAGGACCCGCCACAACGATACTTTCCTATTAACGTGACGGCCTGTGCCATACCGTTTTTCAAGCGAGCTGTCAAGATCTGTGTGGGAAAAAATAAATTTATGTCAAAAGTTAACATCAGTAATAATAATCACTGAGATATCAACTTAAGCAGCAACAGTGATATCAACAAAAATATCACTGTTTCATATTTCTTCTGCAGTTCACATATATGAGTATTTCGTATATTCACTCTCATTAATGTACAAAAAACTGTTAAGTACCTCATTTAGCAGGATAATAAAAACTGAATATTGCAAAGAAACATGCATACGTTTGTGTGACAAAATCGAGTGAAGCACTGTGTCACGCCATTCAAAAGACACAAATATGTCAACCGACTTTGGCCTTTATTTTGACCAACCAGTACATCATTTAAATTTAGTTTGACGTCACCAAACTATTAGGGTAGTCCTTGAAACTCATCTCACCAAGCCGATCCCCATATCACGAATTAGGTTTTTGGCTATGATAAAAAATACAGTGGCAACCCGATTTTTACGCACAATTTAATTTCACTCGCGAACCACCGTCATGACAACAAATGCCAAAAAATAATAATTGAAAGGTCCACAAAATTGACATTTGGCACAAAGTAAATTTGAACTTAGTACTACTTGGTGAACACTTTACATTAGTGGTTTGTTGTAATTTGTGAGGTGTAGAAGGACTAAAATGTGTGATATCATATAACCAATATTTTGAAAATGAAGCTCGAGCCGCGGAGCTTCGTTCGGCAAGAGAGTATTGGGGGTACACCGTCAATATAAACCAAAATCTGCCAACAGCTAGTAAATGAGTTGACCCATCCCTCAATGATGGGAATTCCCATATCACGAAGGGAAACAAAAGTCTCGGAGGTTTGATGACAAATTTTAATTTCAGGTCACAGAAAATCTAAATTTATCGATCAAAATATTCACTTCGCCGGATAATAAAAAGTGTTTGAGTAGTACGTTAAGTGAACCCAGAAAACGGTAAAACAAGTTCATTTCAATATTGTATTCGATTTTTATGACGAAATGATGAAAACTGAAAAGGTAAGATGCCCTTGTTGAACGACACCGTGAAATTGAGGATGACAACAACATGGTTTCTTCAAAACCGCAAGATGAAGCAAACAAAAAACCTAAATACAAACTCAAGGAGCCAGATATGCGATTTACTTACCACAATAGACATTGTCCTTTCAGTAGGCGTTGAATATGACGTGAAGTACAGTCTAGGAAGACAGGTAAGTTCATTGAAACCGGCCCCGCCATGTAAAGAATTGCTGACAATCCGCCATCTTACGGTCAACACGTCTACATGAAAAGGTCTTCATCGGCAGCAAAATTACCACAAGCGATGTCAAACAAGCTTATCTGTCTCCATATTGAGTTCCTTTTTATGGCAAAATGTTGCACTTGGCATGTCGACAACGTATTTATAAATGCTTTCCGTTTAAAGTTTAGGTTGTCAAATTAACAAATTGACGTCAGTTTTTTATGCGTCTGTCCTCTTATTGATGATAAATTTCGTCATAACATTGTCAAAGTGTTGTAGATCCACGAGCCGCAGGCGAGTGGATCTACAACACTTTGACAATGTTATGACGAAATTTATCATCAATAAGAGGACAGACGCATAAAAAACTGACGTCAATTTGTTTTTTACAATAACAAAAAGCCAAAACTGATTTTCAAACGAATGAAAGAAATGCTAGAGTCAATGGAAGATGCGATTGCCGCAGAATCTGAATTTCATCGCTGTAATTCGGAGAATCACAGGCTCGTAAATTAAAACTTTAGTAAGAATAGGCCAGAAATACAAGGAAAAATTCGAATTGCTCAACTAACCTTTAATCCAGTGAAAACTGTTCACAAAATAATCCGCTAAAATGCGGTTCAGCTTAATTTCATCGACAGCACAAATTCCGGCCCGCTCACCGCGGATTTTCAGGTCTGAATCCTCAACAAACATCCTCATCTTTTCGCTCTAAGGTTGCAATGGTTTCTTCAGTTTTAACCCATAAATTTTAGATGATTTCTTCATTGAAGACTACTAGATTTGTGGTACACTTCTCGCCTCATCAAGAATGCAGCGCTGAAAAGTTTGACAAAACTTTTGCTGGTTGCGTCAGCTTTGCGAGTTTCATCTGTCTGTACTCTTATTGACAATAAAAATTAGCCAATCAGCGCGCGAGAATTCGCTCAGTTATTGTAAAATTCAACCTCGCCGAAAACGGGGTGCTCATCGAAAATCCCCAAAACAAAAAAAACCTTCACTGGCGAAAAATGTAGTACGCATGCGCTGCGCAAAATATCACGTGTCAGGTTTCCAGCGATGTAATTGGTTCAGAAGCAAAAATGCCCGCGAGAAAAGAATTAGAAGAAGGAGTGATGGCTGCCGTGTTATGGCGATTGCCAGATGGCTTTTTTTCACGTCTGCGAGAAATCGAAACTAGATTTGTCCTCGTTATTAAGTGGATCATATCCTGTAGGCAATTTAGCATCCTGGGACAGTTCAACAAATGCTGCCAGTCGGTTTATTTTTCTGCAGTCGACATCGGAAGATGCTGCCTCGCGAGGAAAAATGGCACAGAAAAGGTCAGTGATTTTAACGTTTTTGCTTAGTGTAAGTTTCATGCCACCCGGTCCAAAAAGAAATTATAAAAGGGTAAAAAGTCGATTTCTGGGCTTTCTGTAGATATATGACTTGGCTTGGACCGGGTGGCAGGGAAGTGATAATTTCCTGATACGTGTAGACTGTTTTTGGTGAATAATTCGTACCATGTCGAATATCATGGATGTTGTTCAGATGGTATCTTATTCCGGTATTTTAATACAAGTTATGACTACAAGATTAAAGCTCACTTTCTTTACTCGTTTATGTAGATTAAGCCTATGCATGACTTTCTGTAAGCATGGTTTGCAGAGTTACAATATTTTATTTTCCTTTTGTAATTTCCACAATCCCTTTTTGTATCATTTCATGCTGTTAAAAAATGTGTAGGTTGACAATAAATTTTCAACGTGTGGATTATTTTAATGTGTCTTAAGGTTTTTCACTCTCTGTTATAAAGATGTTTGTTGTTTATATGACGAGCAAGAACGAGATGGAAACATTTAAACATTTAAGTGTAAATTTTTGAAAATTACACATTTTTAGCAAGTAGATTTTTCACTCTTTGTTATAAACAGTGCTTGATGAGCAAGAACCTTTTGGGGTATTTCTAGTTTTGCATTGAATTTTTTTTGGTTTTGTTTTTAGTTGTCAGTCAATTCTTTATCTGTTGCTGTAGTGTATCCCAAGGGAATATATTTATTTTCATTCTGAAACTTTTTTGTATCCCAACCCTTTTTTGCTTGGGGCACCTCCCCTGTAAGTTCATCTGGATATGCAATTGCTAACTCTGATCTGTTTTTAGTACGTAAAAATATACTGTTCTTAAAGTTATTATAGTCATGGACAAAAATTACAATATTAATGATCCAAAATTGGCAGTCACGAGAGTCACTAATACTTGGAAAATGATGCTTGTCATAGACACAGGCACATTTGGAATCAAACTTGATTTAAATTTTCCTAAAAATAATTTTCATAACCCCTGCTTTTCTTTGCTCCAGAAATGCTGGGTGCAAGGTAGTTTCTGTTAAATGTGCACTTTTTAGCCCAGAATCATCAACTTTTTTTTTTTTAGTACGGGGGGTGACAACTCTAAGGAGGGCTGTTTGAGCAATAGCACGTGTAAATGAAAGTCCTCCCGAAATTTTGTAGTATCCTCCCGATATTTCCAGAGACGGTCCCGCAAAAATTTCAAACTTCACGAGGTTTAACCTTGTTCAAGAAAGTATTTAGAATTTTTGTGCTTTTTACTCGAGTATCCGTTCCTATTCATGTGTTACTCGCATGCTTATCAAAAACTTTCGTAACCAAGAATATCAGGTAACAATTTATTTGACAGTGTCGTACGTGGCAATATACGTAACATATAACGTACCATCTTAAAACTGATCGAACTAATATACACCATAAATTTTCACTTCTTTGTAAAATTAACATATTGAATGCACCGACTATTGGCAACGTAACAAATTTGCTACAAATATTAGTTAAATTTGACCCGCAGAAAAAGGTATTGTCTCAATGATAAAAGCAAGCAAAAGCATCATTGTCAGCAGTATATCGATTTCTTTCATCAGATCTGTTGATGCTACACTAACACCATATTTGCTTGCAGTCTTTTTTCAAAACGCAGAAACTAATCTTTAGAAATCCTACAACTTACGCCAAGTAATGACAATTTTCTAAAGAAAATTTCTCACGTGATGCCTTCGATCAGATAGTTTTCTACAAGCGTGTCCCTTGAAAGTAGGAAGTGCGTTTGGGTCCTGGGGGTACTCCCTTATATAAGCTATATAGGTATGTGCGGCGCCAAAGGGTATGGTTTTTGAGCCTTTTTGGTCTGAAATAGGGTATAGATTTTGTCCATTTTGGTCCGAAATAGGGTGAGGTTTGTGCACTCTGATGTGGGATCTGGTATGGTTCTTACAAGAAGCTATCTTTTTATTAATTTTCCTCTCCAAAGAACTGAGGTTTGATTAATGTTGGGAATTTGAAGCCCTTATTAAATGTTGACGCAAACGAAATAGGGTTATCGACTGGTCTGAAATAGGGTATCAAATTTTGGGTCAGGCCTGAAATAGGGTAACAAAAATCACATATTTTGGTCTGAAAGAGGGTAAGGATTTCCAGTAGCGTGCCGCACACCCCCACCCAAATCTTCGGGAAGTACCCCCCGGAATTTGGGTTGACATTTCGCAGCGAGAAGCCCTCCGTCGTCTCATGTAAGCTTTCACAAGAGAGGAGTCCACGTTTTCTCGTGGTGTCCATATTCCTGAAACATCAGGGTGTCGTGCACCCTTCACCAAGTATTCCAAGCCGTCTTGGGTCACCCGATGGCCTACAACCACCACACTGCTTTCCAGACTGACTAGTGATGACCTTGCAGGTGGCATTCTCGAACTTGTTGCTTGCTCTTTAGCCCTCTCGACTCTCTTGTGTGCACTATCTTCTGTAACTGGATTCAACCATGGTAACAAAGGGGCACTTTCTTTGTCTTGTAGCGGAACTGTGGTTTTTGGCTTTCGACGGTACAATGGCAGTGAACCAGGCCTCGTTTTGTGAATCTGTCGTACCCCAACGGAATTTGGCAGTCGTCTTTGTGTTCATAGCGTGTTTCTCTCTTGCTCTTAAAACCAAGCCCCATTGCAGATTTCACTGCACATTCCAGTGCACTTCGCGAGGAGAGATACTTGAGTTCAAGAGCAGAAGGAACCACCTGGTCTCGGTTGTAGACTTCAAACATGCTTTCGGTACGCAGATTTGTCACAGACGTGAACTGAAACTTAATCAGTATGGTCTTGGGAGCAGGCGTTCCGAACTTTCCCATGCTTGCAGTCTTATTTCTCGGTAGCCTATCGGCGACTTCATTTTGCCAATTTCCAAAATAGCCCTTTCTTTGTTCCAGAGCTCCAATCCTTGCATCGTAATGCATTGCTCTGACTGCAGATTGGTACTTGTCACCAAGTCTCTTTTCAGCCAGAACATGAGTTTGGTGCCCCTTTCGCAGACTCTCCCTCCAATGTTGGAATTCTGTAGTTGGCATGTACAACCGCAGGTTACTGCCATCAGCGACAAAACAAGCCCATCCAACACCGCATAGGCCACTAATGCTTGATAGCTTAGTTGAAGCGGCTGGCAGTTTTCAAACCGTGATTTGAGATTAATTTACCTAACAAAATAAAAATTATGTTCCATGTCCCCGTTTTTTCCTGCAATGTCCCGGAATAATTTCGTCTCTCCCAGAAAATTTCTCGAGTCTCCCGATTCCCGGCAAAATCTCCAGGTTCCCGAAAGAATTTTGCTTTTCTCCCGAAACAGCCCTTCTTAGAGTTGTGACCCCCCGTTTTTAGTGTTAACATAATCCTTGTCCAACATGATAGTGGTACTAAATGCTTTCAAAATGTAACATGTTTCAGATCTTACCACCTTACACCCTCCTTTGATAATGTAGAATAAAAAAATGCTTACTTGCCTTTGTTTTCAAGCATTGTCAGTTGTATAAAGGTTGGATCTAAGAGGTGCTTGTTGATTAATTTCAAAACTGATTTAATGTCAACATTTGTATCACATGCTTGTTCTTTTTTTTTTTTTTCAGACCAAGATGAAAAAGTTTTCATGGAAGACTGAGCAAAAACAAATGGAAACACACATTGGCAACAGGACATTATTCATGTTGCATGGTGATGAATGTACATATGTAAAAGGACATTATATTGTGGAGAGAATGCAAATAAACATGGTCTTTGCAGCAGCACTTCATATCTTGTATCTTCTCACCTTTTTGTTGTTGTAATTATTGGGGGAGGGGGTTTCTCCTTTAGTGCAAGATTGTCAAGACCACTGTAATTCAGATATAAGTTAATTATAATGGGGTCTTGATGCTGGCAAGCTGTTGTTGGGGTGTTCATCTACATACCAACAAGTGTATTTAATAAAAAGTTTGCAAACTTTAGTTCTATTGTGAAGACATTTATAATGGAATCAAATCATGATTGGAACTCATTTACTTCTTTTAGGATTTTGCTCAATTAAATGTTTTTCAATGCACCCAAGATTGTTTATTGAAATATATGTAATGTCAGCTGTTTCAGTGTGATTGTTCAGTTTTAAACTTACTAGGTGAAATAATAGACCAGCTTACTCTACAGCTGAATTATTTGTAGTGTACCTGCTATTATATGGCTAGTAATACAGTTCAGAATTTATACCACACTCTGCAAGCGAGACCTTTCTGTTAAACAGTCTTAACCATTGCATGAGCCTTTAGGTCAGTGTAATTACTGTAGGCCAGCAACAAAACAGTTGGACATTTATCACATCCCTGGAAACCAGTTTATATGCAATAATTTTGAAAGAACTTTCAAAGTAGCACAAAAGGTGTACTGGACTGGCAAGTCGACTACAGCTGTAGGAGCAACAAAACAGTTGGACATTTCTCACATCCCTTCAAAAATCTAAATAATTGAATAATTCAAATCTTTTCATTATGCTCAAAGCTCTTTGGGACTCTGTGCTATCTACTACTGAAGACAACTCCAAATTGATGTTCACAATTCTTGGTAAGGCCTTGGTGGCCTGTAGTTTTTAGTGATCTATATCTAATTTTCAATCAAGTAGTTGCACTTACTAGTAAGTGCAAAATACTGAGTATTTAATTTGCCTTCTAACAACCAATAAGAATCGAAGTAGAATGGTGTAGTTTCTTTAGGCATATAAGATTTTTGACCATCCCGAAAAGGGTTGCCCTTGAGTAGAACAAGATCACAATGAGAACAAACAACTTTTGTTGGAGTGTGAGAATCTAAAACATTTAATTAGTTCTTTGTGTAATTTTGTTTGTGCGTTTATAAGCTTAATATTTTTTCTGGCGGTACACAATGCAGGTACTAACTGCACACCAAAGTAATGCACTTATTTGATTAAGGATACTCTATAATGTGAAAACTGGTACAACGCTTAAAAAATTTTGTAACGGTCGACGTCAGGCACGAATATTATTCTGCAATACAAAACACTTCCTAACAACATGCTATTTTTTAACTTACGTTCACACCGATTAAAAATGGTATTACATTTTCCTAGACCTGTTTCCCCGACTGCTGCAGGCTTTCTAAGAAATCTCTTATTATGGACAGTAAAATGTTCCAGTTTCTTGCAATTACAACCATGTCTCATGTGCGAAAATCTATCAAACGAGCGATGATCAAATGATGTTGCCAGGTGCCGAAACGATTCTCAAAACGTAAGTTACAGGTGGTGAGCACGGAAACAAATCGCCCTATCCATCCACAACCGACCTTGTCTAAGACTTATAACCCTTACGCTGTTCTCGTTCCTTTTACGTCTGTGTTTCTTCTCGAGCTCACAGTCAACAGTTGCCGAAAGAAAGAAAGACCTCCAACAACTTTGCTCGCCATCTTGAATTTAAGAGCTCGATCACGTGGTCACGCGTCGACCAATCAGACATTTTTCGCCAGTGAAAAAAAAACCATTGAAAACTTTTTCGCGCCTGCGCAGACAAAGTCTCCCTTGCTCTATCCGCCATACTTAGTCTCTAGTCCCCATTGTTTCATCGAGCCAATCAGAGAACACCTTGTAAGAACTGCGTGTTATCTGATCGAGCAAGGTTCAGAAGGCTTCACAAATGCATTCAAAATACGCACAGAAAACTTGTTTTAACGAAAGTAAACTTCGGAAGCAAATTTGAATTTAAAACTGACCTTTATTTCATTCGAAGAAGTGCCCAAATCCACTGAATTACTTCTCTGATTTCGCGGTCAGTCACTCGATAAGCAACTGGCTCGCCGTTCAAACATTTTCGCTGTCACACTATCACAAATAATCTCTTCTTTTTGACTCGCAGTTGATTTCTGAGAAGTTCAGTCAATTAAAAGTCAAAATTTATAGATTACGGTTTGAGTCCTCAATAAATATTTTCAGAATAGCTTTAGTTCTGCAGAAAACATCTTCATCATTAACCTCGACGCCATCGTGGCGCTGAGCTATAGACCCGTTGCCATAGCAATGTTGTAATTTCACATGTGAAATTATAAATTAACGCTGAAATTTCGCGCCAAAATTAAGGAGTAATTTGTCACCCATGATATTATTTATCACTTACTGCCTGACTTCATCAAAAGAAGATTGATTCGAATGAAGCGCAAAAAAACGTAAAAAAAAAAGAAATTAAATGCAATGCAGAACGCCTTGTAAGCCCATTATTACTGGTGCTGTTTTGTTCTGTTTGTTTGTTTGTTTTTTTCAATTTTTTTGCAATAAAACTATGGATATTTTTTATTTTTAAATTTCCATGTGTAATTCCATGAACATGCTGAAACGAGCTTCACAGCAACAAAGGGGTGAGATCAGACTACTATCAGTTCATTTGTGATCTCACTCACTCACTCACCCAACCAACCAATCCCCGAACGAATCTCAACAGACCAAACTTGGACCGCAACACTAGAGACTATGTCCTAACTGGGTTCCTAGAGAAGAAATGACTGCGCACATTTTTGCCCATGAAGAAGTTATCATAATGACGATTGAAGTGATTATATGAACGCTGTTGTCGTAAGGCTGGGTTTCACTGTATTCAATATGAGTTGTAGGAGGCAGGGCTAACAGCTTCACGTCACCGTCCAGTAACACACTTATCTTGAACAAGGCAAGATGGTGAGGACAGCCAGCAATTAATAAGTGATTATAATATCAAGGTGATCATATTAACGTGGTTGCCGTAAGGTGGGGTTTCACTGTATTCAATATGAGATGTAGGAGGCTGGGCTAATGGCTTAACATTCTCGTCCCCAGAGCCCACGATCCTTTTGGTCTGCGCCAGGGATCGAGACCTCTGGCAGGGACCGAAGCAGGAAGTCCGCGATTCACGGACTTCCGGCTTTTGTGCGCAGCCTCAGAAATTTGAAACAATAACGGTTACTATCGGTTACAAAAATGGGCAGCTATTGCGCTTGCGCGTTACCTGGCCCCTGCCAGTGGTCTCGATCCCTGGCGCAGACCAAAAGGATTGTGGGCTATGGGGACGAGAATGATGGCTTTATAAGGTCAGCGCCTCCTTTGGTTACTGCGCATACGTTCTGCGCATCTCGGGATGGTTTGAGGAACTCGGGTTTCTCAAGAACTGTACCTACTAATACAAAGGTATTTTTTGCGCAGATTATGACTATGCGGGAAAAGTAGATATTAACAAGGGCTGTTGAAATCAAAAAGAAAATTGGGTGTAACCACGCATTTTCCAGAGCATTTCCAGAGCTTATCATTTGTTATCATTTGTTAGAATTATGGTTCCCTAATTATCGCTGGAAAATGCGTGGTTACCCACATTTTTTGTTTTGGCTTCCAATGACCCTGATAACCCTGCATAGCGTCATCACCCAGTAACGCGCCCATCTGAACCAAAAGAGATGTTGAGGACAACCAGCCTGATCTTACCAGCTACCGTCCGGCAAGGGCGACTATTTCTTTTACGCCCGTCGTAAATGGCGGTCGAGTAACGTTTTTGCAATAAAAAGGGAAACAACCCCAGTGTTTATAATAAACAATTTGTAAATTGGTTGGAACTATAAGACAATTCAATGCTGATTACTTAAAGTGGAAAGTGGAAGATGTTCAATCAGATGTAGAAATGATAACTTTTCGATCTAACAACATTCTATCCTCACAATTGATACGAACCAAGTGACCTCTCAATTCTTAAATCTTTCTCTAAGCACATAATCTAAGCTATTGGGAGAACTTAAACACCAAACCAGCCGTTAACTTAATTTAACCTCAGGCAAAACGCAAATGGTGTCTTGAAGGGGTCTAAAAGAAACTTGGACCGGCCAGGAGCTAACAAGGCTGCAGTACGACAAAGAAGCCCTACAAAAATAAAAAAAAAACTCTTACTCATAAATATGTAATTACATGGATTGTTTCTTTTCGCTTACAGCATTTACAGGCATTGTATAGATCGATTGTAGTACGATTCGCAGGAACGGCTCATTGAAGGCCGACAATCTTACATGAGCACTTTCAAGATTTTACAAGACTTTTGAATTTCGCCTCTATATATTAGAAGTGGTGGCTTAGTGATTTTGGAAACCTTTGAATGGGGCATGCATGGTTAACGTGCACCTATAAACATCTAATAATACACCTATAAACATTTAATAGCAACTGGGCGACCAGTATATATATATATAGATATATATATATATATATATATATATATATATATATATATATATATATATATATATATTATATATATATATAATATATATATATATATATATATATATATATTAGTTCAGATTTGCAGAACTGCTGTCAGAGTGCTCAATAGAAAAACTAGAGCATAAATATTAGAAGACAGTCTGATCAACTGAAGATTAGACTTGGCATTTTTATTACTAAATAGTTTCGTACCGCACAACTTGTACGGCACTCATCAGATAAAATTGCCAAATGTAAAGATTACAACTCTACACTGATATATAAGGACGCTCGATGAGAAGGAAAGTATAAAATTACAACGGTTTTTCGGGACAATGAAAGCTTATGACAATGATAATTAAAAAGTATAAAATTACAACGGTTACTGTTTCGAAACAATAAATGCTTAAAAAATGCTTTAAAAATGCGTGACAATGGAAGTTTTGAAATCTAAAATAAACAGTTGCTATTGCGTGACGGGTTTGAAGTTTTTGAGCAGGAATTTGTTTGCGTGTCTACAGGAGGTTATTAGTTCATTTCGTTTATTGAGTGAAGCCAAATCAGGTCTGCAGATTATAAAATACTTCTCCCACAGGCACAAGTTACAGCGATTTGAAGCGGGGTTGTATGGGGCAGCTTGCTTTAGGATCTTCCATGTGATTTGAAAATTTGTTTTGGTGTCTTTCAACTGCCAAATGTATTTGCTTAGCTCGGTATTGAGTCTCTTGCTCGGGTGATTAAAGGAAGCTTTGTGGTTGGTGAATCTAGTCTTAAAGGAGTTTTCAGTAAGGCCTACGTAGGTCTGATCAGGCCTATTGTCTACCGTTGCCACAGTCGCTTGGTATACCACGGATTCCTTGAGACAATTCCCAGCCAAAGGGCAGTCAGCTGGTTTTCTACAGTTGCATGTTTTTGATGGCACAATCTTCTTGTGAAGGGTTGACTTATTATGGCCGTCGATGTTTTGTTTGAGGTTGGTCATGCAGCTGTAGCTGATTTTCACTGTGTTACGGTTGAAGATCTTGTGTAACACGTGGCCCTTTGGGAATTCTTCGTCGAGAATCTTTAGGAAAGTCCGTCCGATGTTAGTGGCGACATTTTTACTGAACGGGGGGTTGTACCAAATGATATCTCTGTGGCGATTCTTTCTATCGGAGTTTGGCGGTTCTGATGCGGTTGGCGGTGAAAATGCAAGGCGGTGCTTGTATCCGCTGTCGTTGAGGGCTTTTTGATAGATTGGAACTGCTTTGTCGAATGAATCTTGGTCATATGAAATCTCGGAGAGCCGTTTATTGATGGACTTTGGGATGTTTTTGATGATCTGCGGTGGGTGGTTAGATTTCTTGTGGATGTAAAGTGGGATGTTGTTGGGCTTGGTATAAGGCATGTATGTACCGTTGGAAAGGTTGAGAGTGACGTCGAGGAAATTGACGATTTTTTTGTTGGCTTCAATTGTAATTTTAAGGCCATGCTCACTGAAGATGGTACACAGATCTTTCTTGATTAGCTCTACTTGGCGAGGCGTTGCATTTGTAATTCCGCGGCCGTCATCTCTGTATAAGCCGAAGTTGTTGCCATGTTTCTCTTTGATTTTGTGGAGGAGAAAAGCGCCAACGAGCTCACATGATTCAAACTCCGATAGAAAGCTCCTTCAACGTTGAGCACTCTACGCAACGACTGTTATCATGGAATCAACAAGGTTCGACTACTCCACAAAGAACATTCCTATACCATCTGAGAAAGATTACAACCGTAAGCTGATTGACAAAACCGAACACCTCTGTAAACGGATGAGATGGAAAGCATACTTCTTCCTCAACCCTGATGCTAAAGGCAACCAGAAAGAAACGTTTGGTTTCAACTCTAAGAATACACCTCCGCAAATTCCAGCTATGTCAAATTTCGAGAGGAGATTACTTAACATGATCGAAAACATCAAATTCAGAAAGGTCAAGTGCTGGTTTCAACAAAAGCTTTCATCAGACATTGAAACCAACATCAAAACGACTGATAAGCTTTTAATACCCGCCGACAAGACCACAAATTTCTACAAAATGGGCACATCTACTTATAATGATCTCCTCCAGAAGAACATCACAAAGGCCTACAAGAAAGTGACCCCAAACACCACGAATCCTATCGAAGTTGAAGCCAAAAGCATTGCCAAAAACCTTGATCTACAAGACCGAGTTAATACCACTGGCAAACGAGAAGCCTTCATCACCCTTAAAGATCACAAACCCAACTTTAACAATCCCACATGTCGCCTCATCAACCCCGCCAAATCTGAGATCGGAAAAATCAGCAAACAAATCCTTGACCGAATAAACACTAACATTGTTACCAAGCTCAGATTAAATCAATGGAAAAACACTAAAGCTGTTTTAAGCTGGTTTAACAGCATACACAACAAGGAAAACTACTCGTTCATCGCTTTTGATGTAGTTGATTTTTATCCATCCATTTCAATCGACCTTCTAAATGCCGCGCTAGAATTCGCATCTAACTACGATAACATCACCGACAATGAAAGGCGCATCATCCTACATGCGAAAAAATCCCTCCTTTACAATTCTGGTGAACCATGGGGCAAGAAAGCATCGTCTAATCTCTTCGATGTCACCATGGGTAGCTATGACGGTGCTGAATCATGTGAGCTCGTTGGCGCTTTTCTCCTCCACAAAATCAAAGAGAAACATGGCAACAACTTCGGCTTATACAGAGATGACGGCCTCGGAATTACAAATGCAACGCCTCGCCAAGTAGAGCTAATCAAGAAAGATCTGTGTACCATCTTCAGTGAGCATGGCCTTAAAATTACAATTGAAGCCAACAAAAAAATCGTCAATTTCCTCGACGTCACTCTCAACCTTTCCAACGGTACATACATGCCTTATACCAAGCCCAACAACATCCCACTTTACATCCACAAGAAATCTAACCACCCACCACAGATCATCAAAAACATCCCAAAGTCCATCAATAAACGGCTCTCCGAGATTTCATATGACCAAGATTCATTCGACTAAGCAGTTCCAATCTATCAAAAAGCCCTCAACGACAGCGGATACAAGCACCGCCTTGCATTTTCACCGCCAACCGCATCAGAACCGCCAAACTCCGATAGAAAGAATCGTCACAGAGATATCATTTGGTACAACCCCCCGTTCAGTAAAAATGTCGCCACTAACATCGGACGGACTTTCCTAAAGATTCTCGACGAAGAATTCCCAAAGGGCCACGTGTTACACAAGATCTTCAACCGTAACACAGTGAAAATCAGCTACAGCTGCACGACCAACCTCAAACAAAACATCGACGGCCATAATAAGTCAACCCTTCACAAGAAGATTGTGCCATCAAAAACATGCAACTGTAGAAAACCAGCTGACTGCCCTTTGGCTGGGAATTGTCTCAAGGAATCCGTGGTATACCAAGCGACTGTGGCAACGGTAGACAATAGGCCTGATCAGACCCTCGTAGGCCTTACTGAAAACTCCTTTAAGACTAGATTCACCAACCACAAAGCTTCCTTTAATCACCCGAGCAAGAGACTCAATACCGAGCTAAGCAAATTACATTTGGCAGTTGAAAGACACCAAAACAAATTTTCAAATCACATGGAAGATCCTAAAGCAAGCTGCCCCATACAACCCCGCTTCAAATCGCTGTAACTTGTGCCTGTGGGAGAAGTATTTTATAATCTGCAGACCTGATTTGGCTTCACTCAATAAACGAAATGAACTAATAACCTCCTGTAGACACGCAAACAAATTCCTGCTCAAAAACTTCAAACCCGTCACGCAATAGCAACTGTTTATTTTAGATTTCAAAACTTCCATTGTCACGCATTTTTAAAGCATTTTTTAAGCATTTATTGTTTCGAAACAGTAACCGTTGTAATTTTATACTTTTTAATTATCATTGTCATAAGCTTTCATTGTCCCGAAAAACCGTTGTAATTTTATACTTTCCTTCTCATCGAGCGTCCTTATATATCAGTGTAGCGTTGTAATCTTTACATTTGGCAATTTTATCTGATGAGTGCCGTACAAGTTGTGCGGTACGAAACTATTTAGTAATAAAAATGCCAAGTCTAATCTTCAGTTGATCAGACTGTCTTCTAATATTTATGCTCTAGTTTTTCTATTGAGCAGTCTGACAGCAGTTCTGCAAATCAACTAATATATATATATACATATATATATATCTGACTGGATTTCATAGAACATACCTACAGAAATTTTAGTTGATCTTGAGTTGTCCATGCTGTTCCTCTTTGTTTATTTTTTTTTTTCGGCAATCGCAAAGCATTTATCGGTAAAAATGAAAAGAACAGAGTGTTAGGCTATTCAGGCTTTTTTTTCTCCCGAACACACTCTACCCCCCCCCCCCGGGAAGGGTTTCTCTTCACTCTGGCCCATTCTCTCTCTCTCTCTCTCTCTCTCTCTCTCTCTCTCTCTCTCTCTCTCTCTCTCTCTCTCTCTCTCTCTCTCTCCTACGCAAGTTAGCGACATTTTTGAATTGGCGCGGTCTTCGCTCAGATTGAAATGAATAGATCTAGATTTTCAGTTGGCTGCCTTGAGCAAAGTTTTCCTGAAGGCATCATGAAGCCTAGTGATGGAAAAAGTCTTACGATTTGCTGGTAATGCGTCGTCTAATATCTTACCTGCAGTTTGTTTTGCTTTTTGAACTTAACGGGTCTTTGACTCGGGTCCTTTTGCAGGGATTGATATTGTGGGCTTTGCTGGAGGTGGTAACAAGTCTTTGGCCTCGAAAAGTAGGTCTTAGGGATCTTTTCTAAACGGACAGAGCAAAATTGGACTTGAATCTTGACCTGGCCAAAGACTTAGAAAAATTCTTGTCAAAGGCGTGGTATAAAGGTGTCCTCTTGAGAATTTTTCTCAACATCCGGGATTTCAACTAGAATGGCGAGCAGAGAAAGAGTTTGTGAAGAGATTTGCCTCGAAAAAGCGTGTGTTTGAATAGTTTTTCGTTTTGTTTTCGTTTTTGCCGCTAGAGGGAAGTTAGGGGCCGACCATTTAACTCTTGAGGGAGGGTGTGGATGATTTCGAAAAAAAATTTCCTGCAAGCCCTTGTCGGAAGAAAAAAATTGCATGCAGCACAAATGAAATAGAAAAAAATTCTTGCACTGCTGCAAGCAAGAAAAAAAAATGTTGCAAAGCTATTTCATCATTCCAGGGGGACTTTACAAAATCCCAGCAAAACTGCAACCATTCTTCCCTTGCTCCCTTTAAACGAGTTGGATATGCTTCAGAATGTGCAATGCATTCTTAGCTTTATAGGGTCCGACAATCTGTGAGCCAGCGAGCCACTCCAGTTAGCCTAAATCACACTCTGGTTTAGCCAAAACAACATTCCGGTTAGCCTACAGTTATTAGCTTTAATAGGTAGCTTGCGGTTAGCCCTATATAATGGGATATAAAGGGATTTCTGGCTTGCACGGTTCACAAGGCTCGCGAGTCATAGGAGTCATGCAAGCCAATAACTGACTAATTGCCAAAGAGCTAGCAAAAACAACGGTACAGAGACTTAAAACGGCTCTAAGAACGTAACATAAAACCCTCCAAACAGTTTATATTACAGCTTGAGTACTCTCTTGATCAATAGGTCAACCACTTGCCGGCACAATTGTGTCGCCTTTAGATCACCTTGATCAGAGGGACAAGGCTGTTGCGAATGTACTAAGAAAGCTCTATTTTGAAGGCTAGAATAACTTAAGCAACTAGCGGGAGTCGTGTTTGGCCTGTCATTTACATACTATGAATAGCAGCATTAACCATGTTCAGAAGTGGACTGAAAAAAGGCTGAGCAAAAATTATAAGTGCTATTTTTCAAATAAGACCATGATCAACTAACTTCAATTCTGCTTTCACATTTGTTTTTGAGATTTCAGTCCACTTTTAAATTTTAACTTATGATTCTAGCAGTAATTACCATGCTATGAGCATTTCTGAACTGCCTTTTGCTTTTTTTTAAATAGGAAACTAAACATTTTCAAATCTACCTGTGGAGCATCACTAACATTATGACGTAATATTAAATGAGTGTAAAGAATGACTTTCCGAAAACATGTTTTTGTATAGCATGTATAGCTTACAACATTTTAAGGCTTTGCAGCTCCATATTGAACTATTACAACAATAACCACAATGTAAATGTAAATGCATTCTGTAAATGTAAACACATGACACTTTTTTGAGGAAAAAAAAATCCTGCAGAGAAATGAAGAGGAAAAAAAATATTCTGCAGAGCATTCAGAAGGAAAAAAAATATCCTGCCCACCAGGTTGCTAGAAAAGAAAAAGCTTGCTGACCAGAAATCATCCACCCCCCCCCCCCCTCAAGAGTTAAATGGTCGGCCCCTTATGTCCTGGCCTTGATGCTTTCAAAGTGTCGATTTGTGTCATTTCCGCTGAAGAGTTGACGTAACATTTACCAGACGTGTGAGTAAATTTTAGCGGGCTGCATTTGTTTGATTATTTGGAACAGTGAATAATGTAGGAATTCGATCAAGTCCCGATTGAAAACGCTGTTTCACTTTGCTTAAGGCTAGTTGTCCTTAGAAAGATAAATTTTAACTCGAACGGGTCGGATTTTGAGTGAGATTTGCAATTTGCAGCCCACCTTCTCAAGAGATCAGAGGTCATGATTAATTTCCTAGTCTGTCAAAAACGCATGTCAGTTTCAGTTGCATTAAAAATTAAACTTGTTTCTTTCCAAACATTTACTCGATTTAGAATTGTCATAATAAGCCCTAATTTGGGGCTGCCTATTGGTTAGCAGAGGCCTTAGATGAACAAAGTTGGAAACTGTCTTGAATTTTGTATAGGCATGTTTTTGTAAAATCAGTCAGATATATATATATATATATATATATATAAATTTAACACAAATGAAGACAAACTCTAACTTTTTTTGTTTAACACCTATATTTCGAGTACATTCAGTACTCTTCTTCAGGGTGACTATATATATATATATATATATATATGTTATGTAAAAAAACGGCACCTGTAAAAAAGCGGCACTTTTACATAAAAAACCTGCTTTTTTACAATTCAGACATTGTAAAAATCCTTCTTTCTTACAAAATATATATTTGTAAAAAACCCGATTTTTTACGTAAAAATGCCGGTTTTTTACAATTATATAATTGTAAAAATGCCGGAAATTTACAATTCAGTTTTGTAAAAAAACGGCCCGGAGCCCATATCTTCCAAACGATTTGACCAATTGACCTGAAAATTTTTGTGCGTTAAGCTGGCCTTAAGAGCAATATTTACCGATAACAATTCCTTTCCTTAACGGCCGACAAGCGTTGAGAAAAAAGGCCGATAATCTTTTCTCACTTACCGCCTTGTAAGCGGGCCGAAAATTTACAATTCAGTTTTGTAAAAAAAAACGGCCCGGAGCGCATATCTTCCAAACGATTAAACCAATTGACCTGAATATATTTGTGTGCTAAGCTGGCCTTAACATTAATATTTACCGCTGACAATTGCTTTCCCTAACGGCCGATAAGCGTTGAGAAAAAAAGGCCGATAATCTTTTCTCACTTACGGCCTTGTAAGCGGGCCGAAAATTTACAATTCAGTTTTTTAGGGAAAGCAATTGTCAGCGGTAAATATTAATGTTAAGGCCAGCTTAACACACAAAAATATTCAGGTCAATTGGTTAAATCGTTTGGAAGATATGGGCTCCGGGCCGTTTTTTTACAAAACTGAATTGTAAATTTTCGGCCCGCTTACAAGGCCGTAAGTGAGAAAAGATTATCGGCCTTTTTTTCTCAACGCTTATCGGCCGTTAGGGAAAGCAATTGTCAGCGGTAAATATTGATCTTTAGGCCAACTTAACACACAAAAATATTCAGGTCAATTGGTTAAATCGTCTTGAAGATATGTGCTCCGGGCCGTTTTTTTACAAAACTGAATTGTAAATTTTCGGCCCGCTTACAAGGCCGTAAGTGAGAAAAGATTATCGGCCTTTTTTTCTCAACGCTTATCGGCCGTTAGGGAAAGCAATTGTCAGCGGTAAATATTGATCTTTAGGCCAGCTTAACACACAAAAAATATTCAGGTCAATTGGTTAAATCGTCTTGAAGATATGTGCTCCGGGCCGTTTCTTTACAAAACTGAATTGTAAATTTTCGGCCCGCTCCGGCCGTGAGTGAGATAACCTATCGGCCTTTTTTCTCAACGCTTGTCGACCGTTGGGGAAAGCAATTGTCAGCGGTAAATATTGATGTCAAGGCCAGCTTAACACACAGAAATATCCAGGTCAATTGATTTAATCGTCTGGAAGATATGGGCTCCGGGCCGTTTTGTACAAAACTGAACTGTAAATTTCCGGCCCGCCGGTTTACAAGGCCGTGAGTGAAATAACAACATATCGGCCTTTTGTTTTCAACGCTTGTTGGCCGTTAGAGAAAGCAATCGTCTTCGGTACATAGTGATGTTAAGGCCAGCTTAACACACAAAAATGGTCAATTGTTTAAATCTTTGGAAAGATATAGACTACGGACCGTGTTTCTTTCAAAACTGAATTGTCAATTTTCGGGCCATATATAGGGCTTGTTAGTGAGAACCTCGTCGTTATTTTTTTGTCAGCTCTTATAGGCTATTTATGAACAAAGTCAATACGGATGAATACTAAAAATTAGATCACTCTTTCACCTAAAAAATTCCAGATCGTTCGCTTGAATCGTTTGGAAGATATGGGCTCCCGTCCCTTTTTAAACAGAGTTAGAGGGTTTGTATGGGAAAAAGATCGCCTTTTTTTCCAGGCGCTAATAAGCGGTTATGGAGGGAACTTTTTGCGAATAAATATACCGATAGTAGTGTTAACTTCACACAAAAAATTTAGCTCACTCGAATAAATTGTTGGCACGTTATGGGCCTAGGTGCCGTTTTTTTACAAACCTGAATTGTAAATTTCCGGCCCGTGTTATAAAGGTTGTATGGAAGAACATGTTCCACAATTTTTTTCTCAGCTCTCATAGACTGTTGCGATCAAAGTTAATACGAATAAATACGGATACATATTTCACCCTTTCACACAAAAAGTTCCAGGTTATTCGGTTAAATCGTTAGCAACAAATGGCCTCCTGTCCGTTTTTTTACAAAAAGTGAATTGATAATTAGCCGCCCAATTTGTAAGGTTTGTATGGGGAAAAGATCGGCCTTTATTTCCAGGCCCTTACAGGCGGTTATGAAGGGAACTTTTTAGCAATAAATACTGATAATTGTGTCTACTTCGCATACAAAAAAATCAGTTCATTTCTTTAAATCGACGGCAAGTTATGGACCAAGGTTCCGTTTTTTTACAAAAATATATTTCTGTAAAAAAACGGCACTTTTACAGGTCCGTTTTCTTACGCCACATATTTAACAATTATTCTACGAGGGCGCACTGGATATGAAATGATAGATAACCAACGAGGCGCGTAGCGCCGAGTTGGTTATAATCATTTGATATCCAGCAAGCCCGAGTTGAATAATTGTTTTATTAAAAACTTAACTACTATTTTTGTTAAAAAAAATCAAGAAAGAAAGAGAAAAATGAGAAAAGGGATAAAAAGGGAGCAAGAATCGATCACATGACTGAACGAAAAAGGTGCCAAAACCTTGCGAAGTGTTGCAGCGTTTCATTGCAAAGCTGAATGAATCAATGAAAGCTGCTCGAAATTGAACGAAGTGGCACAAGTTTGGGAAAAAATCTTCTAATTATTGGCTCTGAAATATGGTACATGTTTGATTTGTCCCGAAACATTGTTGTAATCATCGTTCAAAGCGGATTGAAGCTGTACAATTTCACCATATTAGCTGCTGGAGTTGAAACAGAACAAGTTTGTAATCTGTTCGTACAACGGAGCCATCATGTGCGTGTTTGATCGAAATGAAGACAGAGCCAATTTGAACTTGAAGAAGTAATTTCTATGCAGCTCAGAAGCAAGATTACTGTAGCGAGGAACATTAGAATTCACCATCAATTAATGGGAAGCACAAAATGCAGTTGTTCTCGGTTTAGAGGTTGCGGACGGAATGGTAAAAACAACATTCAAACAACAGGAAAAGCGATTCAACTCCGTTTACATGGCATCCGATTTCTATCTGAGCATTTGGACCTGTTGGAACACAGAGGTACAACGAGTGCAGGTAAACCAGTGTCAATTTTGCGTGTTAAAGCCGAAAAAAAATTTTCGCCCTTCCTTCGGCCTTCTTGGTAGTTTGCAGCTGTAGTTTGTTTAGTACTTGTTTAGACTGCTTCATGATTTTCGCACCGAATCATCATGAATGTGTGACACTTGTTATTAAATGCTTCTGCCCCATTTCACTGTGTTATATTTTGTCTTGTCTTGATATTTTGAAGTGGAAAGGCTTCCTGATAAAACCTACCGTTTGTTCAATTTTAATGATCGACGTGACGATCGATGAAAGAAATTAATTGTAAACACAACGCTCAATGCTTAAATTTCTAATTTCTTTTTCTGCACAGTTTCTTCAAACAATTTTGACTTGTGTTAGACGACGCTGTTAGTGTCGCTGTTGGAATTTCTGCTTAATTCAAATTCGCTGCCAAGTGATTTTTCTTGTCTATTTTTCTCGCCGGGCTGCTGGCGAGGAAAAAACTTCCAGCTCACTTTGTTCCTTTTGTTGTTGAGTGTGCATTGTCCATATTTGGTCACAGCAGGTATATGAGCTGATAGCCTGGCTCCGTTCAGCCAATCAGAATGGTAGAAATCCAATATACCTAGTCCAGTTTTTAATAAATATATATATATATATATATATATCTATATATATATATATATATGTATATATATAAATTAATCACAAATGACGACGAAACACCGCAAATTCCTTTTACACCTATATTTCGACCACATTCAGTGATCTTCTTCAGGGTGACTAATAAACCGTTAACGTGTTACACTTTTAAATTGTTGAATTGCCAAGGTAACGCGCGTGCATGGATACAACTGAACTAACTGCTGTTTTGAAACTGTAACGGAAACTTCTTACGTTATAGCCTGCGCGCGCTCATTCAATTGACTACTATTTAGAAACTAACAGAAAAATGTTACGTTATCGTGTGCGCGTGCTCATTCGCGTCTTTTTGTTTTGCCCATAGAAACCATCATTGTCATTAAGTCCATGTGGTATCAAAGTTCTCAGTTTGTAGATCCACTGTCCCTCTTTATCGCGTAGCTCACGCTCCCCTTTAACCCAGTCTATTAGTTGGATGCTCATGTGCTCTAAACCAAAATGTCCCTGGCTATGAAAATGCCGGTAAAGTACATCATCCTTCTCCTTATTTCCCGAAGACAAATTTACGTGCGCATTTACCCTACTCTTGTGATTATTGAACCTCGTTCTAAACGCTGTGGTAGTTGAGCCAACATACTGAATGCCACATTTCTTACAACTGATAAGATAGACTACATTTTTAGAATTACAATTAAGGTTATAATTTATGGTAAACTCCTTTCTGTTTTGTTACTTTGAAAAACCCTTCCTAAACAAAGAAAATTACAAATCTGACAACGATTAGAATTACATTTCCAAGTTCCTTTAACTTCATCTTTGGGGCCACTTGTAAACCGGGCGCGGACCAAATAGTCTGAAAGACTTTTGGGTTTCCTAAAGGCTACCATTGGAACTTCTTTGATGGCATTTTTGCATCTATTTGATGCGTGTAGAACGGGCTGCAAATCCCTCAGGAAGCGCCCGATATTGGGAAGACCCGGATGGTATGTCACTGTAAAAGGGATCCTATTGTTTTCTTCTTTTAGCTTATCCCTTAGGGCTTCATTCCTAGGTGTTTGTCTCGCCCTATCCACTTGTTGTTGAACAAAGTTCTGTTTATATCCTCTTTCTACCAAAAATCTACACAAATCTTGAACCCTTTTCTCAAAGAACGTCTCCTTAGAACAAATTCGTCTCAACCGTAGGGCTTGGGCATAAGGAATCCCTCTCTTGCAAGAATTCGGGTGACAAGACGCTTGGTGAAGGTACTGATGACTATCAGTGGGCTTGATGTAAACATCTGTCTCTAGTTCTCGCGAATCATTAATAACTTTAACGTCTAGAAATTCTACTTCTTTATAGGACCATTTCGATGTAAATTTGATCGTTCTATGTGCACTGTTCAGATAATCGATGAAGTCCCTGAGACTATCTTCTCCCTCTGTCCAGATTATAAAAATATCGTCAATATACCGCCACCATGTGTATATATATATATATTGCATATATATATATATATATATATATATATATATATATATATATATATATATATATATATATATATATATATTGCAGAAAAATACAATGTGCGTCCATGCTAATTTTGCTTTGTAACCCTCGGACGTACAAGCAAAGTTATACCCCCACCGCGGTTCAAAGGGTGGGTTGATGGATCCCCCTTGGGTTTTTGTTGTGTTGCAATATTTCGAAAAGATTTTACCTTTCGTAGAAAGCCTGTGATGTGCTCTACAAAGTGCGGTATACATTACGGGTTGCAGCGCTGCTGGGGGCCTGTGACGTCATCAAAAATGGCTGTCATCTTAAATTTCGCCGAAAATAGAAATCATCCAAAAAAATAGAAATAGAAATCATCGAAAATAGAAATCATCAAAAAACGGTGGAAATTGTTTCAGCATTTTGTGCTTATAGTGCTTTTTCAAACTAAAAAAAGGTCTAAAATACGCTTTCTTCTTCAAAAATGGTGTGACTGCCTGCTACTTACCACTTTATATTTCATAACCATAGCAACCGATTCTCTCCAAACTTGTGTCAATGTGCGTTTATAAGGATTATCGCTTACACCTACTGAAAACGGCAGGTGCAAGCGATATGCGATAAATTGTCTTGAAGAATTCAAGGAAACCATTATGGGAGGAGGCAGGGGGGGGGGGATGGGGTGGATCCACTCCCTTGTACGTCCGAGGAAGCTCAAAGTGTGCAACTGGTTTTGGTTGCGAAGGAGAATCCATCAGTGAATGCAATCCACTGTGTAAGTTATCTTTTTAAATATATCCGGTGAATGCAATCCACTGTGTAAGTTATCTTTTTAAATATATCCGGTAATGTAGAATGTTGTGGATTTTGATTAATTCTCAGTAGCCATCATTTAGAATTCAATTCGAGGCACAGGTAATTATATGCATGCTTGATAAATTGTTTTTTCAATGTCTTTGTTTAATACTCTCAAAGTTGTTTCTAGTGAATTATTTGTTTATCAATTTTGTTTTAGAGTTTGGATTTGAGAATTGAGCTATGAAATGAAAATAGGTGTCAGATGAACTACGCTCTCCTAAAACAGGCTTAGAGTTTTCCGAACAGAGCTACCTGTTTAACTGAAGACCTTCATTTTTCTCTGCGCGAAATAAAAGCCGGGGGGGGAAGAACGTTAGGTGTCGGAGTGGGGGATACAGTTCGCCCAAGGCACTCTCGGACTATAGTCAATAAAAAACGGCCGCAATTAGTGGATGAAACCATTTACTGTCAGTGTTAGTTTTATTTTAAAATATATATCCGAAAATGTGGAATGTTATAGATTTTAATAGACTATCAGTTGAGATCACTAAGAATTTTATTCAAGACGCATCTACATAGCAAGGGATAGACCCCTAATTACATGCGTGATTGGTAACATTTGTTATTTACTTCTTATTAACCGAACGCGAGGGCCGTACTGGGAGAATATTGGCCGAGGTCTTTCTGGTACAGACCGAGCGAAGCGAGGTCCGTACAAGAACGACTGAGGCCAATATTCTCCCAGTACGGTCCCCAGCTAGTGAGAGTTAATAAGAAGTTTATTATATGGCTGTGCCTAACACTTAATTACTTGAAAAGTGAGCCGTGGCGGATTGGGATGAATGAAACAGTTTACCGGGAAGCATTCAAAACTCACCAGTTTTTATTTCACACAAAAAATTCATATCTCACGAAAAAGTAAAACTTTTCAAAGAAACTGTCTCTTTTCATTTAGCTTCAAATCATTCCAACTATTTGAATCAAATGCACTTCAAGTTTTTTTTATTTTTTGGTAATTTGTTTATTTTTTTTTTTGTGCAACAACACAATACTGTACTTAGGATACATTACCTAAAGTCACTTAACTTACAAAAGGCAATACAGTACTTACAATATATTACTTAAAACAGCTTGATTACTGTACACGTTACGAAAAAAATAAAAATTAAATACAAAGCAAATGCACTTCGAGTCACATCTTCTATATTCCCGCTTTACCAGCCGGGCATTAACAACGCTCATAATGCCCGTGGGCATTACGGGAAAATTCGGTGCCAAGTAATGGCTAATCACAGCGCGCGTTATACATTTACAAACTCTAGCCATATAATAATATTATTTAATACTTGAAAGTTGTTGTTAGTGTATTATTTACACTTACTGCCCCGTTACCTTGGCCCCGAACCTTGCACGTTCGTGGCAGTTTCCAGATAAATGCTTATAATAAGTGTTGTTTTGACAACTCAGTCGACCATTTCTGAGCTCTATTGTTCTAGTGAACGTATTTTGCTATTTTTACTCTTCAAAAGATGGGCTTACAATTGGCTAGTATGTGGCTACACAGCAACTCACTTTCGAAAGTGAATTGAAGCATTACGTGTGCGTCAATGCAAACTTTGCATCTTAACATTTTCAATTGGTTTCGTTTTCTGTTCTTCAAAGTTTGCAGGGTTTGGCAGTAAAGAAGACTCCAACAGTTATTGCTGTTTTGAAAAGTACGTATAGAGGCCACCATTTACTTAAAAATCTACTTACTATAGCATTTAATGAAAGTACGAGGGATCTCGAGCGAAGATTGTTCTCTGATTGCAGTTCTGCATTGAGGTGTGAAGAGTACTAAAGCCGAAAAGATCACGACAGCCGTGGGAATGAATTGAGGGTCTGTTAAGGTATTTATGGCGCCTTTGTGTTTTGATATTACTCTATTCCCGAGAAGAAGTTATCAACCTCTGAATTTCTCAGTTTTCACCGGGTGAACATTCCTTAGACAGAGACAGCGCTCAACTCAACATTGCGGATATCTCATTGGCTCAATCGTTCTTTTTCTGGCGTTCTTAGTCATGGACAATCGGCACTAAATCGAAAGGCCCATTTGGTGACTAAATTTTTCAACAGCGCAATTCCTAAAAACTGAGAGGAATTAAAACTGTTTTGGCTGGTCAAAATCAGTCAGAATAAGGTACAACAGACTTATTAAGTTACTGGATCAAACCATTCACTGTCAGTGTTAGTTTTATTTTAAAATATATATCCAAAAATGTGGAATGTTATAGATTTTAATAGACTATCGTTGAGATCACTAAGAATTTTATTCAAGACGCATCTACATAGCAAGGGATAGACGCCTAATTACACGCGTGATTGGTAACATTTGTTATTTACTTCTTATTAACCGAACGCGAGGGCCGTACTGGGAGAATATTGGCCGAGGTCTTTCTGGTACAGACCGAGCGAAGCGAGGTCCGTACAAGAACGACTGAGGCCAATATTCTCCCAGTACGGTCCCCAGCTAGTGAGAGTTAATAAGAAGTTTATTATATGGCTGTGCCTAACACTTAATTACTTGAAAAGTGAGCCGTGGCGGATTGGGATGAATGAAACAGTTTACCGGAAAGCATTCAAAACTCACCAGTTTTTATTTCACACAAAAAATTCATATCTCACGAAAAAGTAAAAATTTTCAAAGAAACTGTCTCTTTTCATTTAGCTTCAAATCATTCCAACTATTTGAATCAAATGCACTTCAAGTTTTTTTTATTTTTTGGTAATTTGTTTATTTTTTTTTTTTTTGTGCAACAACACAATACTGTACTTAGGATACATTACCTAAAGTCACTTAACTTACAAAAGGCAATACAGTACTTACAATCTATTACTTAAAACAGCTGGATTACTGTACACGTTACGAAAAAAATAAAAATTAAATACAAAGCAAATGCACTTCAAGTCACATCTTCTATATTCCCGCTTTACCAGCCGGGCATTAACAACGCTCATAATGCCCGTGGGCATTACGGGAAAATTCGGTGCCAAGTAATGGCTAATCACAGCGCGCGTTATACATTTACAAACTCTAGCCATATAATAATATTATTTAATACTTGAAAGTTGTTGTTAGTGTATTATTTACACTTACTGCCCCGTTACCTTGGCCCCGAACCTTGCACGTTCGTGGCAGTTTCCAGATAAATGCTTATAATAAGTGTTGTTTTGACAAGTCAGTCGACCATTTCTGAGCTCTATTGTTCTAGTGAACGTATTATGTTATTTTTACTCTTCAAAAGATGAGCTTACAATTGGCTAGTATGTGGCTACACAGCAATTTACTGTCAAAAGTGAATTGAAGCATTACGTGTGCGTCAATGCAAATTTTCCTTCTTAACATTTTCAGTTGGTTTCGTTTTCTGTTCCTCAAAGTTTCCAGGATTGGCAGTAAAGAAGACTCCAACAGTTATCGCTTTTTCAAAAAGTACGTATAGAGGCCACCATTTACTTACAAATCTACTTACTATTGCATTAATGAAAGTATGAGGGATCTCCAGCAAAGATTGTTTTACTGATTGCAGTTCTGCATTGAGGTGTAAAGGGAACTAAAGAAGAAAAGATCACGACAGCCGTGAATTGAGGATCTGTTTAGGTATTTATGGCGTCTTTGTGTTTTGATATTATTCTATTTCCGAGAAGTTATCAACGTCTGAATTTCTCAGTACACCGGGTGAACATTTCGGCAACAAGATTAGCGGAGAGAGCGATCCACTCAGAGTGTTTTGTAAAACAAATTCTAAGCATCACGGATACCTTATTCGCTCCTTTTCTGGCGTTCTTAATAATGCGTAATCGGCACTAAATCGAAGATCCTTTTTTTGTTGCGAGGTGACTCAATTTTTCAACGGCACAATTCCTAAACACTGAGAGGGATTAAAAAGTTAAATTTCAGTTGCCAGACTATATATGGCATATACCTTGCTTTGGCTGGTCAAAATAACTCAGAATAAGGTACAACAGACTGTTCACGTCAAACCATTTACTGTCAAACCATTTACTGTCAGTGTTTTATTTTGAAATATGCATCGAGAATTTGAATTGTTTTAGTTTTTAATTAACTTTCAGTAGACATCATTAAGAATTCTATTCAAGACACATCTAGATATCAAGGGATAAACCCCTAATTATATGCGTGATTGATAACATTTGTTTTATTTTTATTGAATACTTTAAAAGTTGTTTTTACTGTGTTATTGACACTTACTGGGCCGTTAACTTGCCCCCAGTTCTCTTCGTATAAAAATACATGTACACGTGTCAGTCGAAATCCTGTAACGTCAGATTATTCCTTCAGGAAACAGCAATTTTAAATTTTCTCAAAATCCCTGTGGACAGGTGTGCCATGCGGCACAACTTGGCGTGCAGCGGAACGTGTCGAAAGCAGAATAATAAAGAGCCTAGGATTCCATACATGAATCCCGAAAAATTGTCCAAAAATCTATCAGGATTTCAATTTTAAATCTCAATACTTTTTCAATAAATCTCAATTTACCTCTAAAAATCCCTATATAATGCCTGAATTTTCACTCACGCTCTACACAGTATATTTTAAAGACGAATTTGTTTGGGGCGGGTTAAGCCCTTTAATCAAGGAGACATAATAATTTACTAGGAGATATGAAATTGATAGGATGGATATAACTTGAGAGTGACAAGCTGTTACAAAATTGTAAATTTTTTTGTACCGGAACATGAGGTTATTGAAGCGAAATTAAACTCAATTTCTGAAAAACATTTAAAATCCATCTTGCGACCTCAATCTTCGTATACGGACGGTTGAATAACACCACAGGCAGACCAAGTTATTCCTTCGAGGCTGATTTGCGTGACACTAAATGTGCGACGGTTGATAAGGATTGTTTTTTGAGAACTGTCACAGTGTGGTTAATTTTGCTTCATTCCAGCCGAGCTAACGACTTACAGAATTACATAATTAACGAAAGAATTAATCTAGATTTCACTATATGTCGTGTAACCTTTTGCCTATCTGTGGTGTTTTCTTTGCGCCTCCGGGGGACCACACTTCTAAATACGGTAAGAGGGAACTTACCGAGTAGCGAACAACTTTCCTTTCAGTGGTCCCTACAAACTGTGTTCTTCCCCTCGTAGTCCGGCAGATAAGTGTCAAATCAGGGGTGAGTACTGCACTTTACGATAAAAGCATCAAACTCGGCATGTTAATAAAAGAAAACATGGGGAACATTTTGAAGATTGGAGGCAATTGGGATATGCTCTGTGTCAGCCAGCAGAGGGTAGTAAAAGTAGTGGGGGTAATTATTCAAAATGGCCGCCGCCAGCGATACTTCTTTGGTGTGGAAACACACAGCACAATTGTCTAAAACAATGTCTGATCAGTTGTAATGGTCTATTTAACTAAGTTCAAAGATTACAACCATGCTATCAAAATTGACCTAGAAGGTTTCTGAGAATGGAAAATCGAAAAGATAATAATCTGAGGTTAAAATAATACAAATTAGAAATTTCAATTAATTCACATTTGATGATTGCATAGATGTAGCTTACTTTTTCATTACTGTCGTCTCAAACTTTGCACGAGACAGCCATAAATTGTTTGTTCTTGCTGGTAAAAGAATTCACGACACTGTATTATATTTCCTGGGGGCTGACCAATGGCCAGAAATGAAAAACAGAAGGAGTTGTCTTGAATTAGGTTAGTAAAGCGTCATGATTTACGCAGTTAAAAAATGGAAGTGCTACTGATTCTCCTATTTTTGGATAATTATTTATTGTTTATCCAATATACCAACCACGAGAGTAACTAAACAGCCAAAGATACCTATTGCAAATAATTCCACTGTATGAAGAGGATATGGTTGATACCGGTGGCCATCGTGAGTGTTACCTGCAACGATGTACAACTCACTTGTATTGCTAAAAGCATGTGGAAATAAATATTTTTTGTATGCAGCGATTCGATTCCGGTACTTGTACAAGAAAACATGCTGCAACGGGATATGGAGATTCATTCCCGAAAGCATTAAATGCCAAGGAAACCTTCCATGCACACCAGGTTAGCGCTCGTACTCTATGTCTTAATTCAAAAGGCATCGCATCTAAGGTACAAATTCTCGCAGCGCGAAACCGAGCGACGCTGAGTTGTGCAAATACTAAGGGCACACCATAACGATTGCAACAACATTTCTGGCAGACGGAAGGAGGTCGACGTCGTGGCCTGGGATAGCTAGATCAATCACCGTTAAAGGAAATTTCTGGTGGAAGACTAAGAAGTAAAAAATGCTATTTTATATCACAGAATTGCAACGAGGCTGGCACGTGTCCTTGGTTTGCACCTAGATGAGATAATAATGCTTAAAGTTGAAAAACTATCAAGAGATTTGTACTCTTAACGGATTATGCTACTTCATACCGCAGACAGTGACTGGTTCCAGACGATATTTGAAGTCGAAATTGGCCGAACAAACTGCAATGCGGACGGGAAGATTACACGGGTACTTTATGTAACTCGCGTACTTCAGTGCATCAAACAATAACAGGTGCAATGCATGCGCCATGTACCATGCTGTGTTTAAGGAAAGAAGAAGGTGCATAGCTAGATCGCTATAGATCGAGTATGCTCATTGACTTTACATGTATGCCCGCATTGCATAGATGCTTGCAGAGACCATGTGCGCAATTCACAGCAACACATACAGACTAAATTCTTCCAAGCTTAAAGAATTAGAGCTCATCGCTACTTCCAATATCTGGTAACAATGTGAATAATGCAAGAAAAACGTTTTTCGGAGAAGATTTTAGAAAGCATACTACTTCATCTGCACAGAAGTCCCCTCCGTAATCCCTCATTTAGACACTAACAGGATACAAAGCTGACTATTTGTGGGTCTTGTGCTCTTTTAGCGCTAAACTGCCCAGTCCAAAAAAATCCCGTTGTATTTAACAGAACAAATCAGTTAATCGAGAGCTGTAAAGGCTAAAGACGAAGCAAATTTGCCAATGAAAATCTGTTTTGAAAGTTACTGTGCTTGTGTCGTTACTGTACGTGACTTAAACTGATGAGAATGGGAAATAAAAGGACAAATAACTAAATGAATAGCGTGTGTATTAACGTGTTTCTATGTTCTTTAACTGCGTATAGTTTTGCTGTGAAACAGTTAAACAGGTAAGCTTGAAAGTGGCCACCGAAATAATTGAGGGGAAAGCGAAATTGTGGTTAAATGATTCGACCAATGGAATTGAATTAATTACATGTCTAATTTGCATAATTTTGACCTAAAATAAAACGATCCCTTGAATTCAGTTTAATCACTCCGAAAAATGTTTATGTTTTGCTTTGATGAGAAATTCAAAAAACAGACATAACTAAAAATGACGATTAAACACTGTATAAAGTTGATTCTGCTTCATTTTTCCAATAATAGTCTTTATAGTCTGAATGGCGGCCATATTGAAAAATCCCCTCCCCCCCTTCCCAGCAGCCACAGATCCTATCCAGATTTCCTCTAATATTTAAAACGTTCCTTATGATACCTAGTATTAGTGTGCCAAGTTTCATGCTTTTATCATTAAGTGCAGAATAGTTTCACCTACCTGCTGGACTATCGTGTGTATGGCTCATACGGTGTGACCACGGCGAAGACGAGGCGATGAGGAGAAAAGCACCGCCAATAATTTTGAAGCGTTTATTCACTTTTGACGCAAGGATTGTTTTTTGTTCTAAAGCATCATGACAGCTGATTTGGTGACGACTAGGGTTGGATAAATTCTGCTCGTAAAATGGCTTTTTCTGTCTGCTGGAAGTGCTCGTAAAAATCGTTTATTCTGCTCGAATTTCTGCTCGGACATCAAAATTCTGCTCGAATTCTGCTCGATACCCGAACAATTTTCTGCCCTTCGGGCAAATATGGAAGGGAGCCTCAGCCTAACCCCTAAATACTAATTAGATATTTATTATGAATAGCAAAAATTGTAAGCCATCTTACTTTGTACAATATCACTCTTATTAGTTGTATCAAAATAAAATTAACACAAGTAAAAAAAAAAAAAAGTGCAGAATAGTTTCACCTACCTGCTGGACTATCGTATGTATGGATCATACGACCACTCCCTGCGACCACACAACCAGTCAAAAACCAAATCGTAAATGTTCAATCCCCTTGTGTACACATTACAGAGGACTTCTCCCTGCGACTTGTCACTTTGTGTGACCGTGTGGGCGTCTAATCCCTGCATGAGATCCCTCGGACTAGTCCCCTCATGTCAGAGATCGACTGAGATACGCGTGAGCGATCGGCAAAATATGTTATCACCAGGTGAGTGTTTTCATCATTTGCAGTGAAATAAGGGGAACACAAAAAACACGGGAAATGTGTTGGAGTGAAGCCACAATAAGGAGATCGACCGCTCCTTATACGAAGTCAATCGGCACGACACTGATTTGCTCTGACCGATACTGGTTACTGATTGATATACTACATGCAGACTGCTTTCCTTTGCCGTAAGACCGTAACTAAATATACGATTTGCATATTTCTAGTGGAGAACGCCCCAAAATGGAGTACACCTCAGAACAATTGAACTACTTTCGAATATGTTATATCGTCTTTAACTTGGTTCCGGAAGGACTACGGGAAGTCTTCAGACAAGAGTGGGATTTTCGATACAAGACAACAACGCTTGGAGAATGGAAGGAAACGCCACAGAATGGCCGCGATTTCTACAACAACGAAAGCCGAAGAAGTCGCAAGAAAAATGCTCGATATCTGGCGACAATTCGGAATGGTAACACGGCAGAGTGGGACTGTAGTTGTTTGTTTTTCGCAATTCTTTACTCAGATAGCATTGGCAACACCCTTAGTCCAGTGGTAAGCAAAGAAGTCGATGATCTTCGCAAAGTTCGAAATGATATCGCTCACATCAATGAGCCTGAACTTACTGATGTCAAATTCCAGAATTGTGTGGCAAAAGTGTTAGCTGCATTCAACTCTTTGAAGCTTTCAGCTAATGACGTCGAAACCGTCAAAAATCAGACAAGCTTCCCCACGGCAGAAGTGGCTAACTTGAAGATACAAGCTGATAACCTGAAAGCTGATTTAAAGCAAGCAAAAGATAATTTACAAACAAAAGAAGAAGAAGTACAAACCTTAAAATGTGATTTAGAAGTTGTCCACAACATATTGCAGACAAAGGAGGAAGAAGTTCAAACGCTTACCCAGGAGCTTGATACTAGAGTTGAGTCTTTTTGTAGTCTCACATTCAAGCCATCGCATGAAATCATTTGCCGTCAAAACGAGGTGACAAGAATTATGGAAAAATTACAAGAGCTTGAAAACGGAAGTAACGGAGCTGTCAGTACCATTTATTTGTCAGGAATTCCAGGCTGCGGAAAAAGTCAAATCGCTCGACAAGTTGGACGACAAGAGTTCTTTGACAAAAGATCCCGTGAAAGTAAAGGTCTAACATTCGTTGCCACCCTGAATGCAGCGACTCTTGAAACACTAGCTGATTCTTACATGACTCTGGGTAGACAGGTGGGAATAACGGAATACACTTTGACTAACCTAGCGACTTTGAAAGTGGACAGTCCGAAGGAGGCCCTTCAACATTTGACACGTTTGCTTTTGCCAAAGATGAAACAGTTCTCCAACTGGTTAATAATTGTGGATAACGTTGTTGATTTATCTTTGGTTCGTAGTCATCTCCCTTCAACCGCCAGTGAAGAATGGGGCAACGGACAGGTGCTGATTACAACTCAAGACAACAACTCAATACCGCCCAATGCTCCTCATTCTTACCACGAGTCTCTCAGTGAAGGAATGCAGCCTGATGATGCATTGAAGCTGTTGAAACAAGTTTCTCAAATTCCGAATCAAGAACAAGCTGAGAAAGTTGCTGAGGTTCTCGAGTATCAGCCACTTGCCTTAGCAGCTGCTGGATGTTATGTACAGGAAGTTGTAACCAGTGGTTCACCGAATTTTAGTTGGACTAGCTACCTGGAAGCATTCAGCCGTGGCGAACGTGAAGCAACAGAAGAACCCCTTGCAAAACAAAATTTAGCGTATTCGAAAACACTGACTACTGCTGTTAAAATGGCAGTTGACAGAGCCTCAGAAAGCGACGAGGTTCTTCGTGTTGCGTTTTATTTGTTCTCGTTGTGCGCACCAGATTCTCTTCCAGTTGAGGCTGCTGTTAACTTTGTGAAATTTCTCACAACAGGGCAAACAGAAGAGTTAATCAAGGCGAAAATTGTGAAATCCTCCTTGATTACATGTTCATATGACGAAAATGGGGTACCCGCCTATTTGAGGGTACATAACGTTGCTCATGGTGTGCTTAAGACTATTTTAACGTCTGATACGGAGTTCGCAAATAAAGTTCAGTGTTTGTCTGTAGCAATTAAGGTTTTTCTTTCCTTGCTTGAGAGAGACAAGGAACTGTTATTTGCCAGTGGAGATGTGTGCGTGAAGATACGTACAATAACGACACATTGCAAAGTGCTGCATGAAATTCTTACGACTTATTGTGCAGAAGCGGAAGTGTTAATGAAGGAATTGAGACACTATATCACTCCAGCCGACGTGGTTTCCTGGCTTTGCTCAACTGCCCAGGTTTGTTCTCACCTTAGTAATCCTGCTAATGGAAGTATCTTTTCCACAACGGCCCTTGAGTTTATTAAGTACATCAGCGGTACACGTGATGGCGACTTGTTGAAAGCGAAGGTTTACGATGTGCGTGGTAACGTCACATCATTGCAATGCGAGAGTAAAGTATCTCTATCTTATTATGAACAGGCTAGAGCCATCAGAACAGCAATTTACGGTGAAGACCATCAAAGTGTAGCAGGAAGCCATTCACGATTAGGAAATGCTTATCTCGACCTTGGACAGTACAGTCAAGCTAAAGAACACCACGAGAAAGCACTGATCATTACAAAAAAGGTTTACGGTGAACAGCATGCTGAAGTGGCTACAAGTTATAATAACCTAGGGGTTGTTTACGGCAACCTTGGACAGCACAGTCAAGCTAAAGAACACTACGAGAAAGCACTGATCATTAGAAAAAAGGTTTACGGTGAACAGCATGCTGATGTGGCTGCAAGTTATAATAACCTAGGGGTTGTTTACGGCAACCTTGGACAGCACAGTCAAGCTAAAGAACACTACGAGAAAGCACTGATCATTACAAAAAAGGTTTACGGTGAACAGCATGCTGATGTGGCTGCAAGTTATAATAACCTAGGGGGTGTTTACCGCAACCTTGGACAGCACAGTCAAGCTAAAGAACACAACGAGAAAGCACTGATCATTAGAAAAGAGGTTTACGGTGAACAGCATGCTGATGTGGCTGCAAGTTATAATAACCTAGGGGTTGTTTACCGCAACCTTGGACAGCACAGTCAAGCTAAAGAACACTACGAGAAAGCACTGATCATTAGAAAAAAGGTTTACGGTGAACAGCATGCTGATGTGGCAGACAGTTATAGTAACCTTGGCAATGTCTACAGCGACCTTAAACAGTATGTTCTAGCTAAGGAGTGCTACGAGAAGGCACTAAACATTTATAAAGCAGTTTATGTTGAGCAACATGCTGCTGTAGGAAGATGTTACCGGAACATGACACTCGCTGAAAGAATTCTCAGTCAAGCTACGAATAAATGTTGTATAATGTAAAACAACACCAGTATTTCAACTGTCATCGGGGAATCGGAAATGTTATTACAGAGTTGTTTGTGTCAGTGACTGATTGTCTCAACTCGGCAAGTTTAAAATCCAACAAAGTTTATAGTTTCCAGTGTTCATAGGAATTTCGATATCTTTTTTTCAGAGATGTAAATAAACGTGTATATTTTGGAAGTGTTTTCGTGATGAGGTACAATTCTCTCTGTGATTTTTTCCACCGCTGATATCAATGACTCGCAAGCCAAGATTAAGGGAAGGGTCGAACAGCACATATAATAAAGCTAATTGTTTTTTCTCAACATTAAGGTTAAGGAAGTAACGTGCATGAAGTTAGGAATGATTCGAACCTTTTGTCAAGGGTTGAAATTAACTGAAACTGCAGCATCTCAAAGAGGACAGCAGAGGGACAACACTCAGAACAGGAGAGTGAGTGACTCTCGGAATGGGTGGCTGTTCTGCCCGTCATAGGTTCCAGAAGTTAAATGGCCCAAAGTTATAAATACAAGCCTCTGCCCCCCCCCCCCCCCTCACCTACTCACTATTCCTCCCAGAAAAAAGCCCATCAAAACGGAGTCCCAACCGTCTGATTCTTAGAGGCAAGCTTTCACGCAGTACTCTAAAATTTCGGACCTTGTTCTTTAGGAATTGAAACTTCGGACAAAAATTTCAAACCCTTTTTGGCAAAATTGGGAGGTTGTCTCAGACGATTTTCTTGATCACTGAAGCTACTTAAACGGAACAAAACAGTCATTATAACACTGTGTTATTGATCGTAACTAAAAGTCGGTGAAGTACGATCGTTCGGTTGAGTGTAGTCCTGAGAAGGACTGTTGGTGGTAACATTGACTGGCGTTTCGACATCCTGAGTGGAAGTCTTGAGAGTCAAGTGAATTGCGAATCGTCAGAAGATGTTATAAGTCTCTGGTCGTTGTCTTGATTGGTCGACGAACTCACGATGTCAATTTGGTCGTCTGTCAGATAAGCCGCGATGTTATTGGCTGCATGTGAAGACTATAAAACCACCAACTGTACACTAGACTCGCTCTCAGTCGCTCTTTTTTTCTTGCATAGGGACAAAATAGACGTTCAGGTGGCAAAACAGGTGCGCGGGAAAATTTCCATGCCTTGTGAGCGTGGACCACGCGCACGACCTCCGTAAAGAGAACGAGCAACTTGGAGCAAGTCTAATTTTACCCCTACGTGCAGTACAACTAACACCAGTTAAGGATTACAAATATTCAACAACACAGCCATCTGAATATATATTTAGCCTTATATTAGAAAATTGGCCATTTTCACAGGAACGACACTCAAACCAACAGGAAAAGCCTGAAGGGCAGCCCGAACCCCAACTTACCCCAGGGTTAAGAAATGTTGGCATCACTCAAGATACGAACCCACGTGAGGAGCTTAACTTACTGCGCGTGCGTTTCATGTAAGACACGAACGGCTACCACAAGGTTAACAGCGGTTAACAAGAACGAATCAGTGACATTCAAAGCTCGCTAGTCGTCCTTGCTCTCGTTCAAGGGATTTTCATGCCATTGAATTCCTAGTCACTTTCTACACTGACTTTCAGGAAAATTTTGGCGAATCATCAAAGCTAAACGACCGAAGATAATGCTTATATTTACCGGAAGTTTGCGACGAGTAATTGTTGGCTGAGTGAAAACGTCTGGGGTAAGCGTCCAGACAAAACAATCGAAGAAAGAGAGAAAGAACACGACAGAAAGAAAACAAAACGGGTATTACTAGATCCGGTCGCATTGGCGACGACCGGCTAATGAGCCTCAAAACCCCGCAAAAGAGAAAGGAGAAGGAAGGAAAGAGAGCGGAGGAGAAAAAAGACACATAACTTTTCACACTCATAATTTTTATGGTGGCGACTTTTTTGAAAGGCAAAAACCACTCGCTGTGTAAAGGTGCACGCGCTTCGACTGAGGAGCTTCGTCTTCAAAAATGTAAGTAGATAAGTATTACCCAAAACTCAACAAGGATTAAAGATTCTGATAAGAGATTTAGTCGTTTTATTTTCCAGGCGTTTTGTTGATGTGAGTTTAATGTTCACTAAATGTCATTGCAGAAAAGGTTCTTTTGCGAGGGTTTGGACATTTTGTTTTAATTTAGAGATGATGCATTCTAATTTTCTTAATCATCTGCCGTTTTCAGTAGCAATCTGTTTATTCCTTAAACACATTGTTGCAAAGTCTGATGACAATCGCGGTTGCTGGAATTACGGGATATGATGTCATTAGTCGGCATGCACTCACCCCTTACAGTGCTCAAGCACGTTTTCATCGAGCAAAAAATGCTCGACACGAAAGCGAGACCCATAAAGGCCAGGAGCACGAGTATATAATCAGCGTCTTCCTTAAACTGCGGCAAGTAGTCGCCAAACCTGATTGAACCCGAACTCAAAGTTGTAAAAATAAAGTAAAAGCACTCGATGTATGTCCACTCGTTGTGTCTCACTTTGACCACAAGCGCCATCAATGGCAGCAAGAAAATGACAGTCAAGAAAATTGTTGTTAACGCTACTTTAAGTTCCACCTTTTCAGGACGTGTTTTCTTCAAAAGGCGACTTTCAAATGTGATGATCAAATCTGTGAATAGTTCTGTAATCTTGTCTCCGATGGCTTTGAGAGTCAGACAAGTGCCTGGTATACCAATTAATGCGTATAAAACGCAAAACAGACGGCCTTGGACTGTCTTGGGAACAATGTTGCCATATCCTAAAACAATGAAAAATTCAGCCAAACAAATCCCAGTCTCATTTTCCCGTCGATTTTACTCTTTTTTCGTCATTTATCGAGCTTGAAATTTACCAGCTTTCATGATTTCACTGTTGCCAGTTATAGGCCTGGGTTTTTCAAACATATTCATCGGCTGTTATTCTCCCATCTTGAATCGCTCATAGTCTCAAAAAAATAACCAAACTTTGGGCTGACGACTCATTTCATGCCAAAATTTTGGTTACTTCATTTAGAAGAATATGAAACAGTCATTAAGAAGCGGACGATCTGCTCTCTTTCTTGCTGTTTTGTCGATTATGGATGAAATATAAAGGGCGAATCATAGCTGGAGAATCATTTCTGGAAAATAAAGTTGATCCACACAAACAAAGTGAAAGCGGCTGTTTAGAAAATTGCAAACCCGAAAAATTTTAAAAGTCAGTTGTAACGTTTCTTTAAGTCACAAAGTCCCAATCTCCGCCAAGTGTTCTCGTCCATTGTCCACTTTCTCTTTCTTGTGTAAAATAAAGCAACAAAATGTTGCTCTGAGGCCACTTTAGATTTTTAATATGCAGGTTTAATAAGCTTGGAGATCTTGAAAGATATGTATGGCTTCCTTTGAAAGATTTGTGTGGCTTTTGATATGTGTGGCTTCCCAGCCTGCATGACACTTGGTGTTACATATATGAAAATGTTAATACATGTCAAACTGAAGTTTACAAAACAATGAGTGACGAATACTTTACCCTAAACAGATGTGAAGTGCGCAATCTCAGAACTGAGCAAAAAAAAGTCTTGTTTGCACTCAAACGTTTTGCTAGCGCCACGATGCATTTTTGTTAAACCAATTTACCAGGTAAAAAGAACTGTGCACATAAACCAATTGCACGTGTAACGTACCAGCTGTACGTGTAGCAGTCAAGGGCCAAGCAACCAATCAGAGAATGCCTTTTGATACTGATAAGACAGGAAACTGCCAGGGGTTTAAGATTGGACCTTTGTGATCGTCGACTCCTGAAAGTGACCTAAAAAATCTGTTATTTTTTTCCTATTACCTTGAGTAATTGAGGACCCTTCTATAAACCACTCTGTGATGTAGGCCTCCTCATTTTATTATTATTATCACACGATATTTAAAAAGTTACAGTCACCAATACAAATTAACAGACTGCACTACTGGAAGGTACACTTTCAGGATTTCGTTTACAAACTAAAAATTACAACTTCCTCTTTGCACGACATAATAAACAAAATCTCAGTAAATCGCTGCTTAAAAGTTTGCGTTTGTCTTGAATAGCCACAGCAAGAAGTCGATAAAAGTTAATGATTAGAGGCACATTACTGATTATTCAACGTGGTGTCATAAATAAAAGATTAAAAGTCAACTTAGAATGTCTGCTAAGATTCAAACTGAAAAATAAAAGATTGTCACGATTGCATACTGAAGGTAGGAACATGCACGGCAATCTGTCGCCGGTGGGGAGTGTTTGAGATCTTGGTCATCCTTACCGTAAAGATTACGAATTAATGAACTGCAATTTGGAATAAGCTTGATACACAAGTTCAACAAGACCTGGTATGGGAAACTCACGTCCTCTTTTTTTCCTTTATGAAACAAACTTTGGAGCAATAAAAAGGCCGCATGGTCCAGTAGTGTGGGCGCTGGACTTGTAATCTGGGGGGGGGGAGGGGGGTGGAGGGGATCGGTTTAATATCCTCCTCCCTACCACTCGCCTGTGTATAAATTTTCCTTGAACCCTCTTGAAATAGTTGGTTTTAATGAGGTCATGTAGGACTTCATCAGTCATCTGTTATTTGTTATTTACTTCTTATTAACCGAGCGCGAGGGCCGTACTGGGAGTATATTGCCCGAGGTCTTTCTGGTACGGACCGAGCGAAGCGAGGGCCGTACAAGAAAGACTGAGGGTGATATTCTCCCAGTGCGGTCCCGAGCTAGTGAGGGTTAAGAAGAAGTTTATTATAGCGGAGCCAGCGCGCTAGCGCGTCAGCGGAGCTCCATTGCTAAGGAAATTTGGTAACCTATCAAGCCAAGAAATTTTGGTAGTGACGTAATAGTCACGTGACCGTCCGTCCGTCCGCACCACAGGGTTACCAATACACTTCATACACTGGATATAACCCTATGCTGAATCCCCTGTGTTTTTGGCGCGAAATCGCATGTTGACCCGCGTTGTAGCAAAACAAGCAAAGACAACAAAAGTCAAAAACAAATTTTTTAATGGAAAAAAAGTTCCAAAGAATACTCAGTTGTCTTTTTGGTGGAAGGGGAAAAGTTTAATTTAGGCGAAAAAATTAGGCGATAAAGTTCAGGCGAAAAGTTCAAATTTGCCTCGTCGGTTCTGTTCGAACTCGGTCGGCACACCGCTTGAGTTCGCAGCTTTTCGCAGCGGTTTCGACGCCAAATATAGCAGAGCTAGTGCTTTTTGGTTTTTTCTGTCCACAACCATGGTTTTTACGGCGTTCCGAACACATTTTGCCAGGAAAAACACCAGCATTTTCATGCTGATAGGCAGCTTGTCATGAAGAAAGAAATAAGTACTAAAATTAACTTCAAAAAATGACAATAAACGCTCATGGCTTAGTGGATTAACATCCATCTAAAGGTGAGGGAAATTATTAGAATTTTGATAAAACACAAGTGAAATTATTTCCTTATTTCATGAGTATACCATTTGATTACCTATTGATATTATGGGTGACAAATTACGCTCACAATCATCAGGGTTTTGACTTGTTTTTCGCGTCGAGAACTCCAAGCATTGAAAAGTTTAAAGCACACAGATTGGCTAAAGTTCACATTTTTCTGAGTGAAATAATGAAAAAATCTAGCAGGAAGTTTTTACCACGCTTTGACGATTTCGTGTATTTGTAACCGACAAAAAATACACCAGACTCTGAATTTTTACTTGAAAAGTAACAAAGCAAATCGCTTGGCAAAAAGGTTATCCGCGTTTTATCCGGAAAATTCACTGAAGCGAGCACCACGTTGCTCCATCGAGCAAGGTTCAGAAGGCTTCACAAATGCATTCAAAATACGCACAGAAAACTTGTTTTAACGAAAGTAAACTTCGGAAGCAAATTTGAATTTAAAACTGACCTTTATTTCATTCGAAGAAGTGCCCAAATCCACTGAATTACTTCTCTGAGTTCGCTGTCAATCACTCGATAAGCAACTGGCTCGCCGTTCAAAAATTTTCGCTGTCACACTATCACAAATAATCTCTTCTTTTTGACTCGCAGTTGATTTCTGAGAAGTTCAGTCAATTAAAAGTCAAAATTTATAGATTACGGTTTGAGTCCTCAATAAATATTTTCAGAATAGCTTTAGTTCTGCAGAAAACATCTTCATCATTAACCTCGACGCCATCGTGGCGCTGAGCTATAGACCCGTTGCCATAGCAATATTGTAATTTCACATGTGAAATTATAAATTAACGCTGAAATCTCGCGCCAAAATTAAGGAGTAATTTGTCACCCATGATATTATTTATCAGTTACCGCCTGACTTCATCAAAAGAAGATTGATTCGAATGAAGCGCAAAAAAACGTAAAAAAAAAAAAGAAATTAAATGCAATGCAGAACGCCTTGTAAGCCCGTTATTATTGGTGCTGTTTTGTTTTGTTTTTTTTTTTTTCAATTTTTTGCAATAAAACTATGGATATTTTTTATTTTTAAATTTCCATGTGAAATTCCATGAACATGCTGAAACGAGCTTCACAGCAACAAAGGGGTGAGATCAGACTACTATCAGTTCATTTGTGATCTCACTCACTCACTCACCCAAACAGCCAACCCCCGAATGAATCTCAACAGACCAAACGTGGACCGCAACACTAGAGACTATGTCCTAACTGGGTTCCTAGAGAAAAAATGACTGCGCACATTTTTGCCCATGAAGAAGTTATCATAATGACGATTGAAGTGATTATATGAACGCTGTTGTCGTAAGGCTGGGTTTCACTGTATTCAATATGAGTTGTAGGAGGCAGGGCTAACAGCTTCACGTCACCGTCCAGTAACACACTTATCTTGAACAAGGCAAGATGGTGAGGACAGCCAGCAATTAATAAGGAAGTGATTATAATATCAAGGTGATCATATTAACGTGGTTGCCGTAGGGTGGGGTTTCACTGTATTCAATATGAGATGTAGGAGGCTGGGCTAATGGCTTAACATTCTCTTCCCCAGAGCCCACGATCCTTTTGGTCTGCGCCAGGGATCGAGACCTCTGGCAGGGACCGAAGCAGGAAGTCCGCGATTCACGACAGGGCTCAAAAACGGCTGATTGGTTAAAAGATATTACGTAAAAAGCGTCAAAGAATTGCTACTGAGCATGCGTGTTGCTTTTTCACCCTTGAAAATTTCAATAGGGCAGATGGGCTGCAGTTGTTTTAGCACGGGAACCGCAATATTATTTCACTTTCAGCGGACGATCGAAGTTACGTTAGATAGTTTTTTTAATCGGAAATGCTGTTTGAATCGATCATTGACTTCAGTGGCTTTCAAAAAAGCCATTTTGGCCGCCGTACACTGGAGAAACTGAATATACTTATCGGCAGTCCAGTCTTGGATCAGGCTGCATCTTCTGATGGCGTTTAGGATTGATCTCGTTGTTTGATTAAAATTTTATCTTCCGTCAATATTTTTTCGTGGACAAGGCATGCAGAAGGGGAGTGATCTCATGGTTGCAGGTCAGTAATTTATTGATGTACTATTTCATAACTGATCATCATGCACTCAGTGGTTGTTATGTAGCCCTTTGCTGGTCATGTTTTTGCACATTTAATACACAAGTTTGTTGACGTGGATTGCTACTCTTTTACAAACTGACAAGTGCTTTAATAGCCGGAAGAGAGTGTTACCTGATGTTCAAATAATGCTATAACAGTCTTCAAGTGCCCTTTTTCGAGATCACTTAAAAGCCTGTTGTGGTTGGTATTTTTGATACTTTAAGTCCACACTATGACTCGTATGATGCATTTTTTTTAAACTGACAAATGCTGCTTTATGTTGTGTGTCGAATTCTGAAGAAAGCAAATCAAATAATTATTTTTGAATTTTGTTAATTGCAATTACTCAGTCTTTCTTAGGTCAGCAACACTGAACACGTTTATTTGCTTTATTCATTGGTTAACATATTTAATCAACACACTTGTTGATCAATACACGATGACAATTTCTGCTTTTCGTTAAGCTTTGCTTGTGCTCATCGATTTGTGTATTGTTAGCTTTACCCATATACTTTGTTCCCATGAAGATCCATACCACATCTTGGTCAGCATTTTACTTGTTTTGCAATTTATTTGTATACTTGAACCAGTATGCCACACCACAATTTTTAAAGTTAAACCCTAGTATGATTGCTAATGGTGGACAAAATATGTATGGTACAAGTGGTTTTTGCATTTAGGGGGTATTCTAGTAATAGGAAACAACTGAATCAGTTTATTTTTGGGAAAAAACCATTCGCAAATAGCCAAAATAGAGTGTTGATTGATGTTTACAGGGGAACTGACTCCACTAATATGATCACTGATCAATGGGCCATATTAAATAATTAATGAAAAAAAAAATTGTTGCATTCAAGAAGTATTTCAGTCAGAAAAATAACTGGATCAGTTAATTTGTGGTTGGTAAGACAGGGTTTTACTTGTACATTGTACTTTTAAGACCTGCGAGACCAAACAAGGTCATGTGGGTGAAAGAGATTCAATCTATTTGCAGAATGTTTTTAAAATGTTATGTTAAATTTGTTGAGTGCCAGCATTATGATACATTTTTTTGCCAATAAGTTTTTAATTAATTATATATACATGAAGTAAAATTTATGTTTTACATTTTTTCTCCAGGTTGTCACAGCTTTTGACTGCAGTGATATGATCTTGGTAGAAAGCAGAGAATGGCAGCAATAAAAGTCACTAGTGTTCAATACATTTAGGTGTTTTTTCGTTTGTTTTGCTCGTGTATTCAGTAGCTCAGATGGCAGAGTTTTTTTGTTCATCCTCCATCACAGTTCCCATAACTGGAGTGCACTGATGTTTTGCAGTCTGATCTCTATGAGAGGTCTGTCTTGAGGCAAACTACATGTTTATTGCTTCTGATGAAAGGTGAAGTGAAAAAGCATGTATATAAAGATTTGAGAAATAAAACCCAGCATCTTTGTGTCTTTTTTCCATCTTGCAACTCATCTTACATTAATTTTGTAGCCAACCTTCTTTTTTGAAGGAAGTTAGAAGCAGTTGTGTGAGAGGGGCATCAGTGATGATTATGACCCTTCGTTTTAGTCTTTGCCCTATCTGCACTTTTCAGATACTACGTGTACTTGTCTGGAGCACTGAACATTGATTGATGCAGCATTTGCTCCTAATTAGTGAACTCAATTCTGGAGCGACTTCCTCAGTGTTTTGTGCTTCTATACCATTGGTTTTTTTTAATTCAAAGTTAAATACTGTGTGGTATCATTTAGATATTATTTTGGTAAATATACTGCTCAACAATTTCCTTTAGCAATACAGTCAAGTTCTTTCATTAATTACTCTTGACTAAGATTAACCAAAAATTGCTGAATTTTGATTCATCTGACAACTGTCAGCCTTGTTCTGAAAAAAGCAAAGGGTATTGATCCTGTCTGCTGTCGGAATATAAATGAAGGGTTCACAAGCTAAAGAAGCTGGCTGCAGAAACAATGAGTACATTTGTATTGGCAAGGAGATGCACTTTGCTTTGCTGTTATAATTTTATATTTTCCAGTGTGTTTTGAATGAAGTTATGTTGCACTGACAATTTTGTTGCTAAGAGGGGTGCACCTTGTGTTTGAAAGGTACTATTTTGTCCTGTTCCAGATCTGTTAATATCATGTCATTTTCCATGATCTTTCCACCTTTTTTTTTCGTTGTTGAAATACATTTAGGTGTTTTTTCGTTTGTTTTGCTCGTGTATTCAGTAGCTCAGATGGCAGAGTTTTTTTGTTCATCCTCCATCACAGTTCCCATAACTGCAAAATAGCAAAACATTTCACCATCATTTCAGTGACAAAAACAGACGTTTTTGTTTGGTTGATTTCAGATGCAGTGATTTAAGATAGGATAGTTCCAACATAGCATTCTCTGCAAAAATATTCATTAGAAAACTAATCACTTGAAAATATTCAATGGGAAACGATTTCAAGCTCTATTCACCTGAAAAGCCAATGAACTTTAATATGTGGAGGTCGTTTGTTTCCTGTGCGAGGTACTGTCCAAGGGTTTACATTAAACAGTGCACAATTTAAGTTCACTTCGCTTTTCTTCAGCCGTTTCACTCCCAGAGTTACAACCTCGAGGTAGATGTGACCATTGAAATAGAAGCTGGTTTGATCTGCTGATCCTGTAGTGCTGTTTGTTTTTCGGTACATGTATTTTGGAAAATGAATATTCGGATTCTTGTTGTTTAAATTCTGTCATTACTGATTTTGAGCAACAACGACTAGTAAAACGTAGGGTATTTGGACGTTTATTAACTTGATCTAACGCATGTTCAAATACTTTTATTTTAGAAAGCATTAAGAAACAACGAAGTAAACATTGGCAATAACTTATTATAATCGAGTTGCTGTACACTGGCACGACTTCTCTTCCAAGATATAAACAAACAAATGTTCATCTTCAAACAGCGATTTAAAAAATCATCGACGCGAAAAAATAGTATCTTAATATTTCTTTACAAATTATCAAACTTTCCATTACGAGACACTCGTATACTATCTTAGCAAACAAGAAAATCCAAGATCCGTTGAAGTCTTGTTGTCAAGGACAGCTATCTATAAGTTTAATAGCAGAACAATGTCCCAAAACGTTTAGGACAACATGGTCTGATTGTTACCGAAACTAACCTCCCTGATTATCAAGGAACTAATAATATCAAAGGTCCATGAGGATGCACGTCTCGAACACATGTAAGTGGCCGTAAATCCTCGTTGTTCAAAGGCGGCCATATTGAAACTTGTTTCTTTTCGAGGCACCAATACCGAAGCCATTGAAGAATATGCTGTCAAGAATACTTGACAGCAGAGTTCTGCATTATTTTTTGCAATCTGTGTTGAATCCTTGAACGAGCACAGCGCTATGGAAGGTCGACTGTTAAAGTGAGGTCGTACGTTAGATCATAAGATTTTACAACAAGGTATAAAACAATAAGCAATTTATTTAACCTTTCAAGATGCACTTGTACACTGCCAACAAAAACCTTCATAGAAGTCCTAAGCATAAGATGTGCCCTTTCTAAAACTATCAGCATGCGATTCACAAGCGACAATTAAAACAAGAGACGGTTGAATAGTACAAAATTAAGCTAAAGGCACAACGCGAGCGGACAAGATTGTGCTCTACTTGTGAATTATTCCGCCATATTTTTCTTCTTTGGGTAGCGTTAATGAAGTCCATAAACAAGAAGCATTTAAAAATTTTCATCAGAACGAATCAAAAGTCATTTTTGATATGTTAAATAGGAATAAACAAGCTACGGAAATTTGCGTTTCAAAACCTTAGAGAACTTGACACGACCTTAGTTAACGCAAAAACTGTACCTTGGGGCAATTACGAAAAGCTCAAAGTATCCTTGGGGAAGAGGTGTCTTCATCGCCGGATAAAACTGAAAATACCATTTCGATTTCTTCGATCAGAGTCACAACTTCAGCATAAGTGATTGTACAGATTACCCAGGTTGTTTTTGAGGGCTTTGAGCGTGCAGGAGGCTGCAATGAGCCGTTACAATGACGTGTTAGATTTTGATTCGTCGTCCGCCATTTTGAAAATCGAATGGCGGGAAGAGGACCTGGGTTTTACTGCGCATGTCCAGCCGTTTTTGAGCCCTGTCGCGATTCACGGACTTCCGGCTTTTGTGCGCAGCCTCAGAAATTTGAAACAATAACAGTTACTATCGGTTACAAAAATGGGCAGCTATTGCGCTTGCGCGTTACCTGGCCCCTGCCAGAGGTCTCGATCCCTGGCGCAGACCAAAAGGATTGTGGGCTCTGGGGAAGAGAATGATGGCTTAAGGTCAGCGCCTCCTTTGGTTACTGCGCATACGTTCTGCGCATTTCGGGGTGGTTTGAGAAACTCGGGTTTCTCAAGAACTGTACCTACTAATACAAAGGTATTTTTTGCGCAGATTATGACTATGCGGGAAAAGTAGATATTAACAAGGGCTGTTGAACCACGCATTTCCAGAGCATTTCCAGACCTTATCATTTGTTATCATTTGTTAGAATTATGGTTCCCTAATTATCGCTGGAAAATGCGTGGTTACCCACATTTTTTTGTTTTGGCTTCCAATGACCCTGATAACCCTGCATAGTGTCATCACCCAGTAACGCGCCCATCTGAACCAAAAGAGATGTTGAGGACAACCAGCCTGATCTTATCAGCTACCGTCCGGCAAGGGCGACTATTTCTTTTACGCCCGTCGTAAATGGCGGTCGAGTAACGTTTTTGCAATAAAAAGGGAAACACCCCAGTGTTTATAATAAACAATTTGTAAATTGGTTGGAACTATAAGACAATTCAATGCTGATTACTTAAAGTGGAAAGTGGAGGATGTTCAATCAGATGTAGAAATGTTAGCTTTTCGAGCTAACAACATTCTATCCTCACATGATACGAACCAAGTGACCTCTCAACTCTTAAATCTTTCCCTAAGCACATAATCTAAGCTATTGGGAGAACTTAAACACTAAACCAGCCGTTAACTTAATTTAACCTCAAGCAAAACGCAAATGGTGTCTCGGCCAGGAGCTAACAAAGCTGCAGTACGACAAAGAAGCCCTACAAAAATAAAAAAAACTTTTACTCATAAATATGTAATTACATGGATTGTTACTTTTCGCTTACAGCATTTACAGGCATTGTATAGATCGATTGTAGTACGATTCGCCGGAACTGCTCATTGAAGACCGACAATCTTACATGAGCACTTTCAAGATTTTACTAGACTTTTGAATTTCGCCTCTATATATTAGAAGTGGTGGCTTAGTGATTTTGGAAACCTTTGAATGGGGCATGGAGGGTTAACGTGCACCTATAAACATCTAATAATACACCTATAAACATTTAATAGCGACTGGGTGACCCAGTATATATATATATATATATATATATATATATATATATATATATATATATATATATATATATATATATATATACATGACTGGATTTGATAAAACATACCTACAGAAATTTTAGTTGATTTTGGAATGAGTTGTTCATGCTGTTCCTGTTTGTTTAATTTTTTTTTTTCGCCAATCGCAAAGCATTTATAGGTAAAAATGGAAAGAACAGAGTGTTAGGCTATTCAGGCTTTTTTTTCTCCCGAACACACTCTCCCCCCCCCCCCCCCCACCTCCTCCCTCCCCGGGAAGGGTTTCTCTTCACTCTGGCCCATTCTCTCTCTCTCTCTCTCTCTCTCTCTCTCTCTCTCTCTCTCTCCTCCGCAAGTTAGCGACATTTTTGAATTGGCGCGGTCTTCGCTCAGATTGAAATGAATAGATCTAGATTTTCAGTTGGCTGCCTTGAGCAAAGTTTTCCTGAAGGCATCATGAAGCCTAGTGATGGAAAAAGTCTTACGATTTGCTGGTAATGCGTCGTCTAATATCTTACCTGCAGTTTGTTTTGCTTTTTGAACTTAACGGGTCTTTGACTCGGGTCCATTTGCAGGGATTGATATTGTGGGCTTTGCTGGAGGTGGTAACAAGTCTTTGGCCTCGAAATGTAGGTCTTAGGGATCTTTTCTAAACGGACAGAGCAAAATTGGACTTGAATCTTGACCTGGCCAAAGACTTAGAAAAATTCTTGTCAAAGGCGGTGGTACTGAAAGGTGTCCTCTTGAGAATTTTTCTCAACATCCGGGACTTCAACTAGAATGGCGAGCAGAGAAAGAGTTTGTGAAGAGATTTGCCTCGAAAAAGCGTGAGTTTGAATAGTTTTTCGTTTTGTTTTCGTTTTTGCCGCTAGAGGGAAGTTATGTCGTGGCCTTGATGCTTTCAAAGTGTCGATTTGTGTCATTTCCGCTGAAGAGTTGACGTAACATTTACCAGACGTGTGAGTAAATTTTAGCGGGCTGCATTTGTTTGATTATTTGGAACAGTGAATAATGTAGGAATTCGATCAAGTCCCGATTGAAAACGCTGTTTCACTTTGCTTAAGGCTAGTTGTCCTTAGAAAGATAAATTTAACTCGAACGGGTCGGATTTTGAGTGAGATTTGCAATTTGCAGCCCACCTTCTCAACAGCCAATCCGCCTTAAACCAGGCCAAAATGATTTATAAGTGTCTTTGAGCAATAAATCATACTAAAAACTACGATATCTTGGCTATCTTTGCATTGTTTGGAGGCATACAATGCTTGCTTCAAATTCGAGTTCTAAAGTTGTCAAGGACCTGCTTGTTTTCTCTATTTTTTGCCCTCAAGCCACCTCGGTTTCCTAAAATATTGTTGTCCACAGTCTATAACCTAAGAAATCATGTCTAATCTAACAAGAACTAAACATCGGACTCTCTTGTGAAGTCTTGCAAAATAAAGTACACTCAATAAGACTTACAATGATGGTCCTGATACAATCATTTTAGCAAGGATGTCCTCAAAATTTTGGCAACCTCCGTTACCTAACAAACCGAACAAGTCTAAATGATTTAAATCAAGACGTTGGGGTCTATTATTACGGCAATTTTATCTTGCTTCTATGAGGAATCGATTAACCCAGATTAATCGTGGAGTGCTCACTTCGGAAATTTGAGGTTTACTCTAAGTCAAGAAGGACTGGAGGGTTATGGTTAAGAGCGTAACCTCCGTTACCTGAATTTCTCTGCAATAAAATGCAGCAATATGATCAAGTCTTGTTATTTTGCAGATGCCCTCATAACCAGGTCTTACAGAGAAAATCGTTCCATTTCAACTTATTTCAAGCAAAATATTGAATGTTGATTATCGAAATAGTAACCTCCGTTACCGAGCGTTACCGTAACCTCCGTTACCACGTGGTTACGAAGTATCGCAATTCTATTTATATCTAGTTAAAAACTAACTGGGACAACAAAAGCTGAATAGTTTTGTAGTCACGCAGTTATGAGGAGGCTATATGATACTTTTAAAGGTTGCGAAATGTTTCTTGCTGAGATACCTGTCTTTCGTGAAGCACACGTGGAGACGAATTCAACCAAAAAAAGCCGGGGAAAAGGGTTACGTTACCTTTCGCTGAGACGAAGATTTAAGGGTAAGTACACGTTTTTAATTTCCTGCATAGAAAATCTTTTTCTTGAATTAAAGTCGTGTAAATTGTCTACGTAACTAAAATAGTAACGGAGGTTTCATGGAGAGAATATTTTTCAGTCTTTTCAAGTCACGGCGAGTTATTTAAGTATCCTCAAGCGGAGGTGAGGTTCTCATACATAAAAGTTGTCGTGGTTCTATTAAGGCACCCTGCTTACCTGTTTCTCTCACACTAGAGATTAACCGGGTGCGTATACCATTGTATTACTTTGAATCGTTTGTTTAAATAAGTTTACTATTACTATTTGATTTTTCTCAGAAAAATGGGTCTAAAAACACGTGCTGAAATTCAAAGGGCGTACAGGGAAAGCAACCGGGATGGGGTTACATGAAAAAAAGCCGAGGAAACGCGAAATGGGATTCAGCGAGGTTACAGAGAAAGGAAGAAGCTTAAGAACAAAGAAGCTTTTCTTCAGAAAGAGAGAAACGGTAGAAGGAAATCTTACATCAGCCAGCTTCTTTTCTCATGGAATCTTAGCAAGCCAAGCGACGGAAAGAAGGCAGAGAGAAGTCCATGCGTTTCAGGGAAAGGTTAAGCAAATGCAACTCAGATTTGAGGAAGTCCGGAATGAGTCCACGCAAGGTGCCACGACAAATACGAAAGCAACTAGTATTAGCTCATGCAGTATCGGCAGAAGTTAAAAAAAAAGCTCTCCAGAGCGGGGACTCCAATCAGAGTGACACTAGACGAGGTCTTACCGCCAGCATTATATCTGGGAGTATCATTAAAAGATACCATTGCCTGCGGAACCCTTAGCAAAATGACTGGAATCGGCAGGGAATTGTTAGTCAAAGCTAACAAAAAGTTGTCCCACCCTAAGAAGAAACGTCTTCCTGACAAATCCCAAGAGCTTATAGAAAAGAGCATTACTTTCGTGGAAAGAAGCGACAATTCCTGAATGATCCTGCGTCAGTAACTTCCGTTACCATTTCTGTTACCTGTTTAATCTCATTGTAAATTTTATGTGGACTGTTAAGTCCAATTTCCGCTTTTGTTATTTTAAAAGTCATATTCATAGGATGCATTTATCCAAAACAATGCGAAAATATACAAATAATGCGTCTTGAGCAAAGAAAATTCTGTATTTCATGTATATTATGCAAATGAGTGGAGATAAAACTGAATGATAAGCCACCTTCCACGTCTCCATTAGTATTAATTTTACTATAATGGCTTACATTATCAACTGTAGAACGAGGATAAGTGAACTTCGTACTGAAAATAGCCGCAAAACAGTTTGTAAGATTTCCTAATTAAGTTGAGTAACCTCCGTTACTTAAACCGTTACCGTTGTGGATTTTGATTAATTCTCAGTAGCCATCATTTAGAATTCAATTCGAGGCACAGGTAATTACATGCATACTTGATAAATTGTTTTTTCAATGTCTTTGTTTAATACTCTCAAAGTTGTTTCTAGTGAATTATTTGTTTATCAATTTTGTTTTAGAGTTTGGATTTGAGAAGTGAGCTATGAAATGAAAATAGGTGTCAGATGAACTACGCTGGCCTAAAACAGGCTCAGAGTTTTTCGAACAGAGCTACCTGTTTAACTGAAGACCTTCATTTTTCTCTGCGCGAAATAAAAGCCGGGGGGGGAGAACGTTAGGTGTCGGAGTGGGAGATACAGTTCGCCTCAAGCACTCTCGGACTATAGTCAATAAAAAACGGCCGCAATAATGAACTACAACGAGAGTTCTCTAACGTAATGCCGGGTAAAGCTCTTCTAATACGCGGTTTACACTATTCAGTTTATAGACAGCAGTTCCTTTTAATCATTCAAATAATAATCAATGCATAGTTATAAGAAATCTTGGCAATTTTGAAAACAGTGTTAAACTGATAAATTCCATTTCTATTTTTATTTATTTATTTATTTATTTATTTATTCGTTATTTATATATTTAATTTTTTGCTACACTTTTAGCGCACTGGATATCATACGAGACACTGGAAAAAGAGGATGCTTCTCATGCCTTTTCGTGGAAGGTTCCAGATAAATGCTATAATAAGTGTTGTTTTGACAAGTCAGTCGACCATTTCTGAGCTCTATTGTTCTAGTGAACGTATTTTGCTTTTTTACTCTTCAAAAGATGGGCTTACAATTGGCTAGTATGTGGCTACACAGCAACTCACTTTCGAAAGTGAATTGAAGCATTACGTGTGCGTCAATGCAAACTTTGCATCTTAACATTTTCAATTGGTTTCGTTTTCTGTTCTTCAAAGTTTCCAGGGTTTGGCAGTAAAGAAGACTCCAACAGCTATTGCTGTTTTGAAAAGTACGTATAGAGGCCACCATTTACTTAAAAATCTACTTACTATAGCATTTAATGAAAGTATGAGGGATCTCGAGCGAAGATTGTTCTCTGATTGCAGTTCTGCATTGAGGTGTCAAGAGTACTAAAGCCGAAAAGATCACGACAGCCGTGTGAATGAATTGAGGGTCTGTTAAGGTATTTATGGCGCCTTTGTGTTTTGATATTACTCTATTCCCGAGAAGAAGTTATCAACCTCTGAATTTCTCAGTTTTCACCGGGTGAACATTCCTTAGACAGAGACAGCGCTCAACTCAACATCACGGATACCTCATTGGCTCACTCGTTCTTTTTCTGGCGTTCTTAATCACGGACAATCGGCACTAAATCGAAAGGCCCATTTGGTGACTAAATTTTTCAACAGCGCAATTCCTAAAAACTGAGAGGAATTAAAACTGTTTTGGCTGGTCAAAATCAGTCAGAATAAGGTACAACAGACTTTTTAAGTTACTGGAGCAAACCATTCACTGTCAGTGTTAGTTTTATTTTAAAATATATATCCGAAAATGTGGAATGTTATAGATTTTAAAAGACTATCAGTTGAGATCACTAAGAATATTATTCAAGACGCATCTACATAGCAAGGGATAGACCCCTAATTACATGCGCGATTGGTAAAATTTGTTATTTACTTCTTATTAACCGAACGCGAGGGCCGCACTGGGAGAATATTGGCTGAGGTCTTTCTGGTACAGACCGAGCGAAGCGAGGTCCGTACAAGAACGACTGAGGCCAATATTCTTCCAGTACGGTCCCCAGCTAGTGAGAGTTAATAAGAAGTTTATTATATGGCTGTGCCTAACACTTAATTACTTGAAAAGTGAGCCGTGGCGGATTGGGATGAATGAAACAGTTTACCGGAAAGCATTCAAAACTCACCAGTTTTTATTTCACACAAAAAATTCATATCTCACGAAAAAGTAAAAATTTTCAAAGAAACTGTCTCTTTTCATTTAGCTTCAAATCATTCCAACTATTGGAATCAAATGCACTTCAAGTTTTTTTTTTTTGGTAATTTGTTTATTTATTTATTTTTTTTGTGCAACAACACAATACTGTACTTAGGATACATTACCTACAGTCACTTCACTTACAAAAGGCAATACAGTACTTACAATATATTACTTAAAACAGCTTGATTACTGTACACGTTACGAAAAAAATAAAAATTAAATACAAAGCAAATGCACTTCAAGTCACATCTTCTATATTCCCGCTTTACCAGCCGGGCATTAAGAACGCTCATAATGCCCGTGGGCATTACGGGAAAATTCGGTGCCAAGTAATGGCTAATCACAGCGCGCGTTATACATTTACAAACTCTAGCCATATAATAATATTATTTAATACTTGAAAGTTGTTGTTAGTGTATTATTTACACTTACTGCCCCGTTACCTTGACCCCGAACCTTGCACGTTCGTGGCAGGTTCCAGATAAATGCTTACAATAAGTGTTGTTTTGACAAGTCAGTCGAACATTTCTGAGCTCTATTGTTCTAGTGAACGTATTATGTTATTTTTACTCTTCAAAAGATGAGCTTACAATTGGCTAGTATGTGGCTACACAGCAATTTACTGTCAAAAGTGAATTGAAGCATTACGTGTGCGTCAATGCAAATTTTCCTTCTTAAAATTTTCAGTTGGTTTCGTTTTCTGTTCCTCCAAGTTTCCAGGATTGGCAGTAAAGAAGACTCCAACAGTTATCGCTTTTTCAAAAAGTACGTATAGAGGCCACCATTTACTTACAAATCTACTTACTATTGCATTAATGAAAGTATGAGGGATCTCCAGCAAAGATTGTTTTATTGCAGGTCTGCATTGAGGTGTAAAGGGAACTAAAGAAGAAAAGATCACGACAGCCGTGAATTGAGGATCTGTTTAGGTATTTATGGCGTCTTTGTGTTTTGATATTATTCTATTTCCGAGAAGTTATCAACGTCTGAATTTCTCAGTACACCGGGTGAACATTTCGGCAACAAGATTAGCGGAGAGAGCGATCCACTCAGAGTGTTTTGTAAAACAAATTCTAAGCATCACGGATACCTTATTCGCTCCTTTTCTGGCGTTCTTAATAATGCGTAATCGGCACTAAATCGAAGATCCTTTTTTTGTTGCGAGGTGACTCAATTTTTCAACGGCACAATTCCTAAACACTGAGAGGGATTAAAAAGTTAAATTTCAGTTGCCAGACTATATATGGCATATACCTTGCTTTGGCTGGTCAAAATAACTCAGAATAAGGTACAACAGACTGTTCACGTCAAACCATTTACTGTCAAACCATTTACTGTCAGTGTTTTATTTTGAAATATGCATCCGAGAATTTGAATTGTTTTAGTTTTTAATTAACTTTCAGTAGACATCATTAAGAATTCTATTCAAGACACATCTAGATATCAAGGGATAAACCCCTAATTATATGCGTGATTGATAACATTTGTTTTATTTTTATTGAATACTTTAAAAGTTGTTTTTACTGTGTTATTGACACTTACTGGGCCGTTAACTTGCCCCCAGTTCTCTTCGTATAAAAATACATGTACACGTGTCAGTCGAAATCCTGTAACGTCAGATTATTCCTTCAGGAAACAGCAATTTTAAATTTTCTCAAAATCCCTGTGGACAGGTGTGCCATGCGGCACAACTTGGCGTGCAGCGGAACGTGTCGAAAGCAGAATAATAAAGAGCCTAGGATTCCATACATAAATCCCGAAAAATTGTCCAAAAATCTATCAGGATTTCAATTTTAAATCTCAATACTTTTTCAATAAATCTCAATTTACCTCTAAAAATCCCTATATAATGCCTGAATTTTCACTCACGCTCTACTCAGTATATTTTAAAGACGAATTTGTTTGGGGTGGGTTAAGCCCTTTAATCAAGGAGACATAATAATTTACTAGGAGATATGAAATTGATAGGATGGATATAACTTGAGAGTGACAAGCTGTTACAAAATTGTAAATTTTTTTGTACCGGAACATGAGGTTATTGAAGCGAAATTAAACTCAATTTCTGAAAAACATTTAAAATCCATCTTGCGACCTCAATCTTCGTATACGGACGGTTGAATAACACCACAGGCAGACCAAGTTATTCCTTCGAGGCTGATTTGCGTGACACTAAATGTGCGACGGTTGATAAGGATTGTTTTTTGAGAACTGTCACAGTGTGGTTAATTTTGCTTCATTCCAGCCGAGCTAACGACTTACAGAATTACATAATTAACGAAAGAATTAATCTAGATTTCACTATATGTCGTGTAACCTTCTGCCTATCTGTGGTGTTTTCTTTGCGCCTCAGGGGGACCACACTTCTAAATACGGTAAGAGGGAACTTACCGAGTAGCGAACAACTTTCCTTTCAGTGGTCCCTACAAACTGTGTTCGTCCCCTCGTAGTCCGGCAGATAAGTGTCAAATCAGGGGTGAGTACTGCACTTTACGATAAAAGCATCAAACTCGGCATGTTAATAAAAGAAAACATGGGGAACATTTTGAAGATTGGAGGAAATTGGGATATGCTCTGTGTCAGCCAGCAGAGGGTAGTAAAAGTAGTGGGGGTAATTATTCAAAATGGCCGCCGCCAGCGACACTTCTTTGGTGTGGAAACACACAGCACAATTGTCTAAAACAATGTCTGATCAGTTGTAATGGTCTATTTAACTAAGTTCAAAGATTACAACCATGCTATCAAAATTGACCTAGAAGGTTTCTGAGAATGGAAAATCGAAAAGATAATAATCTGAGGTTAAAATAATACAAATTAGAAATTTCAATTAATTCACATTTGATGATTGCATAGATGTAGCTTACTTTTTCATTACTGTCGTCTCAAACTTTGCACGAGACAGCCATAAATTGTTTGTTCTTGCTGGTAAAAGAATTCACGACACTGTATTATATTTCCTGGGGGCTGATCAATGGCCAGAAATGAAAAACAGAAGAAGTTGTCTTGAATTAGGTTAGTAAAGCGTCATGATTTACGCAGTTAAAAAATGGAAGTGCTACTGATTCTCCTATTTTTGGATAATTATTTATTGTTTATCCAATATACCAACCACGAGAGTAACTAAACAGCCAAAGATACCTATTGCAAATAACTCCACTGTATGAAAAGGACATGGTTGATACCGGTGGCCATCGTGAGTGTTACCTGCAACGATGCACAGCTCACTTGTATTGCTAAAAGCATGTGGAAATAAATATTTTTTTGTATGCAGCGATTCGATTCCGGTACTTGTACAAGAAAACATGCTGCAACGGGATATGGAGATTCATTCCCGAAAGCATTAAATGCCAAGGAAACCTTCCATGCACACCAGGTTAGCGCTCGTACTCTATGTCTTAATTCAAAAGGCATCGCATCTAAGGTACAAATTCTCGCAGCGCGAAACCGAGCGACGCTGAGATGTGCAAATACTAAGGGCACACCATAACGATTGCAATAACATTTCTGGCAGACGGAAGGAGGTCGACGTCGTGGCCTGGGATAACTAGATCAATCACCGTTAAAGGACATTTCTGGTGGAAGACTAAGAAGTAAAAAATGCTATTTTATATCACAGAATTGCAACGAGGCTGGCACGTGTCCTTGGTTTGCGCCTAGATGAGATAATAATGCTTAAAGTTGAAAAACTATCAAGAGATTTGTACTCTTAACGGATTATGCTACTTCATACCGCAGACAGTGACTGGTTCCAGACGATATTTGAAGTCGAAATCGGCCGAACAAACTTCAATGCGGACGGGAAGTTTACACGGGTACTTTATGTAACTCGCGTACTTCAGTGCATCAAACAATAACAGGTGCAATGCATGCGCCATGTACAAGATGCGGCACCATGCTGTGTTTACGGAAAGAAGAAGGTGCATAGCTAGATCGCTATAGATCGAGTATGCTCATTGACTTTACATGTATGCCCGCATTGCATAGATGCTTGCACAGACCATGTGCGCAATTCACAGCAACACGCACAGACTAAATTCTTCCAAGCTTAAAGAATTAGAGCTCATCGCTACTTCCAATATCTGGTAACAATGTGAATAATGCAAGAAAAACGTTTTTCGGAGAAGATTTTAGAAAGCATACTACTTCATCTGCACAGAAGTCCCCTCCGTAATCCCTCATTTAGACACTAACAGGATACCAAGCTGACTATTTGTGGGCCTTGTGCTCTTTTAGCGCTAAACTGCCCAGTCCAAAAAAATCCCGTTGTATTTAACAGAACAAATCAGTTAATCGAGAGCTGTAAAGGCTAAAGACGAAGCAAATTTGCCAATGAAAATCTGTTTTGAAAGTTACTGTGCATGTGTCGTTACTGTAGGTGACTTAAACTGATGAGAATGGGAAATAAAAGGACAAATAACTAAATGAATAGCGTGTGTATTAACGTGTTTCTATGTTCTTTAACTGCGTATAGTTTTGCTGTGAAACAGTTAAACAGGTAAGCTTGAAAGTGGCCACCGAAATAATTGAGGGGAAAGCGAAATTGTGGTTAAATGATTCCACCAGTGGAATTGAATTAATTACATGTCTAATTTGCATAATTTTGACCTAAAATAAAACGATCCCTTGAATTCAGTTTAATCACTCCGAAAAATGTTTATGTTTTGTTTTGATGAGAAATTCAAAAAACAGACATAACTGAAATGACGATTAAACACTGTATAAAGTTAATTCTGCTTCATTTTTCCAATAATAGTCTTTATAGTCTGAATGGCGGCCATATTGAAAAATCCCCCCCCCCTTCCCAGCAGCCACAGATCCTATCCAGATTGCCTCTAATCTTTAAAACGTTCCTTATGATACCTAGTATTAGTGTGCCCAGTTTCATGCTTTTATCATTAAGTGCAGAATAGTTTCACCTACCTGCTGGACTATCGTGTGTATGGCTCATACGACCACTCCCTGCAACCACACAACCAGTCAAAAACCAAATCGTAAATGTTCAATCCCCTTGTGTACACATTACAGAGGACTTCTCCCTGCGACCTGTTACTTAGTGTGACCGTGTGGGCGTCTAATCCCTGCATCAAATCCCTGGGACTAGTCCCCTCATGTCAGGGATCGACTGAGATACGGTTGAGCGATCGGCAAAATATGTTATCACCAGGTGAGTGTTTTCATCATTTGCAGTGAAATAAGGGGAACACAAAAAGCACGGGAAATGTGTTGGAGTGAAGCCACAATAAGGAGATCGACCGCTCCTTATACGAAGTCAATGGGCACGACACTGATTTGCTCTGACCGATACTGGTTACTGATTGATATACTACATGCAGACTGCTTTCCTTTGCCGTAAGACCATAACTAAATATACGTTTTGCATATTTCTAGTGGAGAACGCCCCAATATGGAGTACACCTCAGAACAATTGAACTACTTTCGAATATGTTATATCGTCTTTAACTTGGTTCCGGAAGGACTACGAAAAGTCTTCAGACAAGAGTGGGATTTTCGATACAAGACAACAACGTTTGGAGAATGGAAGGAAACGCCACAGAATGGCCGCGATTTCTACAACAACGAAAGCCGAAGAAGTCGCAAGAAAAATGCTCGATATCTGGCGACAATTCAGAATGGTAACTCGGCAGAGTGGGACTGTAGTTGTTTGTTTTTCGCAATTCTTTACTCAGATAGCATTGGCACCACCCTTAGTCCAGTGGTAAACAAAGACGTAGATGATCTTCGCAAAGTTCGAAATGATATCGCTCACATCAATGAGCCTGAACTTACTGATGTCGAATTCCAGAATTGTGTGGCAAAAGTGTTAGCTGCATTCAACTCTTTGAAGCTTTCAGCTAATGACGTCGAAACCGTCAAAAATCAGACAAGCTTCCCCACGGCAGAAGTGGCTAACTTGAAGATGCAAGCTGATAACCTGAAAGCTGATTTGAAGCAAGCGAAAGATAATTTACAAACAAAAGAAGAAGAAGTACAAACCTTAACATGTGATTTAGAAGTTGTCCACAACACATTGCAGACAAAGGAGGAAGAAGTTCAAACGCTTACCCAGGAGCTTAATACTAGAGTTGAGTCTTTTTGTAGTCTCACATTCAAGCCATCGCATGAAATCATTTGCCGTCAAAACGAGGTGACAAGAATTATGGAAAAATTACAAGAGCTTGAAAACGGAAGTAACAGAGCTGTCAGTACCATTTATTTGTCAGGAATTCCCGGCTGCGGCAAAAGTCAAATCGCTCGACAAGTTGGACAAGAGTTCTTTGACAAAAGATCCCGTGAAAGTAAAGGTCTAACATTCGTTGCCACCCTGAATGCAGCGACTCTTGAAACACTAGCTGATTCTTACATGACTCTGGGTAGACAGGTGGGAATAACGGAATACACTTTGACTAACCTGGCGACTTCGAAAGTGGACAGTCCGAAGGAGGCCCTTCAACATTTGACACGTTTGATTTTGCCAAAGATGAAACAGTTCTGCACCTGGTTAATAATTGTGGATAACGTTGTTGATATATCTTTGGTTCGTAGTCATCTCCCTTCAACCGCCAGTGAAGATTGGGGCAACGGGCAGGTGCTGATTACAACTCAAGACAACAACTCAATACCGTCCAATGCTCCTCATTCTTACCACGAGTCTCTCAGTGAAGGAATGCAGCCTGATGATGCAGTGAAGCTGTTGAAACAAGTTTCTCAAATTCCGAATCAAGAACAAGCTGAGAAAGTCGCTGAGGTTCTCGAGTATCAGCCACTTGCCTTAGCAGCTGCTGGATGTTATGTACAGGAAGTTGTAACCAGTGGTTTACCGAATTTTGGTTGGACAAGCTATCTGGAAGCACTCAGCCGTGGCGAACGTGAAGCAACAGAAGAACCCCTTGCAAAACAAAATTTAGCGTATTCGAAAACAATGACTACTGCTGTTAAAATGGCAGTTGACAGAGCCTCAGAAAGCGACGAGGTTCTTTGTGACGCGTTTTATTTGTTCTCGTTGTGCGCACCAGATTCTCTCCCGGTTGAGGCTGCTGTTAACTTTGTGAAATTTCTCACAACAGGGCAAACAGAAGAGTTAATCAAGGCGAAAATTGTGAAATCCTCCTTGATTACATGTTCATGTGACAAAAATGGGGTACCCGCCTATTTGAGGGTACATAACTTTGTTCATGGTGTGCTTAAGTCTATTTTAACGTCTGATACGGAGTTCGCAAATAAAGTTCAGTGTTTGTCTGTAGCAATTAAGGTTTTTCTTTCCTTGCTTGAGAGAGACAAGGAACTGTTATTTGCCAGTGGAGATGTGTGCGTGAAGATACGTACAATAACGACTCATTGCAAAGTGCTGCATGAAATTCTTACGACTTATTGTGCAGAAACGGAAGTGTTAATGAAGGAATTGAGACACTATATCACTCCAGCCGACGTGGTTTCCTGGCTTTGCTCAACTGCCCAGGTTTGTTCTGACCTTAGTAATCCTGCTAATGGAAGTATATTTTCCGCAACGGCCCTTGAGTTTATTAAGTACACCAGCGCTACACGTGATGGCGACTTGTTGAAAGCGAAGGTTTACGATGTGCGTGGTAACGTCACATCATTGCAATGCGAGAATAAAGTATCGCTATCTTATTATGAACAGGCTAGAGCCATCAGAACAGCAATTTACGGTGAAGACCATCAAAGTGTAGCAAGAAGCCATTCACGATTAGGAAATGTTTATCTCGACCTTGGACAGTACAATCAAGCTAAAGAACACTACGAGAAAGCACTGATCATTAGCAAACAGGTTTACGGTGAACAGCATGCTGATGTGGCTGCAAGTTATAATAACCTAGGGGTTGTTTACGGCAACCTTGGACAGCACAGTCAAGCTAAAGAACACTACGAGAAAGCACTGATCATTAGAAAAAAGGTTTACGGTGAACAGCATGCTGATGTGGCTGCAAGTTATAATAACCTAGGGGTTGTTTACGACAACCTTGGACAGCACAGTCAAGCTAAAGAACACTACGAGAAAGCACTGATCATTACAAAAAAGGTTTACGGTGAACAGCATGCTGCTGTGGCTGCAAGTTATAATAACCTAGGGGTTGTTTACCGCAACCTTGGACAGCACAGTCAAGCTAAAGAACACTACGAGAAAGCACTGATCATTAGAAAAAAGGTTTACGGTGAACAGCATGCTGATGTGGCTGCAAGTTATAATAACCTAGGGGTTGTTTACGGCAACCTTGGACAGCACAGTCAAGCTAAAGAACACTACGAGAAAGCACTGATCATTACAAAAAAGGTTTACGGTGAACAGCATGCTGATGTGGCTACAAGTTATAATAACCTAGGGGTTGTTTACGACAACCTTGGACAGCACAGTCAAGCTAAAGAACACCACGAGAAAGCACTGATCATTAGAAAAAAGGTTTACGGTGAACAGCATGCTGATGTGGCTGCAAGTTATAATAACCTAGGGGTTGCTTACCGTAACCTTGGACAGCACAGTCAAGCTAAAGAACACTACGAGAAAGCACTGATCATTACAAAAAAGGTTTACGGTGAACAGCATGCTGATGTGGCTACAAGTTATAATAACCTGGGGGTTGTTTACGGCAACCTTGGACAGCACAGTCAAGCTAAAGAACACCACGAGAAAGCACTGATCATTAGAAAAAAGGTTTACGGTGAACAGCATGCTGATGTGGTTGCAAGTTATAATAACCTAGGGATTGTTTACCGCAACCTTGGACAGCACAGTCAAGCTAAAGAACACTACGAGAAAGCACTGATCATTACAAAAAAGGTTTACGGTGATCATGAACAGCATGCTGATGTGGCTGCAAGTTATAATAACCTAGGGGTTGTTTGCAATAACCTTGGACAGCACAGTCAAGCTAAAGAAAACTATGAGAAAGCACTTATTATTAGAAAAAAGGTTTACGGTGAACAGCATGCTTCTGTGGCTGCAAGTTACAATAACCTAGGGATTGTTTACCGCAACCTTGGACAACACAGTCAAGCTAAAGAACACCACGAGAAAGCACTGACCATTAGAAAAAAGGTTTACGGTGAACAGCATGCTGATGTGGCTGCAAGTTACAATAACCTAGGGGTTGTTTGCAATAACCTTGGACAGCACGGTCAAGCTAAAGAAAACTATGAGAAAGCACTGATCATTAGCAAAAAGGTTTACGGTGAACAGCATGCTGATGTGGCAGACAGTTATAGTAACCTTGGCAATGTCTACAGCGACCTTCAACAGTATGTTCTAGCTAAGGAGTGCCACGAGAAGGCACTAAACATTTATAAAGCAGTTTACGGTGAGCAACATGCTGCTGTAGGAAGATGTTACCGGAACTTGACACTCGTTGAAAGAATTCTTAGTCAAGCTACGAATAAATGTTGTATAATATAAAACAACACCAGTATTTCAACTGTCATCGGGGAATCGGCGGAAATGTTATTACAGAGTTGTTTGTGTCAGTGACTGATTGTCTTAACTCGGCAAGTTTAAAATCCAACAAAGTTTATAGTTTCCAGTGTTCATAGGAATTTCGATATCTTTTTTTCAGAGATTTAAATAAACGTGTATATTTTGGAAGTGTTTTCGTGGTGAGGTACAATTCTCTCTGTGATTTTTTCCACCGCTGATATCAATGACTCGCAAGCCAAGATTAAGGGAAGGGTCGAACAGCACATATAATAAAGTGGGGAGGGGCAGGGGGGCGGGAGACCGGGAGAAAAGGGGGCGGGAGGTGTACGGGAGGCGGGAGAAGAGGGGGCGGGAAGCGGGATTCCCAAGGTGGCGGGAAGCTGGTGAAGAAGGGGAAAATTATGCAACATTGCGCAATATTTCGCAATCGAAAAAATGCAAAAGGCAGGAGCCAAAAAATACAGGGTGGGAACCGGGATTAAAGGGTACGGGAAGCGGGAGGTTCAAACCCCGCTGTCCCCCCCCCCCCCCAATAAAGCTAATTAGGTATGATTCGCGAAAACAATAATTGTTTTTTCTCAACATTAAGGTTAAGGAAGTAACGTGCATGAAGTTAGGAATGATTCCAACCTTTTGTCAAGCGTTGAAATTAACTGAAACTGCAGCATCTCAAAGAGGACAGCAGAGGGACAACACTGAGAACGGGAGAGTGAGTGACTCTCGGAATGGGTGGCTGTTCTGCCCGTCATAGGTTCCAGAAGTTAAATGGCCCAAAGCTATAAATACAAGCCTCTGCCCCCCTCCCCCACCTGTTCACTGTTCCTCCCAGAAAAAAGCCCATCAAAACGGAGTCCCAACCGTCTGATTCTTAGACGCAAGCTTTCACACAGTGTTCCGGCGAACAATTATTTTAGTAGTTTCGTCCCACGGGGACGGCTTAACAATGAACGTTATTAGTATGCGCGTTGGTAGAACTTGATTAGTATTCAAGCGTCGATAGAACTAGTGTTAGTTTTCAAGAAGAAGAGTCGAAGATTTAGAGACGTTGTTTTGTGAATTTTCTAGTTTTCGTCCGGGTCGCAGTTTCGTAAAAATTATCGAATTCGTTGGAACATTAACTGGTCCTTCGAGCCGGATGTAGTTATCGCCTATTTATCGTTTATCGTTCGGGATGGCCGACAAAGCAGACGAAGGAGCGAATGAAACTTCAGAAGACACCGAGCGGATGTCAAGAAAACTTGAATATCTTCATCGAAGAAGAGCAGCATTCAAAGGAGTCGTTACAAGAAACAGAAAAAAGGTGGAAGAAATGGTATCCAGTAATGGAAGTCGAACTGTTATTAGATCCGTGAAAGAACGGTTGATGCAAGCATTGGAAAATGCGAATCAAGTTACTCAACAAATTATCGCCTTGCAAGCTGACGAGTGTAAACAAGCAGAATTAGAAGAATGGCTGGATCAATTGAGGACTGAAGTGGAAGATAGCGTCGACAAAGTTGAAGAATATTTAGAACGTCGTGCAGGAGCTCCCTTATCGGTTATCGGAGATTTTGCTGCCGATTATGCGAGCGAAATTGATGACAAAACTAGTCAAACCTCCGAATCGTCTGATATTTCACAAGCTTCGAAAGCGGCAGAAGAGCTACAAGTAGAGGTAGCTGCACTTACGGCAGAGGTAGCTGCATTAAAGGTTCAACAAGAAAAGAAAAGACTTCAAGAGGAGCTTGAGCTACAAGAGCGAGCAGCGCGGGAAATTAAAATTCAACAGGAAAGAGACGAGGCCGCCCGGTTGAAAGAAGAAGCTGAACTGTTGGCGCAATGCAGACAATCTAAAAAGAAGAAGTCCGTTCGAAATCTTATCAGCAAGGATTCTAATTCAAGTGAGGAAGAAAGTGACGAAAACGAAGAAGAGGAATGTGATTCGAAAGACGTTGTCAAATTGTTTAAAGGAATTAAAAAGCCCGCCTTGACCGTATTCAGCGGAGATAAAGATCTTTATCACGACTGGAAGCGCAATTTGAAATATTCGTAGATCGTATGAAAGTTCCAGCTAAAACCAAGATGATGATGTTGAAAAACTCCTTGTCTGGAAAACCTTTAAGAACTGTTGAGCGCTTAGGATATACACCTAAACAATATCAAGCTGCTTTAGATAAATTGGAACAGAAATACGGAGGAGAAAAACGCCTTTTGCAGCGTCACATGGAGTCTATCTTACGTGCTTCGCCTGTCGAGGAAGCCAACTTGAAGGAGTTAGAGATTTTCTCGGATCGTTTAACTGATGTTGTCGCCAAGCTTGAGGATAATGATCAACATCAGGAGCTAACCGGAGTATCAGCGCTTTACATAGCAGTGCAGCAGAAAATACCAGAGTCGCTTCTCGTGTCGTTTCAAGAGTGGTTGCACAGAGAGCCAAGAAAAGATGAACTTTCCACGTTTTCGAAATGGTTGCAGAAACAAGTTGCTTATCGCATGGAAGTTGAAGAAGTTAAAGCGAGAACAAAGAAAAAGAAGGAGGAGAGTGTCGAGTCGAAGAAACCCGTCAAAGCAACTTTCCACAACGCAACAACAAAGCCCGATCTCAAGTGTGTTCTCTGTAACGGACCTCACCAAATCACCTCGTGCAAGAAGTGGGGCGAAACGTCGGTGAAAGACAGATGGGAAATTGCCAAGGAGAACTACCTCTGCTACCGCTGTTTGAGTGCAGGCCATCAAGGAAGAGACTGTCCGGGAAGGAATCGTTGCGGTATTAATGGCTGCAAAAGCACCCATCACTTCCATCTGCACTTCGAACTTCGACCGCCTAATCCGCTTGAACAACTGGACACTCCTACTGATACACGAACAGCCTTTGGTGAGTCTGAGTTTTCAGGAGACGTGGTGTTGCGAACGGTACCAGTTTGGCTCGTGGGCTCAGAAGGACAAAAGATCAAAGTTAACGCCTTTCTAGACGATGGGTCTGATTCGACTTATGTACGGGGTGATGTCGTCACTGCCCTTGGCCTCGATGCAGAAGAAAGAAACCTCAGGTTGTCAACTCTCACTGACAGTTGTGTACCACTCAAAAGCAAGAAAGTACCGCTGACGATAAAGAGCATAGATGGAGAAACCCAGTCAACTGTTGAAGCGTGGACGTTACAAGAAATGTGTCAGGGCTTGACAATTCCAGACTGGAATAAGCACAAAGTCAAGTGGGATCATCTCAAGAACATCGCATTTCCTAAAGCACCTGGAAGAAAAACGATCGACCTTCTGATCGGATCAGATCATCCTGAGCTTGCCCTAGCACTAGAAGAACATTCTGGTCCAATTGGAATGCCAGTAGCAAGAAGAACGCCATTAGGATGGACCTGTGTTGGACGTCTACCCGCCCTCGCTTCTACTAAGAGAACAGCTTACGCTAGAACATTTCGAACGGACACAATGCTTGAGACGCGCCTTGATGAACAATTGCGAGAAATGTGGGAAATTGACTCTCTTGGAATTCGAAACACAGAAGTCAAGCAGTTGAGCCAGGAGGAAATCCTAGCCGTGTCAAAAGTGGAAAAGTCGAGACGATACGTCGGAGGTCGTTACGAGATTGCTATTCCGTGGAAAGAAGAAACTCCCTCTATTCCCGACAACAAAGAAGATGCAGAGAAACGCCTCTACTCTCTCGAGAAGAGCTTGCTTAAGAAGCCAGAGGTTGCGCAGCGTTACAAGGATGCAATGAACGCGAACGTTGACAAGGGGTATGTTCGAAAGCTAAAACCCGAAGAAGCACATGACGGTCCGAGCTGGTATCTTCCGCACTTTCCCGTTATTCGTGAAGACAGAGAGACCACAAAAGTGCGCATCGCATTTGACTCTGCTGCTAGTTGTAAAGGAACATCGTTGAATGACACCATGCTTACAGGACCAAAGTTACAGCGAGATGTCCTGGAAGTTCTTCTCCGATTTAGACAAAAGCCTGTTGCTTTAGTAGCAGACATTAAGGAAATGTTCTCTCAAGTTGTTTTAGCAGAGAAAGACCGCAGGTACCACAGATTCCTATGGAGAGATCTTGACCTAACGAAGCCTGTTGATGTGTATGAAGCAGTTCGGTTGGTTTTCGGAGACAAAGCATCCCCTTACCTAGCTCAATTTGTGGTTCGCAGTCACGCCCAAGACTTTCAAGACAAACATCCAGCAGCAGCTCTCGTTATGCTTCTAAACATGTACATGGATGATATTCTCGATTCGGAGGATTCAGAAGGAGATGCTATACATGTTCGAGATGACCTGATGAAACTCCTGAGTGACGCTGGTTTCCGAGCCCAAAAGTGGTGTAGTAATCGAGCAAAAGTGTTAGAAGACATCCCAGAGAAGGACCGAGCAACCGGAGTGAAGCTTGAAGAATCAGAGTTGCCGAGTGTGAAGACGTTAGGGGTGCAATGGAATGCAAGTGAAGATGTGTTTACCTTCTCGATTAAAGAAATTAACCTGTCCTTCTACACAAAACGAGGACTCTTGAGTCGTATTGCCACACTGTTTGATCCACTTCAGTTCCTGGCCCCTTACGTCATCAGAGCAAAAATGGCGTTACAAGAAGCTTGGTTAAGAGGCCTTGAATGGGATGAAGAGTTTCCTAGCGATTTGAAAGTCACCACTCAGCAATGGGCAGAGCAGTTAGCTGAAGCTTCGAACGTGATAGTTCAACGTTGCTATCGACTTGATGAGAAAGTTGAACAAGTATCACTTCACACATTCACCGACGCTTCCAAATTAGCCTATGCTGCTGTCAGCTACGCCAGATACAAGTACGTGAGTGGAAAAATTTCCGTGGCCCTAGTGACAGCCAAGGCAAGAGTAGCTCCGATAAAATCTGTGAGCATCCCGCGCCTTGAATTAATGGCGGCAGTACTTGGGGTGCGGTTAGCTGAAACAGTCTCTGAGAAGTTGGAAATACCATTAAGTGAACACACCCTGTGGACGGATAGTATGGATGTAATCTACTGGGCTCAGGGTCATTCAAGACGACTAAAATCGTTTGTTGCTAATCGAGTCGCCGAGATCCAGCGAAAAACAAGCCCTGCACAATGGCGGCACGTGCCTGGTGAGAAAAACCCTGCTGATGACGCGACAAGAGGTCTTGACCTGAGAGATATGTCTACTGAGAGTCGCTGGTTTCAGGGACCTTCCTTCCTTCACGAGGGGGAGGAATCCTGGCCTTTGGATCGTACAGATCGTACAGATTGTACAGAAGAAGGCAAACAAGAATTGGCAAAAATCAGCCTCACGTTCCAAAGCAACAGATCGTTTCCTTTGTTAGACGCTGAGAGATTTTCATCCTGGCTTAAATTACTAAGAGTCACTGCATGGATCATGCGGTTCATATCCCGTTGCAAGAGAGCACGACTCCATAGAATGCAAGCAAGCGGGTTAATTTACAGTCAGGAGACCGACGTCGGGCAAAGCAGCTCTCTGGAGAAAGTCCTGGATTTAGAAGAAATGAAGAACGCGGAGAAGTACTGGCTTCGAGAAACTCAGAGAGAACGCTTTTCGGAAGAGTTGACGACATTGAGACAAGGGCGAAATGTCTTAAAAGGCAGCCAGCTGTGGAGACTGTCACCATTTCTAGACAGTGACGGAATCTTACGTGTAGGGGGAAGGCTAGAGATGTCTAATTTGCCTTACGACGCTAAGCACCCTGTTGTCTTACCAAAAAAGCATCATATTTCGAAACTAGTTGTTGCACACATCCATGTTCAAGGTCACCATAGCCTCGGAGTGAACGCTACCCTTGCTGAATTACGACAAAAGTACTGGATTATCAATGGGAGAGAAGAAATCAAGCGATGGAAACGGGAATGCAATGTTTGTAAACTCCAAAGAAAGCGCAGAGGAGAACAAATAATGGCACCTCTTCCTGAAGTCAGACTTGGATCTTCGCTGCGATGTTTCGCTTGTTGTGGAGTCGATTTCGCTGGCCCCTTTGTTGTCAAGATTACGAGGAAAGTTTCCGCAAAGCGTTATCTATGCCTGTTCACGTGTGCAAGCACAAGAGCGGTTCATTTAGAAGTCGCCTTCTCTTTGGACACTGCAAGTTTCCTTAACGCATTTTCCAGGATGGTAGCGAGGCGTGGTAAGCCGGACGTGGTGATCAGTGATAACGGTACAAATTTCACCTCAGCTGATAGAGAGCTACGCGACCTGGTATTAGCTTTGGATCAAGCGCAGATCAAAGAGAATGCTACCAGTGACCGAATTCAGTGGCGTTTTAACCCTCCGGGCGGATCCCATCATGGGGGGCTGTTCGAATCTCTAATCAAGTCCGCAAAGAAAGCTTTACGTTCTATCCTGGGAGAGTCCAAGACTACAGATGAAGAGTTGCTGACGGCGGTTGTCGAAGTAGAAGGAATTCTAAATGCCCGTCCACTGACCTACTGCAGCAGTGATCCAAACGACGAACATGTTTTAACTCCTAACCACTTCCTTCATGGACAAATGGGAGGACAACTCGCACCGCGAGTCGTAGACGATATCGCGTTCAACCCAAGAAATCGATGGCGTTTCGTTCAAGATCTCATTTCCAAATGTTGGAGAAGATGGATGAAAGAATTTCTGTCGACACTGAACACCCGCAACAAATGGGTCGATCAGAAACGTAATGTCGCACCCGGGGATGTCGTACTTCTCGTCGACCCAAGTAACCCAAGGGGCAAATGGCCTTTAGGGCGCATTCAAGAAGCATTCAAAGGCCCTGATGGACATGTTAGGGTTGTACGCGTCAATTCTGCAGGAAAGGAATACCTGAGACCTGTCACAAAGTTGTGCCCGTTGGAATTCTAAAGAACTTAAAGGAACAGAACTAGCATTCCTGTTCGAGGGGGAGAATGTTCCGGCGAACAATTATTTTAGTAGTTTCGTCCCACGGGGACGGCTTAACAATGAACGTTATTAGTATGCGCGTTGGTAGAACTTGATTAGTATTCAAGCGTCGATAGAACTAGTGTTAGTTTTCAAGAAGAAGAGTCGAAGATTTAGAGACGTTGTTTTGTGAATTTTCTAGTTTTCGTCCGGGTCGCAGTTTCGTAAAAGTTATCGAATTCGTTAGAACACGCAGTACTCTAAAATTTCGGACCTTGTTCTTTAGGAATTGAAACTTCGGACAAAAATTTCAAACCCTTTTTGGCAAAATTGGGAAGTTGTCTCAGATGACTTTCTTGATCACTGAAGCTACTTAAACGGAACAAAACAGTCGTTATAACACTGTGTTATTGATCGTAACTAAAAGTCGGTGCAGTATGATCGTTCGGTTGAGTGTAGTCCTGAGAAGGACTGTTGGTGGTAACATTGACTGACGTTTCGACATCCTGAGCGGAAGTCTTTAGAGTCAAGTGAATCGTGAATCGTCAGAAGGCGTTATAAGTCTCTGGTCGTTGTCTTGATTGGTCGACGAACTCACGATGTCAGTTTGGTCGTCTGTCAGTTAAGCCGCGATGTTATTGGCTGTGAAGACTATAAAACCACCAACTGCACATTAGACTCGCTCTCAGTCGCTCTTTTTTTCTTGCACAGGGACAAAAGAGACGTTCAGATGGCAAAACAGATGCGCGAGAAAATTTCCATGCCTTGTGAGCGTGGACCACGCGCACGTCCTCCGTAAAGAGAACGAGCAACTTGGAGCAAGTCTAATTTTACCCCTACCTGCAGTATAACACCAGTTAAGGATTACAAATATTCAACAACACAGCCATCTGAATATATAGTTAGCCTCATATTAGAAAATTGGCCATTTTCACAAGAACGACACTCAAACCAACAAGAAAAGCCTCAAGGGCAGCCCGAACCCCAACCTACCCCAGGGTTAAGAAATGTTGGCATCACTCAAGATACGAACCCACGTGAGGAGCTTAACTTACTGCGCGTGCGTTTCATGTAAGGCACGAACGGCTACCAGAAGGTTAACAGCAGTTAACAAGAACGAATCGGTGACATTCAAACCTCGCTAGTCGTCCTTGCTCTCGTCCAAAGGATTTTGATGCCATTGAATTCCTAGCAACTTTCTACACCGACTTTCATGAAAATTTTGGCGAATCATCAAAGCGAAACGACCGAAGATAATGCTTATATTTACCGGAAGTTTGCGACGAGTAATTGTTGGCTGAGTGAAAACGTCTGGGGTAAGCGTCCAGACAAAAAAAAAATCGAAGAAAGAGAGAAAGAACACGACAGAAAGAAAAAAAACGGGTATTACTAGATCCGCTCGCATTGGCGACGACCGGCTAGTGAGCCTCAAAACCACGCAAAAGAGAAAGGAGAAGGAAGAAAAGAGAGCGGAGGAGAAAAAAAGAAAAACATAACTTTTCACACTCATAATTCTTATGGTGGCGACTTTTTTGAAAGGCAAAAACCACTCGCTGTGTAAAGGTGCACGCGCTTCGACTGAGGAGCTTCGTCTTCAAAAATGTAAGTAGATAAGTATTACCCAAAACTCAACAAGGATTAAAGATTCTGATAAGAGATTTAGTCGTTTTATTTTCCAGGCGTTTTGTTGATGTGAGTTTAATGTTCACTAAATGTCATTGCAGAAAAGGTTCTTTTGCGAAGGTTTGGACATTTTGTTTTAATTTAGAGATGATGCATTCTAATTTTCTTAATCATCTGCCGTTTTCAGTAGCAATCTGTTTATTCCTTAAACACATTGTTGCAAAGTCTGATGACAATCGCGGTTGCTGGAATTACGGGATATGATGTCATTAGTCGGCATGCAATCAAGCCATTTTGGAACAAAAATGCCTTTTTTCGCCTTTATTCGCTGAAAAAAGTATAAAACGTTGACAAAAAGCAGCAAAGTTTTTAATTATGTCATATAGCAATTTTTCTCATTTTTTGAGTAATCCAAGATGTGGTCGCCATTTTCGATGACGACTGCCCCCCAGCATCGCCACAAATCATAATATTTATGTAATCTTCTAGAGAACATCATGAGTTATCTATATAAAAGTGGAAATGTTATAACCGGAAATACCCAAAGAAAAAGTTCCTTTACCACCTGCTTTGTACTACGGTTGGGGTAGAGTTTGCTTGTCCGTCGACCGATGGTTAAGGCCTTTTTTTCTGCTACTGCCTCTATGTCAGGCTTATTTTAAAATCAAGAAAACCGATGGTGAACAGCAGTGGTTTCAAAAAGGCAAGGTTGGCTCTACTGTCTACAACCTGCGTAGATGTGTCTAGTATATTTGGCCGCTGTATGTTTGTTCCATGCTGAAATCAGTTTGGCATTAGATAACCTCCACCTAAACTATTTCCTCCTTGTATGCCTAACCGAAGCTAACGCGAAAAGAAAGGCCTAACCTTCATAGTCTAACCTCAACCTAATAAATGTTTTGACTTTGATTTAGTGTTAAACTGCCGAGGTCTTGCATTAGTAGCGTTGCTGGAATGTTTTTTGTCTTGCAACACGCCCCGAGATTAGAGTAACAAACATTACGCCACAAGAAGCATAAAGAGTACGCTATTTTAAAGCAGTTAGCATCATATGAGCAAACCTGTTCAGAAAAATCTCTAAATATATCATCAGTTCGTCCGCCAAATGTTTTTGGTCAGCTTGTCGATGAACACTCCGTTCGCACATTTCCCTCGCCCTTTTACGCTCGTGTGCCAGCGGATAGATGGCTCAGCGGTCCAATAGATAATAAATACACCATAGACACCATCCGACATTTGTCACATGGATGATTTCCAGGATTCTGTACATGGTCCTTCCGCCTAACCTGGGATGCCTTTTTTCCAATTCCCACTCCTGAAATGTCGCTCTCCACTTTGCTCTTTGTCAGTCAAGGCTTTTACAGTTTCTATGTTATTATACATTTGCTATGTTTTTGGGTGTTTTGTGCAAATAAACTATTTTGTTGTGCAGAAGTCCCTCAACCAAAAGGACAATGTTCTGAAGTCCATTGTGAAGTATTATGACACAAAAAGATCAGACATTGCAAATCCGTCGCTAGTGGTGATATAAGTTAAGTGGGACTGTCGCCTGAAAAATTAACTACTGTGACCCAGTGCGATCAGCATCGGAATTCCACAAAGATCTATAGTCATTTTAAGTCCATGAAGGGTTCGTGAGTGAAATAACGCACAGCTATCACCAGTGGATGGCTAATTCATCCTTTCGCGCTCTTGCAACATTGCGGTTTATCGTGAGCAAGATGACTCACAACTGAAATCACTTTGAACGAATACAACCCACTAAGAGCAATCATCGGGAGTTCATCATAATTGAGATAACATCGACCCAGATTTTTTATCGCAAGCTTTTCCGGAGAGACGATCATCCAGCGTCATAATTTTCGGAAGTTCGTCTTGAGCGGCTGACTCGCCGATCAAAGCCGATTAGCAGGTGAACATCCCAAGACTAATGGAGCTTCCACGCTTTCTGTTGTCCATTGTTGTCTCTTCTGAAAAACTGTTTCGGCCGGAACCGGAAAGCGGCAAATCAAGTTCAGTGTTCTCTTCTATCACTTTAAGATTCTTTTGCAAATCAACTGTGTTGTTATTAGCTGAAGTTGCATTCATCAATCCGCTGCTATCGCATTTAACCTTTTCCTTGGTTTCTAACAGCGCATTGTTTTCATCGAGTGGTTTTTCATCTGTAGACTTGTCCGCGTTTTTCTCGCGCAGTGACCGCACTACGCGTGCACTCACCCCGTACTGCTCAAGCACGTTGTTCATCGAGCAAAAAATGCTCGACACGAAAGCAAGACCCACAAAGGCCAGGGGCACGAGTATATAATCAGCGTCTTGCTTAAACTGCGGCAAGTAATCGCCAAACCCGATTGTGCTCAAAGTTGTAAAAGTGAAGTAAAAGCACTCGATGTATGTCCACTCGTTGTGTCTCACTTTGACCACAAGCGCCATCAGTGGCAGCAAGAAAGTCACAGTCAAGAAGATTGTTGTTAACGCTACTTTAAGCTCCACCATTTCAGGACGTGTTTTCTTTAGAAGGCGATTTTCAAAGATGGTGATCAATTCTGTGAATAGTTCTGTAATCTTGTCCCCGATGGCTTTGAGAGTCAGGCAAGTGCTAGGTATTCCAATTAATGCGTATAAAACGCAAAACAGACGGCCTTGGACTGTCTTGGGAACAATGTTGCCATATCCTAAAACAATGAAAAATTCAGCCAAACAAATCCCAGTCTTATTTTACCGTCGATTTTACTCTTTTTTCGTCATTTATCGAGCTTGAAATTTACCATCTTTCATGACATATTCATGATTTCACTGTTGTTTGTAGGCCTGGGTTTTTCAAACATATTCTCCCATGTTATCAGATCGTTTATAGTCTCAAACGAAAGAGATTGTAAGGCCATTTCAGAGTTTCAGTGTGCAAGTTTAACATGATAAGCTTAAAATCGTGAAAGATATGTGCGCTCGATGAGCTTTCGAGTGTGCGCTTTTCATCGATGACGACGTCAGAACAACGCCAAAACTGAAGTTAACAAGAGAATAATAAACAAAGACGGCAGTATCCGAGACTGGGCAACAACTGAGAGAAGGCTACATCAGCATTATCCTTAGGAGAGAACTGGAAAGGAGATAGAGAGAGACCATTCAAATTAAAACCATTGAGTAACCGTTTTTTGGACAAGCGTACGTAGCAAGCTTCGCCTTATGTCAACAGGTGCGTTGCTCTGACATTATTTTTAATTTGTCCCTTTATTTTTTGCTTTAATGGTTGTTTTGATTCTGTGGATGAAACCCTGAAGCGTGACCATTCAAAGGAAACCTCTTCATCACAACGTTTATACGATATATTGACTCTTATTAAAAAGTAACTTGAAAGATGAAATTTTCCATTTGATTTTTATATTTTGACATTGGACGATCTTTTTATTGAAAGAGGTTTACCCTGATTGATCAATCATGTGCAGAAGTTAAAATCATACGGAGACATGCATTTGTTTTGGCCAAGTTTTTGACTTAAAAAGCTTCTGAAATACTTATGTCGAGATATCCTATTGCAAATTTAAATTTTTAATTTGTAGATGCAACTAATTTTCCATAGTTGATCCTTATAATTTGCAGGTCAATTTCAAAAATGCCAAAAATGGAAATGACAAAAATAAAAAATAAAATATCAACGCAGGATATGACCGGTAAATAACTTTGTTATTCTGTGACAATGAAAATTTTGTTGGGTCAAACATTTCTCGTTGTGATGAACTTTGATGAAGGTTTCCTACGCAGTTATCATCAAACAGGATACAAATTAAGTTTTAGTCGGTAATGGAACAAATATTGGCTACATTTTCCGCCAGTTATCCACGTGTAGTGTTTCAGGTCTTATCGCCTTTTTCCAATCTGTGCTAAACAGCTTTCTCTTAACTTAAGACTAGTTTTGTATATGGCTTAATTAAAAGTTGTCAGCATAAAAAATACGTCAAGTTTTACTAAATTTCTGCTAGGTTAATATTTTAATGTGTCAAAGAGCTACCGCAATTAGCGTTTACTATTTGGCATTTAAAATTGTTCGTGAGAATTTTTGCGCAAAAAACAAAATTAATATAGCTGTCTGAATTTAAGCGTAGGATCTCACTCTCATGAAACAAAGCTACAAATAAACGGAAACTAAAATTTAATTTTAAAAACACTCCATTGTAGCTGATATTTCTTCATTCGCTAACTTTCAGAAGCCATATGAATAGGTTGGTGGGCAAATAGGCTTTTAAAAAACCTTTTTTTTTCAAAAGCGTTTGCAAGTACAATTTTAAAACAAGCCTCATGTAATTTTCGAATAAATTCAACATTAACTAGTCTTACCTATAGTTGTAAGAACCACCATCGCAAAAAGAAAGGAATTACCATAGTTCCACTGTAGAAAATCATCATTTCCCATCGACGCGGAAAGGAACGTTTTTGACCATCTTTTGGCGTCGTTTTCGGTGATGTTGTACTTCCTCAAAATTTCCATTCTAGTCTTGTGAATCCGGTCCAGTTCTTTAGCTTGTTCCTCACTTTCAATAGCTTTAAAAATAGCTGCACCAAGTAGAACATAAATTGAAAACAAACTCATTCGAATCAGCAGAACCTTCGTGCTGTCGGAAATATCCATTTTTCACGGGATGAATTTCTCGCGTGCAGCTACTTGTCATAACTTTCGAAGACAACGTATAGATTGGCGTGCTTTGTGGTTAATCGAAAATTTATGAATATTTCATTAGAGAATCTTTTGAATCTGGACATTTAAAATCCTATCACGTTCGCCAGTTTATTAAACCTATATCGAAAAATACAGCTGAAAATTATGTTCAAAGAAGACGAACCAGTGATGAACAAACCGTCAGGGGGTGAATGCAATAGTAGATTTTTAAAACGAAGAGGCAAAAACAAACATTACCCCCCTTGGTCAACTGGTTAACGATAGCAAAGCGCACTTCTTTTCAAGTGGGAGCCACGAGTATAAAACATTTAACTCAAGCGATCTAGCAGAGATTATTTCAATGAAAAGCTCGTCATTTACCGTCATGTTATAAATATTGAAAACGAATATGTTGACCCGTTTTTTACTAAAACTTAAATCATTTGAAATGCAAAACATAATTTCACTAATCAAAACATAAACCACGTTTACATCAAAATAGCCAATCCGAAACGCATGCTCAGAAACTCAAAATGTGTACCTAAAAGCGAATTTCAAGTTAAGTACGTATCGATCTTTCATACTCAGATAAAAGATGTTTGTGCCCAAGGGGATATAAATATTGATAAAGAGGTTAAGTTTGTCGCATTATTAAAGCAGATGATTATCTGGGGTATGAAATAACCAAAGTCGTAACGTTTTAAACATCGGTGAGCATGGCAAAATATCTACATTTTTTCATTTTTTAATCAGTATTGTTTTGCAATGATCGCACACCTTTGTAATGTCCATTATCTCTAAGACAGTTAGGCGTGAACCTCGACAAAGAGAATTACTGATCTCCACCTCAAATGAATATGACAAGTTACAACGTAAACACTGCTAATGGTGTCTTTTGTCTTGGAAGCTTTGTTTGCTCGAGTGAGGTGATCGTAGCTAAGTAACAAGACGATTATACATTTGATAGTCTACCAACGGTCCTCTTTTATCTCAAACAAGAAGCCTAACACTCGAGCGTGGGAAAGTTACCGCTGCATGGCTCGCAAATTCTCCTTTTCCAGCGAGTGTTAAACTTTTGTGTGGTGGGGAGTTTTTGCCCGTGTTTGCTTATTTTTCTTCTTGCTTCGCTTAAACTCCACAGCGGAAACAAGAGGGAGTGCGCGCTTGTAGTCTAGTACATGATGACTTAGTTTAAAGGGAATGTGTTATGTATTTTATTATATACAGGTATTCTAAGTTATTTTTTTTTATCGACTATGCCGTGTATTTTAGAAGCAGTATGAAACGCCAAAAGTCACATTAATGAAAAGTAATTCTCCCGACTGGTGCAGACAAGTTATTAAAAAACAAAACAAAACAACTTTGGCCACGCAGGCATCAAGAAGCCCATGAGTTGAGTTCGAGTCCTAGTTGACTCATCCCCAGGTTCTTCTCGGTTTTCAATAAGGCGCCACTGGGGACGAGGTTGCGATTTGAGTTCCCGTGTAAGCAGACAACTAAATTTTGCCTAACGCTAGTCCAATTAGGCCACGGATTACTAGGATGGAAATGGATTGCATCTTCAAAACTTTGGGCCAACTTTATCAAGTTCTGGGGTTACGTCTTGCAAAAATCCTTTTCAAATATGTTTGCTCCCCTTGCCAAGATTCCCCATATATCTTTCTCCTGGTGTTCTTTGCAGAAGCACTTTATGTGTCAGCGTAGGTAATCAATCATACGCCAGCAAAATTTCCATGACATTGTATCCGTAAAGACTTTAAGCAGCGGTGAGTTTACATTACAGAATCCACTTCCAAAGGTCGCGAGAGCATTTCCTGCATTTAACATAGTGATTAACATTTAATTTCTCCTAATAATATAGCACATTGTTAGGCGAACGGTACTGAGGAGAGTTAACAAATTGATCACCGAAGTGGTGGTAAATAGCAGATACTATTCCGAGTTTGAGTAGCCAATCAGAGCGCGCGAAAAACACTATCCAGTAGTTTGGTACATAGTAAAGAAAAACAATCAACTGGAGATTCCTTTTCGTTATACACTGAATTCCGAGTTGCGGGGTTGTAACAACTGTATCTAACTAGGCGAGTTATCCTTTCGACTTTGTGACCGTGAGCTTGTTGACACTTTTCCTAACCAACTTTGATCTGCAAGTGTGACCCAATTTTGCCCTAAGAAGTTATCCCACACAAAATTTGCCTTCTGGAAACGTGGTTATGAACTTGCCCATTTATAGCGTGACATCTTGTCACATGACAGGATCAGCCCACTTGAGAAGGACACAGCGATTGACGTATCGAAAGCTTGTGAAGTCTACAGTTTTTTCTGATCCTGAAAGGCATCTTTTGTCTTTTTTTGTCATTTTATCAGTGTCAATAAGCCAAAACCAATTAACCTCGATCGTCCCCAGAGGCCGAGAGAGGAAGGAAAAGAAAACTGTGAACGAAGCTGGCCAAACATATGGTAGGTCGGTTTGAAAAGGTCACGTGGGTTGGTTGCTAAGCCTCACTATGGTCCCGGGTAGGGTGGCTTCCGATTCAGCAACAGAATTATTATTAAAAGAGGTACGACCATAGAGAAAACGCAATAATACATCCTATACGCAATGTAATTGGGCGAGTTTGCCAGTCGGCAGAGAAGCCTGGTCGGGTTCGTTTGAAACCTTCTCCAATCTATTAGAAACACCAGACACGCTATGGCAACCGCTTGAATTACGACGACTAAAAATATCAGCGTTTGTTTTCTTGAAATAGATTCCAGGTCTTCGCTTGAGCAGAAGACCAACCAAAAGCGATGTAATAACACGAGGAACAGAATCAGCAAGCTGGAGCAAAGAAACAACATTGTTAAAACTCCCGTTGCTTTACAGAGCAAATCCCCGTATTTCCACTTAAGCTCCAACATTGAAGCAACCATCAGTGGCATTGTGATAATGGCGGTGAAAATGTCTGCCACAGCCACGTATAACAGGATGACATTTCCCGGGTACGACTGAGCGGGCTTGCGGAAACTTAACACGCACAGAAGCCCGTTGCCGATGAGAATTGTCGAACACATTCCAATGATACCAGCGGCCTCAAAAGATAAAGCCATGGGCGAGATATCGAATGCTTCCATTTCTTCATCGCGATCGGCGGGTACTTGGTCGGGATACTGATCGCCTGCCATGTTAAATTTGTTCCACACAGTCAAATTGTCCACAATTTATGACAACTCCTATCCAGTTAATCCTCAAACGAATTCTCGCCCATTCATACTGAATGAAAAAACATTGTTTTGGCTTCTTTGTATCGCTTATTTGAATTTAACAGCGCTTCCCCTTATTTCACGCTTGGGTAATCTTCAATGAAAATCCCAGCCTTCACAAAATTTCGCTTAGTTGGTTTTTGAGTGTATGGTAAATTATTCATTTCGGTCAACTAAAAAGTCAATGGAACTTCAAATTTTCTTGAAAACTTTTAACCATAGCCGAAAATCCCTAATTTTAATACTTAGCAGTTGCCAAAGGTCAAATGCCATTTTATAGCTTTTTATTTCCTTGGTGCAAGACTAAATCTCTATTGAAAGGTGACTGAAATTCGAACGAGTTCGGTGCAGGGAAATTTTTTCCGCCAACGGCGGTGACCGTGTTTTATAATTGCCTAAAAATGTCACCCGTGTAGGCTTATTGTACCTAACCACACCACATTTAGCAACTTTAAAACAAATGTGGCGATTTACTAATTAAGAAATCTAATTTTTGGATTATTTTGTTACATTTCGACCGGTATCCACAAAGCGTGACGAATACCAGTTCTTCTTCGAGGCAGGAGGCAAAAAATAGCGACCTTTCACACGAACACGACGGATACCGAGTATTGTCGAAGTAGGCCCGAAGACTATACGAAGTCAAAAGTCGTCATGACTGACAACTAATTGTTGCTTCTTTTTCTTCGGAAAACTAAACCCTTTTGACACGAAACAGAATATTTTTAAGCTAAGACACAACGCACCACACTTAAAATGGAAACTTAATTTTATTCAGATTATTTACCGTGTTGATGTCGATAAAAATTTAAGAACAGTCTGCCTTTTGTCCATAAATAGCTTTATTTTCAGGTAATATCTCTATTTTCTACCACATACCAGTAAATTCAGGAAATTCCTCGTTGTTTCATCCCGTATCTCATTTGCATTACAATGTATTTGAACGTGGGTGTGAGGCAATTTCTGGCAATTTTGCGGTTTCAGCCCGAAATTACCTCACATCCTCGATCAAATACATTGTAGCCTTTGAGAATACTGTCTGAAATATTTAGATTGTTAAATTAAACCTTGACAAAACCATATCATTATGTAATAGAGCGCTTTTCAAACGAGTGTCGTAAAACCAAAACCAAAGTAATTACCCCAGCCAATCACAACAAACACAAATTACCCAATGAACCAATCAGAACTCGAAGCAATTACATGTAACTGACGCCAAGCGCGGGAAAACGCGTGCGAGCAAGTCGGGATTGGTTTGAGTTTTACTCCTGATTGGTCGAGAAAGTGGCGCGAGATTTTTTAACCAATCACAGGGCGGAGTAAAGCAAAACCAAAACAAAACGCGAATTACTTTCGACACTCAATTGAAAACCGCTCTAATATAACAATATATTTACTCATATTAAATTAAAGTAATTCAAAGGCAATTAACCTGACGCGCACAATTCAAATTTTAAAAAACACACCCACGAAGGGCGACGTTTCATGTTTACACGAATTCTACAGGTCATACTGAATTTTCCGCGCAAAAAAACACGTAACCTTCATTACTTAGATCTGAGTATGTCTGTGATTTGGTTGTTAACTAATTAGAGCGCTTTTCAAATGATTACCTTAAAACCAAAACCAAAACCAAAGTAATTACCCCCAGCCAATCACAACAAACACATATTACCCAATAAACCAATCAGAACTCGAAGCAAATCCATGTAACCCGCGTCAAGCGCGGGAAAACGCGTGCGACCAAGTCGGGATTGGTTTGAGTTTTACTTCTGATTGGTCGAAAAAGTGGCGGGAGATTTTTTAACCAATCACGGAGCGACCTAAAGAAAAACCATAGCAAAACGCGAATTACTTTCGACACTAAATTGAAAACCGCTCTAACAGATATTTTTGAGCCAATTCGCGAAATTCCATGGTCTCAGAGTTGGGTAGCAATATATACAGTCAGTACCGATTTCCTGAATTGGTGCTCTGACTTGCGAAAACAGTCGGAGGATTTCGAAGATCACACGAAGACTACCCAAGAATTTCGAGCTTTTCGGGAAGGTTTGTAAAGTATTTCGCGCAGGAAACATTTCAAGGCTGCACAGCACGCCATTTCGGATCCTGACAATCGTGTTGCAGAAACTATTATGGGCTAGCATTTGTGTTTTGGTGTGCGTATTATCGTGGTCAAATATTTTCTTTTACATAATTTGATTTACACCATTAAATTCTCTTAATCACAACAGTTAACATTGCTAGATTAAGATTAAGCAAATTTTAAAATAATTTAATATGCACACATGACTGTGACATTACGTATATAAAAGTATTCAAGTGTGCGTGACGGAAGTTGAAGGAAAGTGTGACAGTGTCACAACAGGTTCAACTAGAACCTTTCATTAATCAGTCAGACGTCGTCACACTGTATCCTCTGAATCAAGTTTGTGTTTCCGGTAAAACTGGTTTAAAATGTTCGTACATCGACTCAGTCCCTCCACGCACATCTTCATGTCCCGTATGACATCCTTATGAGGAGCCATGCCCTTTTCAGTGGTCCCAAGCGAGGTTAGGAAATCTGATCTGTAGGGAACAGCCTTTACTGCAAGCTAAAAATAATAACGAAAATACGTTGGGGAACGATTGGTTGTGACCTACGAATGGAATATAGTAACGAGCCCTGATGACCCTTTCACTTCCAGAGTCAACTAAGGAGACATGTAATGCAGCTTTCGAGTCTGTGGACGAAATCCTTTAGTGTTACCATTCAAACGAATTCTCTTTGACAGTACTTTCGAACGGTACTATTTGTTTTGCAGGATTAGAAAAAAAAAACAAATTTGGGATTTTCCTGCATTTCACTTTTTAATTTTTACTACTAGGAGTGAAAGGGTTAATGCGAACACCTCCTCATAGGTTCTTTGCATAACATGATCACGTGACCTACCGCTCAGCAGATGAAGTTCGCAAGATTGTCAATTTTGAGGACCCTAACATTCAAGTAAAAATTTTTTCTGACAATAAGAATGTTGGAATACATAAGAGGATTTGTATGGGAAAAGGTGCTGGATTAGCCCTTTTTCATACTAATCCCATTGAATATGAATATATAAAATAGAATTATATGAAGACCATCGCAGTGAAGGTATTTCAACTTAAGCAGTTGAAAAGAAGAAACCTGAAAAAAATTCAGGCTTGAACGGGAATCGAACCTATCACATTGTTTTCGATATCCAAACGGCCCAGATAATGGCCTTTGGTCCAAAGAAAATAGGAGACGTCTGCACGCAGGCCATACTCAAAGGGCCATAGAATCTCACAATTCCATTTCGACCGCCCCAAAATTGCTTATTTCACAATGTTCTTTTCATCTGTTTCATCTTCACATTTTTAGTGAGCGGTAGGTCATGTATTAATAGGGCGGTAGGAGCAATGTAGTTCCACTGTACTGACTTTGGTTTGCTAGGAAGTGAATTCATGAAGTGAAAATGGTGGCTATTAATATCAATACAGTGATCGTCTGTCACCCGATTCAGTCACTAAACACGTGGATTGTGATGTTGCGACGGCTTACTGCTAGTCTCATCAGGCGACGAAGTCGACTGGTTACGCGTCACCATTTATCACAATGGTTAGCAGTGGTTGGTTCATTTCAATTCTCATTATTCTAGTGAGAAGCTATTTCCTCGGCGGTCCGTTGCTGCACTGGTCTCCTGTTATGTTCACAGTTAATTATTACATGTACTGAATCTATGCGGAGGAAATCATCCTGAGGAGTTGAGAATCAAACACTTACCGCGAAAACCCCTCTGACCACCCAGCCGTGATATCTACGAAGTGTCTTGCCGTATGCTGTGCCTAAAATATCAGTTGAAAATAAACTAAGAATAATAACAAATAAGTGAATACAAAGCAAAACCAGATTTCTCGGGAAAGTATATAATGTTTGATAATTGGTGGAGAAGCACTTTGCTGTCTAGCAATCAAATACTCTTTAAAAAATTGAGTACTTAAAATAGCTGTTAATTTAAACAGACTTTTCGGAGGTAGCCCCTTCATCACAACCGGAAGTTTGACGTTCTCCTTTTGACCCATTTTGATGCCAACGCGTCCATAACGGCAAGCCATCAGATACATGTGCCAAAACAAGGGTATTCTAGCCTTTGATGGGAAGAAAAAAAAAACAGGCCAACAGAGGGAACATTCATCTTCCGGTTGACGTCTCTGGCTCAAGAACGTCTATTCCCTATTAAATGACCGGTCACGTACAACACAGTCAAAACTGATGAAAGAGTTATGCCCAAGACTCGTTTACATAGTTCACGGTCGACTAAAAACGAAATTTGAGCAACAGAAAATACAAAGATGTTTTTCACTGCCGTTTAGGGCCTTCTATTAAATGGTATACTGGTGAATACAGTTTAGACCTCTCGGATTCTTTAGCTCAGTATTCAAATGACAACCGAAATTTTTCGCGGTTTTCTCGGATCTAAAATAGTACTAATTTAACCCTCCGAAAACCCATTTAATTCCAACACATCTGATGAGATTTAAGCCCCGGCTACACGATCCAACACTGTTTGCAAAAATGTACAACCTTTTTTGGATGCCAATGCTAGACAGAAGGTTTAACTTTCCAAAATTGTTTCTAATAAAATTGTTGGGCAAATTTTTTTCACGAAAACAAAACAATCGTCAGAATATCTAACACAACCGTTTCAACATTGTTGTTCCAAAACAAATGCTGGACAATAATGTTGGGAAGTTTATCCGAACAGATAACGACAAACATGATCAATTGGGCACACTTGAAAGATGGGATATCTACACCTTCTAACATGGTTACCTGCTGCTACGGCGAGATCTTTTTCCCCTCGGGCCACCTCAGCGAGAAACACTTGCATGAACTCCAAAGCTCTGAAATTTGATATCAAGAAAGCGTTATGGAATAGAGTGTCACAAGAAACTTCTTCAAAATTTGTCTTCACACTTTGTACACAAACATGATGTGTGTTAACTTGCACAAGAAATCTCTGCACAGCAAAGTTACCCCAGTGAGGCTTATTTCAAACGAAGAACTTTTCATGTACCGAATCTAATGCAAACGAGCAAAAATTGTTGTTTTGGCTATGAAATGTTCGACGTTTGATAATGAAAGGGACCTCAAGCACTCAACTTGTTTTGATAAATTACATTGCAGTGCATCATAAGTTGTCCGCTCCGTCAAAAAGGAAAGTTTCCGTTGGAGGCCACTGTGGGTTCTCCAACATGAGATTTACTAAACTTTTCTATTGGAGAATTGTTAATGAAGAAAAGCAACTCTTATGAAAAGTTGGAAATTACTAAACGGTTTATCCACTTGCTGTTCCCGTGATTTTAAGGGTTAGTATTTTCACCATTTAATCAATGGTTGTGGACGCGCGTGATCACGCGAGATCCCAAATCGGTCACGGACTGCTTTTTCATTATTTCATCTGATTTCATTTTGAATTACTTGACCGTTCCCGGTCGTGGACGGCGGTTAATAAAATACCCAACGGTTCTTTGAAGACGTTTCTTTCGCATACTGGTACGTACATCAAATAACAAACTCCAGTGCGCAGGACAGTAGCTAACAAAAGGTTCTCGACATGAGAAGACATGCCAATTCAGTAGACAAAAAGCCTGTAAGTTTATCCCCAAGGTTCAGGGAAAAAAATATCCATTTCCTCACCTTTTCAGCCACAGCAGTGCATCTGTTGCTGAGTTTTTTGCTGTACACGTGTTGCTTTTGAGTTCTTGATAAACAATATTTTGTAGCGTTACGAACGCTTTGGGGTCTGTTTCGTACTTGGCTTCCAGTTTCTAAACACAAAAAGGTACAACGTTATGTTACACAATTCCACAAGCTTGAGCAACATCAAGTAGTCTTCCAAGTAGTCACGAAATTAAAACACAGAAACAAATTATGCCTTGAACAGGATTTAAAATTGTGAACCATGCAATACAAATGCAAGCCCTCTACAGTCCACCTTATAAGAGTTGTGTTATGAATGGCCAACGTGGATTTTATCCACAGACTCAAAAGGTAGAACCACATCTACAGCATAACAAACAGCACACAGGAAAGTACTGCCGCTCAGTAGCTTTCATTTGAATGGTCATACTTTAAGATTTTATCCACAGGCTCAAAAGTTAGAACCACCTTGTACAGCATAATAAACAGCACCACAGGAAAGTACTGCTCAATAGCTTTCATTTGAATGGTCACACTTTAGACTCAGACTTCAAATTCATAAGTTTGAACAACCTTGTACAGCATAATAAACAGCGCCATGGGCAAGAAATGCTTAATAGATTCATTTGAATATGGTAACACTTAATGATTTCATCCACGACTGAAAAGTTTAAACTACCTCGTGCGGCATAATAAACAGCACCAAAGGAAAGAACTGCTCAGTAGCGTTGCTTCATTTGAATGGTCACACTTAAGGATTTTATCCACAGACTCAAACGTTATTCACTGCAGCAACAATGAACACACAAAACACAAGTGAAACCCGTCCTTACTTTTATATTCCCACTAATATCCAACTTCACAGGAGCAAACGCTGTTGACCCAAGAACGTCTGAAATGAAGAAAAAATGTTGGAAAATTGGTCTTCTAAGTCTTCAGATACAGAGGGTTCTGCTATTTCACCAAAACCCAATTTTCATTTAGCACAACTTCAAAATCACAGCCAGTGCAAACATTAAAAAAAGCAACCAGAGCTGGAAGCAAAAACTGGTCACCTGTGCTAGGCGGCATAAAACAAGTTTCGCCCATCCAAAACTATCAATTGTTTAAAAATCAAACAGGCAAAAGCCCTATGGTGGTCCATAAAGACAAATTACCTGTTCAAATACCCCAAGGTACAATGAAAAAAGAAGTGAATTCCTTCTTTTCTAGGTTTGTTTACATATACTACCAAAAGATAATTCAGGCCAAACAAGGGCTCAGTCTTATTTCTCAGTATGAGTGATCCATTTTTTTCTGTAAATCCGCCATCCCATTTATGTCATCCTCAGAGAGTAATAAATCACAAATTTCTCATCTCTGCCAATGACCATTTCACTGAAAAGAAGGGACAATTCTTTGAGGTCAAAATGATGAAGCCATCAAATGCCTTGGGGGATGGCAGGCTAGGGTCCAACTTATACAAAATTTTACAGCATTTGAAATTATTGAGCTTTGACATCTGAATAATTTATATATGTACAGCCTTGCTCTCTACAAGTCTTATGTACAGGTAGTGGTAGAACTACCACTGTTATCGTGGTAGAGCAATTTCTAACCGGCACCTGGAAGGTCATAAATTTAGCACTGTTGGAAGGACTCAGAAGGTTCTTTTTTTGTTCGATTTGATAGCACTTGTTCACTATTTTTTCTAATAATAAATCTTTCACTTACCCAGAAATGGTATGATGCAACAGCAACACGAAAGAAACGGTTTTGTGGGAATACCATTGTCCGCTCTGAGCTGGATGTTTTCAAATCTACAAACAAGCCAAAATGCACTTTGAGTTTTTAATAAAAGAAATATCAACTGAAGGCAATTCTTCCATAAAACATTAATAAAACATTAACTTTCTTTAGACAATTGTCTGTAATAAGAAGCAAAAAATGTACAGGTTACTGTACAGCGAAAGGGAAGTCAATTTTCAGAGAGACCTTTTGCAAAATGTTTAAATACGACCTTTGAAACTTAACACCAGCGTTTTTCTAATTGCATCTTCAGTTAGTTTTTAGCAGGAGTTCTTGCTTGCAAGTTTCTGGTGGTGTACAGTGTAGCCTGCATCCTGCCAATGAGGGTGCAAATAATTGAGCTACTAAGGGTGCGAAAAATTGAACTAGTGAAAGTGCGAAGAGTTGATAAGGGTGGTGGGGTACAAAAAATGTTTAGTCAGAGTTTCTCCAAATTCAGGCAAGGTATTCTGTAAGAAACTCAGTTCTCTGTTTCTTTTGGTTCAGTTAATGTTTTAGAAATTCATTTTACAACCATTAAAACACATTTTAGAATGCATGGTATGTGACAAGTATTGAAATCTTTTCACTAACATTCTGCAAAAGTTTTCGACAAGGGCACAAACAAGCAATTTCCAACCTTCAGTTGACTTTATATTTTGCCATGATCCCAATTTCCCATGATGCACAATTTTGCAGAAAAGGCACACAAAAATGCTTTCTCTGACAAATTTACTGAGCAAAAGGTATTAATAGAAATTGTGTAGTTCCAGAAAATATCCATACTCCCCCTATGGAAGGTATTTTGTCTTGCACCCTCCCTCCCTAAGGAAGGTTTTTGTTTTGCAACCTCCCTACTCGCCCCCAAGAAATCCCAGTTTAGCTTCAGCCTTGGCTTCTAAAATTTTGGCTTTTAAGACCCCCATCCCCCTAGGAATTTCCAATGGCCTTCCATGGGGTGGGTATGGATTTTTTCTGGAACCACACATTGGTCATAACCAGGCCTCTATTGAAGCATTGTACAGGCACTACACTAACCGAAATTTTGCAGCAGTGAAAAATGTGAGTGGTTCCTCCTTCATTTCTTCAGAATTTGAATTAGATGACTGAGAATCAAGGGAATTCCTGGATGATTCAATGTGCATTGCCTTGTGGTTGAGATTAGGACTGCTGCCCAGTCCGCTGGCCTGCTCATGTCTGCGATCAGTATGGTCAGAGGAGTTTGTTGAAGAACGATTTCCAATAACTTTGGAGGGGGTTTGGGTCGAGGGATGTTTGACAGCTGAAGGTGCTCTCTCGCTGCCAGCTGATTGGTCACTCATGTTTGCAAGGCTTGGTGGCCCTAGAATGGTTACAAAAAACTTCAGTTTACGTTCAGGTTATAAACTTCAGTTTATTTTTGAATGTGATGTTCTACAGTTAGTAAAAAGATGGGATTTGGTTTTAACAAAATCCCAGCATTTTGGCTACAACTTCAGCCTTCAACAGGGCAAAACCACAAAGTCAGCATTAGCAGAACATTGTGTGCGTTTTGGTCAAGTGCTCCATTTCCTGGGAGTCATCCAAGAACTTACACACAAGTACAAATTGGCAAAACAGATACCTTCTAAAATCCTGGGAGATTACAGTAATATCTGCAAAAATCCACTCAACCAGGACAACGGCAATCATTTGCCGCATGAGTATTTAAATTTAGCTCTAAAGGACAAGACTTCATTACATGTACGTCAAAATTTGCTTTTTTTCTTTATATATAACACTCCAATTGTAAAATTTCCCTACCACTACCCCCTGATGAAGGCTGAAGTTTTAACCAAAACGTTGTAATGAGATTTTTAACTTTTTTAACTTTTTATAGTTTACATTTTCGAACACCAAAATTTTTAACCAGAGTAACGTTTTATTTACTTGTTATGAAGACAGGACTTACCATTGAATGTAGAGCTTAATGTGCTTGCTAGACTTGATGTGGGTGAAGGCGGGGGTGATGATGACCTAAAAAAAGTCATTTGCAGATAAAATACTAAGGGTAGAAAAGTTGTACAAGACTACTGGTGGCTCACATCAAAGTGTTAATAAATTAATAGGTTTTCAGAGGAATGTCCATGAATTAACCATAATGATATGTAAGAGTAATGCTATAAAAATTGTACTCTCTATGCATCAGATGCTTATCCATGTAGGGATACCCCATCATTATGTTAGAATTTTCTCATGGTTGGCCAGTACCTAATTTATACAGCTGGGCTGAGAGAATTAATTAAATCAAACCACCAACCTTCAGATTGTACGTCACAAAACACTGCTCTTTACCATTAATATAAACAACGCTTTTTGCTGAATTTACTGCTGGTAATAGAACAATGACCAAAGAACGAACCTGTGACTTTCATGAAGAAGTTGTTTTCTAAATGCACTGTGCTTTGCTGACGACAAAGTCTAGATAAAAAGATGATAAAACCATGGCTAAGTTTACAGTTTGACACATGTGTACAAAAGTGTGAATACTTTACTAAGTTGCGCGCTATAAATGCATATTTTATTATTGAAAATCCAATCAGAGTTTTGTGATTCGATTTAAAGCAGGGAACACGGGGTTGGGGGGGGGGCAGGAAATAAAGGGTGTGAAAAGTGTAGGGGAACTGGGAAAAGGGGGGGATTCAAGGGAAGTCTGACAGCTCCTGTTTCACTCTCATCCCCTTGCCCAGCTTCCAGAGTGGGCCAAAGAGTCAGTTTCTTTGTCACATGGTTCAGGTTGGTATGGTTCCAAGCTGTGTGTGACAAGTTGGATTTTGTTCAAGACAGTGACAAGTTCAAGTTAAGCGAGTTCCAGTTTGTGGGTTCTACTTCACTAAATCTGTTATTACCTTACTCATTGTAGTGGTTGGCGAGGATGGTGAAGATGACGAGCTTCCTGTAAAATTAATAAATACAAAATACTTATTCTGTACCTTTTCCACCTTTGATGCACAAAGAAAAAACAGGAAAATTTTTCAAAAATAATCTTGCTAAATTTTGAAAAACAAAATACTGGCATCATAAGAAAGTACTCCTCAATAGCTTTCAATTGATTGGACACACTTCAGGATTACATCCACAGACGTGAACAACAACCAACTTCAACGGCATAATAACATCACAGGAAAGTGCTGCTCAGTAGCTTTGATTTGAATCGTCACACTGTATAACTAGACCACTTTATATATTAGAATAATAAAGAGAAGGACACCACAGGAAAATACCAGACAGTAGCTTTCACTTCAGCAGTCTCACTTTAGGATTTTATTCACAGACTCAGAAGTTACATGTAGAACCACTGTATAAAACACAATAAACAGCACCACAGGAGAGTACTGCTCAGTTAAGCTTTCAGTAAATGGTCAACGTTGGGATTTCAACAATGAAAATGACTTGAAGTAACAGACAACATAATCATGGGCAGTGAGCAGCAAGGACTGGTAATTGACTAGTTGGGCAGCAAAGTTGCCGATTGCCAGCACATTTTGACAGGGCTGAATATGTGACACCAAGGTTTGTCTTTAGTGCAAAGGTACCAAGGCCCTTTTCTAATTAACAGTCAAGGCTTGATATTTTAACTCACCAAAGTTGCCTTCTGCCAGTTCCACACAGTCACAGAGGTTCTTGAGAAATTCATCACAGGTTGCAGATAGCATGGTGCCTGCTTCACCGAATTCCTGATGAAAAAAAATGGAGGATGGCATTTCATACTGACATTTGTTGGCAATGTGGACAGTGTGTCCACATGCCATTCCTGTTTTGTAAGTTGTAAAAATCACCCTTATCTATATTTAATATGTTTATGTGGCTAAATGGAATTTAGGCAAAGTTAAAATCTAGCCAATACTGGTCAGCGGTTTCACTAATATGTAGGGGGTTCCAGGGACACTTACATGTGCTTTCTGCTTTGTGGAAGTTTGCTTAGCTAGCACATGTTGCTTTGCCTCCCCCCTCCCCCCCATCCCAAGTAAGTGTCATAGGTAAGTATAACTTCCACAGCACATTTAGTGTTGTGTTGACGGGTGCCTGGAGGTGGTCTGTGGCCAGGTTGCCATGGAGACCTCTTAACTGCTGAGGAGATTGCTGCCCTCCTTGCTTGCTACCTGTACGGCACCTACACTCTCTTAATTAATTCTTTCTTCAAATTGGGATGAGCATGCTTGTGAGCATGGCTCACCATTTGGCATCACCTGCCTTGCCTCAGGCTTAAATTCTCTTTTTTTTTGTTAACCGGCCGTCACTACAGCGACCGCCGGTTTATAAAGTGGGCACGGTTTTGTCCTGATAGTCAGTTGGCTTAACATACGAACAAAGTGCTGTAAAGCTTGTGGTACGGGTACTCAAGAGCGGTACTGTCTTATATAAGACGAATGCGCATATTAGTCTGCTGAATGTTACCTTCATGTATTCTTGTCTTTTAATTTACAGTATTTAAGATATGAACGGCGAAGGGTTGTTAAGTTTGGGTGTTTTTGTTTTTGTCTTGTATAATGCATGCGCAATTGAGTAAAGCAGCTAATAGGATAGGCTCAGTCTCCAGCCGTGAGTATCTCGATGCGCCAGCGATTCTCGCCACCTTCACAGCTGGGCGCACAGGTTTGCTTATTGTTTAGACTGACCAATCAGAGACAAGCCCCCTGAAATTTGCGGGGCAGAATGCGTGACATAATTTAGCGGGGTTTCGTCTTTCTCTTGAAATTTCACACTTTTAGGAGGACGTTTCAGGCAACTGGCATACTTTTTGCATTTCGCGTTTTTTCAAAACGATAAAAAAAAAAACAGATAAAATTTAAGCAAATGACGTGTGGATTGTCTGCATAGTTATTAAAATTGTAATGAACTCACGGACATACAACCAAACCCGTGCGCCCAGCCATGAAGGTGGCGAGAATCGCGGGCGCATCGAGACACTCACGGCTGGAGACTGAGCCTACTATAGGATTGAATGCAAAATTGGCTGTGTTGTCTGATCTAGTTAGTGGTTATGGTGAAAATTTTTTTAGCGCAGGAGTTTTTTTTATTGGGATTGACATTTTGAGGGATGTAAAAATGTGGAAGTCAGAAGGATTTGTCAATGTCCGGAGCATATCACGCTTCTGTGAATGTGATTTGCTTTGAAAGTTGCGTTTTGTATAGGAGCGGTGTAATATTGTGCTATGTGAGAGGCGGTTTACCTTGGCGTTTTATGGGGGGGGGGGGGGTGGTTTGCGAAGTGGATTGTAAGGTTTCTGATTGGCTAACTTGTATTTCGCAGCGGACAAAAAGGACAGTTGTGTTTTGCTGGCGTGGGCTAGGAAGAGAAGGAATTGGTACTAGTATGATGATGCAATATTAGTGGATTGCACCATCAGTACATGATACTTCTTGTGAACGGAGAGAGATGAGCGTTTATTTGAGGCGAGAAGTTGATACGAAGGAATCGTCATTAACAAGGAGATCAATTAATAAGGTAGGTGTTACGAGTCTTTTTGCATTGAAAGAACGAAAATATCTGAATATTATTGACGGATTTGTGTGGTTTGCGTGTGGTGTTCGCTAAAGGCTACGAGCAGTCTCTCTTTCCGTTCAGACTAGTGAAGGAAAAGAAAAACAAGCGAGTGCGAAATCGATTGCGGCTTGACAGGCGCGTTAGCTTTCAAAGACGTGGGCGACTTTCGTCCCCACTCGCTTGTTTACTTTTGCAAGGGGATTCCCGGGTTAGCAAACTGGATTTAAACATCACGTCATGAGATATGCCTTGACGTGCCCCATACATGTACTCTGACGATCTGCTCGAGCTCGTGTTTATCAAGCGTTATATTTTGATTCTACTGCTATGTTCACTGTTTGTACTTAAGGTCTAGGCACAACAGTTAATACTTCGTTGTCCCTGTGTGAGCATTCTCAGTTGTGGACAAATTTATATCGACATTCAACGTTTGAGTGGATTTGCGTTTTTCGGTACAAATAAAAGCGATAAGAAAGATAAGCTGAGTCATCAGAGTTTAAACATTACGTCATCCAGTGACGCTATAGTCAAAATACTTTGTCACACAATCACACTTTTCGTCACGCCGGTTCGTATAAATAGAGGATCGCACTAACATTTGTGAAACCTAGGGGTGGGGAGGGTCAGAATGGCCGGTTAAAATGTCCAAAGGGCTTTCTTGTGTGTTTGTCTTTATTTTGTTGACACCTTACTACAGGACGTTAAATCATTGGCACGCAATGTGTGCAGACTGAAACAATAGTCTTTTTGGGAAGAGCATGCTCACATGCAGATTCGTCATGCATGTTGTAACTATAGTTACAAGACATGCAAAGATGAAGATTAAGATTAACCACAGTGAAACCATCTGCCAGGGCCACTGCAAGATTTATATCAGATTCATATTATTGAAGGTCACAAACAGAATGTAATTTGAAGCCACACGTATTCGTCCAAAGAAGAGGAGAGTGTTTTTTGTTTTGACTCTTTGCTCCATGAGAAGTCATGCAAGACATGAAGAATTGTACAAATCAAACCAGAGCATGACTTGTTTTTCAGCAACCACACTTACGGGCTGATTACATGGCAAATTTCAGCCTGGGCTGAAATTTCAGCCCGGTTAGCCGGGCTGAGATTTCAGCTCGGCTGCCTGAACAAATCATCTTAAAAAGACGTTTGCGATTACATGAACAGAGTTTTAGCCCGGGCTGAAATTTCCAGCCCGGTTTCAGAAACAGGGCTGGAAATTTCAGCCCGGTCAAATGGGCTGAAAAACCTCATGTAATCGCATTCAAATTTCAGCCCAGGCTGAAATATGACCTTGGGCATGCGCACCGCTTGAGTTGTGAATGTAAAACGCTTTCCTGCAACCTTTTTCCACCCAATTTTAAACATTGCCCCCGGGCTGAAATTCGCCATGTAATCGGCCCCTTAAGTTGTATCCATAATATTACATAATTATGTATCAGATCTCAATTAAAGCCACACAGGTTCATGCTTATCCCACGTCTGCATGTATGCCCACCATTGTGCATGCAGACTGTTTATTTAAATTATTTTGTTTTTACGTTTATTGATTTTTGTCTTCCTTTGTTCCAGATTGTGATATTCAGTCCAAGACAAAGGAAAACAAAAATTAAACTACTTTAAAAATTTTCAAATCAAAGTTAATATACATCTAAACCTTTACATATTCAGTGCCCAGTTTTCCATTTACACTCAAACTAAGGAAACCATGAACACTGAAAATATTTCTGGGATGTTCATTGTGTTTTGACCAATCGCGTGTCAGACCTTATAACCGCAAGAAATGAATGGGTTTCTCAGTCATGGAACAGATTTTGTTCTCGATTTGTTTTGAAAGACCTTAAGACTTAACCTTCATCTTAACTTAGAGGAATTTTATTTCTTTATATCTGAGAGCCACATGAATTACAGGAGCAAAAAATGTCTGAGTGGTCTTTGGCTTGTTGCAGCTGCATTGTAGCAACCAATGGCCACAAATTATCAAAACTGGCATTAGTTAATATTCTTCAACAGCCTGGTGTACCCTGTTGCTAAACTACATGTAGACATTGTATGATGCAAGCCCTGCTCAAAGGCATGGTGGATGTTTCGGCCTAAATAAATTGAGTCAGTTGTGCTATCAGAAATAACAGCAACTTTGGCTGAATTTTGAGGGAGAACATTGCAATTTTTACATCAAGGTGAAATAAGTGCTGCTTGAGTTGCTTTTTTTTGAGATGTCGGAACCACTCATCGTTGTATCGGCTTATTCTCCAAAAGCACTCAAACCTATAATTTCGCTTGCATAATGCACATGGATCTCATATAGAAAGGAATCATAAGATTACAATTTCAATTCCTGTAAGATAAAGTGAAGGTTAAATTGTTGGGTATTTCGAGACAAATCAAGAACCAACTCAATTCTGTCGCTGAGAAACCCGTTTGTTTTCTGCAGTTACAAGGTCTGTACATGTGATTGGTCAAAACACAATGAGCATTCCAGGAATATTTTCAGCATTCATGGTTTTCTTAGTTTGAGTGTAATCTAATATTTAAAATAATAATGTAATACTAACTGTGAATTGTATCATGTACCTGGCTATCCTCTTTGTTTGCGCAGAGTATCTTTATGGTGCTGATCTGCTGTAGAAGCAAACTGCGATACATGCTGAGTTCTTGCATCTTCTCTTTCAACTGGTTCATGGCTGTTTCATTTAGAAACAAATCTGCCTAAGTCATTTGTACAGTGTAACAAACTGCGCTACAGGATGGAGAAGATCATTCTATTTGATTTTCCCATAATGTAAAGGAATCTACTACACTATACAGTGCAACCCTGATAACAAAACCTTTATAATAAAGTCCCTAGTATGATCAACTAAATGTATATTCCTTAGCCTGGCCAAAATTACAGTTAAATGTATGAAAAAGAATCCTGATATAATAAACCCTGGTATAAGGAAATCCCTGCACATGTTACAACAAACACAATACAGAAGCCCAAACTTCAAATCTATTACCTCCCAGGATAAATTATAATTAATAAATTCCGTCATGTGAATGAAACTGAACACCAAACAGATCAATCAAAACAGATCAAAGATGGAAATCCTTCTGATCAATTTCTACTACTAATAATAATAATTATATTATTAAATTATTATTATTATCATTCATTGTTATAATTATTATTATTATTATTATATTCCATTGTAAAAGTCTCTAACTACATGACTTGTATATGTAACACTGATATGAGAGATGTACGGTGCAGCAAGAAAAAAGAGACCTGTTCAGTACTTGTATATAATCATTCAAATCTGGATAGATTTTGCAACCTTGAGTAAACTGGAGCTGAGTGATGCATCGCAACACCATTTAATTTTATACGAAAATTACTGTTAGTCAATCCCCAATAAAACAAAGATTTTCAATTGGTTGTTTTTCCACAAAAATATTACTTACTGAAATTCATTGTAATGGGGTTGTGTTTATAAATATAAACCCCTTTACAACAAATGCATTTTCCAGTGCCTTATGGGCACCTCATTATACCGCAGTTCCACTATTAATATTTATTCATCTATTAATTTTATCCACTTACATTCTCCAGGCATTTCTGAGTGTCCATTATGTTTCATTGTTGTGAGGCAAGCCTTTGCTGTTCCCAGAGCGACTAGCCATTGCTGCCGTTCTGCGGGTGTGGCTGCCCTGAGGTAGATGTATTGATCTGGGGGAATCTTCAGGTCAATTCTCATGGCATCTGTGGGATGAACTACAAAACAACAGTTCCTGGTTACTTACCATTTTTATGCTACATGTATGTACAGTGAGTGGCTTATGTAAAATAAAATAAAATTTAATAATTAAAAATGTTTGTAGCTGATAGGGCATTTCCTCTGATTGACTAATTTTAGAGTACGTGAGCCCTGGTAGAAATTTTGCCCAGTAGGATCTCCTAATAGGATCCTAACAGGATCTTGTAGGATCTTAACCAGGATGTAGGATCCTGTAGGATCTTATAGGATCTTGTTTAGGATCCTATAGGATTCTGTAGGATCCTGTTTAAGATCCTATAGGATCCTACAGGATCCTAAACAAGATCCTATACGATCCATCCTAAACATGTTGTTTAGGATCCTACTCAGGATCCTGTAAAGTCATTCAGGATCCTGCTTTAGACTGTCTAGGATCCTGTTTAGGACCCTATAGGATCTTGTTTAGGATCCTGTTTAAGATCCTACAGGATCCTACAGGATCCTAAACAAGATCCTAAAGGATCCACCCTAAACAAGATCCTTGAGGATCCTAAACAGGATCCTGGACAATCTTAAGCATGCACAGGATCCTGAAAGACTTTACAGGATCCTGAGTAGGATCCTATAAAACATGGTGCCATTTAGGATCATGGGTAGAATCCTGTGTGAACTCACAGAATCCTATAGGATCCTATAGGATCCTAGAAAATCCTGTAGGATCCTGTATAGGATTTCTACCAGGGATACTCATAACAAACAATGCCAGGAGTCCATAACCCGGAGCACACAACTGCCCTATATTCATGTCTCGGCATTTTTACGGACCAGTTTATTTTTAGACTGAATTTCCCGCACATTCAGATTCCCAAAGTAGCCTTGCTAACCCAATCACAAGCTTTCCAAATAATTTATCAGCCTTGCATTATGAATTGGGCATTTTTATTGGAAGAAAAAGAAAAGATGATCTATGGCTGCTATTGCGATCTATGATCGAGGGATGCGCACTCATGCACACCGAAACTGAAATTTTCGCAGGAAATTGTAAACCAGTCTAACAGTAACCTGGCCTGTAAATACAACGTGATGTAGGCTTAGTATGGGAATTGCACGCTCTGGGTTATTATGGGCTCCTGAATATGTTCTGATCAATGATTGCGTTATTTAACAACAACACACGAGAGTTCAACTTTATTGGATATGGTTATAATCACCTCATATCTGTCAAGTGTGAGTGGAATAACTGTTTTATTAAATTCCCAACCTCAATAATCATTGCTGAATTGTTTTGGCATATTCTTGGACAAAAACATGCCAAAAAAGCTCTTGAATGGCACCTATCAAATTTCCTTATAATCAGGAAAAAAGCATCATTTGGTGTTCACTGACAACCTGTGTACAGTGAACCAATCAGAAAGCTGGAAATTCAGAAACCAAGACTGAGTATGTAATATTTGCATGTAACGTAACAGATGTTAATTCCAGCAAATGTGGAGAAAATAGTAGTTCAGTACTGCTCAAAGGTAAGTTACCACCCTCTCAGGAAATGCGAATCGCATCGCGCACTACAAGATTCTTGTAGGGCGAGACGCAGTTCGCGTAGCATGCAAAACCAGACGCAACTGGTAACTTACTTTTGAGCGGTACTGTAGTTGTCATATTTTATCTTGAAGGCATTAATTCTACATAATGCTCTCAAGTGCCATCCAACACTCTGTAGAATCTTTTTATCCAGTTCAATTGCATATTTGGCGATATTTGGCAAATTATGTAACATGGCAATAAGGTAAGCAAGCCTGCAAATAACAGCAGGCCTGTCATCTGACAAATGTCTGGTAAATTTTGGATTTTGACTGGTGAAAGCTCAGTTTGGCCTGTTTAATTTGAAACAGAAAATCATAATTTTTGCAAAAAAAAGATGTGCCTGGCCAGACTGGCCTCTTGTCCGATGAACATTAAACCTAGACAGATAAATGCCCTGATGAGGGAAAAAAATTATTTGCAGGCTTGGGTAAGCAAAATTCTGTCCCTTAACAGCTGTATTTAATGGTTAACAAACCTGAAATTTCACAGCAAGCCATTTTAACAGAGCCCCGACTTCCAAGGCCAACCTCCTCCTGTGATTTGTAGTACGCCAACACGCCAACTTCTAGAACAAACCATCTAGGCTGCCAACCTGACAACAAAGGTTTTCCAGTTTATTTATAAAGACATACTAAAAGTTCAAGATAGCAGCAGACCAACAACAAACAGCAAAAATGATATAAAACAACATTTCTTTAAGTTTAGAACAGTTCTTTAAGTTTAATTGTCTCAACACAATTAAATGCCACCTTCAGTTTTGACAATGTATGTTACACTTTGAATGTTTATTATACCCACAAAGAGAGTGGCAGATGTTGATATAATCATGTTATTATTTTAATGATATTGTTGAAGTGCGTCATGCAAATTTACATACTGTAATATTTAATGCCATGTAGTTATTTTTATTATCATAATGACTATACCACTGTCTTTGTACAAATGTGGTATATAAGCTTTCAAATTGTAAAGTACACTTTCAGATGATGTGAATACATGTGTTGAAACATATGTACAATTTTTGTAAACTAAGAAATGTTGTTATATTCTAAATGTATAAATAATTTAGGGTATTTTGATAGAGCAGAGAAACCTCAAAGAAACAGTTTCTGGCACTCTCAGGAGGGACCTAATACTGGCAGTAAGACAAATTTTAGCATTCATGAAATTTACATGCACAAGTTTCTTTTTAACTATTTTCTCTCACAAAACAGGTCTATTAAACATTGTTTACATAACTCTGAAACTTGGAAAGCCAAGCTGCATGCTTTTCAACATTGCAGCAAGCCTAGGGTTAACAACATGCCAAATATTTTCCTGACCCGGGCAAATGTTGAGCTTTTTGTACGAGAAATAATGTGCAAGACTGTCAAATTATAAGGATTAGAGCTCCTGGGTTTCCCCCAACTATTACAACTGTGGGAAGACAGGGGGAGGTGGGAGACTGCGAGAAAATAGGACAGGAAGCGGCAGACGATAGGGCAGGAAGGGGGATTTTCATGGTGGTGGGAAGTGGGAGAAATAGGAAAAACTTAGTACACAACATTGCATAATATGTAGCAATTGAAGGGCTCGGTGAAAAAAGGGCGTAAGTGATGATTTTGAGGTTGAAATCTACATTGGTGCTATTGAGCTGAACATTGGCACAGCAGACTGGTTTTTATGTAAGGAATGTTGTTAGTCATTTATTTCTTGACCTGAGAGTTTCAATTCAAAGAATTAGCATATTACTTTTGCTTTAAACTGACACAAAGCAAACAACAGAACAGCTGATTCTAGGTTGAATTTCTTTGTTTTAGTTCAGGCAGAGAACAAAAGAAATCATTCAAGCTTCACTTGAGCGAGTTCAGTTCAATAACAATTTTTAACCCATTGACACCTGGAAATTTTGCCAAAAAATGCCTTTTAAAGCGAGTCAAGCCATTTTTAGGTCGTTGTCTAGCAAAAAAGAATCGAAACTGTCCAAACGTACACGTTGTTTACAAGTTGAACACTAGACTAGCTTTCGTTCCTGATGCCAAATTGCAGCTCTCGAAGTTCGGGCATGCGCAGAAAGCAAAATTTAGAAATAGGGTTACCTGGGTTACCCCCCATTTAGTCAAAATGTCTCTTTCGTTCACAAAGAAAACGATGAAACTAGATACATCAAAAGATGTCATAGTTATTGCTGATTCATTGCCAGAGAAATCAGTTACACTAGGATAACAAGGATAAAGTTGCACTCGGGTCAAGGAGGCCCACATGGCCGGAGCTTATCCTGGTTTCCGTAGCATGAAGTAACTGAGAGTATTGCTACTCCCCCCTGGATGGGATGCTAGTCCATCGCAGGGTTACCCCCCAGCAGTATGTCGCCGGTACCCATTTATACACCTGGGTGGAGGGGGACAATGTGAGGCAAAGTAACTTGTCTAAGGAAACAACAGGATGGCAGGGACTGGGAGTTGAACCACCGACCTTCAGATCTGAAGTCCAACGCATTAACCACTACACCACCACGCTCCCACTAGTTATACTAGGGCCAGATGTAATTGTAATAGAGTGGCACTAGTACTGATTGATGTGTTTAACATCTACATGTTGTTTCCCCTGTATTTCGATTGCATGTACTCACACAAAAAATGAAAATGTCATAATTCAAGTTGAACGCAACTTCCTTAAAATCATAAAATTAATCCCCAACAAGAAAAACCAGTCTTTCCCAATCACAAAAAAATTAGTTCCCGCAAAACATAAAACATTGGTATTGGTATATTAAGTCGTACACTTTAAATTTACACTTCAACGTCGTACGCTCAGTAAAGAATAAGTGCTAAATGATTTTTCCAAATAAAACTTCAACCTTTTTTTAAATAATTCTAATAATCAAATATTTTGGGGGAAGCTATAAATTAAATTAATCTCACAAAAACTTTCAAAAGAGTGGCTAACCTACCTGATGCAAAGTCGTACAGATTTGTCTTAAGTCGTACACCAGAGTCTACAAAAACCTCGCTCGCTTTCTACGGAGTTTTGAAGCCTAACCTGCCTTTCTGAACAAATATGAATTCATGTCTTCTTGACTGAAGCCAACTAAAATGTTTTTTCAAGCAAAAGAGGGAGACCGGCTTGTCTTAAGCGAGTGCACGTGGATTTCCATTGGATTTAGAGGAAATTACAAGATTTCATATGGCTGTACGACATAATGTCAGTCCCGGATGCCTCCTAAACACTACTGTGGTCCAGCGGAAAGTGGGTGAATCTAGCCGATTTGAATTTTGGGATACAAGATGGCGACAAGTTTATGAAGAACTGATTTTCCGAAGCGATCAGAGTTTGCTAGATTTTTTTAGCGATTTTTTCTTCTACACGTACGGAAATTTTAACCTCTATTTCGTGCGCCATCTTCCGTGGCTGGTAAGAGAAAAGTTTTCTTTTTCTTTTTCTTTTACAGGAAATAAAAAAGAACTTTTTCGACAGAATCGTCCTAATGTGTACACCCTGTTGATGACCAAAAACAACGTTGTTTGCCTCTATGCAGGCCTGGGAGCGACTTTTTCTTTGACTTAATATACTGTACGACTTAATATACCGATACCTTAACCCTTCTGCAAAATTTAACTCCCTCAAAAATTAAGTGCTTCACAGTACATGTATTCCACAAGAGCTATAAGGGATCTTATGCAAATGTTTACAAGGGAAGTAAATAAAAGCTATTTCATTTGATTCAATTTCTGTACACGGTTGAAATACATGGATGTTTTTTTTAACTTGTACTGTTCCTAACCATGTTTACTTAACGTTATAATTATTAGAGCAAAATTTAACAAACAAATTATACAAACCACTGATCTAAGGCCTAAAAGATTAGTAAAACTTATTTGGTTTGTAGGGATAATTAATCAATAATAGATCCCTTTGTTTGACTTTTAACCAAGTGTTAAATAATTTATGGACCGGCAAATTTATATCGCGAATTGATCAAAACCGCGGGAAATTTTACAGGGTAAAAATCAGCTGGATAGTCTAGGTTTTGTAAGTGGGTCTAACGGCTGGAGAAAATGTCTCCGTTTAGGGCTCTCAAACGGCATGAAAAAGGAAAAAAGCCGAAAAGGCGTTTGAAACAAAAACTTTTCCCTGGCGAAATTGTGAGGAATCGCTTCAGCGTAACGTAGTAACAGATTAACTTTCGGAAAGCTCGTAATAAAAACACCCCTTTATGGACCCTAAAATGAAGAATGATTCTTCTTTTAGGAAGAAAAACCATCTCCTGGTATCAGAGTCTTGATGCTTTCTGATACACCACCACTTTCTATACAATAACAAAAGGTTAAAGGGTCCATTTAAAACTCATACAAACCGCTCAAGTAATTTGTCCATTTCCACAAAGTTCCTTCCATAATTGACATTTTCCGAGCCTCTACCCTCGAATCCTTCTAATACAACCTTGCAATGCTGTATTATTTTCGTACGAAAGTGCAAATAGTAGCCGTTTCGCTTATCTGCGCTGAAGTTTCCGACTGTGACTATTGATGAAACATTCTTTGTCCGCCATTACAGAATTTGTTTTTCAAATTCGTGATACGCTTGCGCGAAAACGTTCTGAACTTCCAGTTGGATTGCATGCTGGGAGTTTTTACACGACGAAAACAAAAAGAAAAGATGAGAAACTTGAAGGCTACTTGGCAAACTTTATATAACTATCGACGCAGATTCGAAATAAGTCTGTTTCTCAAGATAAAGCCAAGACATTTCACGCTTCACAGGTCAAAAATGTCTTTCAGGTACTTTATCGAAAAAGAGAAAAATCCTAATATATCATCAAAAATCTTAGGCTTAATAAGCTTATATCATTTTAAAAAAGGCTCAAAATGAAAAAACTTTAATGACTGAAAAGAACTTGGACGGATGCTGTCGAGATCATGAAGAATGAGGGTGGTAAAGGGTATTTTCGTGATCCGTGATCGGCCCTTTTTTTTTCCCGTGAAATGTGAAATGGCTTTTTTTTTTTCTCGTGAATCGTGATTTCTATAGTAGCCGTGAACCGTGATTTTCCAAAATTATTTTTCGCGAAATGAGAAATAAATGTTTATTTCGTCGAGAACCGTGATTTTTATTATGTGTTTTGTTATTTTTGACATCCGTCATTACGTAATGAAGACAAAAATAATATTGCGTGACGTGACAGGACAGTGGATCCTTGTGTTGACCACGTGGTGTGTGCTCTGGTGTTCGGTGACCTTTGGCCAAACCTGTCTGGACAGCCATCATTGTCACCCACCATGGCGGAAACACGAGCTGAACAAGATCGACAAAATAGTCAAGAAGGTTTCAAGGTTTTACCAAATGGGACGGTCCTAATAAGTTTTTATTTAAACGAAGGTGGCAAAAAAGTTTTGATTCATAAAGAAAAATCCCGTTTTCCGTTCTCCACCACAGCCCACAGAGAACTCGCACCTCAACGCTGCAAGAAGCTGGAGAGATGATGAAAACCGTGTCTGGGTACCTTCAAGGCACCGTTCAATCTGCACAGACATTACTGGACCGCAACAGGCACACCAATGGACCTGAAGGAACTGTTGCAAGCAAGACAGTCAAGTCAGTCCACATGATTATAAAGGACTGGCACGGTTACAAAGCAACATCACAAAGATCAATCCAGAACTTACCCTTAATGCGCCGATCAATTCGAAAGTTCAACATCCCCCCCCCGGGCAACCCCCCGGGCATTTGAACTTTTGAAGATTGGCTTGTTCAAATTCCCTCCCCTCGGGGCAAGAAAGCCGTTCAAATGCCCCACCAATTAGTACTGAACTGCCTCTCCTCAAAGACAAATTTGGTCTTCAATCAAACACTTTACATGCCTTTCAGAGAGAGATATGCCGTAATGACACCTTCAATCTTCTTTTAAAGACCCTTTTCAAAGAGTTATTCACTAACAAAGGCGAAATTCTATCTTGCAAATCCGTCATACCCCGCAAAAACCAAAAAAATTCACGGGCCTATTACGTCAGAACAAGAGATAAAGCCGGTTCAAATTCCCCACCCTTCCAACGCAACGTTCAAATTCCCCCCTCCCCAGGCACGATGCACAGTCAAATGCCCGGGGTATGCCCGGGGGGGATGTTGAAGTTTCGAATTGATCGGCGCATAACCCTGAAGCTCTCCTCACCGTGAAAGTCGAGAACCTCCACGCAGTTTCCCATTTTAAACATCCAACATGTATGCAATTGTACTACGCCAGGGATTAAACGAATGCCGCAGTGGTCAGCTTTTTACTTTACACACACGACATCGTATTATCCTGTGCCCTCAACACAAATTCATCTTCAAGATTTTCCAAGAATGTCGGAACAAAGCCTCCCTTTCATGAGTTCAGCCGACCAAGATCTGATGAGAAACTGGGCAAACACACACGGTAAGTGCGTTAGACAACGCACCGTCCGACAAGAAACCACCAAGTATAAAGCTGGAACTCTTCCTCTAAATATGTATCAGACCGCTACCCATCAAAGAGAACGGTTAGAATTCGAAGAGCAACCTGGATTATCTGAGGACGAGGGAAGAGAAGGCGCGTCTACATCGAGGGACCCAGGAGGCGATCAGCAATCCGAATACGATGACGACTCATCCGACAGCGATTCTGATGATTTTGTAGTGGAGAAAGATGGCGCTGTTCATCATACACAGAACTCAGAGCTTGGTTTCCTTTTTGAAGCGCCCAGAACGCGAAGCGGACGGATAGTGAAAACCTCAAACAAGGCTTTGCTTTGGATGTAACTTTTCAAAATGTAACGGTATGTTATGTCAGAAAAAAACTTTTTTTTTTCGTGAAGCGTGAAATTCCATTATTATTTTTCGTGAATTGTGAAAGGGCCGATTTATTTTACGTGAAACGTGATTTATACCCCCCCTTTACCACCCTCAAGAATTGCGTCACACAGCACAGTACAGTGCACGTCGATGAGGTCATATAGTCGACGCAGGATAACACAACTTGCATACATGACGCATCATTCCCAAAAACAGTAGTTTGCAGGCTCATTGCATTCTTGTGTATTCCCGCGCGAATAATCAAGATGGCTGCCAAAGAGTGCTAAAGCTGCTTTGAAGTGAATTTCTTGGTGGCATTTTATCAGCTACCGCGTTTGAAGTGATCTTCGTCTTTGTTTGAAGAATCAGTGCAAAGGTTAGTCCATTAGGATTTGTTTTCAACCAAGATCGAGAAAACTGTTGTCGCATTTTGAGAAAAATGCAAGCTTAGCTCAGTACAGTACGTAGTCATTTTGTTTTTCATGTTCAGAATGGCGTCTACTGACAAGGATGTTCCTGCCGAAATGCAAGATAAAGGGAAGTGGTATGGGGATGCTGCAGATTACTGGAAAGTAAGAAATAAGATGATTTTCATATTTCCTTGAAATTTCATTGATAATTTCTTTCTGTCATGGTGAAAGAATTCCTGACTCTGTTCATTGCCTTATCCCTTTTTCAGTTGTTTCTTAAAAAAATTTAAATTCCTTGAAGCATCTAGTGAACCTGGCTCCTACATTTGGATTATTTGTTAGTTTGTTTTGTTTTTTTTAGTTTTGTTTTGTTCTTGTTTTTTTTGTTTGTTTGTTTCCTTTTTATTTTTTCACTTTGTTTTGCCTCTGCCACTGGCCAACTTTCACCAGAAAGATGGCTGTGGGAAATGAAACTTGTTACTGGAATTCCGAGGGGGTCTTCAATGTATGACAATGTATAAGAGATGGGGTTGTTTGCCTCTCTTGTTCCCACGATTGTCACCTCTTCTGGGTAAAATTGATTTGGAACTACTCCCGTTAACATCAGTGTGAGATTCTAGTACCTTTCAGGTGTTGCTTTTGAAATTCTGACAAGAGGCCCTATCACTTTGTTATGGGATTCTTCCCCCAGAATTTACTAAGAACACCATGAAGGAAAATTCTGTGCAATTTGTCTACCTCTCATACCACTACAATAATTTCCCCAAGCAGTAGTCAAATTTCTCACCCCCTCCTTAATCTCCTTGTCCTGTTCTTTAATCAGTGATTTTTATTTGCATGTTCAAACCAGAACATTCCACCAACAGTTAATGGAATGCTAGGGGGATATGCTCACATCTCAACCACAGACATCAAGGATTCAAAGAAGTTTTTAAGAAATTTTTTAGAGGTACTGTGTATTCTTAGCCTGTTTATTACAAGCAATTAAATGTGAATAGTACATATATTGGAGAATGTTACCTAGTGTTTGTTATTAAACAAATAGTTTTGTGCAAATAGAGTCAGTGTGGGTAATTAATTGCCATTTCTTGTTTCTTATGAAGAGCATGTTTTACAAAAGGAATTGTAAAGTGAAAACAAGAAATCACTTGGGGGATGCTGTCATGTCTTTGATTCAAACGAACACGTTTCAGAATGGTACACAGGTGTGCATGCTCAATATCCATTGGCCGCTGGCTAAATACACCACAATGGCACAAAATTATTTGGCCACGGCTGCTTAATAGAGGTGGTTGTCTGAATAGAAGTTTTGTTTACAGTCTCTTACCGGTAACATTGCCGGGACTCTGACACCTTGCACCTTAAACAAGAGTGGCCACTCAATAGGGGTTTGACTGTATAAATTAAAGTCAGCCAGCTCCTGGAAATGAGCAAAATTAATGCATACTACTTGGCTCCATACTACTATAACTAGCTATCAGCTCATATTCTGCAAGTAGAGATGTCATGTGAAGAAGATGGCAAAAAACAAGGTGATATGCTTACAACATTTCCTCATGATCTGGGGTATGTCTATGTCAGTAATAAAACAACTATCCCATTCAATCTTGTTTAAAGTATATAAACTCATACACTTTTGCCTATGGATACTGCACACATTATTGACTAAATTCAGCTCATGTACTACTCGATTCCAGGCAATACATTTACATGTACATGTAAGTTTATTGTGAAACCACAGGGAGTCCACAATAGTTGAGAAAAGGAATAATAAATAAAATTAAAATTATCAACTTGCGTACATTGTTCGTTTCCTGTGGTTTTCTTTTGTGTGCAGCATCAAGCTGATAGATGCTAGCGATAGTACAGTGTAGTCGTGAGCTGAGCTGTTTTGCGCTCAAGCGGATCTGAGTTATGCTAATTTTTTTAAGATTATATAAGAATACTACAAGGGGAGCAGCTTTTTTACGAAGCAATTTGAACACACGTTGCAAAATCACCTCAAACTCATTTCTTATTCGCCTCCTTGCCACCAAAATTGTCACAAACGAAAGCTAGATAATTCTAGATAATTTTATTTCCGGTCTTGTGACGACATCTTTGCGGGGGAGGGAGGGTTGCTGATTTGCACTTGATGGTGCGAAAATCTGACTCGTCTGTGCCGTGGTAACTGGTCACAGCTCTGACGAAAAGAAAAACTCATGGTAAACAGCCGAAAGAAAGCTAAAATTTTGCCAAGAAATCGTTTCTTTTCAGGATTATGGCAGGTAAGCGTTTTCACGAATTATCTGGCTTTCGTTTGTGACAATTTTGGTTGCAAGGAAGTGAATAAGAAACAAGTTTAAGGAGATTTCACAAAGTGTGTTCAAGCTGCTTCATGAAAAAGCTGCTCCCCTTGTAGTATTTTTATATAAGCTGGTTAAAAAATTAGTATAACTGAAATCCGCTCGCGCACAAAACAGCTCAGCTCACAACTACAGTGCTGTCGCTACCATCAATCAGCTTGATGCTGCACACAAAAGAAAACCACAGGAAACAAACAACGTATGCAGGTTGATAATTTTAATTTTATTTATTTTTGCTTTTCTCAACTATTGTGGACTCCCTGTGGTGAAACGTTTCCTGTTAGCTGCCAGATCAGCACGAAGAGAAGCCTGCAAAACAAAGGCGCATTGATCCTTCATCCTCTGTGGACAGTTCAACTGCAAAAATAAAACCATGTGTTGCCTTGGGTGAGTTAGGTATTCCCTATTATAAACATGTATGAACATAGCTTAATTTAATTAAGGAAATTGTTTCGAATAAAGGAGGTTAACATGAAGGAGAAAGTGAAATTTTTAAACAAAGGGAAATTAATGTCAGTGTGGAGGTCTTGTATTCTATTAAGGAAAAAGAGTATGCGACAAGTCCAAACTAAAGCATTTTGTTCAAAATGCCTTACATTGACTGCACTACACCGTACATTGACCTTCCTGAGGGGATGAATCTACTTAATGAATTATAGCAGTACTTAGTGTATTACTGCTGGTAAAAGATTGAAATAATTTTGCTGAATGTTTAAAGAAAGCTGTTGCTTAACTATCAAGAAAACAGAAAAGTCATGGTTCAATGTTCTAACTTTTTATTGCAACATTGTTTAGACTGTGGCGCTGGCATTGGCCGTGTGACAAAGAATTTGTTGCTGCCATTATTTGACATAGTGGACATGGTGGAACAAAACGCGGACTTTCTCAAGAAAGCAAAAGATTATCTGGTAAGTGATATCATACTTACATGTACAATGTAGAGGGATAGGTGCAATTTTAGTAAAGCATGGTACATGTTCAGTATGTATAATAAAACTGATTGGCAAAAATACTTCTCATTGGAATGTTGATCACAACTAATAAAATGCGAGATCTGGTAACAAATTGCAGAGTGCCAAAAGGGTTTCCTTTAGTACAGAACAGCACAAACTTAAATCTGATTCGTCACAACTGTCAACATTGCAGAAATGTTTTTAACATTCACAGTTTTAACAACTGCACCATATAGTGTGCCTCATTTTTTGCTTTTAAACAAAAGAAATCTTGAAACCAGGCATTGCTTTGTTTGGGTTACTAAGCAAATTAAAGGATCTGTAGCTACGGTTATGTATATAGGTTGTAGTTCCATTTTATCCTTGGTTCAATTTTTATTTTCTTTTGTTTCATATTCATTATCATAAATTAACATAAAAAAGAACAAACTATAAGGAAAATAAAAATTGAACCAAGGATAAAATTGAATTACAACATATATACACGCAGCACATGTTCTTTAGGATTGTAAACAGGCACAGAATGATCATCTGTTTTCGGATTTTTGCTTCAGCTACATGCAGCGCAAAAATCTAAACATTTCAGCTAAATTTAATCTGAAAGAAGAATTGGCTAAAAAAAATGTGACCAAGACTGCAACTCTGGGAATTTGCAGGTGAAATAAATTAATCATTGTTTGATTTTTTAGGGAGAAAAAAAGGATAGAATAGGGCACTTTTATTCCAAAGGACTACAGGTAAAAAAAAATATTTCTTAACCTTCTGTGTCTTAGCATGATTAATTATCTGGATTATCACAAATTAACGAACTTTCTCTGTGGAGTTGTGGTGTGTCATGGCTTCCTGGTAAGAAGCCTACACTGGAACCTACTTATAAATCTTAATGGCAGTAACCCATATCACGATTTATAACTTTTAGATCCTACAGGATTCTATTGAGGATCCTGTAAAATTCAATTACAGAATATCATGATAATAGAATCCTAGAATCTTAAATAGGATGCTATAGGATGGTAATGTGGATCGTAGGGTCCAGTTAAGATCCTTTGTAGAATTTCTACCAGGGTTCCGTACCTGACTTGCAATCAGACATTAGTTTGAGAGGTTGGAAGCTTTGTGGTCCAATGCTTTGTCTAAATGTGCTGTGTTCTGCTTTTCCCTTGTCCAGACAAAGCTATATGTATTCTGTACAGTGTGTGCAGAGTCCATTTGTTTTTATGTAAAAAATAATGATATCGCTAGTGTGTTATCTGCTCTGTGCTGCTGGAAACTGCATCAGCCAAGCTCAACAATCATAGTGTTTTCACTGACATTGCCCATACAGGAGCAGCATATTCAAGTTGTGTAGAAAATAGAAGTTGTGTTTTCATTCACCTTCATATGTTTCTGGCAGATTATGCCTAATTATAAGGAAGTCCAGAGACCAACTGGCTTTCAGATCTGCTTGCCAGTTTTATCTGGTGTTTGACCTGAAACTCATATATGTGAGGATCTTCTGGTTCTGACTAGTCTTCTCTCTTGACCCCAAGTTCTGCTTTGCTTTCAACTTCAGAAGTTAGCAATTTGCATTCAATGGACTCTGAAAGCTCAAAATCACTGCCCAGATTACTTGTAACATCAGCAGTTCCGCTATACGTTTCCATAATTCTGTGCTTAATTTTGCAGTTGCGGAGTAAAGAAGAATAAAATGTACTAGATTTCTGCAATGTGGCCAACCTAGCTTAATATGACATACTCTGTAATACATTCATGAACTTTCTGGCACTGACTACCAGTATTGAATTGTAAATTTAATGGTTACTACAAAAGTTCAAGTTTTGTTGTAAATGTTGATTTACAATTCATTAGTCAGTGCCAGAAAGTTCATGAATGTATTTATGTCATAATTATGCTGACTGCAATTTTAGTATTTTTCATTTAGTTTTATATGTTTTGGCATTGACTCAAATCCCAAAATAACGTCACAACCTGACTATTCCCAGGTCTCCTTTTGTGCCGTTTTTTTTTTTTTTTTTTTTTTTAACATGACCGGAAGTAAAATTTCATGTTGTTAAAATAATGGGAAAAGCACAGGGAAGGAAAATTGATATCAAAAATAAGTTTTTTTGATCTTCACATCCGGATGCCATTTAGATTTGGTCAGGTAAATAAATAAAAAAAATCTGTCATATACACAAGTTTAAAAATGGGTGCACATGGGTAGGGGGACAAGGGCCAGAACATCATGCTAGCCCACATATAAGGCACTAATGTGAAGGTAAGTGAGTACAAGTGAAGGGAAGTGAGTACAAATGAAGGGAAGTGAGTACAAATGAAGGAAAGTGAGTACAAGTGAAGGAAAGTGTGTGTTAGTGGAGGTAGGTGCGTTAATCAGTTGGTGTATAATTATATTCATATAGGATTGTAATGTTATTAGTGCCTTATATGTGGGCTAGCATGACGTTCTTGCCGGGACAAGGGTGGTCCAAACTTCCCATTTACCTTAATTAATTCCAGTCCCCCCCCCACCCTTTTTGTTGATACCCACCTTTTTTGCATAAATCCCCCCTCCTCCCTCCCACCTTGGGAATATCCTACAGTTTACTTCCCACCTGCTCTTTTCCCACCTCCCAAGTTCCTGCCCCACCCCCACCCCCCTGTACCCATCATTAACATGGGAAAGTGGGGAGGCCTTCCAAGGGGTAAAAGTGACAAGCGACATGGCCCTGAAAACTGGCAACATAGGACTTTCTAAACACCGACAAGCGACTCAACTGAGCCAGCAAAATATGACAGCGACACTGTAGCACGAGCACTTTAAATGGACAGCGACATCAGGAAATTGTGCATTTTACCAATGAAAGATAATGATCAAAGTCTAATTTTGATTGGTACTTCAGTGCAGCCAGTCAAGCAAGTAGGACTGGTAACCACCTTAACCGCTTGCATGGTTTCAACGGTTCCGTAAATCAATGAACTTTGATATGTTGTATCCATACTGAGAGCAGGCAATCATATAATTTTTTTTGTTGTTTGTTTTTTCTGTTAATCTGTTCAATTTTTTATTGACTGTGATGTCAAAAAGGGGAAAACAATTACCTAAGTCGGTCACAGCAACGAGTTGACCGATTTTCATGGTCTGAGTCTACGTTATCAGCATGGCTGTTCTTTTTAATGCCAAAAATTGACTTGAATTGACAGCAATTAAACCACTTTGATTTGGCCTCAGAATGCTGAAAATCGCATTCTTGAAGTACAAAATTTCAAAATTTCCCGGGGGAGCATGCCCCCAGAACCCCCTAGATACTCCTGACCAGCCTCCGGTGGTCATTTATTTTGAACTCCCTTCCTTTCAAACTCACCGTAAACTGTCTCTTAACTCTACACGGTCTCGTGTTTTAGAGTGTTAGGAGAATATTCCTCGTCCCGATCGGATTTGTAAAATGATTTTCTTTTGAGATTCATAAAAGACAAAGATCTGCGTGTTACTTATTCCAAAGGGTTAAGAGGCATGTTCATTTTTATGTTATAATAATGATCTTTTTTGGTTTGGGATGCCAACATCATCGTAAAGTGATTTACAGATGTGTTTTACAGAATGATTTTACTTCAAGTTCAAGTTTTTTTCTCGCCAAGCACTCTTCCAGATCATGTCGCCTGTTGAAGATGACATTTAGGAATATTCACGATCTACATGCCAAATGACTTCAGGCCTCACGGTGAGGCAAACGATTTACTGACCTGTACTTAACTAGTAGCTGTAATCTTAAATTGTGTCATTTGGGGGTAAACAGAAGGAACTGGTGGCCAATAGTTTAACAGTTCCTCTTCACGATCACGTGATATTGAAGACGCTAAATGCATATTCTCGACGATCTGCTAAGATGTGCCAAAAACTCCAAAACAAAACTCATTTAAATGGCAAAGAAAGGCAGTGGCTATGGTATAACCAGCAATTCCATTATTTTGGAGAATTTATAATTAAAAGTGAAAGCGACATCTGCGCGTGCTACAAAAACAAGAGCGACAGTTACAACCATTAGCTCAGCGACATCGTTCCTGAGAAAGACGCAACAAAGCGACAAGGCTACCCCCCTTGGAAGGCCTCAGTGCAGTTCAAATCACTTTGCTTTGTTTTAGGATTTTCAACCTGAGACAGGGAGGTACAGTGTGATCTGGTGCCAGTGGGTTTTGGGACACTTGACAGATGGTGAGACAGATGCAGCATGTATAACTTAATTTTTAAATATGCAAGCAAAACCAGCCAAACTCTGTGACTTTTTCAAAATGTATCTAGGAATAATTTGGTTTGACATTTCACTGCTCTTAATATGTTATTGGGGCAACCGTTTTGATTTTTGACAGGCTGTTCTTAATGAAAAAGGTATTTTACTCATAACATTTACGTTAAATTTAGATCATTTTAGTTTCTGGTATTGCTTTTTATTACTTTTTTACTTAACCCTTTCACTCCCAGAGTCAGTTATGGAGACATCAAGGTGATTTTAACTTCTGAGTCTGTGGGTTAAATCCTATGGTGTGACCATTCAAATGAAACCTCATCAGCAGTATTTTCACATGGTACTATTTATATTTAAGTTTTTTACAAAATGAAATTTTGATTTGAGGCACCCTTAGGAGTGAAAAGGTTAATTATGGTGGTTTTCAGTAGTGTGTTGGAAATGGTCTGCCATTTTGAAATCATGATGTTATTCCCACATCATGTGACATCATCAGCTCATGCATCATCAGCAGCTCATGTTGCGGACCTCAAATTTTTGGATTTGCTATATTCCCTCCCTCTTACAGTTAAGGAGGGTTTAGTTCCCAGAAGTCCAAGAACGCCCAGTCTGAATAGCTGTCTACCCTGTTTTAACAATGCCACTATTTTTCCTTTACTAAACAGAGGATTTTGTGGACTTCTTCAAGCGCTGTCAATCAGGGCTGTCGCCTGGTGGATTGATATGTGCTAAAGAGAACATCACAAAGACTGGAGTGGACTTGGATGCAGAAGACAGTAGTGTGACAAGGTAATAATAATAATAATAATAATAATAATAATAATAATAATAATAATAATTAAAAATATTTATACAGGGTAACCACTTAAGTTACGCAACTGCTATCAATGTGGGCCCGGTAAAACAACAAATAAATCTAAAAAAAAACGTAATAAGATACATAAGATAGATGAGGTACATTCTAAAAACAGGAGGAAGTTAAAAAAGGCTAAAAATGCTAAAACTTATGAGTGTAAAATAACTGCACCTTTATAATAAAAAGCATGCTATTAAAGGTAGGGTGTATTGACACTGCCACAAAATACACTCCATGTTATGCCTGAAGACTTTCTAAAAATGTACATGTACACTGTATTTAATTTAATTACTGCAGAGTTTAACCCATTGTTCCAAAATTTTGACCTAAAAACTGCAATTTGAAGCTGCAAAATAGGCCATTTTGTGGCCCTTATCTCTGCAAATTAAGCCAAACTTCTTCAAGAGTTTTTTCTTTTTGTACTGCATCAGTTAATTGTCAAAAACATATTTTGCCACAAGTGAGCATGACAAGGTCAAATATTACAAAAACTACCAGTATGTTCAATCAAGACCATTTTTTGGCTGGTTGAGAAGTGAAAAGTGTACTTCCTTCCTTCCTTCCTTCCTTTCTTAATTTATTAAGCTTGTCTTTCTCAATCTGCCATCAGTAAATTAAGAAAAAAAAATTCGAAGTTAAGAAAAAATGGCAAGATCAAGAGGCTTTTTAATTCAGGATTCCTTTCTAATGGTGGTTGTACATGTACATGTATACAATTAATACAATTAGACCTGTTGTGAGCCTGGGTTCCCTGTGGAATGTGTTTTGCAAGAGGTTAGAATGACAAGTAAAAGAAATGACACGAGGTTAGAATGGCAAAAAAATTACTGTAACAGTATTTACTCGAAAGAGTGCCGTGGCATTTATTTAATTTTTCGACTTCTTGGTGCAGCGCTTATTTGAGGGTGGTGCTTATTTAAGGACGGTGGCCCCTATTGCTAACGCGCACATTTTCTGCGCATCATGCGTTCATCCCGCGCGATCGCGCGATTCCTGTATGTGCAGTGGTGCGAAAATAAAATTTTAGGTGTATTGAGTTGTTGTTTTTGTATTTCGCTTCCGCTGTGGGAGTGTTGACCCGCAAATGGGGAACGGGAAACCATAAACGAAATGGTAGGTTAATGAAAGAATCCAGGCCGTCGAAGCGCCAGCGCTTGCACGACAAAAAACGAACATCGACACCGGCTTCCCACAACAAGTAAAACAAGGAACGTAGCGCGGAAGGGACGAAGTTGACTTGGCGAGAAGGTGGACGAACAGTGGATCTCGGCGTGTTAGCTGAACAGACTTGTTTTTCAGAGGATATCTGGAAAGCGACCTTCTGAAAAGACCACGAGAGCGTCAACCTTTCGGTTAAATTCTCAAATACTTCGCTTCTACTTCCACGGTAAAGAAAATTACCAATTTGATTGTGGATTTACATATTATAAGAATTGTTTAATTGAGAGACTTTCTATGTTGAAAATGATATTCTTAAGATGTTAAAGCGAATGATCGAATGGAATTGCTTCCGAGTAATTTTTTAAATCTTTGGAACAAAATAATACAGCAACTGATTGCGAGTGAAATCACTTTGCCGAATAACACTTCGCAGGCGGAAAACTTGTGCCATTTTCCTCCATAATTTACATGTGCTTGGAAGCTTTCAAAAACCTTTTTTGGGTAATTTTTGCCGGTAAACTGCCAGATGCCGCCGGTAGCAATACTATTTATTTTAGCAAAGTTGTTTGATGGTTGAGAGAACTTAACAGCCAGCAGGATGCATACGAATCAGTAAGAAATTCGTTTTTACATTGACAAATCTATGAAGTCGCTACCGGCAGCAAGTTAAAATGGCATTATTAGAGCAACTGTAGTTTCACGAGTACTCTCCTTGAAGTTAATTAGCTTTCCAAAGAATGCTGGAAGAAGAGCTGCCCGTGAAAGTTGTGCTGAAGTCTAGTTTTGGAAGAAAAATAGGCCAACTTCACTGTTTCCTCAGCGGTCCGCATTCTGTTTTTGCCTTTATGTTTTCCCATTGTCGTTTTTCATCTTTTGGCGAATAACGACTGAAATGTACTGTATTTTAGGGGCCAATGAGTTGAGAAGAATCTTTACAAACCACAAATGCACTCCAGTGTATGAGTGTTTAGCGTGATCAGGATGAAAACGCAGAACAATTAGTAGAAAAGTACGAAGTTTTATGATGGCATGGCCTTCCTCTCTCTCTTTTAGAATGCTTTTAAAACAGTGTTTCAAAATGAAAGTCGTAAAAAGAACTGTCTAGAGGACAAATTTGAAGCAAACTACTTGTCTAGATTGAAACTGTCTCACCTAACGCGAAAACCGAAAGTTTCAGACACTTACGAGCAGTTTTGTATTTCAGATCTTTTGCAGTGAAATAATCACTCCTATTTTTAAGGTACTAACATGTTGTCATTTCCACGTGTGGCATTTTCTGAGCAGAGGGAAAGGAAACGTATCTAAGGCTTACATCCGATGAAAAATCTTTCCATTTGTAATTTGTTCATAAGAGATTAGAAAGAGTCAAAAGCGTAAACAAATTGTGAAGCAACTTCTTGAAAGAAAAACAAAAGCGGCACCTAACTGACCCGCCCGATAGTCTACGAAATATTAAAAAGAAAACCTACCTCCTCTCGGTCTGGAAAAATGTCGATAGCTGTTATAAACTGTAGCAACCGATGGAATGAAATCAGGTTGACCTGCTGAAGTAGACGAGTAGCCGATTTTGATAACTCCACCGAGCGATCTAGCCGAATGAGAAGGAACAAATCGAAAACTTGACGAGAAATTTCAACTTTTGATTACAGCTAGGTTAGTTCGCTTCAGAGCTACAGATTCCGATTTAGTGGCATTTTGTGTTTAATTAATATTTGTCAAGATCCGAACACGATGAAAACCCAAAACAATAAGTTATATTTAGCTGCTGTAGATAAGCGACGTTTCCAGTTCATTCAAACAAACAGCCAAAAAGTCTGAGATGATTTGACACGCCTTGACAGTTAAATGACAGAATATTGAAACATTGTGAAAACCAAGGAACACGGCGCAAGAAGAAGAAAATATTTCATGCAGACAGTTTGAAGCTCGAAAAAAATTAATAACAACAGTAGTGTGACTTTCGAGTTCGGATTGTTGTGAAGCAATTCGCGGGAAAATTTTGCTAAAATTTGCGGCGTTGTGCAAACACTTTTGAAAGAACATCGTGCCCGAAACTAGCCCCGCAAAAATTTTGGGCCCGAAGAGTTTTCGGGTTTTTTGAGAAACGAACACCAGCTTATTTATGGGAGCTCCAAGGTTTGGCTAGCTAGCCTAGCTATATATATATAACAGGCTTGGTCTGACCCCAATGACAATTTGCAGTAGCCTTCTAGAACTTCCAAGCATGTAAACAGCAATCAAGATTCTCGCTACACAACATTCATTGAACAATGAAATCGCCTAACGGCACTCCGTTATAGTATGTTCTTTGATAAGGCAATTGTAAAATCCCCATACAGTTGGCAGAGATAAAATCAATCGATGTTTTACGGGGATTTTGCTTTGCTGCATCCTTTCACCACGCGTCCCCTCCCCCATCTTCGATTCCCAGCATCCGTCACTTCAACTTACATTTTATTCCCCACCGGGGAGGACAGCGTCAAGAAAATCGTCACTGATGGAAAACATGTCGTGCGTGAGTTAGGAAAAAGTGAAGTTAACTTTTTAAAATGCACGGTTACCCCTAGTTTTTATGTAATCAATCAAAAGCAGGACAACTGTTCGGTATTGTGAAATACTTTTTTTCAGAAGAAAAACCGTCTGTCAAAAGTAATTTTACAAAACGTTCCAATCTACTGGGTCAAATAATGGCCCGCCAAGAACAGGAAATTCGCATATAGAATTCGGCAGCACGTTGAGAATTGTATCTTTGTTATTCATTACAAAGCACCTGTCAGTTTAGACCTCTTCATCTCCTTGTTAAGTCAAATAATGGCTATCTTTTATTTGAAAAAGTTATTTTTCCTAATTTTTTAAAAATGCTCAATCAGCACTTTTTTTACCATATTTGGGCCTAATTATCTCTGAAAAATGCCTGGTAACCCCCCATTTTCTTTTTGGATTTTAACAGCCTTAGGTACAAGGAACAAATCCCACGTGGGGACAAATAAGAAAAAATGCCTTCCTATTAGGGGCCACCGTCCTTAAAACTGACTACTTGCGAATAACACAGTCAGATGTAATCATTGTTAATCTTTGTTTATTCATAACAATAGCATAGGAAGGATGGAATAAAAAATCTAGTTTTAAAGGTCTATTTCCCTTTCCTCATCCAAAGAAATAACAATAACAGCAATAACAATATCAGCTGTGTTTACATTTCAGCATTAGCCATGTCAAAAATCAATAAGCGCCGTTGCTGGAAGGAAACAGCACTTATTCGGGGGAGGCGCTTATTAATATTTTTGCTCCTAAATGCGGCGCTTATTCGAGGGCGGCACTTTTCAAGTAAATACGGTAATGACACTGGTCTTGCATTAGTTTATTTTCATCATTACTCAGCAGACAATCACTGTAATTGTATTTTGTGTCAGATGTGACAAGAAGCTTAAAGAATTGTTTTCAAAGGCATCACTGACTGTAGTTAAAGAGGAAGTACAGAGAAACCTTCCCAGTGAGCTGTACCAAGTTAAAATGTATGTCTTAGCTAGCACTATGATCATGATCTATCTATAACAAAATGCTTGATTGTGATTGGCTCTCCGTGCGCCTGTTTGATACGTAATTGGAGGGTGATTACATGGGTGTCCAATTACAGCTGTCCAATTTGAACTTTTTGTAATTGGAAAGGTGTAATCGGACAACTACTCTGTGCGCACGTCAATCAGGTGCACTGAAATGGGTTCTTTTTATGGCTGTTTCTCCACTGCTTGCAAAACTGATAATTAAAAATATATCCCCGAAGGGCACATAGATTTTCTAATCTCGCATTTTTTATAGATACGATTAATTGGTAACTGGACTTTGTGTCATACAATTCAGGGGTAATCGTGCTCATAATTTCAAATCGTCCTCGCACTACCTTTACAGTCATGTATGTCCTCAATGGTTCTTTCCCAGCCGTTTTGTACAGAATGTACAATGCACAGAATGTAAAATCCAACATTTGAAACAGTATACAAAATCCTGAAGGAAACATGGACATGCAGAGCAGTACTTTCCCGTGGTGCTGTTTATTCTGCTGTACAACATGTTATAACTTTTGAATTCTGAATAAAATTTTAAAGTGTTTCCACTTGAATGGAAGCTACTAAGCAGTTTTTGTTTTCTTTCTTGTACATGGTGGTTCAAACTTTTCAGTCTGTTGATCAAAGCCTGAAATGTGACCATTGAAATAAAAGCTACTGAGTATTATTTTCCCTATGGTGTTTCTTTATTTTGCTGTACAACTGGTTCTACAGTGTAATGCTTGAGTGGGTTAAAAAAATCTCAACAATAAGAGTTAGTATGACCTTTCAAATAAAAGCTACTGAGCAGCACTTTTGTATGATGCTGCCACTGTTGAGCCTGTGTGAAATCCTAAAGTGTGACCACTCAAATGAAAGTTACCGAGCAGTACTTTCCTGTGGTGCTGTTTATTATGCTGTACAAGGTGGTTCTAACTTTTATGTCATGGATGCAATCCTAAAGTGTGACCATTCCAATGAACGCTACTAAGCAGTACTTTCCTGTGGTGCTGTTTATTATGCTGTACAAGGTGGTTCTAAATTTTATGTCTGTGGATGCAATCTTAAAGTGTGACCATTCAAATGAAAGCTACTAAGCAGTACTTTCCTGTGGTGCTGTTTAATGTGTTGTACAAGGTGGTTCTAACTTTTGAGTCTGTAGATGAAATCCTAAAATGTGGGCATTCAAGTAAAAGGTTTTGAGCAGTTCATTCCTGTTACCCAATGTATGCTGTTTGGTTTTTAAAATGTTGCAAAATTATTTTTGAAAAAGTTTCGTGTTTCCTCTTAGGGTAAGATATAAGGGGAAAAGGTTAAGAAAAAGTGTGGGAAAAAGTAAACTTGCACACTCTACTAACATGTATGATCAGCCTAACCCAATGTGATTTTGTTTTCCAGGTATGCACTGAAGCCAAAGACATGACATGACCCAGTTACTACCTCTTCAACTTTAGGCAGTGTGCATTTTGCTGTTTCAGTTATCTGTAAGTCTATAGAAGACAAAATGATGGAAATCTGACCTCACTTCTTCAAAGCGGGTTTAAGCTAACCCGGGGCTAGTGTCAATCTTTTAAAGATTCAATCTTACGGCCACGCGATGAGGATTACTGTAAAATCCTTTTTGTCCTTCGTTTTGACTTTGGTTGCTTTCAAATGGCCAGTTAAAATGAACTTTGAAACTCTTTTTAACAAGAGAAATAGGAACCTTCACTAACTTTCAATCCTGGGTTAACTTTTGAACTCCTGGGCCCTGTAGTCTCAAAGAGCTAAAGTTTTAGCACACTTTGGCAGCACTTGTTTAGTATTCTTATCATAGTTTTAATTTTTACCTTATATTGTTTTAAGGTGAACAATACTCAGAACATCACTTCCTAAAGGAATGCGACTCTGCTTATTCTGCCAGTAAACCAACACTTCTCCAAAAGTCCTATAATTATAGTTCCACAGGAACAGACCCTATATCTCTTAAGGATACGAGAACACTTTCTCTGAGTTTCAATGTGTCATTTTCATATCTGTAAAAACAAACAGGTTTTTCAAAGAGTGTTGTCTAAATGAAATGAGTTGGGTTCAAAATAGCGAGAAAAATACAACAAAGAAAGTAAAAAGAACTTTTTTGAAAAAAGTTGGGAAATCTTGTGCCCCGCATTTGAGATTTGAAAAAGTGTGGACAAGTTAAGAGTTTTGCACCGTGTTATTTTTATTTTGTGCAAATCTATGCAAATTTGCAGAATTATGCAAGTTTATGTCAAGTTTTGAAACATGGAAACATTTAACATTTTTAAAGTTTTTCAGGATTAATTGGCTGATCATAGTATTTGGTGTCAGGCATTGATTACAGGGGTGAATCCACGATTTTTTCAAGGGGGGGGGGGTGCAAATTCGAGAGGAGAAGGCAAATGTCCCTAAGCCCATAACAGTTGCAAAATGGATTGTTTTTCCCTAAATTGACAATCAGCTAATCGGCAGTTGTATATAAAATAACAGTATGCTATTATTTTTGTGACACAAGGAGACAGACAAGTTCGGAAACTTCCCAAAGCGGGAGTTGCAACCCCCTCAGTCCTCCCCCTGATTCTGTCTCTGGATTAAATGATGCTAGATATCTCATAGGGTTAGGGAGGTTTGACGCTCACCAACTAAACTTGAAGTCATGAAATTCCCCATCTGTTATGATTGCATTAAGGCCCGGTTTAAACGTCGAACTTCACATGTGCCGAACCTAATGCAAATAAGCAAAAAACAATAGCTTTTGCTCATTTGCATTAAGTTGGGCACGTGAAGTTCGACGTTTAAACCGGGCCAAAATCGTTAAAATCTAGGCCAATTAAGACTGGGTTTCAGAAACCTTCGCCATATTTTTTTTTATTTTTAGTTTAATAAACTTGATGAATTATTAACTCATTTCATTTTTGCCATCAAACTGAGATTCCACTATTTTCGTTGTACTTTCTTTAGAGGCTTGCGCAAAAGCATGAATATCTGCCATTCAGTAATTGCTTATTTTTTTTAAAGAAAGCTAGCAGCTGTGTTTTTAGTTTTTGTATTCTTTTTAGTCAGCTCCATAATAAAATTATATAAAAAGTTCATTCATCAGTTGTATTTGCTACTGATTTTGAACGCTGTGTATATTGTGTCATTTTCTTGTGGTAATAAAGTGAGACTCGTAATCATTCATCTTTTGCCTGTTTAGATGCCATATTTTTTTATCTTGTAAAGAAACAATGTTGATTTAGATTTGGAAGGCCACCAAAACTACAGTTCAAATGGCGCGACTCGACCTGGGGCATCCTGTTTTCCTTTGGGCGTGTTTTAGCTCGTTATGGTTTCAGCGTTCTTGTTTACGCCGAAGTGTGTTGCTTTCGATCTCTTACGCCAAGAACAATATTGTCAGCTGGCAGAAAGAGTATATTACCCATTTCATAACAATATATTATTATTTTTACATTTTGGCTGTTACGTACAAAAAGAGGGTCTTTACAGTTCCTGGTCTCAATGGTGATTTATCAGTGAGGAAAATGTATACCCATATTTTCAGTGCCGAAAGCTTGTGAGAAGACGTTTTAATTTAAAATAGTAACATTTTCTGTTAAAAAGGATAATTTGTATTCAATATAAGTTCTCTTTAATTTAAAATTAATGTTTGTTTTTCCCCAAATTCCGATTAATTAATAATTGTGGCTCTTAATGTAGTTCATTTTTTGAAAGCTCTGGATTTAAATTTAACCGTTTATGTTGCTCTGTCCATTAATTGTCAGAGCGCCAGCAGGTGTCGGTTTTAAATGTTCTTCTTTTCCTATATATAGCTTTCATTCATCCTTCGCTTGCTTGATGCGCTTTTTGTCAAAAATTAAGAAATTGCAACTAGCCATTTGTGATTTTCGCATTTTTATCTATTAAACTGATGGGCAAATTACCAACGCGATTTACAGTAAGGCTTTCGAAAAGCCCGGCAGTTGAACGGAGTTTATTTTTGCTAATTTGGCGATTACTGGGAATCTCATTTTTCCAGTGAGGAGAGCCTTTGTTGCGGAAATTAATATTTGTGCTTCCAATGCGTCATCAGTATCTTAATGTTGACTTCACACCATAAAATTTATATTTCTATTCAACGAAATTCACACCTTTAGTTAAGGCTTGCTACGGCAGCTGATCATAAAAATTTGAAACTGTTAGAAATTTTTAACATTTTATTGAATTCGCAAAAACTTTATATTACTGCTTAACGTTCATTTTTTCATGTTCCAATTTTGGCATTTGATTGATAGTTGATGCTGCGCCGGTCCAAAAAAAAGTGACTCAAGTACAAAAAAACTGATGGGAATTATTCTTCAAATTTTGCCTGAAATTCTATTCTTCATTCTCGTTCTTTTTTCCCTTTTCGCAGAAAGAAAGTCCCTGCAAAAGGAAAACTGCTGTTGTATTACCAAATCATTTGCAATAAGCATTAAACAATAGCAAGAGCATAATCTGCTACTAATCTCTAAAAACAAGAAAAAATAATTATTTGTAATGGTTATGTTTTTCTGAAAGCGTCGGACATGTTCCACTCAACTTCAATTGCTGATTTTCGTTTCTGAAATGTCTGTGAAAAAGATCTACTAAAATTATCAAGAAGGACACGCCTTTTTTAAGTTCTTTTTTTTTCAGCTTGTATTACAGCTTTCAGTTTTACTGAGATGCGTCGTGCCATGTGGCGAAAAATCAAACCGAAATGTAATTTTTCAAGTAACTGAATAAGAGCTGCGGAAATCACAGATAATCTCGATAAAACAGCGAGCACAGACAGCCGAAGATCTCCTCGGGAAACCTATGTTACATCAGAATTAAGCCAATATGATTGATCTTAGTTCGTAGGCGAATTTCAGCCTGGGCTAAAATTTCGGTCCGCCCACCGGGCTGACGTTTTGTTGCGATTACAGCGATTTTCAGTCCGGGCTTGGCAGAAAAATTTGCCGGAAGGCGTTTTACATGCACAACTTAAGCGGTGCGCATGCTCAAGTTCACATTTCATTCCGAGCTGAATTTGACATGTTTGAATGCGATTACATGAGTTTTGCAGCCTGGTTTGTGAAACCGGGCTGGAAATTTTAGCCCAGGATGAGATTACTCAAATTCTCTTCATACATTCGCAAACGTCTTTTTAAGAATATTTTTCAGGAAGCCGAGCTGAAATCTCACCCCGGCTAACCGGGCTAAAATTCGTCGTGTGATCGGCCCCTAAATTGCGAATCTTTTTCCACATACAGCATGCATACAAAAGAATTCTCATCTTGGCAAGACATAACCATCAAATCCAAAGGGTTACTTGGTAATTTTATTAATAAATAACGGTCTTTAAAGTACCCTTTTCGTTGGCGTCGATGGATTCTCGGTTGCAGCTGAAAAACAAAGTTTCTAAAAACTGCCGGGTGATCTGTAGCAACAACAATAGAAAAAACTTCAAAGGCAAATGTACTTAAATTTATTCACTCAGACGGTACTGAAAGTGCATCTTATTTGATAAGGACAGTTATGTGGTAAAAATTATTGGATTAGAAAACTGAAGTTTTTTAATGCCAACAAGCAGGCTTCAAAATGTAAACAGATCCCTACCCTTAAGTCGTTTGACTGGGATCCGCCTTTTACGACTGACTTCAAACAATAATTATTCACAAAGTATGATGTTTGCGAATTTTTCTTCTTTCATGTCTCACTGCACTCTTCAAAATAAGAGATTAAGAGGTTAGTTTCCGTTTTTATTACCATCTTTTTTTATATACTACTGGCTAAAATGAAGCTTGTACCAAGTGTACCATCTATCTGAAATCTAATTTCTGCATCAATTTGCAAGTTCTTCTCAAAAGGTCCAAAGTGTTAGAAAACGACAACGAACCTCAATTCGTGTGTTTGGGCCATCTGTGTTTTGAGCAAAAAGAAAATGAGCAACTTTAAAATTGTTTCTTTTTAGTTTTGAAACAAAATACAGTCTACAAAAGAAGAGGAAAACGTGGTACCTCCATTGACCGAAACATAAAAACAAAAACAGCGGACGTCAATGTTCAATGCAGTGTAAAAAGAAGTGTAAGTCACTGCAAATACATCCGATCCCACACTTAGGAGACACTAACAACATCCGTCAATGGTCTTTACCCACATGTACGCTTCACACGGTGTCATAGAAAATACGGAGAAATTCAGTGGTACAAATGACAGAATGAGACAACGCTTCGTGCAGTTAACAGCTCCTAGACGAAGGATCAGAGCCAAATCAGTCAGCAGAGACAATGAACTCCAGCCAGCACATTCAGAACAGGGTTCCCTCCATCTGTGTTGTCTATACTTTCATTGGCGAAAAACCCGACCATTTTTCTACTCTAGCCTATGCTGTTCTCGTTTTCATCATAATAACCCACGCCATGACTTTTCCTTTCAATATTGTATTAAACTCGTTGGTGATGATCGCTTTGAAGACTAGGGCCCGATTGCAAAGCATGTCTAACATAGCATTGGCGTGTTTAGCATTAACTGACTTAATGGTCGGCGTCCTTGTCCAGCCTCTCTACACTCCTTTTTTGGTAGCACTCCTAAACGATGAAACCTCAGGATGGGCTTGCACTTTACACACCGTAACGAGATTTTTCGTCAACTTCTTCTGCTTTGCTTCAATTTCCCACCTTTTTGTAATGTCTGCGGATCGGTACATTGCCATCAAACGTCCCTACAGTTACCTTCGGCACACTGTCACCAAGACTCGTATAATGATCGCTTCTGCCGTTGCATGGATCTTGACTTTAGCCATTCACGTTGTATTCATCGTTGACTTCGACCTATTTTTGGCATCAATAATCCCCTATTGATCACATTTGTCGTGGTTATTGTTCTCTGCAATGTAACAGTTTACCGTGAAACTCGTCGACATGAACAGCAAATAGCTAATCAGCAAGTTTCTGCAGAGGCCAGAGAAAATTCTTGGGGCAAAAACGAGCCCTCAAACTAACCGCTACTATTGTTGCACTTGGGATTTTAAATTATTTACCTGCAGTTAGTTTTAGAAGAGTCAAGGACCCTCTAAAACAGATTGTACATGACCGTTTCCACTTTGGCAGTCCTTAATTCTTTTGTCAATCCTTTCATTTATTGTTTTAGATTAAGGCTGTTTCGTGTTGCTTTTATCGAGTTACTGTTGGGAAAAAACCATGCTCAAGCTGAAGAATTTGAAAGGAAAATCTTCGGAGGTAACACTGTGGCCAATGTTGAATCAAGCCAAGAAGGTGTGAGAGAGACACAAGCTGTCTGCTAAGTCAATGTGAGAGAGGAGGAAGATGTCTGCCAAGTCAACGCTGTAGCCAACAATGAACCGACCCAACAAGGGGAGCGAGAGGAGCAAGATCACTGCCAAGTCAGTACCGTCAGATATATCAGTTGGAAGAAATCAAGGACAGGTGAGAGGTGAGCAAGATGTCTGCTAAGCGAACGCTGTAGCCAGTAATGAACCGAACCAAGAAGGGGAGCGAGAGGTACAAGATGTCTGCTGAGCCAATACCAACATATGTATTAAAGCAAATCACATTAATACCATCAGACACATTGACACATTTTAGGGACGGGAGAGGGAGGTACAAGATAACTGCCAAGTCGATGCCATCGACGCTATTGAAACATGAAGGAAACGGAGAGAGGGAACTGAACAAGAGGTCTACAACGTTAATGCCATCAGATTCATGAAATAGACCATAAAGGTGAGAGACAGCGGCAAAATGTTTGTGAAGGCAATGCCAATAGTGACATTGAAACAAACCGGCGAGAGGAGCGAACTCTCCGCCAACCGCAGGTGAGTCAACGCCTTGATCGATTTAGAACAAATCAGAGCAGAGGCGAGAAAAAACAGAACATCAACAAAGAAAACATGAAAGAGATCAATACAACCAAACAGGAAATGAAGTAGCTGTAGTCATAACCGACGGCAGCGTTCCTTCATGCAACTGTGTGTATGTGAGTATTCTAATATTTTCTAGCCTGTGTACAGCCGGCCGCTCTCCTCAAGAAAAATATCTCCAAAAAATATCTCCGATTTGTTCTTGCGGAGAGCGAGCGGATGTACACAGGCTAATATTCTTTAAGTTAAATTAAGGCACTTGTAACAGTTGTAAGTATAGAGACTGCCACTTGTGACCAACTGTACTGCAAGTGCACCTTTCAATGTTTGCTTACAAACATGGCCATCTCAAGTATTTGGCTTACATTTCCTCGTTGGGTTTTCCTGATATACATGTAAAATATGTATATATTGTATGATATTTATTGAGCCTTTTGATAATTTCTTACTTTGGGTAAAATCGAAGATGGCGGCCACCTTGGATGACGTCACAGGTCCCCAGCAGCGCTACAACCAATGTATACCTCATTTCGTGGAGCACATAGGAGACTTTCTAAGACAGATAAAATCTGTACAAAACATCGTAACATAACGAAAACCCATGGGGGTTCTATCAGCCCACCCCCCCCCCCCTTTCAACTTGTACCATGGTGGGGGTATGACTTTGCTTGTACGTCCGAGGGTTAAGCTAAGACTGTAACAGGTACATATTTCCAAGGGCACCAAGGGGGGGGGGGGGGGGACCATTTTCACCGCAACAGCGTTAGGGTACGTTGGATTCCTGGATATCAACAGATCGAGGAAAAAAATCGCGACCTTCCGTTCTGACGAGGACAAAAAAGGAAGCAACTTCCTGTTAACATTCTGGATTTTATTCTGATTCGCTGCCTCTTTTTCAATCATAATTTTCCTTCAGTTCTTTTCGGTAAACATGTGCTGATGGTGCAGTATCCTTCAAGCGAGATTTTTATATGTGATATCTGGGCAAAAATAGGTGGTAAACCAGCAAAATGTTATCCTTGTGGGTTTTGAATCCAAGGACGCTTTAGTTAGTGTGTGGATAACATTTGGCACTGTCACTATTTGGTGGCACATTAAAAGCTCTGTTAAAGCACGACGAAAGTCATTAACGGAGGGGCAGCTGCAAAACAAGTGTTAAAAAGTTTCGCGGTTATCAATTGCTAAAAAAACTACACAAGTTGATATCGCTTACATTTATTTTGCACAGAAGCGAGTTTGTGGCGACTATTTTGTGTAAAATTGGAACTCTCTAAGTTCTGTTGACATCGTACAAAGCTCTGGTGTTTTATAACAGGAGCCCATGTTTATATGCATCTTCCCAGTCAATTTGTCTTGCGTCCTCAACTTCGCATTCTTTTCGCCATTTTGCTTGATTTTTAGAAGAGGTGTTTTTTTCACAAAGGAGTCGGTGAAATAGTTTGGTAGGTTTTGGGAGAGGCGGACAGAAGCCTCGTTAGCGCTGACCTCTTTTGCTCGACATTGTTTGTGATTATTCTGATATTTTTCACGTGAAATTACGGCATTTATTAGTGTGTGTGTGTAATATTTATAAAGACTGACACTTGTGACCTAAAGGTATTGCAAGTGTACCTTTAATGCTATTTATAGAGATTTATGGCCCATCTGGTCCAGACTTGTATTTATAGGGACTGGCACTTGTGATCCTAGCGCTTCACGACTGTAAAAACCACATTATAATGTGGCATACCGTATTTACTCGATTAAACGCCGCGGCGTTTATTAAATTTTTAGCGTTTCCGATGCGGCGTTTATTCAAGGGCGGCGTTTATTTGAGGGCGGCGTTTATTTCACAATCATATTTCTTAAATCACTGATAATAATTACGGTAAATCATTCGTAAATACTATGTAAAACAAAAACATGTTTAAAGTTCCAATGTCTCGCTTTTTTGCTGAGATAGAATCATAATTGTCTGGCTTGTGATATGTACAACGTTCACGTGTAGATTACCGAGTTTTACCGTTCTTGTTGTTTTTTTTTTCTTATAATCCTCGAATAAACGCTGCATTCTTCTGATTGGGTGCGGCGTTTATTCGAGGGCGGTGTTTATTGGTAATTTTGCTTCCATCTGCGGCGTTTAATCGAGGGCGGCGTTTATTCGAGGGCGGCGTTTATTCGAGGTCGGCGTTTAATCGAGTAAATACGGTAACAGGTCCATATATATGTAAAATGTGTATTCAAAGTGTACCTTTATGATACGTTTGGAGACTATGTGGCCTAAATGTGGCCAATGTCGTATACCAGGGACACTCAACAGCTCATTTCGGCGAGATATCTGTTGGGACGGCTTAAATCGCCTGAGATATTCGGTTTTAAATCGCCTGAGATATTCCTCTTGGTTTCGGTGGGAAAATAATGTCGCTTAGAGTCGGAAAGACCTAAAGTTTTTGCACGATTTGAGTATTCAGGTAAAGAATCCGAAGAGATCAATGTTTGCTTAAGAACAGGGCCATCTTAAGTATTTGGCTTACATTTCCCTGTTGGGTTTTCCTGATATACGTGTAAAATATGTATATATTGTCTGATATTTATTCAGCCTGTTGACACAAAAAACTTTTTATGATATCTAGAATTAAGGGTTTGATCCAACTGGTCCATAATAATAATAATAATGACTTTATTAACGTGTCAAGCAAAAATCTAGCAGAGAGGATTCCCCACTGCTTTCCATAAGTGTACAAAATGAATTCTTTGTCTGTCGTGAGATATATATAGTTGCTTGTCCCTTCTGGAACATATATCCAGAAAGAGGGGTGTAATAAACATGTTAAACGAAACAACGTTTCCGATAAAAAAAATTACTTAGGGCGATTGCAAGAACCTATTGGTTCTCTGAAGTGTCCCAAAAAGTGGGCATGTAGTGGGTGGAGGGGGAACTGATCGCACGTGCGTGTAGTCTTAAGAAAGGGCCATACCTGGCCTTTGCCAGCATTAAAAAAACGTTTCCTTGCATAGCCACACCTCCTGACTGAGAAGAAGAAGAGTTAGCTCCCTATAATCCTGATCTCGGATCAAAAGAAATCCAAAGCACAATATAACTCGTTCAAGAAGGGACCATTGATTACCTTGCTCTAAAATATAACTTGAAAAATTAAATTAGTCAACTCAAGGTAAAGATGGGGTCCCATTGAGTGATTATATTGAGGTTTTGGGCCACTTTGTGATTTGATAGGATGTAAGGAAATATTTATCAAAAAAACGATGGCGGTCTTTCAGGGGGGGAGAAGGCAAAAATCACGTTTTCCATTTTTTTTTCCGTTTAGCTTTTCAGTATTCAAGCTGAAACACACGTACTTTCCAAGGTAGCATAATTTGTAAAGAGTTTTTCTTTTACAGACCGAGCCAAGAAATCAGGCTGATTTTTGTTAGAAAAGACGAGGGGACAGGAGTCACTCTTCCCATAGAAATCTCTTAAATTTCAATGATACATATTTTAAACTTTTCACAAAAGCGTCCACAATTTTCAGGATAGCATATATGAGGGGTATAAGGTGCATAAAGATGTGTGAAGTGGTCCTGATCATTTTTCACGCAGATTCCAATTCACTTTCTTTTACGACCTTTTGTTTGGTGCCTACAAAAACACATAGCACGACAAATTGAATTCTTAATTCTTGTTTATGAAACATTACGACTCACAGCTACTTAGCAAATCCCGCTTGATGTTTCACGTTTTCGAGGCCAAAAAATATGGCATATCACGGCTCACGAAAGTGCCGTATAATGACAACTACCGGCATTGCGGACACCCTAGGGACCGCGACTTGGTGACTGTAATAGCGAGAGTCTGTAATAGCGGTGTGCGCGAAAAAAAAATATTACAAAAAAGTATTTGCAGTAGGGGAATCACATGTATTTACATGGGTTACAATCCCCCCCCCCCCCCAAAAAAAAACAACAACAACAACAACAATAAGCGCATAAACCGCGGAAATGGCTTAGGACTGGAATATCGCAGTCATTTGTAAGATTTAGGGCGGAAGAAAATATTTGGAATTTGGACAGACTAGGCAAACTTATTCATGGAAGCGAGACTGCAAAGGTGGCCTTCCGAGGAAAAGAAAATAGAATTTTAATAGGTTACCACTCGGTGTTTGCTAGTGATCGAGTTAAAACAATAAAATTGTGTCGTCGGGACTGAGAAAAGTGTCCTTAAGTTTGTGAAAGCGAGATTCCGTAATAGTGGGAGTTTGTTTCCGGCAAACGCACCATTCATCATGTTCATGGTCACAGTTTTAATACTTCGGAGTAACCCCGTTCCCAGAAAACCAAAAGAAAATAAATAATTCGTTTCTCTCGTTTGGTAACTGTAACACCAGGTTTTGTTACTGAAGCATTGTAAAGTTTAGTTCATAAAATTTTTGTCAGCTTTCTGTTGTAACAAGTGTTATTTGTAAGTAATTCTTTTTTCTTGTTTTGTAACTGTAACATGTTATGTTAAGCATTGCAAAGTATATAGTCGGTAAGTACATGTTTTGTAGTCTATAGTGCTTGTTTAACAAAAATCGTGCAAAGAAAAAAGCACGGTATCCTTTATTTTCATTCTCTGAGATTATTTTAGTTCCTCAAGGCAGTGATACTCGAACATGACTACGAGAAATTGCAAATCTTTATTAAAATTCAATCAGTTTTTACTTTAAACAGGCGTAAAATGCAAAAAACCGAAAAGCAAATCGGTGACTAAGGAATGAATTAAGAATTATCACAGTTGCTACTTTCTTGAGTTCCTGATTGTATTAATTTTGTATAACTAAGTAAAAATGCCGCCGTTATAATGTCTATAGCTCTCCATGCTTTAGTCCCTGGAATTCGTCGTGTGAAATGAAGCCATCCTTATTTTTGTCTTCTTCGTGGAAGATTTCTTGCATCAGACTATCATGGCTTTCGTCTCCCTCACCATGCGAGAGTCCCTCCCTCCTAAGATACCCTGCAACCTGCAACAAAACGGAAAATGTCAAATGTATGGACTGTTGACAGTAACCTGTAGTGTATAGACGTCTTTTGGACTGATAAGCAATCGCACTTGGTTCCCCACTAACTAGCCGCTTTTAGCTGAATCAAATGTTTTCCCTTGCGAGTGATTGGACAAAATGTGTGCTCCAACTTAAACTAAGGAATGTCAAATGGTAATCCCAAGCGATATATCCAGTTTACAAGACTTCAGCTTAAAGACGTTTCCGTTCTGTGGACCTCAAGATAGGAGAGCTTTTTGGTGTAATAGTAGACGAGGGTATAAGATATTTTCTAATGATTCGGTGCCGAAAATCGAATATTAAAGTACTTTGAGGGAGAAAAAAATCTCCCCTTACCTCTGAGTGAGAGATCATTCCATCTCCATCGACATCAATCTCTTTAAACATATTAGGTTTGCCTCCATCCTCGCCGGGCTCACTGATCTTGAGTAGTTCCACATAAAAGACCAGCAGCGCCCTAGGGGGGATTTTATCTCCCACGGGGAATTCTCCATATCCGTATTGGGACGGGACGACCAGCTCACGGAGTTCCCCCACGCACATGTCCTTCAGACCCAGGTCCCAGCCGGCGATAACTTGTCCTTCACCCAGCACGAACTCAAATTCACTGATAAAGAGAAAACACCCGGTCAAACACAGAAGTTTTAAGAGGCATTAATGTTATTATCTGCTTTCTTGCATTTCTTGAATAAAAAATATTAGTACTTAAACAGTCGCGAAATTTGGTAGGTTCCTAGATGGAGCGGAAATTTCGTTTAGTTAATCACCGACCCCTTTACTTCGCAAAGCGGTCATGTGCTAGCAGTTATGGTCAATCACAGGCGGCCCAAGCTCACGATCTGATAGCACGAACGTGACTCTTACTCGTAAGCAGTATTCTCGATTAATAGACTATGTATGGGAAATTCACTCAAGTTTTCAGAATGCAAAAATATAGCCATGTTTGTGGCAATAAACTTCACTTCCTCAACGTGGCGTCGTCTTTGTGTCTTTTGTGTAATTTGGACGCAAATCGTTTTTTTAAACGAGTTTTGGGTTTTTTGTTTGCGTTGTTTTTCCCTAAATAAGACGAATGTAGGGATAAGACAACCCCACGATTTCCATGATTACATTCTAGCATTCTGAAAACCCAGAAAACCTAAGTGAAGTTTAAATAAATCGAGAATACTTCTTACGAGTAAGAGTCACGTTAGTGCTACCAGATCGTAAATATAAGTGCAAAATCGAATGATGGGGTTGGTCTCAGTCGAAGTTGCTGTCTACCCCTTATTAAAGTCGCAGCTTTTTTTGATTGAGCTTGTACAAAGCGAGGGGAGTCTTGCCCCAGTCCTCCAGACGACGCTCGTTCGTGCCAACGCGACAAGGATTTGCATGTGAGAAAATAATCTTTAATTCAGTACGACGAAGCTATCCCTACGATACTGCTTACTTTGAAATACTGAAATATTGAAAGAGCCAAACTTGCTGAAATTTAAGTGCCGTTTATATAATGAGGAAAGGACCTCTAAATCTTGCTCATGATATAAGTTTTAATTTTGTGCAAACTTGCAAATAAGCCGGTGACCACCAAGATAAATTTTTAAGCAATTGTGAACATCTTCGCTTCGTTTCAATTCAGTCTCGCTATTTTATGCACTGAGGTTTCCTACGAATAATTATTTCAATGTAACGATTAAAAAACCTGTAAAATTTATATTAAAAAGTCGAAGAAAAATACGCATTTCAGTTGCCAGTATAAGGTAAAACTAATTTTACGCTAAACCATTCAAGCATCCTTCTGAAAAGCAAAGAAAAATTTGTTCAAAACTACTTGTCGGAAAAACAGAGGAAAACCTATTTATGAGCAAAATTTAAGCTCAGAGCATAGCTTAACAATTAGCCGTACTAAAGAAATAATCTACATTAGTCACGACTATTGTAGCTTTTGCATAAAAGACCTGCAAAGGTACAAGGGCAAATTTGACTCTTGGCTTATTTTTTTATTCGTAACAGGTGCTGGCCTCCTTTAAGCCTCCCAGAATTACCAGTTCTCCAAGTTGAACTCTTGGAATACGGAATTGAACAAATGGTTTCATTTATGGCACAAGAAATGCTCAAGAACACATTAGCTTAACTAACTAGACGTGAAATACTTGGAAGGAGCTTTAATTTACCGCTATTTACCTTGTTGGCAAAACCGGCGTCTGGTCTATAAGCGTGTTGTTGTATCTCACTGTCAGAAGGTCGCCATCTTTCGTTTCTCTCGGACAGTTCTCCGGTTTAATCATAATTCCTACCGAGAGATGATCCCTGTCTTGTTCCGAGGATTGGACAAGAGCGCAAGCGAGTAAAAATGCAAAACCAGTGAACCAAAGTGAAGCCATTTTCAGTGCTCTAAAGGTTTTGCACGAGCAAAAAATTAGATGTCACCGAACTTCGCTAGCCGGCTGCAAAAGCACACTAGATCACAGCTTTGCACGGCACATAATATTCAAATAAATTTGAATACGTCCACGTCGAACGGAGGCCACGAAAGAGAAAACGTGGACACGAAATTAAAATTCATGTTCGAGTTGGCAGAGTATAACATTCATCCCGCGAACAACCATGTTACCTAGAGACGATAAACTTTAATGTTTAATATGCGGCAACTTTCTATTCAAAAAACTTATTTGAAATTAGTACGAAATGGACTAAAACGGCGTTTTTTTCTCCGGGAGAAACTGATTTGTCTTTTAAAGTTTCATGTGGGAAAAGTTTCTCTTTCTTAAAAGCGCGGACCAAGCTTCTTTGCTTTGTTCTATAAAAGCAATCATGGCATTTTAAAATGGCTATTAGCACGTGTTCTTTAAAACACAATGATTTGAATCATAATAATGCAGTAGTCACACAATCTTAGTCAATTTTGGTGGAAGTTAAGAACGAGTCAAGTGCTTATATGATTTTTAAATGCTTTCAAACAGCTCGAATTTCATTAAAGCAGTTTTAATTCTTACGCGGAATTTAGAAAATGACTTCTCTAAAGGGACACAGTTGATTTTCAGGCTTTGAACATCAACGCGTGTAAGTGATGTTTCAATACTGTGCAAAAAACTCAATGTGCAAAAAACTCACTCTTGTAATTTGTGGACGGCTTAAGACTCTGGACAAGTCACAAAACTATCTACGTTTTCTAAAAGGTTTTTCAGTAGTAGTTAATTTGTGAAAATAAACTTTTGAAGGGTGTGTTTTAGAAGGCACAATCCATCCTGGACAAACTTTGGCAACCAATGTTTAAGAAGGGCTTCAGGCTACGCGTCTTTCAGTTCGCCTAGTACAAACTGAGACGCCGGGTTCAAGATACACTATTCTTTAGACGAACAACATCTTTAATTTATGTAGTGACGCCGTCTGTTGTTGTACCCCGACATATGCAAGTGAGAAAATTCAATTCCGCTTTTCTGGATCAATACTTAAGTTTGAAAAGAAAAATAGGAACCTTCGTCTTATCTTAAAAATTAGACTCAAGCGAGTTTTCTGAGCGTATATAGTCGATAAGGCGCAACCGAGTTGATCGAGTATCGCTCACAGAAAACTGAGACTAGTTTAAGCGGATAAACAGAGATATTTAGGCCGTATTTACAAAAAAACAGCCCAAAGGATTTTGACTTTCCAGGCTAGGACCTCCACGAAATCCTTTTTTATCAGAAAAAGATCTATGAACGATTCAGCCAACCAAATTTTCAGACTGCCAGTAGAACATAGAAATGTCTACTAAAATGCAGTAACGCGGAAATGTGTGCACAGTGTTCCTCGATTGTCACCGGCACACTTTGCCGTTATTTTAAAAACCCATCAAAATAAAAAGTGTGACTAAATCAGTTTATCTTCATTAATTAAAATTAGCATGGATTCTACAACGATTTCACAACTACCCCGAGCACTCAGTTGAAAATGTTGAATGTTAAGTTGCGGGCGTAAGCAAATTTTGTGCTACATTCGTTAAATATCACTGGCTTTTTTAATTTTCTTGCCCGCAGTAAACTGTTATTTGCATCAACAAAGTGCGTGTAACGTTTGAGTCTCTGGACGAAATCCTAAAGCGGCAATTGAAATGAAAGCTATTGAGCAGTACTTTCGTGTGGTGCTGTTTATTATGCTGTACAAGGTGGTTCTAACTTTTGAGTCTGTGGATGAAATCCTAAAGTGTGACCATTCAAATGAAAGCTACTGAGCAGTACTTTCCTGAGGTGCTGTTTATTATGGTGTACAAGGTGGTTCTAACTTTTGAGTCTGTGGATGAAATCCTAAAGTGTGACCATTCAAATGAAAGCTGCTGAGCAGTACTGTCCTATGCTGCTGTTTATTATGTTGTACAAGGTGGTTCCAACTTTTCTGTCTGTGGATAAAATTCTAAAGCGTGACAACTCAAATGAAAGCTACTAAGCAGTACGTTCCTATGGTGCTGTTTATTTATGATGCACAAAGTGTTAGTATCTATTTTTTGAGTCCGCGGACGACACCCCAAAGTTCGACCATTATAATGAAAGCTACTGAGAACTTTTCTGTGTGCTTTTCTTCTAAAAATTTGCACAGTAAAATAGGGTATGGTATCTTGTTTCGAACAAGGGTTGACTTCTTTTGTGATGAAAGGGCTAAATTAAAAAGATTACAGTCGTTACTTTATCTCAATCTAGAACAAACACGTCCTCAAAGACAACAGTTCTGACTGAGGAAAGTGACCCTAAGGATGTCCGTTTTGGAATAAGTTGATTTGTTGTTTTAGCATTCACAGTTCATCATGCCTGGCTTGCTTAGGCCACCATTCCAACAGCTCACTCACAGCGTCCCAGTTAATAACATTCCAGAATCCCTGCACATATGCTGCTCTGCGATTCTGGTGCTTTAGATAATATGCATGCTCCCAGAGGTCAATCACTAGAATGGGGTATAGACCCTTGTGGCTAAAGGGACTATCCTGGTTTGACAGATTGATAATTTTGAGTCTCTGTTCCTCGATGTCGAAGCACAACCAAGTGTAACCTGAACCAAACAACGCCAAAGCGTTTTTTTCAAAGTTTTTTTGGAACTCAGAGAAACTTCCAAAAGTCTCATCAATCAGCTGCACCACTCGGTCAGAGGGTCTTCTTTCTTCATTGTTTGGATTTGGAGACATTATTGCCCAGTACAAAGCATGGTTGACGTATCTGACAAAGAAAGGGAAACGTATTTTGCAGCATTGTTAAATCTTGAACACCAAAAAAACTCAGTGGCTCAGATTGGAATTGAACCACCTCCTGAGCTACAAAGCCACAATAGGAATAGTGCATGGATAAATCCCATTTGATCTTCTATGTGCATGGGAAATTCCCTCGACATGCAAGGAACAAGCTAAAAAACAATGCTGCAGCAGTGTTTTAATCCATTTTTGATTAATCATCTTTTGAAAAAGTGTGTCAGACCCATGATACCCCCCCCCCCTTCCACGTCTCTCACCAGGTGCCACATCTGGTGAGTGTTCCAGGGTGATGTGACCAGATACATGAACCAAGGATAAAATTGAACCACAACATATATAATTTGTCAGCCTGCATAGCAAGCATTTCTGTAGACTTTTCTGCACGTTCAAGCCATTTCTTGTTTTTTGGCCACGCAAAAATTGGGGCGGGGCAATGGAGAGGGGGATATTTTGTCCTTGTCCTTTTTTTTGGGCTGCCAAAATGGCAAAACAATTGCTTCAAATGTGCAGAAGACCTAATGGAAATGTTTACTACGCAGGCAAATAATTTGTGCATTCCAGAGCTTGACTCACCCTCCACCATTGTTTTTTATTTTCTCCCTCCAGTTGTCAGGTATGAAGTCAACAAAGTGCAGGATTCCTATGATGGGTTTGGCTGCTATTGCTGCCTGGTCACCCTGAAATGTCAATTGAGAAGAACAATGTTTGATTCCTCTTCATTTGTGTGGGTGGAGAACTGCAGGCATATTCAAGAAATATTAGTGATGGGGAGAGGGGAGGTGCAAAAGCCTTTTTTGGGTTTACATTTTTCTGGTAGACATTTTTGGTAGAAAGATTTTGTCAGGACCTTTTTTAGGGATAACAAGAAGTGTGTTCACCTTAGGGTTCTCAATTTTATGTCAAGCAATTGTATCCATTTCACCTACAAACTAAAGAAAGAAAAGTGGAATCATTAACTGTTTCGGATTCTCTTGTTTTTCTAGGCAGATAGGAAGGGCTTTGTTAGGTTACATTCTGGGCCCCTCAACTTTTTTTGAGTCCAAGTTTTAGCTTAATGGGGCTTTTTGGGGGTATAAATATTTGGTCTCATTTACATCTCCCTGTCACTAATACACTTGAGTAGCCCCCCTCTCTGTGGTGGAAAGTAATACACATATTGGAGTCTCCCTCCCTTCCCCCTAGGGGCAATGAAATATCATGGGATATGACAAGTAGAACAAGATCATTATCCTTGAAAACCTAATTATTCCATGAGCACATTTTGGATGTGGTTTAGTGGTTAATGCATTGGACTTCAGATCTGAAGGTCAGTGGTTCGAGTCCCAGTCCCTGCCGTCGTGTTATTTCCTTGGACAGGAAACTTTACCCACATTGTCTCTCTCCACCCAGGTGTATAAAATGGGTGCTGGCGATATACTGCTGGGGGGTAACCCTGCGACGGACTAGCATCCCATCCAGGGGGAGTAGCAATACTCTCAGTTGCTTCATGCTACAGAAATTGGGCTAAGCTCCAGCACGTTTGACGATCATAGCTTGTGTGTGACTCAACCTTTTACCTTACAGGTTGGATGTGAGGTGAGAAATAACCAAGAAGGTCCACAGTGTTCAGCTGGTTAAAATAATAATAACAATAATAATAATAATAATAACAATAATGATAATAATAATAATTATAGTAATAATAATAAAAATTTTTATAGCACCTTATCCAAAAGCTCTAACTAAAGGCACTTCACAATAAAAGTTTTAAAATACTAACAGAAACTCATAAGGAGTTGAAACATGTAACTCACGTTCAATGCTCGTGAATATTCATTTTTCAAACTACCACATTTGGAAGCCCCTCACTCCAGTCTACGATGCTGCAGTTCATTTCGCTTCCGTTGAAAATTGAACTTATAAGCGATACAAATGCACAGTTGATTCAAAACTCAATCACTGGTTACCATAAAAATCAAGAAAGAACGAGAAAAAAAAACGAGAAAGAAAAAAGGGAAAATAATCGATCACATGACTGAAAGAAAAAGGTGCCAAAACCATGTTGCAGCATTTCTTTGCAAAGCTGAATGGATCAATGAAACTGCTCCGACGTGAACATCCGAGATTAATTTTTTGAAAAAGCCTTCCAAATATTGGCTCTAAAATGTGGTACAGGTTTGACGTTTCCTGAAAAATTGTTGTGTTCATCGTCCAAAGTGGATTAAAGCTACAGTATGATTTCACCATTGAAGATGGAGAGTGCAAACGAACACAAAACATAGTGGTTACAGGTTCAGAGGCTTCGGACGGAATGTGTCTAAACAACAACGAATCAAACATTCAACTTATTTTGCATTACAATCTCTTTATTTGAACATTTGGAGCTGCTTGAACTCAGAGCTACATCAACTGCAGGTAAAACGATGTTATTTTGTGTAGTAAGCTTATAAAGCCAAAAGAATGTCGTCCTTTCTTATTCAGTTAATTATTTAGCTTGATTTTGGTAGTGAACAACCGAAAATGTGTGACATCGGACACTTAAATATTATTAAACGACTCTCTTCAATTTTACTGTTAAATATTTTTGTACCATGTCTTGATATTTTGGTGTCAAAAATTTTGTGTAAAACCTACCTTTTGTGAACATTTCTTGATAGTGCCACGGTGAAAGAAATCGTAACACATGGTTCAATTTTACCTGTTACCATCCCCCCCCCCCCCCCCCGGGCAACCCCGGGGACAAGTCCAGCCCTTCGGTCTCGGGGGTGGGGAATTGTTTAAAGCCGTCTTATCCTGGGGGAAGGGGGTGTGGCAAATCAAATATAATGTTGACGCCGGACCGCATTGAGAAGACTGCCTATTTCCAGTGAGAATCTCTAGAATTTGCAGCAGACTGGTTAGAGAAGAATAATCTCTCAAAATTAAAATCTGTATTCGAAGGTAATTTTATTAACAATTATTGTTAAACGAATGTGTGTTTGATGCGTACTTGAATGGATGGCGTTCGTCACAAACAAAGAAATATTTCTTCACGTATTTATGTAGATACTAAGACGACTTAAATACACTCTATATGAAAATGGATGCATGGCTTTATATTAAACAGAGGTCTCAGTCCAATGTTCATTCTTATAAAACAAGCTAAGAAAAACTTCTTTAAACTGCTGCCATCAATTTTTGTTCACGGGCCTCTTGTGCGTATGTGCTATACTTAGAACAAATCACGTGGCGAAGACCATTTCTTTATTCGCTAGCCGTATGCCAGCGCTGTTAGAGGTTTTTCTTCAGTTTTCTTTTTCAAGTATAGTGTTCATGTATTTATTACATTATACATGTAGTGTCCTTCGTTCAAGAAACTCTAGCAAAGCATTTAAGTTTTTATCAAAACGTCTGGTTTTGCTATTGTACGGAAATCAATATTGTAATCTATGCTTTGTACCCAAAACAACGTATTTGTGGGGTCGATGAGGAGTCCCGGGGTGGGGAATTGTCTCTTTCTGCATGCCCAGGGGTGGTGAATAGACCGCCAAATGAGAACAAAATTGCAAATCCCAGGGGGTATGCCCGGGGGGGGAGGGGGCATGGTAACAGGTAGAATTGAACCATACATAAACACAACGCTAGACTAGTTTGGTTTGGTTTCGCAGTCTGATCTACTTCTAACCCCAGCGGTTTGCTCAATGTTGTTTCAATTACCAATTTTGTTGCCTGAAAATTTCCTGCTCGGTCTTCGAAACCAGTACTTCTTTTCGATTTGTCGTTCCAACGTTTGAAAGCTTTGTCGGCTTGTTTTCCCCGTTTGCCAGCCATTCTTTGAGCAAGCGGGCGAACTTGGTGTGAAATTACGTCACGTAGTTGACGAAATTGATTGGTCAGTTCTCTTTCTCCTCATGTTCCAAATATGGTACTTGCAAAAATGAATAATTACAAGCATAAGTCAAAACCTACATAAGCGAGTTATGTGCCGATCAATTTGAAACTTCAACACCCCTTCCCCCCCCCCCCCCCCTGGGCATACCCCAGGCATTTGACTGTGCATCGTGCCCAGGGAGGGGGGAATTTGAACGTTGCGTTGAAAGGGTGGGGAATGTGAACCGGATTTATCTCTTGTTCTGATGTAATATGCCCAAGAGTTTTTCGGTTTTTGCAGGGTATGACGGATTTCCAAGATAGAATTTTGCCTTTGTTAGTTAATAACTCTTTCAAAAGAAGTTTGAAGGTGTCATTACGGCATATCTCACTCTGAAAAGCGTGAACAGTGTTTGATTGTCTTTGAGGAGAGTTATTTCAGTACTAGTTGGTGGGGCATTTGAACGGCTTTTTGCCCCGAGGGGAGGGAATTTGAACAAGCCAATCTTCAAAAGTTCAAATGCCTGGGTAGCCTGCGTGCAGACGTCTCCTATTTCCTTCCACCCATGGAAAAGGGACGTCTGCGAAACGGCGTCGCTAATCGTGTTCCAGTATCCTGCTGTTTTTCAGGAATTCGTGGAAAGTGCTTTTATTGGTTGCTTGACAATAGCCACTGTTAGAAACAACTCTGATTGGCTATCGTCGGGAAATCCTCAAGATAATGTATGCGATCTACATTTAGCGGGGTTTTCCATTGATCAAAACATGTCCGATTGTGTGTTGTGTTTCTCGACTATTCTGAAAAACAACGACAGAAACCTTGTGAAAAGTCGCAGTGAATTTAAAGTTCAGGAAGAAATCCTTTCTCTTCAGTTCACCGTACACGAAACATCGCCATATATTTGTAGATCGTGCGTGGGAAAGTTGCAAAAGTGGAGAGGTATTTACGCCAACGTGAGAAAAATCGAGGACAAACTTTTTAGCGATTATAGTTCCAAAGCTTTCAAGGCAGGACTTACAGTAAAAAAAAAAAAGATCGAGACACTAGGAAAGGACAGCATAGGAACTTCGGCTTCTCCCGAGAAGCGAATTCTTTTGGAGGAGTCGGTAGATCGTTCGTCGAACGATCTCAGTTCGCTGGCTACGTCAACTCCTGTGAAAGCCGTTCGCAATGCTTCTGTGAGAAAAATTCAGATTCCTCCCCTTAGTCCTGTTCAACCTCCGATCATGGAGCGATCAGAGGGAAACGATTCTGGCACAGAAAACAAAACTGTGTTATCATAATTTATGCAAAATTTAAAACCCAAACAGCAGGATACTGGAACACGATTAGCGACGCTGTTTTGCAGACGTCCCTTTTCCGCCGGTGGAAGGAAATAGGAGACGTCTGCACGAAGGCTAATGCCCGGGGGGTTGCCCGGGGGTGGGGGGGGGGGATGTTGAACTTTTGAATTGATCGGCGCATTACACGTTTCAAGTCCTTATGAGTTTCCGGTACTAAATAATAAAACAAAACTATACATTAAAATAGTGCTTAAAAAGATGAGTCTTCAAACTGCTCTCTAGCTCAAAAGTACTCAACCTCACATCCAACAAGCACAAGTGCAATGATTGTATAATTCTCACATCTTTGCTTCTCAGTGGACCCGTCAAATCGAAAAAGAAATTCCAAATTTTTTATTGCATACTCACCGATTCTCGCCAGCTTTTTAACGCCGCATTCAGTTTGTTAGTGTACGCTGCATGGTGTCCCAAATGATGGACTCGCATAGTTGCTTCGTCAATAAATGGTTCCAAACCGTCATATCTGTACGGTAACTCGGGTAGAACGTACTCTTGCTTATGTTGAATGATTTCGTCGTAAGGAGTGGTGCATTCTATGTTGGGAAGGTGAAGGAAAAGAAGAAGAAAGGCAGGGAGACAAGCAGATATCAGATCTCGGGCGGCAGCCATAATTTGCTGGCGAGAAAAGGTCCTTGAGCGCGGGCGCATCAAAGAGAATGAGTCACGCAAACAATGAAGCACAGGTTCACCACGCTAAATACTATAAAGAGTGTTCTACGTTTAAAAATTTGCAAGAATCATTTCTATTTCCATTCTACTGTATGCTGAATTTCTTGCCTTTTCTAGGAGTATTTCGCATTTTTAGGACTATACCGGGTGAAAACAGTCGCCTTGAAAATTTAGAAGAAACAGCAGAAGAAGCCTGGGTTCTACAAGCACAGGTTTCCCAATGATCGCCTGACCATTGTTAATGGATTGGGTCGATTTCCACCTGTCCGTTCCAAATCAAAATATTGATCTTTGAGAAGCAAACAGGTGAAATGTTGAGAAGAAACATCCTGGTTTGTGCATTGCACCTTTATTTAATATCCAGCGACCTGTCTGTTTGTTTAAATGAGCCCCTTGCAGGGCACTTGAAGCAGTTTGGTCAACATAGACTGCCTGATGTTGGCACGGACGAGTTGGAGGTCGTTCCACATCCGTCAGAGTTTTGGAAAAAATACGTGTCCGAAAAACGACCTGTTGTGTTCAGAGGCGCCGCTAAACATTCCAGGTAAATATACACTTGTTACCTTAAAGTTGCGGCAAAGAAATCGTTTTTTTTTTTAAATAACATGGTACCAAAAAATGTTGTGGTCTAAAAGATTTTAAAGCTAGATTAACTGACTCATCTTTCAGATCACAACAAAGATAGGCTTAAGACTTTGTAAGCGTCGAGAACAGCTGAGCGTGATCAAGATGTTCTGTTATAGTCGTTAATTCATTGTAAGCCATTTAAATTTTTTATTTTAGAGGGGATGGTTAATAGTTTCAGGGCAGCTCTACTCAAAGAATTTGTTCACGCACTAATATTTGCAGCACCTCGATCTTCGTAAATGGAAAAATAAAGCCAAGTTTATTTTGCAATTTTTATATTCCTGGATGTCACTACCTATCATTAAGATTCTTTTTCGAGGGAAACCCATAAGAGTTGAAGTTTTCCAAAGCGTTTAAGCTGTAGTGTTGACAATTAGTGCTACACAAAAGAGTGTTGGTTTAGGAGCGGCTGTTTAAACGTAAATTATTAAAGTGCACCTAACCCCAAAATATTTTTTACGCTAAAATAACTCTTTGCACCTGTTCGAAAAGCATTACGCCTTTTTTTATGAAATTCCCCTCAGTCTTGACTTTTTATAGGCTGTAAAAGTTACGAAATCTAGCCATCATCTGGTACACGACCGAGCTAGTGAGGGCATGGGTCTATTCTGGATTTGACGTCACAAACTGCTTTGCATGCATGTTTACAAAGACTTAAGAAGATGCAAATCAGTTTGTGATGTCAAATCCAGAATAGACCCATGCCCTCACTAGCTTGGTCGTGTACCAGATGATGGCTAGATTTCGTAATTTTTACAGCCTATAAAAAGTCAAGACTGAGGGGGATTTCATAAAGAAAAGGCGTAATGCTTTTCGAACAGGTGCAAAGAGTTATTTTAGCGAAAAAAATATTTTGGGGTTAGGTGCACTTTAACATCCATTGTAAGTTTAAAAACTGAAAAAGAAGACTTTTAAATATTTGATGAGGCTATTCTAGAATAAAAGTTGTAGTTCTGTAAATTTTGAAGAGCTTCATTCATGAAAACCAGCACTTTAAAAAAGGTTAAAATCACTGCCATCATCATTTTCATTTTCTCTGGAGGAGGGATGGTCTAATATGGGGTGCTCGTTGGAAATTTTGAAAGGGACCCCTAAAAGATGCCAGAATCTTGGTTTGTGGAAACAATTGGCTTGAATTCATGTTTACCCACAAGGGCACTGGTTCTGACAAATGTTACTTTCAAATTTTCAAATTTCTATCCTTGGCTAATAATATTCCAGAGTATGGGTGGCGAAGGGGACATTGGGTGGGTGTAATCTTTCAGCTGACAATGTAAAATTATTGGTGTGCATTATTATTTCATTCAGTTGGCTTGACATTCTTTGTTCTTTTGGGGAAGATACTAGATAGGTTCATTAACCTGTGGCATGCAGTCACAACTGCATGAAATGCTGGTGGTGTATGGTATTGATTGTAAGAGGGGAGAGTGGCTCCACCCTTAGGGTTGGTGCTAGGTGAACTTAAATCACTTAATTATAACCCCCTTGCTACAGGTAAATTTAAGCTTGATTCCACATGTGATGCAAATGTGAGTGCAAGAAGAAATACAGTACAATTTGGTACAACCAATAAATAAATTAATAAATAGCCAGCAATGAATAAGTCAATAAATAACCAGCAATGTTCACACATGATGCGGATGTTTTCTAGCATTTCGAGTTCGGGCATTTGCACAATTATTAAAAATTTTGAGATAGTTCTTTTTTACATGAAAAACTCCCCTGTATACGGCTCCGAGATTTAGCACACAATCCCGTTGCTTTGTTCTCATTTTGATTTCGCTTTTTGCTGTCAAGTTAGCCATACAACCACAGTTCTGGTAATGAGAAAAGTTTGGCCTTAAAGCTCATTTGAAAAGGAAAGAGTTGGCCAAAAGTAGTAGTCGGTGGGAAGGCCATGATTTTCTTGTGTTTTTGAGGTAGAAGTTCCTTGGTTTCTTGGCTGTTGCTCAAGCTAACTTGATCCGATCATTGTGGTTCAGGCATCATTTACAAGATCTTTTTGCGTTGCATCGACTGACTATCAAAGCTTTTCAGGGTCACGTAAACATATGTCGTCACAAGTGGAACAAGATGCCTGCTCATTCATGGGCACAACGGACGTCAGTAGGTTGTAAGCAAAATTATGTTGCATGTTACCAGGGTAAGCTAAGGGCAAGGAAAAAGAAGGATTTCCTTTTTCTTGCTCATTTGCCTTTTTGATGTTCACATTTACTTACACTTGCATGTAATTCACATTTGTGTATTAGGTTACCTGGGAAGTCTGTGAAGTCTTACTTTTTTTTAAATTTAGCCTCAGCTTTTGTACTGAACAATGCATTTTGTTTGCATTGTTAGGGCATATGAACTTTGGACCGAAGAGTTTTTAATCTCTGAATATGGAAATCTCACTGTGCGCCTGGAGTCAAGAGCTGAAAGCAATCAAAGGGTACCAGCTGGTGAGGATGGAATTCTTGGCCGTGACAATGTGAGGCATTTCATACAAAACTACCAGAATGTGGATGCTTATGTGATCTCTCAGGTTCCACAGCCTATGGAAAAAGACATTGCAATTCCACCCTGTTTAAGGTAATTGTTGTGATAACAAATTCATACAGTACAAATTGACATGGGACAAAATTCTAATGTTGGTGGTGGATTTTTTTACTTAAACAAATAATTGCAATTAGTCATGGCATGGCTAGAGTGCTGGGGGACGGGAATGTACATGAAATGGATTTCAATAGTGATACAAATGTAATGTGAAATTTTTCAAGGAAAATTATAGATAATTATGATGACATGTGGTGCAAAATAAAAGGGCTACAGAATGTGCATCCTCAGAATGTCAATAGTATGAATTATAACAAAAAGAGCATTTTTTTATTTAGTGGCACAAAGAAATAAATAAAAGCAACTTTTTGGAACAATAACGTACAACAAACAAAATCCTTTACACCACATGTGCCGTTTTAAAGTCAGAGTACTCCCTAAGCTTCTAATGTATACGTCAAAGTCAGGAAATATGTTCTGAACATTGCAGGTGTGGATCATTTTCTGAAGCTCTCCAAGAAGTCCACCTTTTTCTATCTGCTCGCGGAGGCCAGACCAAGTTGCACCAGGACCCATACAGTAACATACATTGTATATTTAATGGCACAAAGGACTGGCTTCTGGTTCATCCAGATCAAACAGATCTTATTTACACGTCTGAAGATTCCGAGTTTGAATGGGGTGGATATTCAGAGATTGATATTGATTCTGTTGACCTGGTGAAGTTTCCAAAAATTAAGGATGTGCATTATTCCAAAGTGACAATGAACAAGGGTGACTGCATCTTTATGCCTGGAGGTAAATTAATTAAAGTTTTTTGAATGCACAGTGAATAACAATTACAGTCAATTTTTCTTATAAATCTATCTCCATATATACGATAAAAATCCACTTTATTGTCACTGTGTTAATGTATAGTAGCCTCCTCCTTTAAATTTTTTCAAAACTTAAATATCAAAAATGCTTTGCAGATCGACCATTAATTAAATGTTTTCATGGTAAAACACAATTAGCCCATTCTGCAATTAATCATTCTACAGACTAGGACTATTAAATTTAAAACCCCTCAATATGATGGCCACTCCATTGCAAATGGGCACACAATTGGTTTTTCAAGCCATCCGTCATCTATCTTAGATTAGCAGAGCATTTTATAAGAGAGTTGTGGCATGTAAGAAAAGCGATCTGGGGAGTAGTTTAAGGAGTCATGCTGAAAGATGAACAGTCCCTTTCTGATTCCTGTCAACCTGATACATTTTAATTTGCTAATGCTTTAGATGGTGCACACACAAAGTAATCCAGTACCGATGCACATGGCAAAAAATACCTGTAGCACTGACTACTGTACATGTATTTTATTTTATTTTATGCAGTAGATTTGAAAACGTTAATATTATTTAATGACAGTTTCCAAAAGATTTCAGTTGACTTCTTACTACCTGGCCTGTTGGTTGCAAAATAAATTTAATTATTTACTTCCATCCTTTCTTAAGTCTCATCTCGATTAGTGTGATCACCACCTGTGGGTCTCCAAACATTATTTGTTATTTCAATGAAGTTGTTTTTGTTGTCGCTGCAGTAATTTAATAATTAAGTTTGTGGTATTAAATGTTACTTTTATATTGAAACCAAAGTGAAACCCAAATCATCATGTAGTTATGGGTGAAATATTTCTGAAATTATCAGTGTTATTGTCCATTATAGGTTATTGGCATCAAGTGCGCTCCTGGGGTTACATGAATTCCGCTGTATCCATTTGGTTCTCCCAGTTGAAGAATTTCACCGATCAAGGCTGCGACAAAGTAGATGTTGCTTTCACACCTATGGACCAAGTGATGGTGTTATGGCGGTACCCAGGTTACGGCAATCTCACACAAGGACACATGGATATTCACATTCTTAGACGGTTTCTACTGACATTAGCTGACAGTGAAGGAAAGATTTGGCTTGATGATCTTGTGTCAAAGTATTTTGTTAGTGAACATGATGGTAAGAAAGATGTGATGAGGAGAGATGAACAGGAAAGAGCGAGAGAGGTGAGCCTCATTATAAGCAGATTCCTTTTAAATTATCAGTTTTACGTAGTAACATGTTAGGAGAATAACGTTTCTTAGGCCTTAGGCTTACTCGTTGAAGAATTAACACCGTTCCAATGTCACTCTCACTCGCTTCTTTCCTCCTTACCTACCTACCTACCTACCTACAAGTACCCACCTCCCCCTCCCTCCCATTCTCCCTCCCTCCCTCCCATTCTCTCTCTCTCCCCTCCCTCCCTTTCTCTCTCCCTACCAACTGTTGTTTTATTGCATTAAATTGATTTCTTTTTGCAGCTGGTTAAGTACCTTGACCCTGATGGTAATGGCTACATCAGTCGTGAATATGTACAGAATCTCTCTATCGGTCAACTAAAAGACGTTTTGTTGTTTATTGACCCAAATGATGTTTCAAACACTGAAGAACTTGAGTACAGCCACATTGATGTTCATGAAATTGAGTAAGTGATTTAACAGTCAATGAGACTGTCAGACAGTCAGTTAGTTATGTTACTCAGCCAGTCAGTGAGTCATTTAGTCAGTCAGTGCTTCAGCCAGTCTGTCAGTCAGCTAGCCAGCCAGCCAGTCATTCACTCTGACGAAGGGGTAATGCTCAAAACGTCAGCTTCCAATAATTCCTCTTTGGTTGGCAACTTCCCTACCAATACAGCACCACAGTTTCCATAGAAACTACTGTAGTCCCTTTGTTTGTCAGTCAGTTCGTCAGTCAGCTAGTCAATCAGTCAGTCAGCTGTAGTCAGTTAGCTAGTCAGTCAGTCAGCCAGTCAGTCAGCCAGTCAGTCAATCAAACCGTCAGTTAGCTAGTCAGTAAGTCAGTCAGTCAGCTAGTCAGTCAGTCAGTCAGTCAGTCAGTCAGTCAGCCAGTCAGTCAGTAACAGAGTAACAGTAACAGTCAGTCAGTCAGTCAGTCAGCCAGCTAGTCAGTTAGTATAAATTCTGCAGTCAGAAATTACGGTAAGTCAGTTAGTGATAGCCACATGGCCAGTCCATTAATGGTCCATTAATCAGTCATTTAGACAGTGAAAAATTAGTTCAATTTACATGCAAGTACATAAGCCAGTCAGTCACTTAGATGATCATCAGTCATTCTGACTAATAAAAGTCATATTTTTATTGTTTTATAAAATGTTAATAGAGATTTGTTGGCCCAGTGCTATGATAAAAGAGGAATCTTTGACAAAGAAAAGTTTATGTCAAGTTATGTAGAGGTAAGAATTTAATAATGACCAAGGGATATTGATACAACGATATCAAAGACATTGCTACAGGTAGTGATTATTTTATACATGTATACACTAGACTCTTTGCAGTGAAACTGTTTATCAGTGATCATTGCTGTCCTGGCATGTTTCGGTTTTAATTACAGGACAAGGTACTAAACACTTAGCACAAATTTTGCAGAATGCACCAGCAAATTTTTTTATTGCTGATAATTTTTACCTTTCAAACATTTGCATCCCTCATTACAGTAACCACCAAATCAACCTTACAATTTGCACTGGAGGTCACATTTGGACATTTTGGTCAAATCTCACAGCAAAGAAACAAAAATAATGCTAATTGGCCTGTATATTCAGTGTAACTGATTAAAAAGAGAAACCTCTTTTAAGTGACTATATGCCCCATGCTGTACAGTGGGGCAAGCACATTCAGTTGGCTCGACGATGGAAATACATCACAATGTATAAAAAATGTGAAACTACATGACACTAGCGAAATTCAGTGAAATACAGTAATCAAAATATGGTGAAATATATTTATTTTTAAATTATTTATTTATTGCAATTTAATGGCCTGAAACAATATACAGAGACTAAATGAAATGCAAAGATAGCGGAAGCATGGGCAAGTGTTTAGGGTTTGACTCCACCTCTGACTACTAGCTTGAGGTTGATTCTCAGCAGACTGAAGTTCAACTCTTCAGCCATGCTTGTAAACAGCCAATTGGTTTGCCTTCTGGCAGTTGGTTTCTTAACCCTTTAAGCCCCAATATCAACATGTATGTTCTCCTAACTGTTCTTTATACATTTCTTATGGAACTAGTTGGGAGAATTTCCTTACCCATCAAGACATCTTATCTTAAGTGATTACTTCCTTAATTCTCATGACCTGTATGTTTGATCAAGCAATGATGTTGTAAGGAGAAATTAGATGCTTGTCACTATTGGGGCTTAAAGGGTTAACTTTGTTATGTTCAATTTGCAGTTTTTGTTTCTTTGTCCCTGAAAGACCCCTTATCGGTAGTGGTCAGTTAGTACTCATTGTCATTGCTTTGGTTTCTCTTTTCTAGGATCTTGGAGGAACCTATAAAAAGGCTTTGGAGGTAGCTTTCTGTGTAAAATATTTTTCTTTGGATTTTTTCAACATAAGACATGGTAACAAACACTTCAAATATCTTTACATTTCACCACTTGCTTTTTAGATTGTTCAAAATCTTGGTGCAGCAGATAAAGTGGTTTCACTAGCTGACATTGTTGTACAAATCCCACAAGCCTTGGAGAAATTCAGCAGTTCAAGAGTGCATGATCCTTCATTTGAACGGAAAATGTACAAGCGTCTTCATCAACATGATGAGCTTTGATCAACTGATGACTGACAGCCTAACAATAAATACATGCTGGTCTAATATGCCATTTTTGCGATGGTGTCATTTTACTTCAGCTACCAGAATTCTCCACTGTTTTTGAATATAATTATTCTCCTCAATGACCCCCATATCATTTTCGTATGGTGCAAGTTGGGAGAGTTTGTTACTTGTAACTTAGACATTGTTCTAGACATTGTTGAGAGTGGGCGGCTGTATGTACACAGGCTATCTTAAGTTGTTGATATCAGTATTTCCTCTATCACAGTTGTAATGATTCAGTTTCATTTAATGTGCTGTCACCACTTTTCAAACAGGACAGCTTGTCAAAATTTACCCAGTGAGGGCCTCCAATGAGGTAACAAATTTGATATAAGAATGGAAAAATGAGATGAATTCTGGTACATGTAGTTGTAGGAAAAAAGACGGCATCGTTAAAACGGGATATTGATGTTAGATTAAGTGCTTTTGGTACATAAGATAAATTATGTCATAATGACAGTGTTTCAGATAGAGAGGGAAGTCAGGTCAAAATCACACAAAGCTGGCCACTTGGCCTGACAAATTCTGCAGTAAACGTGAGAAGATTTAGCAGACCCACATCTGTTGACTCCATTAAATTCTTAATTAATCTGGAACACTGAATAATAATAATAATTATTATTATTATCTGATACAGTACACTACAGATCAAACACATCCATTTAATTGGGAATCTTGACCTCATTACAAGGACACTTAACAGTCCCCCAAGAGACTACAAATAAATTATCCAAAAATTTCAACTCTTAACTCCACATTATAGACTCCCATATAAACATTATTTTGTTAGGCAAGGTACTGTTAGAAGTGCTGAGGGTGTTATATTTTCAGTTGAGAGATTGGAAGATTGGTGGTTCAAACTTTTGCCTTGGCACTGTGTTGCACTGTTTACTGAGACAACAAACTTTAGTCCACATCATCTCTCTCAACCCAGCAAACCAATCTAAGGAATCTCATAATGAATCTCATAATGATTGAAGTTCCCGCACAGATGCAATCTCTTCCAACAACAGTACAACTACCAATAAAATGTCTGTAGAAACACTTACATACAAAAATAATGTTTAGTGTTTATTTCAGACTTGCCTAGTGCACATATTGTTACAATTTAGATTAAGAAAACATTTATGTCACTTGCATGCACGTGCACTTAATTTTTATACCTGAGTCTACATGAAGTCACTGGACAAAGACAGCTATTTAACCCATTGACTCCTGGACATTTTGCCAAAAAATGCCTTTTGAAGCGAGTCAAGCCATTTTCAGGTCGCTGTCTAACCAAAAACAATCCAAACTGTCCAAAACGTTGTTTACAAGTGGAGCACTGGACTAGCATTTTGTTCCTGATGCCAAATTACAGCTTTCAAAGTTCGGGCATGCGCAGAAAGCAAAATTTCGAGAAAGTTTCGCTGCCCTTTCGTCTTTTACCTTTTGCTTTCTCTCCTCCCCACTTCTTTTGCTTTTCTTTGCCCCCTTTTTTTTCTTTTGTGGGGCATTTACTAGGCTTCCTTTTGGTGGAAAAAGATTTTGCAAAACGTTGGAGGATCGTGAATTTTTTTTGAAGGAAGTACCAGTGGGTAGTGGGACAAGATTTTCATTGGAATTTTCTGGTCAAAGTTACACGGTTTTTTGCGTCTTTCTCTGGTCTGTTTGACTGAATCGCGCTCATTTGGGTATGGCTTGAAAGATCTCATCTCCCTGCACAAGGTAGGTGTCAAAGTTGTCTAGGACTGTTAAAACTGATGACGTCACAAGTGGTACAAGGGACGTGGTTAAAGCAGGGCGGTTACGGGCGGTTCAAGGGTGAATGTGTTAACAGAGTACATCCTTAAAAATAATTTATTTAATCTACATGTACAACAGACAGAAGAAAAAATCAAAACAATGTTAACACTATGTTAGGAGTGTGTTGATGAATTCTAGAAATCTTCCATCTGTCTGGTCTGTGGGGAATTTCTTTATCAAAGACAACTAAAAGAAAAACATCAAATTGTAGTTAATGTTAAACCGAGAATACAATAAAATGACTATTTCTGCACCAAGAAAGAACATTAATTTTGTCCTGAGCAATTAGTCATTCTGGAATACCATCAGATTGACTTTCATTACTACTAAGTGACACATTAATTTTACCCAGCAAAAGCCAGAATGTTCGAAATTACATGTAGGCTCAATGGCCTTGTGCTGGTATTGCCAAGATCATAGGTTCAAATTGCGCTCAAGAAAAAATTTTATTCATTTCAACTGTTTTTTTTTTTGCAACTGTTACAACTACACTGTATGAAGTTCAGTTTTATAATTCTTTCACCAGTGTTTGCATATCCACACATATAGATCATGTTCACTACTTCGAAGGTTCTTCAGTGTTGAAAGACAGTAACCAGTTACAGTACATTTTTACTGCCAATGGTAGTCTATGTACAGACATTTTACCAGCTGCTATAATTGTGTGAAGGAAATTTGAAAACCAAAAAGCTTTCAATTTGCCTCCTCTTATATTAAAATGGCTTATCCTTCTACAGTTCAGTGCATGTGTGTTCAAGATCTTACCAAGATCCCTGCTATTCAGTCTACCAGGCAAATACATTTTTATAAATCTGGGGCTGGATTCATGAAGCCCTCCTAAGATAAGATGGGACTGTCCTATGTATTGTTGGGAAACAAAGCCTATTGTTAAGAAACAATATTTAAGATTCATCTTTGGATTAGGACAGCTTTGTGAATCCTGCCCCTGGTTCCCAAGGGTCAATGTTAACTTGGCAGAAGAGTGCTTGCTCTGGTATCGCAAAGGTTATGATTTCAAATCCCATTCAAACCAGAAGTTTTTTCTGTGATTAATTTTCTGACCTGCCAAGTCTCATCATGATTCTAAAGATTCCTCTTATTCAATCTCACCTTTACTTTGTCAAGATAAGTTTGACTTCCATGCCAAACGTTATGAAAGTTGATTGTGTCTGGGCTACCTTTGTAGAAACTCCACATCCATCGCTGCAAACAAAAACACAATTTATGGTAAAATTATTCACCTTAAAATACATCAGCGCTTAACACTATTTAACTTAAAGATTGGCCGCAAACAAGAAAATTATGCAGGCAATGGTCAACAGGCAGCAGTTCAATTGTGTTTCCAGTTTGCCTGGTCTTGGGGGCATTTTCAACTCTGACCCAATGTTAGTGATTTCTGACCCAGAATTAAAACTTTACAATGTACAGTTACAGTGTACCTCCACAGTCCAGGCCCCAATGCCCAGGGATGTTTGCCTTCCCCCCCCCCCCCAGTACTTACCCCCCCCCCCCACAGCAAATCCTGGATCCACCCCTGTTATAGCTACAGAAGTACATCTGGTGTACATGTAACATTGTATGCCAAGATTGCTGCAGAATTGCAATTCAATTCTGAGGAAAATTAAGATCACTAGAGGTCCCTCCTTTTGGTGACAGATCCCGGCAAATGACAGAAGCTTGTACTTACCAGTTCATTAAGAAGATCTTGTGTTAGGAACTGGTCTTGATGTAAGCTTGTGTTCATCAGCATGGGAATGCCCAGTTTATGAGCTTGACCATCTGGTGATGCTTGAACCCAGAAGGCACGTATGGTTGATTCTTTGGTTGGTCGATAACTATCATATGGAGCTGTGGAAAGATTGGAAAAATTAATATTACAACAAAATTATGTACAAATCCCCTGGCCTTCAGAAAGAGAATGTTGAGTAAAGGTTCTTAGGGTAAGAAACAACAATACAGCTGCAAGGACCTTAGGTTGGTTACAGTGTACATACATGTACATGTGGGACGTGTATTGTGCTGTGCAATTGATATCATTCAAAGTCTCAATTTATGTTGGATGTAAATCATTCTAATGTTAGAACTGGGGATTGCACTGGCCAGCCAGCTGGACATTATAATTATCATTTAGTGAGTCTACTTTTCAAGTCACATCCAACTTTCACGTGTAAATTCAATCGTGAACACAAACAGATTTTGTGCTCCCAAGCTGTTTGAGAAGTCTGATACAGTGTAGCTGGTAGTAATGATTAGACCAGCTTTAAACTGCTACCATAAACTTACAAACTATAATGCCAAGACAAGGTCCATAGGGTGCATTTTCAAGCTGTAAAATGTTTTGATATTTGAACTGGTTCTGGATATCTTGCAGTGATGGATCAGGTTGATATGAAGGATGGCTGTGGTACCATCCCACTAGTGTAAGACCACGCTGGACAATAGCATTTCGCACCTGCAAACAAGGAATGAAAATTTACAACATGCTTTAAGGGACTGAACAGCCACAAACTATTTACCTTATTCTCACTAAATTTCGCAAAAAATCAAGAGACATATTTCGCGAGTATTGAATTTTGAGATTTTGAGAGGAAATTAGAATTGGAGTGTATTAAATTTCGCTATTTTTTCTATTCTTCAGTATGTAACTTTCACCTCAGAACTGGAACAACATAATTAATATGATCGTCATCGTCTAAATACCCGATAGTGATGCAGTGGAAGATAACTGATTGGACAAAATCAAACAAAAAAAACATGAAGCTGAGACATGTTGGAATAACAGTGACAAGGCAACAGCTTGAATTTCATTATTTTGTTGATATTATATGCACGTAGTATTAAATTTTGCGATTTTAATCTTCGTGTGTCCATATTTCGCGAATTTTCAACATCACGAAAATCGCGAAATTTAGTACTCGCGAAATTAAGTGAGAATAAGGTACATGTAGACAGAAAAGCCACATCATGTGTTTTTCAGGCATTAGGTGCAATTTCTGTGTCATGAGACTCACCACTTGTCATGAATTTACCTGATTTTGAAGGGCAGAGCCCTTGAAAAGAAGTAAGTGTTGTATATGACAGAGATCTGTTCTTTGAAATTTGGTGATTTGAAAATCCTGACATTCCCTGGAAAGTACTTACAGCGATTACTCTCACTTTCATCTAAATGTGGCAATGGCACGAAACAGCATGATCTAATTAATTTATATATTATCCACAACATGTTTTGCCATCAAACATTTGAAGTTAGACAGGCTGTTATGTGATATTTAGCACTCAAAGTAAGAAGTTTCTTACACAACAATTGAAATGTAAATAATATGAAGTTTGAGTGAAAGTGCATTCAGTGGTTCTTAAGGACAGTGCTTCCCTTTTCTGCTGCGCATACATGTGTATATTCTGCACATCTTGGGAGGCTCTGAGAAACTCAGGTTTCTTAAGGACAGTGCCTAGTAATAATACTACAAGGGTATTTTTGCAAGGTTTCACTATGCGAGAAAAGCAGACCATAGCAAGCACTGTTAGAATCCAAAAAGAAAATTGGGGGTAGCCATGAATTTTTCAGAGATAATTGAGCTTAAATTTGGAATGAAAATGCCACGTACATTGTTCTGTGTTTTAACGCCTTTTTGTAATTATGTTTGCTTCATTATCTCCAAAAATGTGTGGTTACCTGCAATTTTCATTAGGGATTCCAACAGCCCTTGCTACTGTAGGATCTGCTTCTCCTGCATAGTCATAAACTGTGCAAAAATACCTCTGTATATTAGGAGGCACTGTCCTTACAGTGTTGTAAGTTAACTCCTTTTAGAGCTTAGACAAAAAGTAATCCATTGGAAAACATGTCTGTAAAAACAAACTTGTTTCTGGTTGACATTTGCGGGTGCGAAAGTTCATCTTATTCCACTGAAGATTCACATTTCATTAAACCTTCAAATGTCTGGTAATGAAACATGCAATGTTTAATACCAAATTAAGTCAGTTTTTTTTCACGACGTGGCCACGTTTAGATTAAAGTGGCAGTATTTATGTGAAAAACAAAACCTTATAAAGTGGTTTGAGATTGTGTAGTTCTAGAAAATAATAATTATTATCTATACCTCCCCCACGGATGGTTTTTTGCTTTGAACCCCCACCCCTCTGGAAATTCCAGCCTAGCTTCGTAGTTTCTTTTAAAATTCTGGCTCTTGAGACCCCCCACCCCCTCAGAATTTCCATTGACCATCCATGGGGTAGGTATGGATATTTTCTGGAAATGCACATTATGTAAAAATTCCATTTATAATTATCAAATTACAAATTTCCATTTGTAATTATCAAATTCCATACCTCTTCCTCTACTTTTGGTGCATTTTCTTTGTCAGCAAATCGACAACGACACGGAAAAGCCTGCACAACCTTCATGTCTTAAGAGAAGGAATATATCACAACATTCAAATCAAATTGACTTGTATGTTTAATGAGAATGGCATGTAAGGTGGCTTAATCATAATTATGTAATTATGTTCTAAGTTTTTTGTTTCGGCCTACGAAAGCAATTTCTGACATTTTCTTAAATACGTATTATGCGACGTAATAAACGATAATTAGAGAGAACGAACTTAATCGTCTTCACTAGTCGCGGATCCGTTCCACAGACACCAATGGGTAAGCTGTAACTTTTTATTCATTTATTATATATTTCTTCACTCCCCTAACGAATTGTAATCTATTGACAGCTTTCGATTAACCTACTGTATGAAACGTGGCAATAAACCTTACAGTGTAACATTTGAATCCTTGGTAATGCGGCTAGTGAAACATTTTTCTGATGCACAATAAAGCACTTTGGGCTTGGTGTGAAAAGGGTATAAGACAATTTGGCCTTGAAATCCAAATCAAACTAATTTAAGGCTGCTTATCATGTAAGAAACATAGTTCAGTGCTTATTTCTTGACCTTAAGGCTTAAACTTGAAGAATTAGCCTTGCTATTAGTTTTCCTTAAAACTGAAGCAAATCAGGGGTTCTGATACTTGGTTGATTTATTTTGCTTTAATTCAAACAGAGAACAAGAGAAGTCACTCACAATTTGCTTGATAAATGAGTTCAGTTTTTGAGAAAGGTAATAGCCAAGGCTAATTCTTTGAATTGAAGTTCTCAAGCCAAGAAAGAAATGCAGAACTATGTTTCTTACATGAAAACCAGGCTGTGTGTCAAAGTTTCAGCCAAATTGAAGCAATTTAGATTTCAGTTTTAGACAATCATGTGCGACAATTATCTAAGCACCTAGAAAAAGCTGAAAACCACAGTATTCTGTTGAGATCTGAGTGACTGAGGTAATAATACTGTATTTTATTGTGATTCAGACAGCATATTTTTTCCTCGACCAAACAGCCACCTTTGAAAAATTACCATATATCCATGTTTCAAACAAAATAATCCTTTCTAAGAAGAAAAAAGCTGATCCAAAATTAATGCACTTACGATGTGACTGTGGGTCAAACTTCCCAGCTAGATATCCAACTACTTCACTTGATGTTAAATGGCAATGATAGTCCTGCAAATCAAAACAATACAAGTTCATTTTGAAATTTTCACAAAGAATGGCCACTATGGATGGTACAGAAAATCACTTGAGATGATTAACTCACCATAAGTAGAAGACAGTTCGTAGAAATATCAATAGAAAATGGTTGTATTTTTCCCATGGAGGTGAAGTTCACTAGCTCAACCAGGGTATGTGGGTCACTACAAAACAGAAAACAAATTTACCAATTAAAGGCAATAATAATTATTGAAGGACTCATGAAGGGTACATGTAGAGCATAACAGTAATCATTATGGTAACAACAAGACTAGTGAATTAGTGTGGGATCATTTCTGCTGACGAAGCTGCTGCGACAGAAAGGAAAGCTTCAGGTTCTTTGTATTTCTTGTCTTTGTGGAAATGATTTCAGTCTGTCCATGTACATGTACATGAACAATCCAGAGAATGAATGTTAATTGTTGCAAATTAGACATAAAAAGGGATTTGTGACACAATAAATTATTTGTCGTAAAAAAGGTGGTTATTATTCATCGTGGTAAATACAGTTAAATAATAAAGTGTAAATCCTTTGTCTCACGATGTAGTCACTTGAGTTGTAGATCGCGACATTTCCACTGCTTACTGCTAGTCTTCATCAGGCGATGTGGTCGATTGGTTGCACGTCACCATATGAATCACGATGGTTGGCTGTGATTGGTGCATTTCAATCCTCATTGTTCCGCTGTGAAGTTGTTTCCTGAGAGGTCTGATTTGAAGTTGTTCCTTCGGCGGTTCAGTGATGTACCGGTCTCCCCGTTGTGTTTCTTGATCGTTGGTATCCACGCTTCAGAAGTTTCAATTCCGTTGTCCCTATTGATGTTATCAGGGTGAAGTCTTATGTGGATAGCTTCCTTGACCCTACTGGTGTACCAGTGTGAGTCTCGATCAATAAACTTTACCTCATTCCAAAGCGGGTGGTGGCCAGTCTTGTTGTCGTGCTCAGAAATGGCGGGGGTCTGGGTACGGGCAAGTCGTATATCCCTGTCATGCTCTTTGATCCTCTCCTGCATAGATCTTCCTGTTTCACCAATGTAGACTTTTCCGCATTCACAGGGAATCCTGTAGACTACGCCATCTTCTTTAGCTGGATCGACGGTGTCCTTTGGTCACACTAAATGTGACCTAAGTGTTGCGTCGGACTTGAAGACGGAGCGAATACCTTGTTGTTGTAGGCAGAGGCTAAGAGGTTCTGATACTCCTTTGATATATGGCAAAACTGCAGTGGACTTAAACTCTGTCTCAGGCTCTACCCTTGGCACTGCTTTATTTACTCATGCAGGTACTGTATGTACTGTACAGTTGTACATAGTTGATGTTCCCCACTATTTAATTTTTTTTAATTTTTATAATTCAGGGGTTACTAAAACACAACCATGTTATGAGGCAAAAATTGTAAAAATTTTGACTACACATATTAGAAACACACGAGGAACCCAAGTACAAACTGTAGCCTAAACAAAACAGTAGCGAGTCCCTCATATTTCCAGTTCCCTGGACATTGTTCTACAGGCTTACCTTAAGTGACAGGTTGCTTGTCCTTGTCATTTTTCTGAGAGCCCATCAAGATATAAAAGAGGCTAGGAAAGTGTCTTTATAACCCTTAAAGCCCCAATATTAACATCCATATTCTCCTCACTATTCTCCTTACATTTCTTATGTTACTAGTTCAGGGAGAACTTGATTAAAAATCAAGACATTTTTTCATTGGTGATTACTTCCTTTGTTCTCATGACCTGTATGTTTGATCAAGTGGTAATACCATAAGGAGAAATTAGATGCTTGTCACTATTGGGGCTTAAAGTGTTAACACAAACAAGAGGAGACTAGTACAATGTATCTCACTTTTAAGCACTACTTCACCTTCTGTTCCCGACCTTACCTGTCTGGGGTCAACATTGTGTACTTGATTGATTGTTGAGTCCTAACAGCTGATCGCTTGCCTCCTGAGGCAGGTGGAGATGACAGTGGACTGGGTATCTCTGAAATGGATCAAGCAGGAAGAACCAGTTTGAGCAATGGTTTAACTGGTACAATACACTCAATTGAAAAAACGTTGTCGAATAAATGGCCTGAGAAAACAGCCGACGTTTCGCGAGGTCGTCACTTGAGCCCTCGCAAAACGACGTCTGAGTAACGAGCGCAGAAATTCCATACTGATGACGCGTCACTACCCAGATCTAGGTAGTGCTTCTGATTGGTTGAAACGCACGGGAACTTCGTCGAATAAAAAGCATAAATCATTGATGATGTGACCCAATGGTGCTCTGGGAAGCGTGAAAACTTGCCTCTATTTTGGACATGTACACATTATAATACATGGAACACGGCATGCCTTAATTTACTCTTTAAATGACATACATGTATCTTGGAAATAAAATAATTTGAATATCAATAAATAAAACCCAGTAAAAAACTTATCCCTGCCATCTTCAAGATTTCCACCGTATCGCATTGTCCATCATTTATACTTTTCACCCAACAATGTTTTTCAAATGGGTGTATACATGTACATCTACAGTGTACAGTGAGGTTACAGGCAATAAAACAGTTGTGCTGTACTTACTAAACCCATTTGAGAACCTGAACAAACAACAGTATTTAAAGTTCTGTCTCTTACCCACTGAACTTCTCAGTGTTCCTGAAGGTTTTGATGACGACGAGGGGGTCAAAGCAGTCGGTGATGAAAGTGAGGGTGATTTTTGTGATGGGGGTGGGTGAATGTAGCCAATGTTTGGTTTCCGCCTAAAAAGACAGCAATAAAAGAGCACTTACATGTATTTCTACTCCACTAACACAGTACCACAGTTTCTTTAGAAACTAACCCCCCTAATTAGTGAGCAGTACAGTACACTTATAGTATCTGCTATGCTGCACAAGATAGCTGTGGTTGAACTCCCAAGTTAGGCAATTCAAATGAAAGCTACCCAGCAGCTTCTACAGTGTAATCAAAATTTGCCCTCTGGATTATGCGTGCCTCTTTAGGCCTTATGCAGCCCTGGTGCCTTCATGATAACAGCTTACAGTTATGTACTTACAACAACAAAATAGATTTTACCCTCGGCCTGATGAAGGTGCTTTAGCTGGTCGTTTCATCTCTGCTGGCCAATAACTGCTACTTGCCGATGAACTTGAACCTGACGACTTTTGACCTGTGCTTTTTGGATGTGCTGCTAGCTGAGCAGTTGAATTTATTGTTGGTGAATGGAAACCGGTTGATGATGATACATTCTGGACATCTCCATGGCTACCAGGAGACTTAAGACTGGTTGATGATTTTGATGATGACGACACTTTGTGGCGATCGCCACGGCTACCTGGTGATTTGATTGGTGGAGACTTGTGAGATGACAGGGGTGTTGACTGAGAGGTTTGATGAGGCGACTCTTTATGCGATGCTGATGGAGTCTCTGATTGGCTTGATGTCACCTAATGGATTAATAAAAGATTTAAGTCAGCTTCTTTTCATGAGTTAACACTTCAAATGAAAGGCCAAAAGACAAATTTGCATCTAAGGAAACCCTAACATAATGCACGGATGCCAACCTCTGGAGATCAAACCCTACCCCCCCCCCCAGGTCCCCACCTCCTTCCCCATACCACGGGAGTCAGAGGGAGAGTGGTATCATACCATCTTGTCAGTTTTACCAGAAGTGGCATAATTGTTTTGTTCCTGACAAGTGATGCTCTCATTTCTACATTGCTATTAATAATACACCAGTCAGAGGCTACACAAGGCAGGCAAGAAAGAAAATTGAACTTGAATTACGCGGTTTTCATTTGTTGTACAATGACAGAAGTACAACATTAGCCTAACATCCCAAATTCAACTGAATCTAGGAGATTTGCTTTTTTTTTGTTCAGACTCTCAGATGGCATGGTGCCATACATGTATGTTGGAACAATGGTCCCTTGGGCAAGTTGGACTAAGATTGCAACTTGCTCAAGAAAGCTGAGAAAACTTTTCCAAGAAGAAGAAATCTATGAAGTTGAATTGTTTGTACATGCCTGCTAAGACTATTTTCATAATATTTACATATTAAATTAATTAAAATCAATGCAGCTTCTACAGCAGCTTTATTTACCGATGGACTTTGTTTCCTAAACCAGGTCGTCTTGAACTGGTCCAGTTTTTTTCCTTTGTACTTTACCTGCCAAAAAAGGGACACAATCAGATTTACACTGTACAATCAAAGCCTAACTATAATTTACCTTAGTTTGCAACTGAAAAAGGCTGACTTTGACTTTGGGGCAGGTTCAAAGATAACAATCCCCTAGAACACAGCTACAATAGACTTGTTAACTCAGTGGGAGAGCGAGATGGGAAAATATTTGGCTCAGTTATGCCTAGCCTAACTGAGTCAATAAGTATTTTATCATACCACCACTTTTACACACTTAACATTATTGGAAAATGTCAAAAAGATGCTTGGAAATACTTAATAAATTAATGTTAATACGTGCACACTAATGAATGGATCATTTGCAAGCAGGGCCAGGTGGCTTTTTCCAGACTGGCTCATGTCAACCTGTCTGGCCCTACACACGTCAACTTGCCAATGCGTCTTTTATTAAAAATACCACTGCGTCAGCAGGGCTGTATGGTGGTACAATCTTCAATTAAATCATTATTCGTTAATTACTCACAGAAGCCCATCCACAGCCTGATTTCTTGGAAGGATTGACAAGCCTTTTGCAGTAAATTGCCCAGGCAGATGGTGAGTTGAACACTTTATTTGCTTCAGGCCATCTTATTCTGCCATCAGGTTGGAGATCAGCTAGAAAAGTTTGACCCTGAAAAAAGTGGTTGTCATGTACAATAAAGTATACACTAACTCTGCACACTGAGAAACTTGGTCCCCAGAAGGATAAAATAATTGAACAATTTGCCTGCCAAAAATAGCTACAGCTTCTACTCCACTATCTTTCAAGAAAAGAGTCTGTGACTGACTGCATTAAAAACTGCTCCACTGTTAACCACTAGATTCTGAGCACATCAGCCTCAAAGAGAAGGTGTGCTCATAAAATGGAAGAAGAAGGAGAGCTGTTATTCTGTGAAGCGGTGCAATTACAAAACTCCAGGTTAATTGCAGTTTTTAATTCCTTTTGTTAGGGAAAAAGCTCTGAAACAAAGGCCCTACATGAAGGAACAAGGGTTGAAACAGCTCCTTTTTTAGCCACTACTGTGCAACTGCTTCTTTGATTCTACAAAACCTCTCAAAACAGGATGTTTAAAGTCACAGATTCTCTCTATGATCTTGCTATTTCTACTGTATTGTCAAAGCCACCACAAGTACCACACATCAGTACAACCACACAGCCGTAGTATCAACATACCATGACAATATGTTCTCCGTTGCTCATGTTAAGTAACGGGGAACAAGCATGTTCAGCTTGTTAAGATATCTCAGTCAGTGTTCCTTTTTTTCCACTTCTCCACCACTATCCACTGCACAAAAACCTTCCCACCACCCAGCAGTTTTTTACCCTCTATCCTGCACAGCAAGCAATTACAATGTACTAGGCTTTTCCACACATCTGAAGTGTTCTTTTTTTTTGGCAAAAATTTTGGCCATATGTTTTGCTCAAGCCCCAACTTTGACATGGCTTAAAGGCAAAAAATGCTTCAAACAAGTAGAAAAGCCTATGGAAACTCTTGCTCTGCAGACTATGTATCCTCCTCAGATTTTGCTCAGCTATTAAATATGACAAATAAGGTAACTCAGCAATTCAAACTTGGCGACAATACATGCATTATGCTAAGTTGTTTTGTTTCCATCTGGAAGAACAGAGATGAAATGGAGGACCGTGAGTCTCATACTGAAAGTGTGAGTCTAAGGACCAGTGGACAGGCATTAGCATTAAGCACTACACACCTGATGGTTAGGTATTACAATGAATGCAAAAGACTGCATAAACAAGGAAAACTGTGGCAAATACACTACCCAGTAATACTCGTAAGCGACATTGCAACTTACCAAGTAATCAATAGAGAGGCATTTTTCTCCAGGCTCCATAACACCATCATCAAGCAGCATACCCAGAGTAACACCACGCCCTGTTAATATGGATCGCGGCTTCCTTTGTCCTTTAGGTTTTACACCGGTCGGTTTTGCAGCTTCAGCTTCCTCAACATCAGCATTATCATCATCCTCTTCTTTCATCTCTTCATCTTCCTCAATGTCGTCAATATCATCTTCCATTGTGTCTGTTGCATAATTATAGGCAAAAAAGTACATTTGGGTGTGTTTACATTGTATGTATAATCAAACTTTGAATTGCTTGAAGACTTTTAATCATCCAGAAACTTCTTTGTGGTCCCAACTTATTCATGAACATTTTAAGAGTCAAGGTTTTTACAACTTTGGGAGAAAAATAGCTTTGTTTAGTCAATGTTGACTGAGAACACAGGTTCAACAATCAACTATAACACTTGAAACTGAAGATGATGAAAGATCGATCGAAACATGTCTTGTCTAAAGATCAAAGTTGTCATTCACTTGCTACTAATGATTGAGAACAGTATCAGAAAAGACAATGTCAAGTATATGGCAATTTTAGCCATCTGTTGGAATACAATTTCCTCTGAAGTTAATTAACCACCAAGACTACTCACTGTCCATTTGTTTGCATTTTTAGTGAAGGCATGAGGTATGTACTTCCACAGGTAAACAACGAACACTACTACCCCTTCCCCGCCAACTTTACTGTAGTCCATTGCAGGATAATTTGCACCCCAGTGTTGAGTTAGGATTTCCTAACAGTTTGTTGGAAGCCATTAACATACAGCTGTCCATCTTGACGGAGAAAGACAATGTGAAGCAATCTTCCTTGTCTTTAGGGAAAAAAATGACACAGTACACTCTGACAGCTAGTGCGAAGACCTTTGGGGTGGTTCAGTTTTTGGTGCACAATGCTTTAGAAGATTTTTGATGTGTTTCTTCAGTGTATGGTTAACATAGATTGCACCTAGGGACACCACGCTTCGAATCACCAACCTTCCACTTTTCCAGTGGAAAGTCCAGTCACTCTATTTTTCTTTGTTTTATTATAGACTAGCACACGACCCCTCAAACATGTTAATTGCTTTAATTACTGATCGTGTTAAAATAAAGGATCTACTACTACTACTGACCGTGATTGATTAGAAAGCTTTATTTAATTCTTGCAGGAACAACTGTGACAATACACACACCTCTAGTGCTGACCTAGGCAGACACCTGAATGTGGCCCAGCCATTTCTACTAAGCTTATAACGTTTCTGTAAGTGGACATCTAAGCTTATATAATTATGTAGACTTGAATGTAGCCTGTGTGCACACAAACACTGAAGGAGAAGTCCGCACGCGGGCAAACTTGAATGCCAAACCACACGCGAGTTACATACACGTATAATTTAAGTGACACTTCTCCAAAGGATACACTTGAATGTGCATTGTCCCAGCCAAATGCAAGCACTGCTTTTTTTGCAAAGTTTCGTTTAAGTGAGGTGAGCTTCAAGTTTTGTGCGCAATAACCGATAAACAGCACAAAAAAATTAACACTTCGTAAATTAAACACAACTGTCGTTTATAAAACAACATTTACGAACCTTCAACATTTTCAAATGATCATCATCACAAAGAAACAAATAAAGACTTACCGGTGATAAGAACAATTTTAACCAAAGCCTTGAAGGACAATGAATGATCAGTTCTTGCTGCAAACAGCACGCTTCACGATCGCATTCCGATGTATTCCTCGGAAAAGTATCGGGTCTTCGGATATGTCTCGTGTAATCTTCGGGAACTTTCACTTCTATTCTCTCTCTGTCACATGCCACTCAGTTCATTCAGGTTATTCCACGTCCAACTTTTTGGTTCTGTAGCTTGCTGTTGGTCAAGCAATTCCTCCCATATTTTAACTCGCTCTGTCTTTTTAGCGACAACTTCAGCGAACCGCTTACGAATTACTAGAACCATGACTACGGAAAAGAAACCTTTTGAGAGACTTCCAACTAACGTGACTCCGAAAAACTATCAACTGACTTTGCAGCCAAATCTCACGGAATTCACTTTCACTGGCAAAGAAGTTGTAGATGTGGAGGTAAGGGCGCATTTTACATTGAAGTTCATTGAACAAGGTTTCCTTGGGTAAGATAATCGATTGGCTGATCGTGTACAAGTGCAATTATTGGAAGTACGCGCGCGCCCATACTTTTTGTTGAAGCTGAATTAAGCTTAAGCACTTTAAGTTGAGTTAAGAACCAAGAAATTTCAGTATTGTGGCCTCCAGCAAAAATTTGTATAAGCCTCCGAAATCCCAGCCACAAGGAAAAAAACAACGTTACAGCCATATATAACTATGTAGGCTAAGCATAAGTTAGGGACTTTCATGTGTACACTGTACATGTACAATTATAGAGGAAGGGGGTGGGGTGGGGGAAATTAGATTTTTACTGTAACTAAAGAAACTGAATGACAGACCTGCCAACCTCCAGAACATGCAAATCTGGAGACTTTGAAAAAAAGCCCAGAAAAACCTGGAGATTTTCAAAATATATGTTAAATGAAAATGAAAATGATAGATTTCTTGTTTCAAGGTATTCTTTACCTTATCTGTGCTACGTATTGTATTCTTTTGCCACATTTTTTGAAGAGTCAGTTTCTGTTTCGCTGTCGACGTGAGGCACCAGATTGAGTTTACTGTTCACAGCTCTAGCGCACCTTATGTTTCATGGGAATGAGGCTGGAATTGCAGGTTTCCCTCAAACATTCCATGCGACAAATTTGGCCATTTTCGACACAGATTTTTCAATATTGCTTCATACTGTCTGAATTGTTCGGCAATTTCAAGATTTTCTGACTCATCGTGAGATTTGGAGGCCAAATTGTGAGACTGTGAGTTGATACCCCAAGCCGTGAGTCTCACGGTGAAACCGTGAGAGTTGGCAGGTCTGGAATGAGCACTAATATTAAACTGCCATATACATTGATCTGCATTACAGTGTGAGTACTGTAAAGAGTGGCCTGACCTAGACAAAATTCAATCACATGCTGCAGAGCAGAATACATAATTTAAGCTCATTTCCCAGTTTTACTTGAAATTTGTTATTTCTATTCTGTAAGGTGGTTTGACATAGAGGGAGTGTGGGGGAGGGGGTGGTATTTAATGAGTACTTCCAGTTGTAATGAGAACTTCATTTCACGTGATTTGTAGTTTCACAGGACTACTGTATGTGAACTGTTGCATGTTATGATGTGTACATGATTGTATATCTAATAGAGTAAATGTGGGGGAGGTGGTGGGGATGTAACGATCACTTCTGCTTGTAATGATATCTTCTTGTCATGAGATTAGTAGCTTGATAATTCATGGGACTAGCATGTGTGAAATGTTGCATGTTGTTTTGTTTTGTGTAATATGTACATCTAATACGTTACCATGCTCTATACCATTGAATAAAAACTCTCATGTTAAGTGTAAATTAAATCCAGTTTTATGCTTCACAACTTTCAAATGTTTTTGACAAGAGTACTTACACCTGAATGTTCATGTTTATTGGCCATCTTGGCAGTAAAAATGGGGAAAAGTTTGTATACATGTACATCAGCATAAAATCTGTATCCGATGTATAAATATTAATTTAATATTCGTAGTTAGTTGGGAATCATGTTCAAGGCTGTACTCTAAGAAAAATCACAGGCAGCCTAAAGGCTCTCAACTATGAAATCTGGCGTGCCCAGCACTTCATTGTTATGCAAAAAGTAAGTTTTTCTAGTTGCCCAAAGACAAGAGTTGGTAACCTCAGGTCCACGGGCACTTCTAGGGATATCCCGGGGAGTGTAAGAGAGAGGCAAATCATGTTCATGGTTGTTTTAAATCCCAAGGAGAGGGGGGAAAGGGTAACTCCCTGTCTAATGCAGTCAGTAAACATGAAAATAAGTAAAAGAATGGCTAAGTTGTGGTGCAAATAATTATACCTACGTCGCTTATGCAGGGGAGTACGTGACCTCTAGTTTGTTACATCAAAAGAAGTCCCTCATTTTGTGGATTTCACAGGCCCCTCAAGGCTTCAATTAGCACTTCTGTGCTAAACACAGAAAATCCTATAAATGAAACCATACAAAGATGCTGAAAAGTAAACCAGGTGTTATGTTCCTGTTGTGTAGGTTGGACAAGCAACAGATAAGGTGACAATGAACTGTTTGGATATCGTTGTCAAGTCTGCAAATTTCACAGCTGGTGGTTCAAGTAAGTTCTTTTTTTGTTTTGATTCTGTTTTGACCAGTGCAGTAGCCTGCAAGAGCAGACACCTCTTCCCGGCTTTATTTTCACCTGTGTGGTGAAAACAAAGCTGGGAAAAGGTTTCTGCTCTTGCAGGCTACTACTAGTACAGAGGTTATTCACTAAATTCAAGCTACCACATTTGATGCACAAAGATTCCTGACTAGAAATCTGATTCGAGGACTAGGAAGAAACTGTTAAAATCAACTAATTTATTTGGTTTACATTGTATTACATCGTAAAATTGTACATTGTACATTGTATTATTAGGGGATACACATCTTCAAATTTAATTAGTAAAAGAGAGGTTAGAATGGGATTTTCTTGGTTTTCAGAGACTTCGCATTGGAGTCGTTTGATCTAAATTTTATCAAACTTGCTGAAGATACCAACTCTGATTATGCTCAGCCTTTCATTTTACAGAACATTATTTTTTTGGTAATTGTTTAATTTCTACTGTCATTTTGATAAGGCCCAGTCCCCTAATAATTTCAAAAGGGTAATCCCCTTTCACTACCAGAGTCAATTATGAAAAAGTGTAATGAAGTAATGTTCACTTGTAACTTTTGAGTCTGTTGACAAAATCGCATGGTGTGACCATACTTTCACATGGCACCTTTTTTTTGTCTTGGTTTTTCACTACATAAAATTTGGGATTTTTCTTGAATTTCGATTTACACAGTAGCACTCTTGGGTGTTAAAGTTTAAGACTTGGCTTCATTACAGAATCCAAAGCAAACATTTGGGACCAGAAATACTGAGTGTGACATGGCTGCTGATGTGCAGAGAGCTCACAGTTGCTGTTTGTATTTAAGTCATGTCAGACCAATTCAGTCAACCGCTAACTGTTGAGCTTAAATTATCTTTTTGTCTTTTTCAGCCATCAATCCATCTGACATCAGCTACAACAAGGATGAAGAGACAGTAACAATCAGTTTCCCTTCTCCTCTCCCCCTGGGGAATGGCCAGTTGTTTGTAGACTTCACTGGTGAGTTAAATGACAAGATGAAAGGATTTTACAGAAGTAAATACACAGGCGCGGATGGACAGGAAAAGTACTGTGCTGTTACTCAGTTTGAAGTAAGTCTACATAACTACTCCAGAGTAAGTGGTCAGTCACATTCTGATTTTCTTGAGGTGAAAATTGAATGTTGTGATTCCCTCATTAAGAGTCGTGAGTCAATAATGTATTGAATAGATTATGAGCAAAATCCCATTTGTTACACGTACAGTGTGTCAGGGTAGGCAATTAAACTTTTTCATTGATCACTACATTGCACAGTTCCATAAAATATCTCTACTACCCCCATGGAAGGTTTTTTTTGTACCCCCTCCCCCAAGAAATTCGAGTTTAGCTTCATACCTTGCTTCTAAAATTTTGGCTCTTATAACCCCCCTGCCCCTAGGCTAGGAAGTTCTGATGACCTTCCTTGGGGTGGGTGGGGTAACAATTGCAATGTGGTACACGGCCAAGAGAAATTGCTTTAAATTTAGTTGTTTTACAACACTTATTGCACAGCTGTATTGAGGGCTCCCTGTTTAGGTTTCAACTGAGAGTACTGTATCAATACTTTTCTTTTTCAGCCAACAGATGCTCGCCGAGCATTCCCCTGCTGGGATGAACCTGCAATTAAGGCCACATTTGACATCATATTGATTGTACCCAAAGACAGAGTAGCCTTATCAAACATGGTACGTGTACTTGCACAGGCATGTGGGGCCTACAGTAACAATAAACTAAATACAAAGGATTGAGTGTTCCATGTTCAAAGTTGCTGTTTGGTGCTCAGCCCGCCCAAGTACATACATGTATGAAGATGTTATTTATTTTCATAAAACACATAGATAAACACAAAATGACTGCTTTATATTTTTATTGACTGAGAAAAATCAATTGTAAAAAGGTCAAGTTTGAATCATTTTTTCCATCAAGAACTGTGGCCCAAATAATTTGTAAGTTTAGCAATATTGGACATGTCATTAGCCACCAGGCTATTAATTGCATGTTCCACTAAACTACAAGCTAGTATACCACAGAAAATATCAATCGACTCTTGGGTGCTATTTTGATAATAAAATACCGTACTTGTATGTAACAGCTTGTAGCCAATGTGGTGCACAGTGTCAAGTTGTACATCATTGTGTTCACATGCGAGTCTATTTCATGGAATAATTGTTCTATTAACTGTCTGTAGCAGTTTAGTCTTCCTACTAGCTTACCAATTTGAAACAGTCTTTCCTGTTTAAAGTAGCTAAAACTTCTATTTAATTGCATGATGTAGAATATAATAGATGGCCAATTGGAGGACACACTTCCTCATATATAGGGTTGTTTACAGATAATGCTTACTGGGTAACATACACTCAGGTGTACACAAAATGTAGTATACATTTCGTACGTCTCACACTTCAGGACATAGTAGAAGAGAAAGATGTGGCTGAAGATGCTTCCCTTAAAACTGTGAAATATGCCAGGACACCCATCATGTCCACATATCTGGTAGCTTTTGTTGTTGGAGAGTTTGACTTTGTTGAAGGAAAAGATGCTGATGGTGTAAAGATCAGAGTTTACACACCAAAAGGAAAAGCTGTGCAGGGCCAGTTTGCTTTAGAGGTAAGTACAGGATGTACGTGTAAGAGGCCTGCCCATGCCTAATTTCTGCCGCTGAAGTCGTCTCCTGGGAGACTGACTTTACCTAATACATTCTTTCTCCATTGTTGTGTTGGGAAGACTACAGCATAACAAACTGCTGGGATTTACCCTTCAGTGGACTAGCTATAGCATTCCATACACAGGGACTACATGTTATTGTAGTAACAGTACTATTGCTGTGAACATCAGGAACCAGATTAAGTTTTTATTAGCTGTGTGGGTTACTTGTGATCTTTATGTGTTTGTCTTTACCATCATATATAAAGGAAGTCACAGGAGATCCACTTACATGTCCTAAATTTGTCATGTGCGTAACTGCTGCTGTTGCAGGACAGAAACCATTTTTTCTGCTTTGTAAAAATGAGACCTATTAAATTGCATTCAGCAAGACTTTGCTCTTTAGTTTTTATCTCCGTCCATCCGTCCGTCCGTCCGTCTGTCTGTCAACCTGTCCATACATTTGTCTGTCTGTCTGTCTCTCCTTCCATTTTTTCACTAAACCATAAATTTGTTCTGTCCATCCATCCATCTATCCTTTCATCTGTCAGTCTTTCTGTCCGTCCATCCATCTATTTTTATCATTCTAAATCCTGCTTAGTAGTTTTCTTTTTGTACACACTTTAATTTAGTATGAATAGTTAAAATCTCAACTTACAATATTACAGGTTGCCCAAAGAACACTGCCATTCTATAAAGACTACTTCAACATCAGTTATCCCCTGCCAAAGATGGATCTCATTGCTATTCCTGACTTTGCTGCTGGTGAGAGTTCGTACTAAACCTTAAAAGCCACATTCATGCAGTTCATATGACTATAATTTAGTGGTTAGTTTTTGTCTTTTTACTTGTTGAATATATACTGTATTGCAAAAATTATTGTTAATGTAACTTGTTTTATTTGGCAGGGGCCATGGAAAATTGGGGTCTTGTTACCTACAGGTGAGGTACATCCTGACATAAGGTAGGGTAGTTGCACACCTGAGCCAAGGAGGCCCACATGGCCTGAGAGCTTAACCCAGTTTCTGTAGCAAGAAGCAACTGAGAGTACTGCTACTCCTTTTTGGATGGGAAACTAGTCCACTGTAGGGTTACCCCTGGCAGTATGTCGCTGGTGCCCATTAATACAGCTGGGTGGAGATCAGAGAGACAATGTGGGGTGACCTGAGGTAAAGTTTCTTGTCCAAGGAAACAACACAATAGCAGGGACTGGGCGTCAAACTACCGACCTTCAGATCTGAAATCCAACATGCTAACCGCTATACCACTGCACCCCCCACATTGCACCCCCTCCTGACATAAGAAACCTCTTGATATTTACCAGCCAAAATGCTTGGAAATTTAGGTTGATGGCTAAAAAAGTGGTCACGTCCAAAAGGACTCCAGTGTAACAATTTGACTGAAATAAAAAAAAAATTAAAACTGTAAAATAATGGTTTTCTCAGGACTACACTTACCTGGACAATCATAATTTACTGACCTATGATAAGAAAATTTGCATCATAGACATGAAGTCATTACTTTAGAGAGGTGGCTGCTGATGAAAGGTGGCACATGTAGCTCAGGAAGGTTCAAGACAAAGTGTACTTTATCTACATGTATTAAATACATGTATCTGACATGGTTATTGGGGCTGTGTACCAGGTGGCACATCTGGGTGCGTCCCCTTTGGCCAGCCATCCTCGAGATCAAAATACTGATTGCTTGGCCTAGAAATTCCTGCAACCCATCCAGAAGCAACCTTTTCAGGCACTTGTCAACACTGACTGATAAAGAGGGAAGACAGAAAGTGGAGTAAACCCTTTAAGCTCCAACATTTTAAACTCAAATTCTCCTTACTGGACTCCATACATTTTATTGAGGACTAATTGGGAGAACTTATTTAAACATCAAGACGTTTCATCTCTTGTGATCATTTCCTAAATTCTCATGACGTGTATGTGTTACAGTGCAGAGAAATGATGAGAAGAAAACTAATGCTGATCACTATATTGGGGATTAAAGAGCAAAGAACCAGCTGTGTAGGGTTCTTGTGACTTTACCTTACCCTACCAGGAGGGACGTAAAGCTTGCCACTATTAGCTTGGCACAATTATCATTTAACTGCATATAAAAATAATTTATTATTTAACTTTTTGTATAAAGCTTCTTTCTGTACCTTAATTAATTTATGAATTGCTTTGTCAACTATTAAGATTTTAATATTAAGTTTGTTCTTGTTAGGGAAACAGCTCTCCTTGTTGACCCAGAAAACTCCTCTTCGTCTGCTAAACAATGGGTAGGACTAGTTGTTGGTGAGTCATATAGTTTATTTTTTTAATAATATTTTGCAGGTGATGAGATTCTATGGGGTGTGGTGGCTTGTTGATGACCATATGCCAACTTGTTACATGGGCTGAAATCTGGTGTCATATTTTTTCTTCGTGTTAGTTTATCCTTCCCTCCCACTGAACTGTATTTTCCTTCATTCTTTTGTTTGCTTGTTATTTGTTGTTAGTCATCTCATTTGTTTATTTCTTTGTTTGTTTCATTCATTCTTTTGTGTATCCATGCATCTATCCTAATAAAATTTTGTTTTTTTTTCAATTAGTTGTTTTTGTTTTTTCACTTTTGATTATTCATTCATTTGTCCATTTATCTGTCTCTCCATTCACCCATGTACCCTTTGGTTCACTTGTTTAATTTTTGTTGCTCATTTGTTTGATCATTCATTCTATTCATCTGTTTGCCCATTTTCACTCGTTCATTTTATGCCAACGTGTGACATGGGCTGATCAGAACAAATTGCAATTATATTGTTAACAACTTTGTCGCTTAGAAAGCATGCAAAGAGATAAACACGACAAACCTACACAGGCTTTTGGCAGTTAATGGGACTATGGTTGGGTGACAGCAACACACCCTGCAACATGACTATAACAGGAGTGGCAGCAGCACATCCACAAGTACATACAATAAGGACGGCAGCAACACACCCTGCAAAGTAAATGCAATAAGGGGGGCAGCAACACACCCTGCAAAGCAATGGATGAGCTAACGAATGTGGCACATGCCACACACAAGAAGTGCCTAAAAGCTAAGGTGGGGTAAGGGTCCCTCCCAGCCTGCAATGCACAACGCAAAATGGCAGGTGTGCACCCGAGCCAGTAGTCCAGCTTTATTGACTATGTGGGGAAGAAACAATACAAATTTAATCCTAACTAGTAAGTTGTTAACTCTATTTACAAGGAAAATTGGCATTCATTGTAATTATTGCTTTAACAGTTACTAGAGTCAAATTTTTCATTTTCTTGTAGGTCATGAGCTAGCCCATCAGTGGTTTGGAAATTTGGTTAGTGTTAATAAAAGAAGGTTGTATGATAAACATTTGTTATTTTTTTGTTTCTGTATCGTATTCACTATTAATTGTCTTCTTGTCTGTTTTTTTTTTCAGATAACCATGGTAGGTTTCCTTTGACACAAGGCCTCAAACATTCTTGCTAATTGGATAAAAGTGATACTCACTTTAATACGTAGAACTGTATTTAATTTATTTGATACAAGAAATTCTGAAGAATTTCCAGGCGGCGAATAGTCTCTTACCCACCCACCCCCCCTCCCTTCCCCTTTTCCTAAGAGAAAAAGGTTTCTTTTTTAAAAAGCAACAGCAACAATCCCCTATTGTTGAAATCACATATCAGCTAAGACCACACAAGGCTATCAATCGCAAGTTGTTGACAGGCAACTTGATATAATACAGGTTTTGTTAAATGGTCACGAAAACGATAATTATTTGTATTCTCCTACAATCTGCGTGCACTGTCACGATCTGTCATCGTATTCCCTTTGAAAACACGTCTTGTAAATATGTCTGTAGCGATTCTAACATATTTTGTCAATCCTACCCTGAAGTTTTCTGCGATCTTAGATGGAAAATTATATTCAACTTAAAAACAAATGCTGACCATTCCCAAGTAATCACTAAGCTTTGTAAATGCTGCCCCTTATCAGATGTCCTCAAAAACAACGAAATAAACATTTCAACGCTTACCTTAACTTAAGTTGGATACACCGCAAAATCCAAAAAAAAGGAAGTTAGACTCCTTTCTACCGCTCATTTTTTCGTAACAGCACTTCTTCAAAAAGAAAAGTAAAACAGACTTTTAACATTGGCCTTCGCACAATTAGCACTTCCTGTAGATAATGAACTTTAGTAGTTCGTGGTTTCTGGTGACCTGTTATGGACAATTTGCACTTCCAGTATGTAAGGAATTAAATGTATGTAAACATATTATATTATAGACGTCCGATATGGCGCACTGTGACGATCTGTCACTGTATTCCCTTTAAAAACATGTTTTATAAACATGTCTACAGCGATTCTAATGTATTTTGTCAATACTACCCTGAAGATTTCTGCGATCTTACATGGAAAATTAAATTCAACTTGAAAAGATCTTCACTAAAGATCATCACTGTTTATTCACTAGTATGTCCGGTATTTAATAGATTGGATTTCCAACCTGATAAAATCTATGTGTTTATGTCATTATAACGTCAAACCCATTGTTCAAAAGGCCGTGTGAACTCAAGAAGACTAAGTAGCTGACGGACATGACGACGACGAAAATGAAAAAAATCCTATTTTACAAGTCTTCGTGACATGCATTCCCACATGTGCGCCGCGTGATTATTTATTTTTAAAATTGCTGACTACATGTATGTTTGAGGATATGCTTGACTTTATCCATTAAGATGGAAAGGGCTACTTTTGTCAACCCTTTAAGCCCCAACAGTGACAAGCATCTAATTTCTCTGTACAATATCCCCACTTGATCAAACATACAGGTCACGAGAACAAAGGAAATGATCAACAAACACAATTGACTTGATGTTTGTGCAAATTCTCCCAGCTGATACCATGGGAAATATATGGACAACAGTGAGGAGAATATGCATGTTGATACTTTTCTTTTTGCTAGGAATGGTGGACACATTTATGGCTGAATGAAGGCTTTGCATCATGGATAGAGTATCTGTGTATAGATCACTGTTTCCCTGAGTGGGACATATGGACGCAGTTTGTTACAAGTGAATACTCTAGAGCTATGGACCTTGATGCTCTTACTAATAGGTTTGTTTCTGATACAGTCATGTATTATGTTTAGTATACGTTGATTATTGGAACAGTCATTTTATATTTTTATCCATATTATTGTACATAACAAGTATATTTTACCTACTGTACCAAGAAAAGCCCCAAGGGTATTAGACCCCACCTTTGTTCTCCCTCTCCTCAGGGTGTAAAATGTATTATGGTCACCTAAGATACAAGCTCTAGCCAGTGTAGCGAAAGACGTGACAAGTATTTGTTTTGTTTGGCCGAGTGAAAACCAGAGATCTGGGGCAAGTGACCATGAAAAAACAAGAAAAGCCCCAGGGGCATTAGACCCCACCGTGGGGTGTAAAATATGTTATGGTCACTCAAGATAAAAGCCCTTGGTTGTGTAGCGAAAGACATGGCGAGTATTTCTTTGGCTGAGCGAAAACCGGAGGTCTGGGGCAAGTGACCACCAAAAAAAAAACCACGGAAAAAAAATGGGTATTACTACTGTAGACCCCGTCCTGACGGCGGGGTAATTATGGCGGGGTAATAAATTTTGATTTTAGAAAGACAGAATATTATAATTTTAGAGATTATCAAGGGAGAGTGGGGGTGGGAGTTGGATGGTAAGAGTAGCGGGGGGGCACCCTGTACCCATCCCCTTATGTTCTCTTTATCTGTTCTGCCAGAAATATGGCATCAAACAATTAAAACTGAATTGAACAAGTGATAAGTTAGACTGCAAAACGGTTTGGTTTTTTTTACATTAAAGTAGTTGTAGCATACCAACCTGTTCGTTCGTAGAACAGAATAGTTGTTTGTGAGCCATATTTTGTGTAACTTTAGGATTAACCTATAAAGGAAGAGCTTAAAAAGAATTATAGATTGTTTTGCATGACATAGCTGAACACATGGTAATTCCTCATGAATAGTATGAAAATTGAAGCCCATTGCTAAACATCTTGAATATAGGTGGAATACTGATGGCCTATGGTGAGTGGCTCAAACAAGTGTGAGATATGCAATCTTACAATGACAACATTCAAAGTTAGAACGACTAATTTTATAGTCTGTGACTTAGTCACACACAGGAGCAAAATTAAGGAAAGCAGGAAACACTCTCGACCTTTGCAGGCCTGAGTTTGTACTGGTTTCACATAATCATTTGGCATTAATTCTCATTATGGTCTCATGTATACACTCCATGTCAGGCTGAGTTCATACTGGCTTAAAAGTCATACAGGTCTCATGTAATCACAATCTTAGTACTTATTCTGGATCCACCATGCATGGTCCCAAAATGTACTGTTAATTGATTTTATTGTTTGCCATTATGGTAGTTAATAAACCAGAAAATGCAGGGTGTGTTGTTTGTTGTGTGTTGCAGGGTGTGTTGCATTTTAACTTGCACTTTGTTTTGTTTTTGTTTTTTGTTTTGTTTTGGTTTGTTCTCTTTATATGTTCCATTTTAAAGTCACCCAATTGAGGTAAGTTGAAACTCTTATAAGTAATTCCACTTGATTATTATTCTCTGTATCTCTTCCCTTATTTTAAAACTTTCACCATTAAGGCCAGGTTGTATGACCTTGGGGTAAGGGGAGCCCTCAGAGAAAGTTTGTGGAATAAGAGGGATTCTCACAGTGATTTTACCAACTAAAGGCTTGAAGGAGACTCAACCCATATGTTTGAGGGATGATTTATGAAAATTTTGGTGCTACTTTGGTACTGGAGTGAAATACATCAATTTGAATTATCTGAGTTGATTTAAGTCAAATATTGGCCACTATCAAGAGATTGGAAACTAATTTGTTTCTAATGTTAGCCCTTTATCTGAGTGATTTTGCTCTGACAGAGAGCTCATAATTGGCTCTGAAGAAGGGCTGACAATTTCCTCTCAGTGATAAAGGGCTTAAATCTTCAAAATGTCAGCCTTTTGAGTTTTTTTTTTATGGTAGCCAGTTTTCCTTCCATAAGCTCTACCAAATTGAAGTCTGTCAGACAAACCCAAATGACCTTACAATACTGGTGCAATGTTTTTTCCAAACAATCTACACAGTGCTTTGATATACTTGGCAATGTTTATCAAACCTGGACTCAGTGACACCATGAAAAATCATTCTATAATTGAGAGTCTGTACATTATTTGAGAAAAATGAATCTTCTTTGAGATTTAAACCCCAGGCTGACACATAGACTACAAGCAGTCTCTCTTTCCACTCAGGGATAGTCAAGGAAAACGAACAAGCAAACTATTGTGAAATTGCCTGCCGCATTGAAACGTGTCTCACTACACTAGCGGCTCCAACACACGCTTTATGTTTCAATGCCACGGGCGATTTTCGCACCTTGTTCATTTCCCTCGACTATCCCTGAGCAGAAAGAGAGACTGCTTGTAGTCTAACTGACACATCGTCAAATAGATTTAGGTGAATGATCAGCATCAGTATCATTTTTAGTGGAAATTATTCCAAAAGATGGCTAAAATAACTGCCTGCTTGACTTCATCTTTTCTGATACTGTTCTCAGTCAGTTTTCACCACAAAACATGGAGTAAGCAAAGCCTGTCTCAAAAAATTACTTGGTATGTGTTTTTCAACTCAAAGGTGTCTCCACCATCACTCATAAACATTTATAAATTATAAATAAGGACCACAGAAGAAAGTCTGGATATTTGGGTATTAACTATATTTGTTTTCTCCTTATTTCCTGGCATAGGTACCAGTAGGACACCCTGGTGAGATTGATGAGATTTTTGATGCTATTTCATACAGCAAGGGAGCATCAGTCATCAGAATGCTTCACGACTATGTGGGAGAAAAGGTTTGTTCAATACAGTTGCTCTGTTTCTCATGGTTTAAATTGATCGCATGCTGTAATAGTGTTCATAATAGTATTTGCAAGAGCTATGGAAGACTGTCCTTTCAGTCACAGCATTGCTGTCCACAGTCAAGTGCTGTATGACTCTAAGAAAGGTGTCCTCTAAAAGCAGTCTAAGATCTCAGATGATAATTTGCTGTTTCAGTATGTTGCTGACACCAAAACTTATTTCCCCTTACCAAATAAGCAGCGCTGCTACTATGGCTTTTTGTTATTATTCTCTCTTATTTCAGGCATTCAAAGAAGGACTGGCTTATCACTTGGATAAATTCAAGTACAGAAATGCTACAACAGGTATATCAAACAAATAATGATTGTCTTTATGTAGGCAGCCAGTTTGTTGTGTTAAATGTTGTATTTTGGAGATTACAAATGTAACTCTTGCCTATTATGTTTTGTTCAGAGGACTTGTGGGCTAGTTTGTCTCATGTGAGTTCCAAGCCTGTGGCTGCTGTCATGGAAACATGGACAAAACAAATGGGGTTCCCTGTGCTGTCTGTCACGGCAGAACAGGTATGGGCAATATTGAAGCTTCAACATCCCCACCCCCCGGGCATACCCCAGGCATTTGACTGTGCATCGTGCCAAGGGAGGGGGGATTTGAACGTTGCATTGAAAGGGTGGGGAATTTGAACCGGATTTATCTCCCGTTCTAGTGTAATACGCCTATGAGTTTTTTCGGGTTTTGCAGGGTTTGACGGATTTAGAAGATAGAATTTCGCCTTTGTTTGCGAATAACTCTTTCAAAACGGTATTTAAAAGAAGTTTGAAGGTGTCATAAAGGCAGATCTCTCTCTGAAAAGCGTGAACAGTGTTTGGTTAAAGACGAAATTTGCCTTTGAGGAGAGGCAATTTAGGACAAATTGGTGGGGCATTTGAACGGCCCTTTTGCCCCGAGGGGAAGGAATTTGAACAAGCCAATCTTCAAAAGTTCAAATGCCCAGGGGTTGCCTAGGGGGGGGGGGGGGTGTTGAAGCTTCTGGTACATTACATCATACTTATCGTGCAGTCATATGGTGTTTGTAAGCTTGAATTGTATTACAGAAACTAATTCTTGTATTTATGAAGGGATCTAAAAGTTAATAGGACGAAAAGTAAAAAAATCAGGGGCATTAACATGACAGTTTAGTTAGAACATCAAATGAAAAAAAATGTTACGAGTATGGAGGGTGCCTCATGTTCTGTCGGGGAAGATCCAAATGATGAGAAAGACACTTCAGAAATCAAGAATTAAACACTCTTTTGCTTGTATCATTTGGTCGCTTTTCATTCAACTAATTCATTTTTGTTTTTCATGTTGCCATGTTCCTGCTGCCAATAACGTAGCTCCACTGTTCTCGATGTAAACCAAGCGCAACCCGCAATTCCTTGATTCGATCTGACGAAGGGCTAACGCTCGAAACGTCAGCTTTCAATTTCTCCGCAGTGCCAAATTACCTTGTCAACTTTGTTGACAAATCCAAAGTTTATGATTTGGTCAGATCGATATTAGACTACAAGCCAGTCTCTCTTTCCGCACGGGGATAGCCAAGGGAAACGATCAAGCGAGAGAGCGCGAAAATCACCCGCGGCATTGAAACGTGACAAGCGTGTCGAGCCGTTTCCGGCCTACTACACTAGCGACTCGACACGCGCGTCACGTTTCAACGCGGCGGGCGATTTCTCGCGCTCGCTTGCTTGTTCGTTTTCCTCGACTATCCCTGAGCCGAAAGAGAGACTGCTTATAGTCTAGATTGATATTTCTACAAGGTACGTACTCGTGAGTTTTTTTGCTAGAGAAATCGGTAATTGTTGTTTTGTATTGTAATAGAAAGGAGATTCAAGAGAAGTTACCATCTCACAGAGGAAGTTCGTTGCTGATGGGGCTAGTCAAGGTAAGACATGGCTATATTTCTCTGCCCTGGAGGATGGGGATTGATCAATAAAGGTTGTACCCATAATCTCGGCTTTGTTTTGTTGTTTACATCTCTCATGCTGTGTTTGGGTAAATTTTATAGTTGCAGCTTACTTCTGGCAAACATTTTAAGTTCAGGTGTAGAACATTGTTTTATTAGTTCAGGACCAGTTAGTTAGTATTCTAAATTACCCAGAAACACACAGTTATTTCAATTCTTTGGTAAAATATAATACAATACAATACTGGACTACCTCATGATCAGCCTTAAATATTTCCAAGACGTAATTTTTTTTCATACTTGTAACCTCTTAAATTTGGAGTGCAGCTTAATGTCTATGAGTATGGCTTAGGCGCAAGTGTTTGCGCTATTTTATAAGTAAGGCCCGTCCACATGAAAACGTATATTTTTCTTAAACTCGTTTAGGCCCTCTGTCCACACGAAAACAACTGAAACGGTCATTGCGTAAACTTATTTTTGATAATGCTTCTGTATAAAATGGATATTCAGTTCGAAAACTCTGTTTACGTATTTCGTGTGGACAGCGTAAATGCTAACATCCCAATTCTGTACAACATGGTACCCAGTCTTGAAAAAAGGTCCGGTATTCAATATGGGGAACATTACTGCTATCTCGTTGGCTTGCCTTTTGCTGCGTTGTTTTCAAGCTTGGTTGCATCTGTTCAAGTCAACATTGCCTTGCTAAATGTACATTTAGATTACATCAGAAGAAGGATTAACCTTGCAAGGTTAATCTGACTTTAGCCAAGTCGACCTTGCTTAACACGACTTGGTTTTTGAAAAGAGCAAATTGCCTTTGTTAGGTTTGGTCAGGATAAACATGCGCCTAGTGAATAACTTTACTGCTGAAATTGTCATCCCAGAAAAGTTGAAAGAGAATTTTAGCATGAGCGTTTGTCAAGACGGCCAACACGATCCACCAAGGGTCACTGGATTCGCATATAATGTGATAGTCACCTATTTTTCTGTCTCTCTTCACATGCTAGGTTCTTATCACTGGCAAGTGCCAGTTAGCGTATCATCAAGTGTCAATCCCCGGGAAACTGTAGCTAGTACGTTACTGGATCAAACATCCTGCACTGTGACTGTAAAGGGAGTTAAGGCAGATCAGTGGATTAAGGTGGGTGACTAAGCATCGTACCACAGGAAAAGCATACATTGCAGTGCACTATCAGCCCCGTGTGTTAGTGGTCTAACTGACCAGTAGCGTGTAGCAGCGTTATTGCCTGTTCTATTTCTTTCGTAAACCACTTTCTATTTTACAAAAATTCAGTTTTGGCCTTCTTATATTTTTCTCGTTTTTTTTTTCCAGTTAAATCCAGGTCAAGTTGGTTTCTATCGAGTGCAGTACTCATCCGCCATGTTGGAGCTTCTTCTTCCAGCCATCAAAGACAACAGCCTTCCACCAAGAGACCGGCTGGGACTTCAAAGTGATCTCTTTGCTCTGGTATGTACAGTAATAATATGAACGTCATAATACACTCAAACTACCCCAATGTGCTTTCCCAAAATGGCCACCACTCTACAGTGGGCGTGATCTCTTATCCAGGCCATTCATTCGGTATCAATTAATTTGCCCAGAGTGCAGACCCGCCCACACAGTAGAGAGTAATGGATGTTGGTGTAAAACACACTTATCATGTGGGTTTTGAACTTGGGAGTTCACCTTTTATTGAAGAGCACAGTTTTAGGGCTGCCTGGGTAAGCCCGGTTCTTGCGTTCCCCTTTGCATTTTTACTTGAACTTCTCATCCCCCGAAATCTGATTTCAACACTTGATCCATTTCCTGGTTTTCATTCGGATCGGTTCAAAACAAAGTCACAGTTTCTTTCCTCCACCTGTATGTACATTTTTCGAAATGGCATGTCATGCCATTAACTGAATTTTTTTGGAAGGCATGCTTCTTAACTTGTGGGACCTTTCTTGTTCTTAGTTCAGTTTGGCCCAGTCACCCTTGTTATAAAATCGTTAGAATTTCTTGTTTAACCCATGCTTACCTGATGAGTCAATTGTGTTTTAAATGGATTTTCATGACTTTTTACCAGTCCTTCTTTAATTTGTTTCCAGTGCCGCGCCGGTCTGGTACCAGGTCCTGACGTCCTCAAAGTTGTCAAAGCATTCGGAAATGAAACAAACTACACTGTATGGAATGACCTGATCAGTAACTTGAGTGGAATGGGTGGATTATTACAGTATTCTGACTGCTATTCCAGCTTCAAGGCCTTCTGTATTGAGCTTTATGAGCCAATCAGCAACAAGCTTGGCTGGAACCCTGTTCAGGGAGAAGGTAGGTGTAGAGAATGAACAATAGTACAGGTGGAAAGTATAGTTGGTCATCGGTCATATCATTTTTCAAGCAAATTTTTTTAAGGTCCTACTAATTTAATTATGTATTTGGACGTGTTATCCATCTAAAAAAGTGGAGGGAGGTGGGGGGGGGGGGGGGGCGGGAGACCGCGAGAAAAGGGGCGATGGGGGCGGGAAATGGGATTCCCCAGGTGGCGAGGTTCGGGAGAAACGGGAAAATTACGCAACAGTGCGCAATCAAAAAAAGCGTAAAGAGGTGGGAGCCAACAAATATAGGGCAGGAAAAGGTTTAAACTTCCCTCCCCCCCCTTCCCCTCTCCCCCCAAAAAAAGAAATACAGAACTTTTATTCTGGAGGCATGGTCGTGTAGTGGTTTAATGGTTTGATGCACTTTCGATCGGGATATGGGAGGGTCGGTGGCTTGAGGAGGCTTGGTCTGTGTATGTTATTGTGTTGTTTCCTTTTTCAAGAATCCTTGCCGCAAATAACTTTCTCGACACAGGAGTATGAGTGCAACCAACCATTAGGAAAACCACAGGTTGACTATCCGAACTGTTTGAGGCAGTGTGACGTCATGCTACGCTATTTGATCTCATATATCATCCCATCAGAGATATAAGATTCACTTTCCTACCAACGTTATTTCGTTTGCATGATTTTGTGTGATTCGATGGGGTTTTGAGTCTGTTAATTCCCGGCCATCAAATCACGCAAAACCACACAGACGATGTAATGTAAGTGAACTTTATTTATCTGGCTTACAGTGGTATGTCACAGTTTGAGATCAAAAAGTGCAGAATTAAGAATTGCATGGGGACTTTTCCCCAATCGATTCAGTCAATCCGAGATCAGCGGTTGCAAATTACAGTTAATGTATGAGATGAAATAGCATGGCGTGACGTCACTATAAAGCCAGCTACTTTACTTAGGTTCCATAAACATGTACGTGTAATTCCATTTCGCTTTTAATGCATTATTTGTTAATTTCCTTTAGGACATCTTGATGCCCTGCTGCGAGGTATGATAATTGGGCGTATGGGCACATATGGCCATCCAGCTACCGTGGCGGAAGCTAATAAGAGATTCGATGCCCACTGCAAAGGTGAATCCACGATCCCTGCAGACTTGAGGTCAGCAGTATACAGCACTGTTCTTAAACACGGTGATGCTAGCACACTGGAGTCTATGATGAAGCTTTTTGGAGAAGCTGATTTACACGAAGAGAAGGTTCGATTGATGAGAACCATGGGAGCTGTGTCACAACCCGAGCTCATCAAGAAGGTGTTGGAATTTGCCATGTCGGTGAGTGCTCTTATTCTATGACACTTGTAGATTATTGACCAAAACCACTGTTAGAAAGTTCTGTATCCACAGAGTCGAATGTTAGGACCACCTTGTACAGCAAAATAAACATTACCGCAGGAAGGTACTGCTCAATAGCTTTCAGTTGAATTGTCACACTTCCATGAAAGAATTTCACCCACAGACTCAAAAGCTAGAAGCACCTTGTACAGCACAATAAACAGCACCACAGGAAAGTACTGCTCAATAGCTTTCATTTGAATGGTCACACTTTAGGATTTCATCCACAGACTCAAAAGTTAGAACCACCTTGTACAGCATAATAAACAGCACCACAGGAAAGTACTGCTCGATAGCTTTCATTTGAATGGTCACACTTTAGGATTTCATCCACAGACTCAAAAGTTAGAACCACCTTGTACAGCACAATAAACAGCACCACAGGAAAGTACTGTTCACTAGCTTTCATTTGAATGGTCACACTTTAGGATTTCACCCACAAACTCGCCGCAAACCTCGCCAAATTTTCCCCAGCCGTAGATGTAGGCTGTAATTATCCTCAAATTTCCCCTTTTTGGTGTTGTTTTAACCCTTTCACGCACATTTTTTTCCAGAAAGACCCGTAATTTTTACCGTTAAATGTTTTTCTTGGGTGCTGTGCTGCTAATTTTTTACTACGTTTTGCTAAAAAAGCAATAGTTACATTTCAGCTAAATTTTCCACTAGTTTCTATGTTGAAATGAGCAATATTTTTGGATTTTTTGCTGATACATTTCGATTTTTCTCCTGCCTCCTTTTCCTTTCCCTTTTTTTTTTCTCTTCTCGCTATCTTCTGCTTGTTATTGCCTTTCTATCAGCTGGAAAAGGTTTGGTATTAACCGTTCAAAAAACCTGGAAATGAGACATTGATCAATTATGGGGGTAATGGCCTATTTTACTGCAAATTTTGCACCAATAGTTGAACATGTGTTTTTTCAGTAGCTCTGTCAGCATTTAGTCGCTATTCAAAATGGACACACCTATTGAAAGCTCTGATCCTCCCGTGTTAGTTGGTTATAGCAACCACCTGCTGTCGTAGAAATTGATGACGTCACAAGTGATTTTTTGTCTACTTCTCCAAATGTTGTCTGCTGACGACTCTGGGCGCAAAATGGTTAAATGGGTCTAGCCTTTTTTTTTTATTGCAGGACAAAGTTCGTTCCCAGGACACTGTGTTTGTGATTGCGGGCGTAACTGGCAGGTCAGTGGCTTTTCTTTCTACACCCACGATTATGTCGATTATGTTGAATGTCAAACATTTCGCAAAATTGTCGGCTCTTTGTGATGAGTGCTATGCGCTAATCGCTTGACAATTGAACCTCTAGGCTCGATTCTCCCCGCTGTCTTGGGTTCGGTGTTTATCTTCCGGGCTTGTTAGCCCCGATACGGCAGGAAATTTAGTTTTCAAATACCTCCCTTGCCCTTATATTTTAAGATTTTTTGTCGTTGTTTTTTCAGTGTGGAAGGACGTGAGATGGCTTGGAAATTTGTGCAGGAGAACTGGGATGAACTGTATAATCGTTATGAAGGAGGATTCCTTCTGTCCCGACTCATCAAGGTAAATAGCATCACCTTGGGTGCCGTGTGATATATTTCTTATATTTAGCACCAGCACCAACAACCCCCATTTTGCAACTACTTGTGAATTCCTTTGGTTTTTTCCTTAGTATTATGATGAATTTGTCTTCCCAAGCATGCATTTCAGATGTACACCAAACCTGAAATTTGAAAAATTTAAGAAGTCTTCTCTCTCTAAAGCTCTCCCCCCCCTTCCATGTCCAAAACGTCAATAACCCCCTCCTTCTGGGAGGCTTAAATTTCCGATTTCTTTATCCCCCTTTATCTCCAAACCTTCAATAACTCCCTCCTCCTGGGGGGATTAAAATTCCAATTTCTTAATTTCCCAATCCTCCCCTCCTCCTTTATCTCCAAAACGTCAATAATCTCCTCCTCTCAAGAGGCATAAAAAAATCCAATTTCTTTGTCTCCTCCCCCCCCACCTGTCTCCCCCCCCTGTCTCTCCCCCCCCCCCCCCACCACCACGATCTCCAAAACTTCGATAGCCCCTTCCTCCCAGAAGGGTCTAAATTCCAATTTCGTCATTGGTGCTTTTTTTCCTTTGCAGGCGACAACAGAGATGTTTGTAACTGAGCAGGCCGCTAAAGAAGTCGAAGTAAGACTACAGTTTGTTTTATAACTATCTGATATCCTTAGTTAAGAAACATGCGGCTTTTTCAAGCACATCCTGTCTGGTTCTAGTTCACGATGTAATCCGTACACCTATTCTATGGTTTTACGGATGATGCGCGCAGATAGAGCAGTTTTCAATTGAGTGTCGAAAGTTAGTCGTGCTTGCTTTGGTTTTGCTTTTTTACGCTCTCTGATTGGATAAAAAAGCTCGCGCCACTTTCTTAACCAATCAGACGAAAACCCAAAACCAATCGTGACTTGCTCACGCGTTTTCCCGCGCTTAACGCTAATTACTTGTATTTGCTTCGACTTATAATTGGTTCATTTTGTGTGTTGTTCCTGTTGTGACTGGTTAGAATAATTACTTAGGTTTTGGTTTATTGACACTCCTTTGAAAACCGCTGTGTTGCTTTGCAAGGTTAACGTCATGACCAGCCTTACAGGCCAGGAAGCGCAAAGGACGGAACAAGTTCCCTCCACTAGTAACGGTCCTTTGCAAGCTTTGTAGGTTGACCCGAACCAACTTGAGCGTGTTTCAACTCTGTCCTAGGAAACTAAGCCCGTGATGTGAGAATTTGCTAAGTATATAATGACCATTTTATTTTATTATTACAATTATTTCTTTATTTTTATCTTTCAGGAATTTTTCGCCAAACACTCCGTCCCTGCTGCAGTGAGAACCGTCCAGCAATCTCTGGAGAACATCCGTCTCAACTGCACGTGGCTATCACGTGAATCAAACAAAATAAGCACGTGGCTAGAGGAAAAAGGATATTAGAATGTCACAACTGACAAGATTTTGGAAGATTTGTTCACTGCGCGTTTGGGTTGTCAGACAACACTTGATGAAGCGCCTTCTGAGATGTCTAAGAAGACTGCCTCAACGTTGACTTTTGCAAATGCGTCTGTATTTGTTTAATGGCCAAAAACCAAGCCATTGTCTTGTTTCTTGGCGATTGACTAACGGAAGGCAATAGTTCATATTTAGACGCACTCGGGTAGCAAGTCATTTATTGGATTGGTCAGAATTCCGTCTGTGATAAAGTAGTTCGAGAGAATAGACCTTTTATTGAACCAGCGTCAAAGCGTACTTTATGTAACATTGCAGTGAGCTGTACTGAAAAAATAAAAAAGGCAAAACCACGTATTGAATTGTCATGAAGCACAACCGGCGTTTGAGATTACTCGAGAACCACTTGAGAAAACGAAATAATTCAAGTCCCCGAAGCTTCATTCCTTCAACGAGTGTTTTTTGTTCTTTTTCGTTATATTTTTAATCTCTTGTCTACATTCTTAGATATTCTAAAGAGAATGTCTGCGGGGAATTATACGTCAAAACGCCATCTCAGTTCAATTGATGTTTGGGTTTTCTGTCGCGAATCAGGGTGCACGCAAGTCCTGGAAAGTCCTGTAGCACATGTTGGGGCTCGAGGACTGGAGAATTTTTTTATTTTGTTGCAGATTCTGGGAATATGTTAGCACGCGCGCTCAATATTCACTAGAATTACGAGCTTGTGTGGGACAATCATTTTGATGCATTTTTAACGAGTGAGTGCAGAATTTAAAATCGAATTCACTATTATTTTAATTTGAATTTCATTTATTTCCTCCGCTTGCGGGAGTTGAACTCGCATCACTTTGCCTTCGAAGTCTTCCGACTTCTCGAGTGAGCCACAGAAGCAACCGATGGGAGAAAAGCGCACGTTGAACTACTAAAGGCCATCACAAATTCAAAGATAGCTCGATCGATCAGGTTGCATCAAGGTGACACGGGCGTTTTTTTTTTAAGGGATAACTTTATTGTACCCCCGGGGTGTTATGGGAAACCATCAAGCCTTTACAGTTAGCCCCACAGGCCTTTTTTTTCCCAGAGCCGCCTGGCCCTCCTAGCCAGCACGAGGTCCTCGTACCCAGAGGCCGAAGGCAGAGGCGCCACGCGGCTCTGGGGACGAGAATTGCCGCGCGCCGCGTAGTCTATCTCGCTCATACTCCCTTAGCCCAAATTGCCCAGTCCTTGCTTTTTCTAACCACATAGTAGCGACTAGGTACGAGTCAGTTACCTCCCTTTGGTGTAGTGTGTTTCTTTCAGCCATTAAGTCAAACGGGACATTTGACTGCAAAAACTCAACACGTCATCCATCTGCCCTTGTCCCTAAGGTTTTCCTCGTTTGTGTACAAAATAGCCTCATAGTCGGCATGCAGCCTCAAGTTTCTGGAAAGGTTGGTTCTTTGGTTGGTTTTTGGGTGGACCATGTTCGGCATTCCCGATGACTGTCTTATTTTACCGAAAGGCTAGTTGTCGGGGCCAGAACAAAAATGCAAAGGACAACGCAAGGAAAATTCCGCTACTAAAGCGACACGACGAAAGTGCCCGGATTTCATTTGCTTGACGTTGGCTATTTATATATCAAATAAAAATGGCTGGCTTCCTTGTGGTAAACTTCCCTAGAAAACGAATCGCCGGTCAGCACAAACCTGGTTTACACGAGAGCGGAAGTGAGTTCTAGTAAATAATTTGTGGGCTATCTGATTCAGATTTTCTATTTTTTGCACCATTCCAAAAGGTTGCTACAGAAATTACAGTACATTACAAAAGTAAGAAAACAATAAAAACAACAAAGTACATTAATCGTGAAAGGTGAAATGTGCGCAGTGACCAAACGAGCTTAGGCTTCCGAGTTGGTCGAGGTATGATGTTCGGTCTATGAAATATTTGTCAGCTTCGTTTGTTTTGGTAGATGAGAATTGGAACAAATCCTTTGTACGCATGCGCATAACTTAGAATATGGTCTCACCTTGAGGTCTCACCCACTCAGCCAATCAATGTCCATCATTTCGATGCTCTATATTCCATAAACTGCCATAAAGTGGCGGGGGCTTTTGAAGCACAGGGAAATTGCGGGGTAAAATTCTGCATTCATTAGTGGTTCTATATAGAGCATACTAATGAGGCATTGTTTTCCTTTGTTTGGAAGCCTCATTGGTATGCTCTATATAGAGCATACTAATGACTAAGTAGAAACTACTAATGAATGCATAAATTCTCTGTGAATATTTATAACTAAATCGATAAAAACAACACTGTGTTCAACGGCAATGTCAAAAAGCAACAAAAGATGCAATCTTGTCATAGCAAAGCAAACGGCAGATCGAAAGAAAAACCATTACTTTACAGCTTTACATGAAATAAGAAATATTCAGACCTTAATTGAAATAGAAGGACAGACTTGTTTCTCCGCGTTTGCCGGACTACGAGTGTTGTACTTGAACTTGTCTTTGGTCTCTTGGCTTTCCCTGCGGGTTCCCCACTTGCTGGTGTCGGTGGTTGTAGCGCGTCGAAGACATAGACTGTGATAAAAACATAATACAAGAATACTCGACGCATTAGTGAAGCGCAGCCTCAAGTTATAGAGTGACTCCAGTTATAGAGTATTTTCCCGTTTCAAGCCCCAGTAGAGAAAATAAAGCATAATTAGTGGAACGTGATGAAAAACATTATTGTCGGCACGCGTGTAAACAAAACATTGACAGCGATAAAAATAATACAAGAATACTTGACGCATCAGTGAAATATTCACAGCAAGGACTGCCTTGATTTAGGAAGTATTTTCCCGTTTCAAGCGATTTCTTAGACCCAGTGGATCCCGAGATATTGTTTTTTGAGAAAATTGCGAACCGAATTTTACGTTACATCGAAAACAATAGGTGTGAAATTTAAGTAATTGCACGCTAAAAAAAGTATTTTGTTAACAAAAACAATGGATAACGTTTCTTTGATCCTAAACATTATAAAAAGGTAACTGACTCAAGAAGTATTACAAGCATCGATCAATTTTATACGATAAGTGTATCCACGAGTCATGATCAGTGACGACGGAGTTACGAGTTAAATTTAAAAAATGCCTAGTTTGAAACGCCCACGTCAAAGTTTCACATTTGAGTTTTCGAACTTTTTAGCACGATTTTCTTTTGTTTTGGGGTTATCCACCAGTGCGGGTAATCTGCTGATTCTTTTTTCCCCTTTTGGCTAAAATGGACCGGTGCGGGTAATCTGCCGTGCGGGTAAACGGCCGCAAAGTAATCGTTAAAACCCTTTTCTTATAAACATGATGTTAACATTACGTTCGAAGTTTTTTTTGTCGCCACTCAAAGATAATTGAATTTCTTCACACTCACTTCATTCTCTTCTCTGTCACGCAACGCCAGTGTTGCGTGGAGAGGGTCACTGGTTACTAGTCTTATTCCTGTTTATATCCTTTACACTCTAATACTGAACATCTCCGTTTCTCTTTCACATATCGTACCAACCCATGTACTCGACAACTGTCCAACTCCGTTCAAAACAGTCCTTACATACACTAGCACATCCCGCGTAAACGCCTTCAGGCGTCTTCTTATTCGTTAAGGCCAGCGCGGGCACAATGTGCCTCCCTCCCCCCACCCCCCAAGGCTAAATAGGGTTAAATTTGCCGTAAAAAAATGAAAGTAATGAAATAATAGGCAAATCGAGCGTTTGCACGCTTCCAGTGAAACATCTTAAATCAGATTGTACTAGTGAATTAATCGCAATGTTTGAAAATTGAATAATGAAAAATTCTTAAAATTTGGATACGTCATACAGCGTCGTATTGTCTTCAAATAAATGGAATAATAAAAGAGCGGTCACCGAGTTCGTTTTGGAGAAAACGACAATTTTTATTTTTCTGAACAGCTCAGTTTTCATAGAAAATCTACCAAGTTCCGAGCGTGCCCGCGCTCGTGCGTGCGCTAATCACGCAGAAAATGATGCGAGAAAGGATGCGCAATGCAATTGAATGGAATCACCTTAAGTAGTTTTTAAGCAAAACTAGAGGAATACACATCACTTAGTTATCTTCTGGGTTTGACTCTGTTACGGTTTCCCTTGTTTCATTCGCGAGTACAAGGTAATATCCTTTGCCAGGGCACTGTTGACTGGTGTTCCCGCCCGAACTTACACTGAAATCCCCCCGGGTTTTAATTCTCCCGCATTTTGTTTATGAGTACAGGACAGCCTACAGTGCAAGTCCCACTCAATGTATTCCAGCTCACAAAAACAGGCCAAAATTTATTATTTATTAATATATTATTATTATTATTATTATCATTTCATAAGCGACACAAGCGTATGAATCTACACCCAAACGGAGTAAGTTAATATCCCCCTTTTACTATACTTTCATTCAGGTATTTCAAGGTATTTCCATAACAAATTTGTAATGCTTTTAGGACCGAACATCAGCAACAGATGTCGTAGATAATATTTTCAAACGGTGCTGAGATGAAAAGGGCTATCAACATCCGCAATAGTTTGGTGAATTTGAACGTAAGTAGCATTGTATGCACAGAATTAGCCGCATTTTTGTGGAACACATTAACGTTAATGACGTCATAGGCTATCTCATGAATAAAACTCGGTGGAATCTCATTAGCGTGGCGACACGGGTTATTCTTTTTTATTCAAAACCACTTAACCGTAACGTTATTGCACAAGTGTCCATTCTTCCCGCATTCATTTATCCTCTACAGACAATACCCTTCTTCTCATCCACAATTTTATTTTTCCCTCCTCCTCCTTCACAATTTATTTCCCTCCTCCTCTTCCACCATAATTATACTCACTCCTCTTCTTCCACAACCTTGCTCCTCCTCTCCCACAATTCTATTGTTCACTAGAACCCCCACAATTCTTTTGTTTCACCACCATCACAAATTGTGGAGGAGGAGGAGGAGAAATAGCGTTGCGATTCGGTAATTTTCAATCATGAATTAGAATAGGCTATAACGACATAATGTATATTCCACTGGGTACACGCTAAGATTCCACCGCATGAGATACTGACAATAGCCTCAACGTACATGTATTCCACAAAATGTTAATGAGGATCCACAAAATACGGTTAACTCGGGGTAAACCACACTATTAACGTATGTTACAGTTGCCTATGAGCTGAGCAGTTTTTCGGAATATTCGACAAGTTTGGAGAAATATAACTTGACTATAGGGAAGATATTTGTTTAAAAACGTTCCAATTTTTATTAAAATGTGCCAACCATTAAAACAAATTAAAAGAAAGCTTTGTTTGGACAGCCAATAGCTCTCTAGTTGGCACATTGCATTAATATCAATGGTTGACATCAGCGATCTCTTCCCTAGGGGGCTAGACATGTTGTTAAAGAAAGCAAGAATGGTAACAATAACAAATATACTTCTTATCTGATTTACAATAGTTAAAATAGCTAATTCTTCAAATAAAATGATATATATACGTTGATAAAATGTTGATCTTATAACGCGCGTTCTGATTGGCATTTTAGATGACGTTAAGTTTACACGGGTTCGACGTAACACAACACTTGTTTGGAATTCTCTGAGGGCATTTCAAATCTCCCCGTCCTGTTTGTATTGGTTACGTAAATACGCGGGCGTTTTTCTATTTTTTAAATGATATACCCGTGACATATACCCAAAAGTAACCTAAAAACTTAAAACGCAACACGAAAACCCCTCAAACAAACCAACTTTAAAACTATCTATAAAAGCAACAGGATAAAAATAATAAAAAAACAAACCAATCTTCCCAAAGCTGCCTAGAATAGTAACCTCAGAAAACAGGCGACATTTTGCGGCACCACTATGGAGAACCCAATGAAACGATGTCTGAGAAATGAACTCAAAACGTCACACCCAGATCTGGGTAGTGCTTCTGATTCGTTTCGCAGGGTTCCAGGCGGTGGCGTCACAAAACGACGTCTGTTTTCTCAGGCTAACCAAAAACAGATAAATTTTCAATTTTATGCCATCACACTGAGTGATTTGATTTTGCGTATTTGCGTATAGGTAAGGTTATTCAGAAGCCATAATTCTTTTTGCTAACCGGGCAAGCCCTGTCATCGGGCTCAAATGAACAGGCTCTCCAGACTTAGGATGGGTACAATAGGAAAATGATAGTTTGGTCATTGACTTTTCTATTCGTATTGGCTCCTAAAGGAGCCGTTTGTTTGTGTAGGTGATGGTATTACTTCGCCGATGTCTTCATCTTCGTCTTCACTGTCAGTTTGAAGTCCATTTCCCGTAGCCCACAGTTCTACCCATCTCCGGTAGCCCATCCATCTGTGTGGACGGCGCCAGAATTCCAGATAGACGTTGTCAGCGGTATTTAATTCCACACCTTCTTTACCTAACAAGGGACGCGCTCGGTGTTGTCGGTTTCTTCGAGGCAACTGGAAGACACTTAAACAAATGATAAAGAGATCAGTTTCCACAAAAAAAATTGCGGTGCTGAGTCGTTGAGGAAGTGAAAGCCTTCAATTTGATAGAGTGCTTTTCAAAAGCCAGTCGTAAATCCAAAACAAACTTAATTACCCAAGCTAATCAAAATAGACACAAATTACCCATTGAACGCATCAGAACTCGAAGAAAATACATGCAAGGGGCGCCAAGCGAGTGCGACAGACAATTGGTTTTGGTTTGACTTCTGATTGGTTGAGAAAGTGGCAGGAGTTTTCTAAACCAATCACAGTTTGAAGTAAATCAAAACCAAAGAAAACGCCGATTAGGTTTCACACTCATCAAAAACCGCTCTATCGCTGACTTGATATCAGAAAAATTGGCCACCGTCAAGAGATTCCAAGGCCAACGTTTCGAGTGTTGGCTCTACCAGAGCTAACGATGTAGACGTCAACTATTGAATCGCTTGACGGTGGTCAATTCAACTTATATCAACTCAGTGATGTCAACTTTTAAGATATTTGAACAGCGCAGTTGTCACGCAGGGTAGGTACTAGCTGCTGATACAATAAAGGGCACCGTGTTATGGAGTTACTATTGACTCGACTTTTAAAAATATCAATCTATCAAAAACTGAATGGTGGACATTGGGTTAAAGATATTTCGCATCGTTTTTCTTGTGGCAATGGCTTACCGAGCAAAACTAAAACAGAGAGTGACTGCAGGTTACCTTTGCTCATCAGGTCAAGTCAATTATTTCCGATTCTATTCCTTGCTGCCCTGCACTAAAAAAAAATAGAGATAACAATATTAGCAGCCAAGGGGCCAGTTTTCTAACCTGAATTTAAGCTGTCTCCTCTGGTTACTGACCTTACTAGTGCTAAAACTTCTAACAGATTTTATTTAAACAGGATACCAGCTAGGTACATTGACACATTTTCCATCCAATGAAAGACTGCTGTGTGACGGATATCCGTAGGTTGGACAACGTGCCCCATTTTCTCGTATGCACAATGGGATTAACGCAGTGCAGTGGAATTAAGCCACTCTGTGGAGATGCCACTGCAAAATTCCAATTTATTTACTTTTATTTAACTTGACATTTGTATACCTTTTCTCAGCACACTTATTTTTCGTCTTCTTCAGCATATCTGTTATAAGCTTTTGATGTTTCATAGGTGTCTTTTCTGAAGGCGTAAAGTAATACAACCGCGAATTAGTTATAGTTGTCAAAACTGTTCTAAGGATATCCAACCACTGCCTGTTGCTCATTAACCCTTTCACTCCTAAAGTGGCCAAATCAAAAAAATTCACCCAAAATTCCAAATTTGGTTTCGTAAAATCCTAAGAAATAAATAGTCCTATGCAAAAGTTGTGCCAAAGAGGTTTCATTTGAATGGTAACACGATAGGATTTTGTCGACAGATTTTGTCGACAAATCATTTCACCATGACTTAGTCTAGGAGTGAAAGGGTTAAGTATACAAGGAACGATTGGTGCAAAGTAAAGCAAAAGCCTTAAAAAAACCCTTCGTTTGTTTGCGATATATTATGCGTAAATGTGAGATTTGCAATGCTAAACGGAAAAACAATTATAGAACCCTGCGCTCGTTCATTTTTTGCTCTACGTGTGTTTGCCTGCCCATAATAGGGCGTCGATAAAACGCTGAACATGCCACGGTCTGGAACATCTCTTAAAATAACATCTGGGAGAATTCCGGAAAATGAAAAAAAAATTCAAATAAATCGCAATTTGAAGAAATCCCATCTTGACAAAAAAGAATAAGTACAATAAATAAACGATTCCAATAATGACCAATTGAATTTCGAATGAACGAATAAAGTAATAAGTCACAGCAATAAAACCTTTGGGCCCAAACGTTCGAGAGTCGATTAAATCTTGGATTGAACGTTAACTGAGCGTTTCATTTCGTTCACTGGAAATGTTTCACGAAGCTAATTTTTAGCTAAAAGTAGCTTAAACTGAAAAAATTGGAAGTCGAGATTGTAGAGCACCTTTCAGGAAAATCTGCGTTGATTGCATTCTTTGGAAGAGATTAGTTCAAGTTTAATAATACTTTATACCACTGTACAATAACATAAGAAAGGAGACTTAAGTTAGCGTAATTGTGCTTTGACCCATCCGGGCCTTGTACGCCGGTTGGATGTTCTAACCACTGAGCTACTGGGAGACTCGTGGTGAGCTAGTTGGTCATATTTACTGGTTTCATTTTGACACGCACCATGTATACTCTTGGCATAAGCAACGTGAAAGCGCACTGTGGGATGACATCATAAGGCAAATTTTTTTCTCGTTTCTCAGCCTAGCGATAGAATCAGCCATTTCATACTGGGTATTATAGGAGGTGCTGAGCCTCAGACTAACAAGCTCAACATTTCCATTCAACACCGTTTAACATTGTTGAATTTAACATGTTGAACGTGTTTGGCCATCTTGTTGATGATGTTGATTCAACTTTTCTTTTGTTCTCAGGTGTGAACAGCATTGTTAACTTCAACATGTTAAATATAAATAAAAATAAATATACAACGTTTATATAGCGCTTATTACAACGTCTCTAAGCGCTTTACAATTCTAAGAACTAGGTAACAACTGAAACAAATATTGATTTAAGAAATCCAACTGGCGGGAGGCAAAACCAGTTGGCTATTTACAAGCGCAGCCGAAGGATTTATAACTCGGGACTGCCGTGAAACAAATCCATGAAGTACTCAGAGTGGGATTGGAACCCGGGACCCACGGACTCGAAGTCCAACACCCTAACCACTCGGCCACCCTGCCACCCCTACATGTTAAACGTGTTTGGCCACCCTGTTGAATGATGTTGATTCAACTTTTCTTTTGTTCTCAGGTGTGAACAGCATTGTTGACTTCAACATGTTAAACGTGTTTGGCCATCTTGTTGAATGATGTTGATTCAACTTTTCTTTTGTTCTCATGTGTGAACAGCATTGTTGAATTCAACATGTTAAACGTGTTTGGCCATCTTGTTGATGATGTTGATTCAACTTTTCTTTTGTTCTCAGGTGTGAACAGCATTGTTGAATTCAACATGTTAAACGTGTTTGGCCATCTTGTTGATGATGTTGATTCAACGTTTCTTTTGTTCTCATGTGTGAACAGCATTGTTCAATTCAACATGTTAAACGTGTTTGGCCATCTTGTTGAATGATGTTGATTCAACTTTTCTTTTGTTCTCATGTGTGAACAGCATTGTTGAATTCAACATGTTAAACGTGTTTGGCCATCTTGTTGATGATGTTGATTCAACTTTTCTTTTGTTCTCATGTGTGAACAGCATTGTTCAATTCAACATGTTAAACGTGTTTGGCCATCTTGTTGAATGATGTTGATTCAACTTTTCTTTTGTTCTCATGTGTGAACAGCATTGTTGAATTCAACATGTTAAACGTGTTTGGCCATCTTGTTGATGATGTTGATTCAACTTTTCTTTTGTTCTCATGTGTGAACAGCATTGTTCAATTCAACATGTTAAACGTGTTTGGCCATCTTGTTGAATGATGTTGATTCAACTTTTCTTTTGTTCTCATGTGTGAACAGCATTGTTGAATTCAACATGTTCAACGTGTTTGGCCACCCTGTTGAATGATGTTGATTCAACTTTCCTTTTGTTTTCAGGTGTGAACAGCATTGTTCAATTCAACATGTTAAACGTGTTTGGCCATCTTGTTGAATGATGTTGATTCAACTTTTCTTTTGTTCTCATGTGTGAACAGCATTGTTGAATTCAACATGTTAAACGTGTTTGGCCATCTTGTTGATGATGTTGATTCAACTTTTCTTTTGTTCTCAGGTGTGAACAGCATTGTCGAATTCAACATGTTAAACGTGTTTGGCCATCTTGTTGATGATGTTGATTCAACTTTTCTTTTGTTCTCATGTGTGAACAGCATTGTTCAATTCAACATGTTAAACGTGTTTGGCCATCTTGTTGAATGATGTTGATTCAACTTTTCTTTCGTTCTCATGTGTGAACAGCATTGTTGAATTCAACATGTTCAACGTGTTTGGCCACCCTGTTGAATGATGTTGATTCAACTTTTCTTTTGTTCTCAGGTTGGAACACAATTGTTGAACTCAACATGATGAACGCGTTTGGCCACCCTGTTGAATGACGGTGATTCAACTTTCGTTTGTTCTCAGGTGAGCAACAAAAAACTGAATTCGTGTGGCCACCTCGTTCAACATCAAACAACAAAGTTGTCGAACAATTTTGAACGACGTTAAGCCGTTAAACCGAGCCTAAGCTTGTAGAACGTTAATGACATTTCATTACGAAATACAGCAGATGGGCATGTCAGTTTTTTCTTTACCTGGCCTTCTTTTTCCTCCGTGCAAGCCCTAAATAAAGAAAACAAGGATAATAAATGAAGTAAAATAATTTCTTGATCATCACCTGGGTTAATTCACAAAGGGTTCTTTTACTATACATGTTAAAAGTCTAAAATGTGTTCAAGCTTTTATTCATTGCTGGATTTTTATTGTGATTCGATAGATTGCGGCCATCACATATAATTCATGAAACAAAAACAAACAAACAAACAAACACTGTTACCGTTTCAGTGGCGTTCCTTTTTCTTGACTTTTTAGCCAGTTTTTTCTCTTCTTCTGCTTTGTTAAATTCTTCTACAAGGTCAGGATAAACTTGATCGAAAAGCTGTAAAAGGGAATGAAATGCGAACGAAAATGTCAACACTTTCTGACGATCAGTTAAATCAAAGTAAGTTCCTCGCTAGTGATGCGTGATTCTACTCGAATAGAGCATTTATTCTACAATACAGCAGTGCAAGACAAACGCAATTGAAATTTCACACCAACGTTTATCATGAAATCGTATAAAGGTGTATCCTCCTTTGGTTACAAAAGGCCACGGGCCCACTGCACCACTCTTTAAATAAAAAACCATTTCCAGTATAAAACCGTCCAAATCAATTGTTTTAACCAGATCTTTGTGCCTTGTGTTAATTAGTCTGATCCAATACAAGGTTTTTAACTGCTTCCTGTTGAAATAGTTAACAAATTAGTAAACTGTCCTGCCATTTCAACCGAGTTTAATGCTTAAATTGCATTTAAAAACATATCTAGATAAGTTTAACTTTTTGGTTCTCCTCTGTTGCCCATTTTTGTCCCATTTCCTATTGTTTAATCGACAGAATCCCGACTGATATTTCGTGTTTTTTTAAGCATGGCCAGGAATTGATGTAAGCTTGCTTCATTACAATGAAGTCGAAAGAAAAAAATCGCCATAAATGATGAAAGAAAGAAAAAATATATTCGGCCCTCGGCGTTCTGCAAGAACCCCTGCCAATTGGCAAAACAAGGGTTGCTTTTCTTTCAGGATCCCAGATCACCAACCTGTAGACCCAAACTTGTCTTCAGTCTGTGGTTCACGGAATTCATGTTCTTATAGTAAATAGTAACGATAAAAAATTTCAGTTTACCTCCCTGGTCTCAGTGGTAACAAAGGGCATAGGACATGCTTGACCCAATCTTACATCCTGCCACTCAACGTCGTAGCATTTAACCCCCTCCTGAACTCGAGTTTTAACTATCCTGTAAGGTATACATTT